>CM076968.1:25797996-25900496 GCA_039105355.1 Benthosema pterotum | reverse complement strand
CATTTACTCTACTTTTTACATTTCTCTCTCTCTGTCTCTCCATCCCTCTCTCTTTGACATTTAAAAGATAAGCATCCAAGCATCTTTCCTCACAGCATCTTTCCTTTCTTTTGACATCATCTCCTCCATTCATCAGTTGGACGGATAAAGACAGGATCTAATCTTTACGGACCTCTTCATCTCAATTCAATTTCATTTCAATTCAATTCATCTCTCCATCTTTCCATTGGATCAGCTATATGTACTGTACTGTACTCTCCATAAATGACATGAACCTGAATGACACATAACTGTCCCCTCTCTCTTCAATTCTCTCTTTCATCTCTGAATGATAGTGCCATGCCAAACGTACTGAAAGGTGGACATTCATCTCCTTCCTCCTGTTCCCTTTCCACATCCTACTCATATATCCTCCTCCCCTTTTAACTCTATTCAGCCTTCTCTCCTGTGGTTTTCCTTTAGAAGCGACTATAATATTGGAAAGAGGCCGTTCCTTCCTCTCTGTTGAGGCACAGCAACTGAAGAAGGCAACAGAGCTATTCTGAACTTGAATACCTTTACTGATCTTGAACATGACAATGTAATTACCAAAGGAAGGGGAAGAGTCTTCCCCAGTGCAGTCCGTGTTTGCAGAGGTTTGTGAAATTCCTGGGGACCGGCGGTTCCAGCAACAGTTACAGTTCCTTTGGAAAAGCTGCGGTTCAGCGATCAGGCAGAAGATGGATGATTCGCAGCCAATTAAATATATCTTATAACTGGGGCGGCCTTGACAGGAAAAAAACAGTTCCATTATCTTGAATATCTCTGCAGTCCTGCTTGTTAGCTTATGAACATTTCAGAGAAAGGAAAGAGAGGAAAGTGTGGAGCTAAAATTCCATGAATTAGCGGACAGTAGGATGAGCTCACACCTGGTTCAATACAATTCACCATTGTGTTGTACAAAGTGACTAAGTGATGGAAAGTGACGTCTTGTGTTTACAACCCCAGGCTCAGAGAGAGAGAGAGTGTGTGCTTGTGCGAGATGCCAAGGTGATCTGTATTGGTATGCATGTACACTTGTATGCAATATGCATGCTTTTGTGTCTGTGCGTCCGCGTGCGCACGTGTGTGTCCGTGTTTGTTTGGTGAGAGCCAGAGAGTGAGAGATTCTTAAGGTGTGTGATAATGGAAGGATTCTGTAATCACAGAGAAGAAAAGACAAATACAAACACACACATGCACATCGCGCACATGCACGCACGCATGCACGCACGCACGCACGCACGCACGCACGCACACACACACACACACACACACACACACACACACACACACACACACACACACACACACACACACAGGTCTCTTTCCATTGATGGATGAAGGTACTAGAGTAGGAAGGCCTGCTATAAAAGAGCTGCGTTCACAAAGAGGTTCTTTAAGAGCTGCTCAAGTAACAGAGTTTATATAGAATCTATTTTTGAGAGAGAGCGTGTGTGTGTGTGTGTGTGTGTGTGTGTGTGTGTGTGTGTGTGTGCGCGCGCGCACACATGCGTGCGCACGTGTTTGATACAGTCTGTATGCACTACAATTGTTGCCCCTAAAAGTGTGTATATTTCTGGTCCTGATCTAGTGTGTGTGTGTGTGTGTGTGTGTGTGTGTGTGTGTGTGTGTGTGTGTGTGTGTGTGAGTGTGTGTGTGTGTGTGTGTGTGTGTGTGTGTGTGTGTGTGTGTGTGTGTGTGTGTGTGTGTGTGTGTGTGTGTGTGTGTGTGTGTGCGTGTGTGTGTGCGTGTGTGTGTGTGTGTGTGTGTGTGCATGATCGCATACACACAATCCTGTTGTAAGACTACACTGTATTCAGCCAAACAGAAGTTAGAACAAACACCACAGCAAGCCAAGACTAACAGCCTTACATCAAGTCACACCAACACACTAACTAATGCACATTCATCACAGGGACCCATGGAGACTGATTTATCACTGTGGGTTAGCAAGGAATCCAGTTAGCGCGGCTGGGATTTCATCCTGGACTTATTATCAAGGGCATAAAGACATAACAAACGATTTATCAACTGCTTAGCTACTGTAGGTCCAAAATGAACTACGGGCAGATAATGTTGCTGTTGGCCAATGGACACTAGGCATAGCGTCCCTCCCTGTACGTATACCACTCCCAAATAATGTGGATAAAATCTATGATAGCAGGACTTAATCATCACCGCTGCTGGCCATTGGATGAAAGAGGTAAAAATTCTGTTGTCATCTACAATAACTCGCTGAAACTTGACCCTGTCCCTCAGCTGTCCCCAGTGACCATGAGAATTGGAGTACAAGAAAAACACTCTGGAATATTCCTCACGTTCAAGTTCACATCCATGATGAAATCTGCTAGTATCCTAGTAAATAATCTCCTATACTGTTGGTTGGTCTCTGGGTAACGTGTAGACAACCATGTGCCTCCTCCTCCGACACACATGAAGAGTCAGAGTGCACTCGCTCCATTTCACCTGAAAGCGAGGCGTTTCCCCAGGCAGCGAACTAAAGTACATCTACTATAGTACGATTCTGAGGTATATATTTAGGTATATATTTAGTAGACTACTTCCAATTTTCAAAACTTTTACTTTTACTTTTACTCTGTTACATCGACATTATCGGAGGACAACTTTGTTCATCAGAGCGCCCAGCCGAGCCTGATGCACCGTGAAGGATCCAAAGAAACCCCAGTCTCCACGGCGGTGGGAAGGAACTCACCCCCCACTCCTGCACCACTCGGACTCCCCCCAGTCTGTCCTAGTAAACACTGACATTTGAGCAGCCGGCCAGAGTAAAAACAGAGCAGCACAGACAATAGGACAGGAGCCCGTCATCTACTGTATCAAATAACCGGCCTGACAATGCACAGGGACCCAAAAGAGTGAGAAGGAGATAGATAAATGTAAACAGAGAAAGAATGCATCAGGGAAAATGTGCGGAGTGCGTGTGTGAGCGTGTGCGCGCGCGCACGCGCGCGAGAGAGAGAGAGAGAGAGAGAGAGAGAGAGAGAGAGAGAGAGAGAGAGAGAGAACATATTCAAGCCGTGACCCTACCTGTCCCAGGTCCAGGGTGACGTTGACCTCGTTGAATTCAGTACTACGTGACAGCGGTGGGCTCTGCCACCACCTCTCTGTACCATCAATGGCGTTGGTGATGGGGTGGGCTCTGTCACTTTCCCCATGCTTACAGATGTCACAGTACTGGCCCTATGGTGGGAGAATGAAGAAGAAAGAAACAACCATAAATCACACTGTTTGGCGTACATTTACATTCTCAGCATTTGTGTACCTTGATGCTGATTCAATAAGACATTCACCAGATCACAACATGGTGCCTTTCACTCAAATGTTCTCATTTCAAGTTACAGACATGGGGTTCTTTCATAGATCAATACTCAGCTGTGCCACAGCTTTAGCTCAAACAATACATATAAACTACTAAAAGTACAATGACAAAACAAGTCAATGTTTGATTAAAAAGAAAATGATTTTTGTGAAAAGCTTTGATAGCCACCTGCAATATCATGCTCAACTACAGGTATGAGATGAGGAGGTTCAAAACTACCATAATAGGGAGTTGGCTGTCTTTTCGAGAGCAAGGTATAAAAATCTCTCTCTGACGGTGATACTCACTCTGTACTTTGTCTGAAGTTCATTTTAATTGGCTTATAAACTCACATCCCTCAGCTTCGGTTTATCTAAGGGAGGTAGGTGTGGTTCTGACTGTGAGCCTGGGGAACTAAAATAAGTGCTGGTTTCCAGCTGTTTAATCGGCAACTCATTTAGGCCTGCAGATGAATGCTGCTAACTAGCTGGTAGAGTAGAAGAATAACAGGGTCCCTCCCAGGAAATGGAGTGGAGACAGTGGTTCGAGAGAAAGATTTGTGACCCCAAGGGTCAACGGGTTCAAACCTCTGGACAGCCTGGGAAGCTTGAGCCCTGTGAAATAGCCTAAATAATAACAGTGTCCCACCCATGCCCTTAAGGAAGGCACTTAATCCCCCACTGCCCCCCATGAAGCGACCCAGATTTGTTTTGTCCAGCTAATGTTGGGGCTCTAACGACACGGGTCTGCAACCCGGGGGTGTTGGGAGGGATCTACAGGCTGACAGTGCCTTATCAGCTTATTATCTCAAAATACACATTAACAATCAAATCAATTAAATCTATTAAGCCATCTATGGTTTCATTTGCAACACAAATGCGGGTACATCCCAACTCCCTGTTCCACACTCTCAGATAGAGTCTTGTAAAATGTATATAAATCACACCTGTGTGAGTAAGGGGCACTCTTATCATCCTTCATCATCACATTCCGACCAATCACAATTGGCAACCTCACTTCTCTGTCCTCACTTTTTATCCTCAATTTTGAGTGTACCACAGACACACAGTATCAGACAATCAAATCAATGTGGGGTGCACACAAAGCTGAACAGGCTACTACCGCCCCTCAAAAATATTTGCAATCAAACACCAGAAGTAAGGAAAGGGCAAAACAAAAATGCATAAAATTTCTATTCTTAAAAAGCAAATTGTAACAGAACACATCTTCAACACACAGAAACAGAACACATCTTCACCTCTCATCCATCACAGCAATGTTACTATAAATCCTGTTCTTATCTACTGCAGGCTTGTTGTCCAGCCATAAGTTTCAACCTGTGTCATCTATTGCCAGCACTAGAGTAAACTAAACAAGCACAGACCTGAACAATAGCTCAGGTTAGGAGATGCTATCACTGTATGTCACTCAGGCCATAGGTCATAGGTCAATGTTCGACTGCCCTTCCTCTTTCTGTCTGTCCTCTAAATTGCTTGCTCTATGTGTTCTGTACTTTTTCAGTCATTAAAATCATATAATAATAATCTGCAGTCAAACAGAAGGAGATACGGTTAGTCAATTTGGATAAAATAAATTATAACTATATTTTAATAGACAGTACTAGATATCAATTTGTATATGAAATATAAGATATTGATATATTGCCCAGTCCTAGGTCCAGTATGATTCTTTAGTTTAATATAGTACCCCTTTCCATTTCTCTACATTTAATTCCTTTTCATTTTCTTTCACATCCTCTCTCTCTCACACTCACTGAGACCCACTCCCCACTCTAGTAGGCACTGACAAAAATCCTTTCAAAGGGACATTGTGTGAAGAGGCTCAGCATGAAGTGAACAAGCATTTCTCTCTCTCTCCGTTTCCATCTCATTTACTGGTCTCGCCAATCCACTCTCATGTTTTAGCTTTCCCCCGGGAAACCCCTCTCTCCCTCTCTATCTCCAGAATGAAACACCTGCTGGTTCATGTAACACTTTCCTCTGGCTCTCTTTCTTACATATCAATCATATTTTAGATCATAAAGTGACCTCACAGTTGAACTCAGTCAGATGACTATGAAACTAAATTATTACACCCCACTCTCTTTCTGCACCAGCCCGCCTACTCCCCCCCCCCCCCCCCCCCCCCCCACACACACACACTCTCACACACACCCATGCTGTTTTAAGTGAATAAAAACACTCATGCCATGGCGTCCAATAAGAAGAGGATTAACCTGAGCTGAGAGGAGAACAGGAAGGGTCAACAACGACCACAATAAATCCACAAAAAGTGGGTTCAACCTCCGTCTTCCCACAGCTCATTACAACATTTCTCTGCCATATATTTTGCATGCAGGTTGTTCTGAGAAAAACAGGGTCTTGATCTCAGCTTTGAAGGCCTCAGGATTGTCCTTAGTAAGCCTGATAAAAAAAAGGTTGAAAGTGTTTGAGCTTCCAGAGGGTCAGGTTTTCAGCAGGGCTAGTTCATGTCCATAAGGATATTTCACCTACTTAGTGGCAACACAGAAATGTGTGGGACACTGGGGAGGGTTGGTTGGCTGGAATTAGTGCATTCTGTAGATTAAATGAACCCAGATTTTGTGAAGGATTAATATTATATAAATTTAGTGGGAAAATGTACGAAGGAAGCATGTAATGAACACTGGAAATAAGTGCATTATTATAAAGGAATTTCTTGCTATGATTATTAATTGAACAGCATACAACTAAAGTGGCTATTGTTTACTCCATTAACTGGTTGCCAATTGAAAGGGTTAGGCCATTGGTTTCCAGCAGTTTGAAGCCTGGGGACATGGCTCCCTGCCAGTGGTGCCATTACGGCCCCAGCATGGCCCCAGGCTGCAGGTTAGGATACAACAGGGAAGGTTGGCTCCACATTATCATCACTAGCAGCTTTGATGTGTGGGGAATGTGAATTCAGCCCGCTGTTGATAAGCACGACTCATAGATTACCCCCCCCCCCCCCCCAACACGCACACACCCACACACAAATTATGCGTTTTTTCCCAAACTCACACATTCTTTCTCACTATGCTACAAACAGTAGCCTCAAAAGGTGCATGCATGCCCTCAGGGAGTCAAGGCATTTCATTCTGTGGTAGAATACCACCAAGAATGGCTTCCCTGAGGCGTTAGGTCGTTTTCTATCTGCAGGGTTTACATTTTAACTCCCTTTTACAATGTTCCAACAGATCACGGCCCTGCCTGACAACAAGCTCTGTCAGGATCTCTCTCTGCCCTCATTGCACACCAGTTTGACCGGCATATGGTACAGTTTGGTACACTGACTGACTTCTTGGCCCATATTGTTCAGGTTCATGATCAGATGTTCAATGTTCCTCCTCACCAGACAAAGTCTTGGATATGGGAGTTGAGTTCAAATTCAAGTCAATGTTCTCTCTCTGTCTCTCTCTCACACACACACACACACACACACACACACACACACACACACACACACACACACACACACACACACACACACACACACACACACACACACACATCAGACTCTTTTTTCCCTTGGCCAAACCAAACTCTTCCTATTCAGTTATATACCACTCTTGCAACTCTTCCACGCACGCGCGCACGCACGCGCGCACGCACACACACACACACACACACACACACACACACACACACACACACACACACACACACACACACACACACACACACACACACACACACACAGCCTAAGCTAGGGTATATTCCACAGCTTTTGGAATTTCTCATGTGGAGAACGGACGGCCCCAGCGGCAGTAAACCAACCGAGTAAGCGCAGTTTGATAGGCTGCACTGCACGGGTCAGTCACCCAAAGGAATGCAGGGACAGGTGGGAGAGAGAGAGGGGGCTGTATGGCAGCCTAATACCCGCGGGAAGTGCGTTCATAGTTTACCACCAAATCGTCATGTAGCGACAATGTGTGACTGTAATAGCCTATACTATATTCCATTTGCACATAGGCTACATAAACGCGTGTAAACACCTGTTATAGCCATTATTTGCCAACTATGAATATAGGGAGGACATAATGCTCCAGAATCCGTTGCAATTTAATTGTATTATATACCCTGTGCACTAAATTAAGAGCCCATGTTCGGAATACATAACCAAGTGGACCCTATAGGCCGTAAATGGAACCAAATGGACCCTTGGAGCTATAGGCTCCATTTGGTTACAGGCACAAGCTTATAAGGTAGGGGAAGTGATTTGAAATTCATGGTGTAGTACCAGCCTGGTGCACTAGGGGCCCCCAACAGTAGCTACACTATGTGAACCTGCTGCTCGCTCCTGATTGGAGGAGAATTGGTGGTGACCTGGGGAACTTTTATTAGCTCCTCTGCTAACGTGGGGGAGGGGGAAACTCCATATGTGGTTTCCACACCTTATAATAGAGCATTTTAACAGAAAAAAATATTTTTTGGGTGATATCTGACAAAAGTGAAATCACTTCCCCTACCTTTAAGGTTATAACGGGTGCATTTGGCTCCAGTTTGTACACAGTGAACGAACTGGAACCAGATGCACCCGTTATACTGTACACTCACTTAAGAATGATTTTACAAAACAAATTGGGGCGCAGATTGAAATGCAAATAAATGGGTCGTAGACTAAATGCATGTTAAACTGGGGGGTCTTTGAAATTAAAGGGGTCGAGAATAACTGTCTCTTATAATAATTAATGCCAATGTTGGGGTCTTTTGCATGAAAACGTTTGGGAACCAAAACCACTGCTTTAGCGCCTGCACAGGCAACACAACGACAGTGCATTTACAAAGTGCACCTTAGTAAGGTTCTGTGTAGTTTGAAAAGAAGCAGGTGCGCCGCACGGCCGGGCGGTGCAGGGTCTGTTCGTTCTCTTACCTGTATGGTCTGACTGGGGTCCCCAAACACGGGGCCGCCGACCAGCTTGCAGTAGAGGTCCTGGATGGGTCTCGCCGTGTCTTCCTCCACTCCGCAGGTCGCCGTGGCGGTGATCTTGGTGCCCTCCGCCAGGTTGAAGTACGGCGGGTGCAGACTGAAGCCGTTCACGCCGTTGGTGGGTAACTCCTGGGCTGAAACCTCGGCTAACAGCAGCGGTAAAAGTATCAACAAAGCCGCCCGCGTCTGGGTGCACCGAGCCGGGGAGGAAGCTGCAGCCCCCTGCACCGGCCCTCCTCCTCCTCTCGCCATCTTCACCTGTTCCCCGTCGACTCGCTCTCAAAACAGACGACAAGTTTGAAACGGAGAATTTTTTGGAAATTCGTGAACTAAAAGCAGCAGATACAATCCTGCAGCGTCGCTATAAATGTACCATTTGAGGTGTAGAGTGAAAGAATAGCCTAAAAAGCGAGAAAGAGTGGCGGGGAAAGTAGTTGAGAGCCCCGGCCGGTGCGTGTGTAGTGCGAGCGGTGCGCCGCTGTGCTTTGATTTGAGATCCTCTCCCTCCAGGCACCTATTCTGTGTGTTGCGCTCCAGCTAGTGGATTGGAATGGTTCTCCCTCCTCTCCTCTGTCCGCGTATTGCCTCTCCCTCCCAGTGGTAGAAAGAGAGTATAGCCCACATGTTCCCTTTCTTTTTCTCTGTGGCATTATGCTTCTTGACACAAAGCCAATCAAGTCAGTAGAATACAATACATAGTCTAATTCAATCATCTCTCTCCCTGACTCATTAATACAGTGGTGGTTTTCAACCCCTTTCACATAATGATCATGGCCAATTAGGCATATATATTCTGCTTTTGAGCCATGGACCACCATTTGATGACATTTATATTTTGTTGATAGGGTTTTGTCCACAATAAGACACAGCAGGCAGTCATTGATCAAAATAACAATTCTTATACAATCTTTAATTTTGTAGACTGTGTAAATTGATTAGTATATGCCTCTAGGTGAATGCAGATGTTTAATATGCACAGATGTGACAGTGACTCTTGAGAGCGAAAAAAAGGTTTCATTTTAACTTCTCATCTTATGCACATTTGTTACCAACTCTAACTTGGACCACATGGAATCTTCTCAAGGACCACTGCATCAATTCATTCGAGGACCACTGCGTCAATTACTTAACAACTGCATCAATTAATTCAACCTTTGTCCATCCTTGTTTGACCATGACTTTCAGCTTCATCCGTGTTTACTGTTTATCACCTTCACTTGAGCAAATGGCAAAAAAACAAATGGATGTGACTAACCCCCCCCCCATGCAAGCCCATACAACCTAGTGTGAGGCCTGACACACTAGGTTGTATAGGGGTGGGGGGTGGGGGGATCCCTATGTAAACCCTCAAATTGCAAACTATAATTATGTAATTACCAGCTACCAATGACCCATCTATCTTGTCATTATTTGACCGACCAGTAAGCCAATTTCAATCACCACTCTGCCACTGATGGAAACCGTGTTCAGATGGGTCTAAATTTCTCTAAAAATGCTGCCCCGTACCCACCCAATCAGAAATGATGAATGGTACTATATGGTACTTTAAGTGTTATTTTTTATATTGGCATGCACATGTGCACGCACACGCAAACACACACACACACACACACACACACACACACACACACACACACACACACACACACACACACACACACACACACACACACACCAGTGGTCAGACAAACATGAGACAGATAGACAAAGGTGTTGGTTAGCTAGTTAGTTACCCAGCTGATTACTGGATTACCTAAACCGACACAGTACAACACATACAAGACAACAGCAGAACTGGACCTAACCATGTAAAAGTAACTGTGCTAAACTGTATGACATACAGAAAGACAGTATATACGGTACTGTGCAGTAAAGTACAAATAGGGGGTTATTAAGTCCACAGAACTATAGCCTACCCTAAGTTAGAATGTAGGCATTTAGCAGACGCTCTTAATCGAGAGCAAGTTATATTAAGCATGAACAAAAAGAAAAAACAACATTGTCACAACGCATTGATCACCGATGTGTTGTGAGCTTGTAGATCAGCTATTTTCACCAAAGAGATGTGGTGTAGAGGGGAAAATAAAGCAGACCAAATAAGTGAGTTACAGATTGCTTTTGGATCTATGCAGTGGACATGGACATGGTAGAAAATACATCTAAATTAAACCAACATTAACATAAATAACACCAGTGTTACTACTGTGAAACAAGTCTATGAAATCTAATAACAATATTAGCTTATACAATATGTAGCGGAGGATGCCTTCAATCTCTCTCTCAGTCTCAGCTAAGGGATTCTTTGCCTTAAAAATATTGAAATTATGCAATCATATACTGTACAATAGGATATGTTCAAAGACAGTAGGCTTTGAGATTAATGTTCATGTTTATGGTGAAAGTTGACAAGAAATATGGACAATAAATGCACACATTGACACATACAGGGCTATAGGAGAATGACACGTGCATGTGTGTGCGTGCGTGCATGTGCAACAAGGAGTCTACTCAGTATTCTGTTTGGATACTCACCTCCATGGTTCTTCTCACAGATGAATAGACCCATCTCAATGTCCTTTCTCTACTAGGACACACACACGCACACACACACACACACACACACACACACACACACACACACACACACACACACACACACACACACACACGCACGCACGCACGCACACACACACACACACACACACACACACACAGGTCTTTATGTCTTCATGTACTGTATACGTCATTGGAGGGATTGGAAGCTTTCAATGTTTTTGCATGTTACAGATAAGTAACTCCTCCATTTAAAAGCATCTGTATTCTGGGAAAATATCAGATTTACAAGCTTGCAACTTGTTGCATTTTTTGTCTTTTAGGGTATAGGGTTTAAGTGGTTAAATAAAAGGAAAGTGTTAAATAAAAGGAAAGTATTGTAACACTGAACATCCACAGGACAGGAAGTCACTCTGGTTTAGTTCTGTGTTTTCTGAGAAGAAAATCCCCATGCAGGTAAAGATACCCACAGCAAACATATCCAAGAACACCTGAACAGCTGTGTGTGTGTGTGTGTGTGTGTGTGTGTGTGTGTGTGTGTGTGTGTGTGTGTGTGTGTGTGTGTGTGTGTGTGTGTGTGTGTGTGTGTGTGTGTGTGTGTGTGTGTGTGTGTGTGTGTTTCACAGGCACTCTGGAGTGCTGCCATCTAATTAAGCTACAGGAACCACTTTGGAGGATGAAAGAGTAGACACCCCCCCCCCCCCCACACACACACACACACACACACACACACACTCACACAGAACAGCTGGCGATCCCATGTAATGACGTTATTTGCAGCACTTCATGGAAGACAGAAAGACAGACAGACAGACAGATGGAAAGGCCAGGCATATGAGACAATTTCTCTCTAGAGATAATCTATCTAGACAGATACTTAATGATCAACAGTGCTACCTTAACTTACTCCCTTAACTTATGATTTTCATCACGAGTTGCACACCAACGGATAGACAATAAATGATAACAACACATGAACGGATCAGCTGGTAGCAGATAGGGACTGTGTATGTATTCAGTTATTGAAATCCTCACTGTCATTTATCAATGTGTAGTTTAGACCTCTAGACATCTTGGTTCTCCATACATCTGGCCAGTGTGGGTTCGGTTGGTTGGTGTTGGTTGCTACCAGCTTTTTGGCTGAGAGTTCCTGGTGTTGGTGGCAGTGGCACTTGGCAATGCCCCGTACATACAGTACACTAGGTGATGTACTCATCTTGGTTGATGTCCAGTACCACCACACATAACAGTACATACTCTGAGTTAAATTAACACTAAAGAATCAACATGCCAGAGACACACCCAGGTAAAGGGACGGACAGGTGTCTCAGCAGTGTCTCCACAGTGTCCAGAGGTCATGTACCACACACTTAGACTTCCTCTGTGTTTACCACACTGTCTATCCCTACACATGTTGAACCTTGGCCTGGCCTGTCAACTCACTGTCACATTGAGGTGAGAACCCCCCCCCCTCTACACACACACACACACACACACACACACACACACACACACACACACACACACACACACGCATGCATGCGACTATCGCTACAATGCACGCACTTACACGCACAAGTATGCGGCAGGGTCAGTGACCTTGTGTGTTTTGGGTCAGTCTGTAGGCAGGGTGTTAATGCAGCGGAACTCCATTGACTGACACACTAGAACATTCCACAGGACTGCAGAACCGGCCGTAGGGCGCAGGGTTGGACAAATAGGCAAATATGAGACTGCTGGCAAGTCATTTACTTTCAGGAGGATATGCCCCTTGAGACGCACTAGGCCTATTTCTTTTCAAGGTGGTGGAATCAGCGGTGATTCTGGACCTTTTCATGTTCAAGGACCCCCAATTTGAGGCGCATTAGGCAACAGACCCTCATTCAACATCAAAATAGAGGCAACTTTTTAGCCAAAACTCTAAATAGATATATAGCTATATTATTTGCCTTACCCTCCTCTGTTGCATTTACTTTGAGGCTGCAGCTGTTGACACTGACACTTGCTTCGTCCTGCAGTTGGTCCAGAACTTTGTTGTTGTCACCAATCATGAAAACAAAACATTCGTCGGGCCCAGGAAAGGCGGCGCTAATTTGTGGGGGGATGGGGGTTGTGTGGGGTGAGGCAGTGTTTTAGCCAATCACAGCACAGCAGTCTCCAGCAGATTCATAATGAGCCAATAGAGTGGAGGTGAGGTGGAGTTAGATTCTGTTTTAAACAAATCTGTTTACAAACACATTGTATGTACACACTAGAGTTGCCTCAATTACCTTTAATCAACACAGTCAAACTCGTGTTCATTTAATTGAGTGTGTACACATGTTACAGTCGTTTGCGTGGCGCACCACCCAAATCCACCTCCACTTTGGCCAGTGTTCAGGGGAGGGAAGGGGGTGGGACCAGGGAGGCTAATATCAGTATGTCGGCATCTGTCAGCAGGGAGTGTTGGGCAGGAGGAGTAGAACAGTAGCTCTATGACCTCCTGGTCAATAAATGTGTCTATAGAGGAATTATTTTGGCCTAACTACTAATTTGTGTTGGACAAAAATTAGTAGGGGAGGACTGGTAAGCAAACCATTAAGGGTCCATTTGATACCCGACTATTCATCATTGAACTGGGACCACCAGGAGCCCCCTTGAGGACCAAGCACCACTAGAAACATTCATTAGCCTCCATTATAGGAACAAACAGGTTACAATGTGCCACATCATCTACTTGTTTTTAGTATGTTCCTAAAATGTCGTCGTCAAAAAAGACAGCAAACAGTATACATTTTTACAGAACCAAAAGGTGGCCTAAACTATCTACATGGTTATTCCTCATTATTGTGAGCGTCACTACAGTGTCAATCAGGAGCAGTTTAACATCTGTATTTTCCATACGCCAATGAGATATTTAATAATTACCGGTAGGCTGATTTCCACTGACACAGTGCTACCCAGGATCTAATATGATAGCTCTGTCAGTGCTAGCACTCAGTTTCATAACATTAGATACTTAAAGTAATAGTATAACGTACTATGTATACAGGTATACTATGTACAAAAGCATAGTAGTCCTAATACTAAAAGTATTTTTTATTTGTTTTCCTGACAGAGGAAGCAGTTGAACTGCCTTTTTCAGAGCCAAATTGTGAACTGTAAGTTTTCCCTGTGTATAGTATCAAGTTCTAAACTAGGGCATTGATTCCCAACATAAACTTTAGGTGATATGTTTACTCTCTCAGAGAAAGAGACAGACACAGAGGACAGAGATGGAGTAAGTAACAGATCAAGATCAGAGAGATTATGAGAGCCAGAGATGCATTCAAAGCAAAAGCATGGGGATCAGATTGAAGACTGGCATGAGAGTGAGAGAACAATAAAGAGATAAATTAAAGCAGCTCTGTAATTCTTCCCCTATTCTACCCCAGATTTGAACCTGACTTTCTGCATAAGCACTTACATTTTTACCATTGAGTTAACAGATCCTAGCCTGGATTCCATCCTGTTTGCTGGATGGGACATATGAAGCTGCAACATCCGCTTAATTTGCAAAGCTCACAGCCCATACAGTCATCACTTTTTCATACTACTTAATCTGACAGTGGACTGGAGTACTGAATTGTTAACTTTTTACAGTAGGTTTTTACTCTCAAATCTTGCAATAATAATGACAGTAAACATAGAAACAGAAGAGATGAGACAGGACAAAAGATAAAAGAGAGTTAAAGTGAGAAGGAGAAAGGAACGCAAAAGACAAAATTAAAGATGGCGGTATATGACACAAGAAAGGTTTGTTCACCTCATTAACAACCTCTCTTTCTCTCTCTCTCTAACTGAACTCTAGAACTAATCCACTTCCTGGTTGCCTAGGAGATGCCAAGGGAGTGGGGAATAGGCCACCCGTTGCCATGGTAACTATTCCACCAATTGAACTCCTCAAACCCCCCACTGTTCCATATGTACACACTGTCCCACACGTGTGCGCGCGCACGCGCGCGCACATCTCCATGGCATGAACACATGGAGTGGCTCCATAGTTGTTTGTTTAAACAAATTTAAACACATTTCTTCTTCTTCTAGATAGACCTACCCAGATTGTCCCCCCTTTCTTCATCCACTCTCATGTCCCACACATTTCTCCTGTAGTTTTTCCTCTTCCATCCTCCTCTCCTCTCCTCTCCTCTCCTCTCCTTTCCTCTCCTCTCCTCTCCTCTCCTCTCCTCTCCTCTCCTCTCCTCTCCTCTCCTCTCCTCTCCTCTCCTCTCCTCTCCTCTCCTCTCCTCTCCCAGCTGAATGACAGTGTGATGTCACATGGAAGCTTCTCTCAGCACTTCTCTCTATAAGCTGCAGCTGGGATGACGACATGATGATCGGTGTAAAGGAAAAACTGTCAGCACACCACACGCACAAATTAATGCGCACACACACACACACGCACACGCGCACACGCGCACACGCACACACACACACACACACACACACACACACACACACACACACACACACACACACACACACACACACACACACACACACACACACACACACACACACACTTTACTGGTATGGGGCAACTATTTTATTCTATTCCATTCTATTATATTCTATTCTACAATCTTGTTACCATATAGCTATATACCATTTAGCTTGTACACACCCTCATAGTCCAAAATGTTTGGAGATGAGAGGAACCATCATGCAGGTATGGTATCTCCATGTCTGTCTGTCTCTTCCTATCTCCTCAATGCACTAGTTGTTCCTTGATGAAATGTTGTCCCACATCAACACCTATGCAGTGTGAGAGTCCCCCCATTTCTTTTCACTGTTGGCCCTTTCTCCCACTTTAATGTGGATTTAATGTCATTCAAAATGTCTTGCTAAATCAATACATCTACAATTACAACCTCTCCTTCATGAAAATTCACATGACTACTGTGTGTTACATTCTCTATCACATATATAGAACCCCAATGTATGTACACACACTGCAAAAGATCCCCCCAGTATGGCACTTAAATTACAGATCCTCTGTACATTCTCTTCCTGTGTGTGTGTGTGTGTGTGTGTGTGTGTGTGTGTGTGTGTGTGTGTGTGTGTGTGTGTGTGTGTGTGTGTGTGTGTGTGTGTGTGTGTGTGTGTGTGTGTGTGTGTGTGTGTGTGTGTGATCAAGGAGTGGAGTCTTTGTGTGTGACACTGGAGGGTGGGGGTAGAGTGTGTGGTACTGGTACAGGTACCTACATGCCCAGCTCTTTGTCTCTTTAAACAAAACACTTCAAACATGCAGTCCTGGTGGCCCCCTTCCCTTCCCTTCCCTCTATCCATCCTTTCTCTCTTTGTCAGTGAATGGACCGCTGTTATACATGGTGTTTAATGAACACTGTCTCCCTCCTACCTCTAAGTTCTTTCTCCCAACACTTGTCCATTTCCTCTCTTCTGTCTCATCCTTGCCTTCCTTCCAAAGCTATACCATCCTCATCCTCTTCCCTCCTGCCATCACAGCATTTTTTTCTTGTCTTCTTTGTCTGTGATCACCCAACTTCGCCCTCCATCTTGCAGGCCTTCTTTTTCTGGACTTGAGGGAGCTTTGAAATCTGCACGGACAAACATGCAGAGACATGAAGAGAGAGGAAGAGAGACAGGGAGAGAGAGAGAGAACATGGGGTCAGGCAGAAAAGCATGAGAGGGATTAGGGAATCGTTTAAAATAGAGAATGAGAGGAAGTGCAAGAGAACAGAATGACAGTTTAGATTATAATGACAAGGAAAAGGCGATGAAAGAAAGTTAGCAGGTAAAAGAATGGCATGAAGAGAAAAAAATAGCAACTTATCTTCTGAGATTTAAAATAGCATATATTAATTCACAGTCACATCTGACATACAAGGTCATATGACATGCAATGTCCAAACCATATGTACCTTTGTGTCTGGAAGGCTGAAACAAAATGTTCTTTGTTTGCTCCCTCTCTCTCTCTCTGTGCGTGCGTTCGTGCGTGCGTGTAGTTTCCTTTCGCCCCTACCTACCTATGAAAGGTATGTGTGCATATGTACGTGTGCATGGTGTGCATGGTATGCATGGGGCCAGGTGAGGGGTACAGGGCAGGTAAAGGGGCTTTTACATACAGTACAGTATTTAGATCATTGTCATGCTAGTCACAACACGCTCCATTCACCTACCAAGCTTCCAAGCCCAAGGCTGAGACACGCACATACTCCTTCAACTGCTCTGAGCAGGGAGGGCTTTTGTTCCAAAACGAGATACCCACACAATACATACAGTATAGCCTAGTGTTAGAAAGGAACAAGAGGGCCATTTTAACAAGAAATTCAGATTCATGAAGAATGTACTTCAGGCAAACAGGACCTGTGTTTTGAAGAAAACCAAAGGCATGAATACAAGGCTGGTTGCAAGGTGCTAATAAAGTTGGGTCATCAGTACTCATAACTCACTGAAGGAACGCAAATACAAAGTTAATTTCTTTAAGTTTGAATTGCGCTGTTATCGTCTCAGTCGCACGTGTCCGTCTCTCTATCCTTTCTGAAATGAAGAACAACTTCCTAAGAAATAATATGAAAAGACAGGTAAGCAATTGGAAAAATGCAGGTAGTTACTTAATCCCCATACATATTTACAAGGCGCTTTAGAAGGTTAGGCTTTCACAGTAAAATGAATCTAAATCAGGGTTAACGAGACACAAGGTATGGACGGTTAGGGATGGGTGCCGAGGATGTGTGTGCGTGTGTGTCTTTGAGGGGCCTCATCTTGACCTTGGTGCTCCCGCGTCATCCCTGAGCCAACAGGGGATTAGAACCTGCTTGTCAAGAGGGGGCCACTGGCCAGGGGCCAACATGACTTCACCCTACTGGGAGTGTGCATGTGTGTGCACAATGCACATGTACGAGAGATAGGAGGAGAGAAGATTCAGAGAGAGACAGTGTGTTCTTGTGTGTAAGACAGAAACACACATTGTGTGTGTGTGTGTGTGTGTGTGTGTGTGTGTGTGTGTGTGTGTGTGTGTGTGGTGAATGAATTTATGTTAATTGTTGCCTAAAATCCTTGGGGACTCCAAGACAGATTTCAATCATTCCAACATTTACAAGCCACATCTTCCTCAGATTCATAGTTATCGTATTGAACCACATTGAGTAGTTAACTCAATGTGGTTCAATACGATAACTATGAATCTGAGGAAAATGTGGCTCTTCAACAGAAATAGAAGGCATGTAATGAACTATGAAGAGAAATGATCTCTACCTGTATAGAGGAACAACTGAGCAACTGAGATCAAAACAGTGAGGTTGAAGGAGGAGAATGAATGCATTCTGATGCCTGTTATTTTGTGCACACGTGCATGCACGCCAGGGTCACCAGATGTTTCAGACTAATATCTCCCGGAGGACACACAAAGACATCCAGAGACAGATGTTTAATCTGTCTAATCTGTCTTGAATTTGTCTTTTTAACGTGTAAATGGAAATATCAAAGGATCAAATGTTCAACCAACGCTTCACTGCTCTCAATGTATCTCGCTCTAATAAACGAAAAACACACACATGATTACAGTTAAAGGGGGGCTACACCTATAACAACCTATTCTAGACCCAACTGAAAGGTATACCATTATGTTGTTAATGGCTTTGAACAGGCTTGGGTTTCTCTTGTCCATTGTTTTTAAACTAACCAGGCCACATTAAATTTAACATTGAAATGAAACCTTTTGCAAGTTAATTGTCAAGGACACTGCAAGCAAGGCTCATCT
Organism: Benthosema pterotum; assembly: GCA_039105355.1. Lineage (NCBI taxonomy): Eukaryota > Metazoa > Chordata > Actinopteri > Myctophiformes > Myctophidae > Benthosema > Benthosema pterotum. The sequence continues at coordinate 25,881,915 of CM076968.1, read as the reverse complement.
CTCTCACAACTTCTGCAAGCCCTTTCAATTTCTCCCACTGAGCACTAGATCTAAAAAATGTCTAAAAATGAAAGTTTTTTAGAGGTTGAATCTTAGATAAGAGACATTGATAAGATAGACATTTAAACAACCATTAATCAATGTTTAATCTAAGATTAGACATCTAAAAGCTTTTAGACATTTTTTTTTAGATCTAGTGCTCAGTGGGCTCACTTGTGGGAAAGGTGGAGATATAGGTTCAAATCCCACTGTTTTCCTGTTGCCTGTTTTCCCACAGTGAGATAAGAGGTTAAGCCACCTGCTTAATGGCCTGTAATCTGGAGGTTTGTAATGACAATGATGGAGAAAAGGACACTCACTCCACAGTCTGTCATTTCAACGGGAAGGAGGTGAAGAGAGTTCCGAAGGAGAGAACGACAGGAGGGAGAGTGAGGGGACTGAGGATGCATTCTCACCAGATACTTCGGTAGACTTGATGCAAAGGGGCAGGGAAGTTATGATTCTTGCATATTTAATCTGCTGCGGTTTACTTTTACACTGCACTCATTTGCAGCAATTAGATACGCAGCAGGAACATTTATCAAAATCTGGAGGTGAGAATAGACAGGGAGAGAACAATATTTAGAGACAGAGTACAGGAAAGAACTAGAACTTGCACATTGCACACAAGTAGGCCATGGCCTACTACCGAGAAGTGGGCAAGTACTCCAGACATCTCAGGAAATACAAAACTTAGTTATCTCAATTACAAACACCATTAAATGATTAAATAAACTGACCACAAACTGAAAACATTACTTGGGCTTGCTCTGGAGGAGCAGAGAATGGTGGAGAGTAGAATGGGGACAGGGACAGGCGAGAAAGATATGTGACTGCAGTTAAGAGAGGTAGACTGTAATCTACTTACATCAGAGAAAGCCAGGCAATAAAGTAAAGCAAGCAAGGTGCAGGAAATAGCCAGAGAATACGTGGAGGAAGAGGAAAAATATGTGGGCTAGTTGATATTCAGGGGACAGAGAGAGACAAAGTCGTGTGGGAAAGACAGGAATTAATTAGGATATAGCTGACATTCATTTGGTATTTAGGCTCAGACACTCAGAAACACTCCATACTGTGTTTAAGCTAATGACAGCTATATCACCTCCATACCTTCAGCAGGCCCTGTCATTCACGCAGACACCCATTTCATTTGCTCAGTGGTTATTTGAATGCCAGAGGGTTCTTAGAGAAAGACCAAAAGTGTTTTGATCTTGAGAGTGAGATAACTATCATGTGTAACTCTGGCACATAACTTAGTGATTCATGGCATAAATAAGTAGGGGCCCCAAAAACTTTTAATCAGAGAAGGCAAATGCTTTGTTTTGAGTGTTATAGGTTCAACACAGTCTTGATATAACACTTCTGTGACACTAGACAAATGTGTCTAGAAAAAATACCTAAACCCCAAACAAATACCCCAATACGTTCTCTTATAGGATCACTCTGGAAATGTTGAATAGCAGTAATCAATTGTATGCATTTGTGGTCAAATGTTTCCCTCTAGTGGCCAATCTGTGTACATTAGTGTACACGTTTAGATTATGAATCAAAACGAACTCTTAAGAATCGCCAATATAATCTTGTCTCATCAGCTTAGACTTAGTTATACTTTTGAAAATCGCTGCCAAAGCCAACTTAGGTTCAATAACAGATATGTCAAAATATAAATATCCTTATGACCCATTTAAAATCACTACCGTTTGAGCAATAGACCCCCTACTTTCCATGTACTTAGTAAACATAAGAAATCTTAAGCTTGGGATATCAATTTTATCCAACCAGGAGAGAACTCAAAGGATGGCTAAATAAGTAAGTTGTAGCAACGACAGAACTGATAAGACAAAAGGTTGACAAAAAATGACAGCTGATCAATGAGTACTCTCCCATGACAGATTAAATTGTTAAAAACACATTAAGCTGTAGTTTCTAGAGCTGGAAACTCAATGCCAACGTAATCAGTGACAGTGCCAAGCTTGGGATAACCATTTATATTTGAATTCTAGCAGTCCTGCATTACAAATACTTGCTCATTGTTTAACAAATACCATTATCATAAGTGTCGTTCGAGCTCCATTGATTGTAATTTCAGAACTGAACCTTTTCCTCACAACTTAAGGCAGCACAAATTCTGAACTTGAAAAACCTGGGCAAATTACCTCAGGACATTAGAGACAATACAGACATTTTTCTTTTTTGGTTTTTTATTTTACAAAGTTTCTGTTGCCACAACCACACATTTTAGAAGCTCCTGTAAGAAAAGAAAAGGACAATTGATTAGTGAGCCATCCTCAGGCAGGCACAACACCAAAATACTGTATTTTGTATAGCAACATAGAAGACTATTAACAGCCATTTCAAATGCATTTTAAATTACAATTGTAGTCCATAGAGGGATTCTGTTTTACAGTTAAACCACATCTTTGCTGATCATAATTGACAGTGGCCTCTTTTCCCACTCGTTGAGAAATACTAACTTTTTGGTTCATGAGACAGAGCTCATGCATGTTGAATTATGACTTGAGCAAAACAATAAATTGTTATCACCATGAAATTTCACCAGTTGATTTCTTGCTACTGTGGAAGGGTTGTCAATATGTTCCTAACTGATGGAAAAGGGATCAGTACGAGAAAATGTCCTTACTTTGAAACAATGCTGTCCTCTTTTGCCAGCCTGAGGAGGGAGTCGTCAGCCTCACCCTGCACATACACAAGTTACACAACAAGTCTGTTTAATCATCCTTAGGATCAAAGACAAATTCTTGTAGAGCCTTGCAGTGGGATAATGTCACCATTTTAGACCTGGGACAGGAAGACAGTCCAACTGTGGTTGAATACATCAAGGAAGAAACTACTATAGACAACTTCCCTAAGCTGACTGTCAGCAGGTACCATTTGGCAGTGTTCGCTCTTCAACCAAGCGAGAATGATGAGCGAGAATAGTATTATAGAATGCCAACTTTCCAGTAATAAAGACTGCAGTTTCCATTAGCTTGAAATATGCACGTCCACACCCCCTTTGAGACACAGAGACTGAGGTAGATAAATGGTACATTTATGAGGATTAGTGTGCAAAAACTGAAGCAAAAGCAAATGCTATAATTACATTTAAATGTGTTCAGGCTACAGTGTGGCACTGATACATACCATTCTACGGATGGCACCACAGATGGCATAGGTCTTGAACTGGCCATTGAAGCGACCAGTCACCTTGTCAACCTGCAGAGGACAGATTACATTAACAGTAGGTTTTAACATTGGGCCACAGACATTTTTCCTAGAAACACATAATTTGTCTTTGGGACCCAGTGACACTGGGGAAGCTGGCAACAGAAGGCAAAAAGGGGATGGTTTAAAAGTGGGTGAAACAAACAAGATTAAAATTCATCTCTTCTGACAAACAACCGGAGATTGTGGTGACTAAGGTGATCAAAAAGCAACGCTCGCCATTGCTGTCCCACTGTGACAAATGCACTGCAACTGGAAATTTAAAGTTTACAGTCATCTTTCTGTAAAGCCTCATTGAGGGAACAAGAACCTACCTTTACTCATATGCCAACTACACAAATCGTTTGAACATCGAATGGAAAAATGCAAAGCTAGATATCTAGATCTCTAGCAAAGCTAGATAAGCCCTAGATATCTCCTGTCACTATAAAACAACCACTGAGAGCTTGTTAGTTCATGGCATGCATGCATTAAAAATCCAAGCCTTTATTGCATTCCTGACATTTTGCTTAAATCCAGACACTGAATTTAAAAAGAGACGATTGTTTACAATAAACAATCAGCTAGTCTGTCGAGTTGGATTTATGGCTCTTTTAGGGGAGCCGGATCCCTTGGAGGCATTCCAGAATCCTGGCAGAGCCATTAAAAAAAAAAAAAAAAACTCATGTACCGTTCATTTATATTTTTTTAAATATTTATTAAAGTATTGTATTCCACAATTGCATGGGGCACCACATCCCTATTGCTCTGACAGTGAGATTTTGCATGGTTTTATTTATTGGTTGAAATATTATTTCAGTTTGAATTGGTATAGGGTAGAAATTCAATGTAACCAAATAGACCCATATTGGTTAAAAATCTAACTAAGGACTATCGCGAGGACGACCTAGGATGGTGTTTCCGCATGTCTGTGCCACTAGCGTCCGCCGACCGACTCCTATTGTCTTTTTACACTCAAGCGAAAGTCTGCGATAGACGTTTTGCATTTTCTTGTTCTGCAAGTGAGCATTAACTACACTGTACAATGTTTCGTAGCAGGAATATGAGATGAGATGATGATGAGATGAGATATACCAAACACACCCAAAACAAACTTGGCAGACATTTGTTTTCACTGGATATTATCTGTTTCTTCATGCAAGGAAAATATACATTATGGTGAACATTTCTTCATCAGAAGAGAAGTTATAGAAGATGCTACTGAATGCAACCATTACCTATATTCTTATATTTATAAAAGATACACTGCATCGCTTTAGTTTCATCATCGTAAAATATAAAGTACATTAAAGTCATTTTCAAAAAATCTACATTGGATAAAGTTCATTATTTGCCATGATGTTTTTCATAAGCTGTAAGCCATAATGATCCATACTGAAACAATCAAGGGCTTGATATATATTCAGTTGTGTGTAATGAATCCAATATGAAAGTATACTAATTTTCATGACATTGTGGCAAATAATGAACTCATTATGCTATTTTCCAAGGACCTGTACATGTAGGCATGAGATGGGATTGGTGTCCAGCACCATAAATGTTTATGGAATAGATGTCCATCTTCATTGTCTTACCTCAGCAATATTGAGCTGGATTGAGGCATGGTCCTTGGCCCCAATGATTCTGTTGCTAGCAGAGCTGCAAAACAATATTAAGACTTTAGCATATTCAAATGCAACAACTGTATGCCTGTAACTATAATAAAGGTGGGGTATATTGTATATAGTCATTAAAAACTGTTTGTTTTGGTGATCCATTTAGTTTCATCACAAGGTAGAAGAATGAGATGTAGTTAGTCATTTCAGCCGTCACTAAACAAAACGTTTTGCCTCGCTATTTCAAGTTACAATAATGCCCATGTTAATAAAACAGTGGTAAATTAATTACACTCAATCATGTGGTTGGATGCTTTCCCACAATGGATCTAAAACCAATCACTGAAATGACATTTATTACTGGCCACCAGAGTACAGTTCAGTATTCAGAAAAATACTTTATTTTAATTGGGCACTCACCATTTACGTGGGACGTACAGGTCCACGAATTCACCAGCGTCGTTCTGCATGTTGAAAGATGCGGTTGATCGCCTACAGGATCTGAAGAGAGAAACAGACACTAACTTATTATCAGTTGTGTTGCTCTGTCATGTCACTGGACAGATGCATAGATTCACCTTAGACTTATGAGCACTAGCCTTGTGGAAATTAATGTGCCGACAGCCAACTTAACTCTCTAGAATGACAGGTCCCAGAATCAGAGGATACAATTGATGTTAAATTCGGATTAGTCGTTTAAATTATACAAATGCATCTAAATCCCAGATTGTGTCTATTATCCCGCACGGGAATGCTAAAGTGTGCTAAGCTGCTAGCCTGCTCGCGTCGTAGGTTTAATGCGTGCCGAGGTAGCACCGTGTATCACATGTGGCTCAACAGTCCGGCAGAACAGCAAACATTTGACTTTTAACAGAACACCCATGCGTCGAAACCAACACCAATCCGTCTCAAATGATCGATAAGCAGGTTTAGTTTAAACATCATCACGATATTGTCCGCTATTGTGAATTTTAATGTATATATTTGGGTATTTTTATGGAGAGAGCGCTCGCTAAACTCACCGTCTACGACAAATGGCCGACGGGAAAGAAAGAGCTGGAGGTCGAACCGGAAGTAAAAAGAATGCTCTGAAATGTGAGTTTAGGAAATGGTTTTGCGCCTCCTGCTGTTGTTTATAGTTATTACATATTTTATTACTCCAGAGCCTTTTAACCAGAGCGGAGACAGTTCCGCAAACCTTTAAAGGGGTACTTCACCAAAAAAAAAACTTTTGGTCATTTTATGGTCTACTCAGCCTCACGTGAACACACCAGACAGTTTATAAGTTACTCCTTTCAGTATTTAGATATTTGATGTTCATTAGTCTGCCATTAGTCTGCCAGACCCAAACCCATTATAACTTAAAACTCCATTTTAACCATGACAGATTATTCGAAAACAACCCATCTTTTTTCTGGTGACTTATATTGTCCTCCTAATACGTGATAGGGCAGTGGAATTGCATCTACAGTTTTCATTTATTTTTAAAATATTGTTTTGTAAAATGTAGCCCCCTCCATATTTGGGAATGCCCACCCAAATGAATAAAACAATATTTTAAAAATAAATAAAAACTGTAAATGAAATTCCACAGCCCTCTCACGTATTAGGAGGACAATATCAGTCACCAGAAAAAAGATGGGTTGTTTTCGAATAATCTGTCATGGTTAAAATGGAGTTTTAAGTTATAATGGGTTTGGGTCTGGCAGACTAATGAACATCAAATATCTAAATACTGAAAGGAGTAACTTATAAACTGTCTGGTGTGTTCACATGAGGCTGAGTAGACCATAAAATGACCAAAAGTTTTTTTTTTTGGGTGAAGTACCCCTTTAATTTATGGGGCTAGCCATAGATGTTGTCTCTTCATCAAATCATAGGGTATCAGCATCAAAAAGGAAAAGGTCCTGGGCCACATGTAGGCAGAAATGCATTGGAATTCGGTCTGGACAGGGTCGACAGCCCAACTTTAATTATCTTAAATCCATTTATTTTAGTTTTGTAGTAATTAGTAGCATACAACATAAACATTACAGAGACTTTAGTTGTTACTGTACAATACTTTGTAACAGTTGGTATGTTGGACATAATGCCTAATAATGCTTTCACTGAGAACAATTTATTTTTAGTCAACCTATAGTCAACCTATTTGGATCAAACAGCTTTTCAACCGCAAATGCAGGCGCTTGAAAAGCTTCGTGTAGAAAGCATGCATGCAGAAAGCGCTGAATGACACAGTATGACATTGCACCCGCAAGAGACAGATGGTGTGGCTACCAAAGGAAGATGCATAGGCCTACTGTAATTTTAGGAAGTGAAACTGCTAATTTTATTTTATAACGGAAACTTTAGACAAACTTCAGACTTCAAAGACATGGCCTATCAGACATACAATATGAAAAGCCACTATGCTGTGTCTTTTGGCCTCCTTTTTGTTGGTGAGTATTAATGTCTGAATATCCTTCTGTCTCTAAAAAAATCTGTCAGTACTGTATCTCATTTTGTTGTTATTTTATCAATCTCTCTCAGTAGGCCTATATATTTCTACATGCTCCATTTCTGTGGGAATGTTGTTTGTCTATGAAAGGTTAGAAAAACGAATTACTCTATGTTTTCTATTGTGCTTTTTCTTCCAATTACACTTTTTGCTATAACCCATATTAAAATGTGGTCAAATCCTTGCATTTCCATCATTGTGCAGTCAGTGTACAATTCTGATGATCATTGACATTATTAACTATGCAGTGAATTAGACAAAGTATTTATGATAACTAAACCTTTGCACTCACAGCACTGTGTGATGTCACCTTTGGTTTTTGGTCAGAAGATAACAAAGTCCACAAAGGAAAGGTTGGAGAACACATCACAGCTGGATGCTCATTTACGTGGGCCAGTAACAACAAGAAGTTCTTCTGTAGGGGAAAAGACAAAGGAGCATGCAAAGTTCTTATTGAAACGACCAAGGACATTCATACGGAAAATAGATACAAAATTGAAGATGAGAAGAATGGCATATTCTATGTGACCATTACAGGACTGAATATGTCTGACTCAGGCACTTACTGGTGTGGTGTGGAAAGATATGGCCCTGATTCATATCAGGAGGTCATTATCATTGTTGATGAAGGTAAGGATGCAGAACCCAATACCTACAACTGCAGGTTAGCTATTCTTATTATTGTTATTCATGTACAATTTATTTAAATAATTTGAAGTATAACAATACACTGGGATATTAGATTGGTAGAAGACACAGTGAGATAATCTCAAATGCTGATATGTAACTATTGGTAATTACAGTGTCAACAACAACCGTCGCTGTAACAACAACTGTCTCTTCTGTGAAAGTGATCTCTTCTGGTCAAATAACGACTGACGACAGGTCAACAGAACCAGAACCTGCTAATGGAACATTGTTTCCCATTCTCACAACCTACCAAGAGTCCCTATATATAAATGTATCATCTAATATAAAAAAATTATCTGAAGAGACTTCATCACAATCAACAGGTATGAGTTACACATGTGTTCTTACTGTGGTTACCCACAGATTCGTCACCAAATACTGCTGCTATATGGTATATGTTAAAAATGTGTCAGCTGAGCTACATACATATTTTAATAATTGATAATTGGATAAGCAACATATGTGAAACGTGTTCAATTTGGTGTTTGCATGTCTGTCATTTTATGCCCCCCAACCTGCTTCCATTTAATCCCACTGCATAGTTCTTAAACTGCTGTTGGTATAGTACATAAATCAGTATACTAAAGTTTACTCACTACCTCAAAATCTGACTGAATCATTTGTTTCCCAACCTAGGCACCATTTTGTTTGTTGGTGTGGGATTGCTTGTTATGATCACAATGGCAATGTTGATCCTTTGCAGGAAAAGGATTGGTACCCCTCCAGGTAACACTTGAACAAGTGCATGTATTGTATGAGTGACGTATTATGTACAGTATATGTACTGTATATTGTACACTGCATAAAGATCAACACACATGATGCACTGCATATATAAACACAAATAAATACTCTAGGCGTACACTGTTTGTTTTCCAGAACAGTCCAACAATCCTGTGGATACAGCTGCTGTTCTGAATGAGGTGAGTCTATTAAACCTGTGGATGGTTTTGTGTGTAGCAAACTTGATTATCATTATATTAGTTAGCATAACATTTTTTCCCCAATAGCTTTAACTATTGATATAATTGGTAAAGCAAAGTGCATGCTCTCAAAACAATTAACTGAACACTTTATTATTTAAATCAAGAAAACATATTATGTCAAATTAACATAAACTAATTATTTCCTCTTCTCCCAGCCTGTGTATGAGGAGATCAGAGAAGAGAACAGACAGCTGAACATAACTCCTGTGAATATCTCATCTACTAGGCTAACCACCAACATTCATGTAAGAAACTCCACAAGCTGTTGAGCAACATTTAGTTGCATTCAGTTTTATCACACTAATTAAACCTTCTGTTTTATCCCCACTCTTAGCTGATGAATGAATCACGCAACATCTCTGATGCGTTTTCTTTGGAAGAGACACATGCCATCACAGAGCCTCCTACTGCAGAGTTAATCAACACTGCTGCTGTCGTATCTGCTGAAGATTTCTACTCTTTGGCCCAGCTTCCCTCTGGTACTGGAGTGGAGGTGGTGGCAATGCAATCCAGTCCATAGACACTTTAGTCAAGTGCCTCACACTCAATGTGGTCTGAATAAAGCTTCTTTGGCAATGTAACATGAAGCAGACTTTCATCTCAATGTGTCCTGCAGGTCATCTGCACACTGTCTGTGATGCTGAATGTCTTTTAAATATATTTGCATTTCTATCATTAAAGTAAAAAAAAAGTAAAAATACTTCATATATTGAAGTATTATGCACTGATTTGTGAAACAGAAACATAATTTATTCAATCCCCATATTCAATAACAAGTCAGGACTTGAGAGCCGAATTATTACTACATGCAAGTAAACAACACACACATGGCAGTAATACCTAATAACTGTTTCCCGTTTCTTGTGTTGGCTTCACAGTCATTTACAGTGGCATCATTGTCAGGAAATATATCCTTTGAAAATCTCATCATAACTTTGACAGATGACCTGCCAGAAGAAAGAAGCTTCTGTGTGTTCATTTGCCTGTTGTAATGTTGGGTCATTTCAAAATGCGAGTACAGTAGTGTGTCTTTATCATGGACCATGCATTTAATTAAACCATTTAAGGAAGTTAAGGAGGTGCTATTTCTTCTCTCAACAGAACCAGATAGTGGTTGACATTTATGTGAAATTGTCTGTACAAGAATCGGTCTTACGGCTAATAGCTGTTAAAATATGAATTTGCACCACTGTTCTTCTGCAGTATCAGGCTGTGTATAGCTGTCACTTTATTTGTGGAAAGCGAGGACAGCACTGCTGCTATACTTATTATTATAATAAGTCAATCGTGCAACTAAAATAATAACATTTAGAACAGTTTTCTTTTTGATTGACAAAAGAACCAAATAAAAGTTGCAAATGAAGCAACCTACTTGATATGATGTTTATTGATAGTTTGTGAAAATATGTCAGCATTTCCACCAATGTTTGTGACTTATGTATGTATGCCTGTATGTAGGCCTACAACATACCACATACGTTCAAATTGTGTAGCCTACATAAGAGTAGTGGTTCAACTTTCATGGAATTTGAATACAAACAATATGTAGAATCAGTTAACCAGTCAATGGAGCCTACATAAATCCACACTTCTGGGCATGATGTGCATGATGCACAAGTGCACATGCTAAAACCACAATTCACAGATATCTTTCACAGAAACACTGAGGAAATGTGTCTGTTTCCTTCTGCTTTGTTTCTGTGTGACTTTGTCTTTGCGTTCTAATTTTTGAGAATGCCACATGATTCTTGCCACTTCATTATGCTAAAACAAAGTATTGTGCTATAGGAAAAAGATAGTTTGCACACTCTGATTCACCGTCATCAATCCAGAGTGTAGACTATATCATACATGAAGTATGATATAACTCAGGAAACACATTCGACATGAGGAAAAGCCAAACTAGTGCCACAAGTATCAGTTACACGTTTAACTTTTTTATTTCCTGCTAATTTCTTGCACACACACACACACACACACACACACACACACACACACACACACACACACACACACACACACACACACACACACACACACACACACACACGTGTGTGTGTGTGTGTGTGTGTGTGTGTGTGTGTGTGTGTGTGTGTGTGTGTGTGTGTGTGTGTGTGTGTGTGTGTGCGTGTGTCAGTATTTCTACATGCTCCATTTCTGTGTCTATCTCTCCAAATGTTCGTTTGTCTAGGAAAGGTTATAAAAACAAATTACTCATGATTGGTATTTTGTTTTTTCTTCCAAATACACTTTTTGCTCTAAACCATATTAAAATGTTCTGATGATCACTATTAACTCTACAGTGAATTAGACAAAGTATTTATGATATGATAACTACTAATTTGTTCACCTTTGCACTCACATCACTGTGTGATGTCACCATTGGTTTTTGGTCAGAAGATAAAGTCCACAAAGGAAAGGTTGGAGAACACATCACAGCTGGATGCTCATTTACGTGGGCCAGTAACAACAAGAAGTTCTTCTGTAGGGGAAAAGACAAAGGAACATGCAAAGTTCTTATTGAAACGACCAAGGACAGAGATAGATACAAAATTAAAGATAAGAGGGATGGCATATTCTATGTGACCATTACAGGACTGGACATGTCTGACTCAGGCACTTACTGGTGTGGTGTGGAAAGATATGGCCCTGATTCATATCAGGAGGTCATTATCGTTGTTGATGAAGGTAAGAATGTCTTCAGAATCCAATACCTATAACTGCAGGTTAGTTATTATTTTTATTCATGTATTGAAATAATTTGAAGTATAACAATGCACTGGGTGGTTGCTGAAGCAGTAGCTAATGCACTGACCACACACACGCAAGCACGCATGTGCGCGCACGCACGCACACACACACACACACACACACACGAAAATGAGTGAATACATCAACTCTGTGCAGTTGTGTACATGTAGAATCACAACATGGCTCCATACCATCCAGTATGGTAAAATCATCAGAAGAAAAATCTGATCCAACTGAACCGATAAATGCAAAAAAAAAGATGTATAATATAGATTGGTAGAAGACAAACAGATAAATGGAGAAGGACCACAATAAACACAAATGCTGAAATGTAACTCTTGGCAATTACAGCATCAACAACAACCATCTCTTCTGTGAAAGTGACCTCTTCAGGACAAAACACGACTGACAGCAGGTCAACAGAACCAGAACCTTCTTCTGGAACATTGGTTCCCATTCTCACAACTTACCAAAAGACCCACATGAATAAATCATTTGAAGAAACCTCATCACAATCATCAAGTATGAGTTACACATGTGTTCCCATATACAGGATACGCACAGATTGTCACCAAATACTGTAGCAAAATGTTAATTCTTATGCCAAAATGATATTAATGAAGTCGGAATTATGCCTATTAAAACACAATTATTTACATATTACAACCCACATTAGAAAATAATTAATTTTATAGCTTTTAATGAAGGAAAAAGCAACAGTAAGTAAGCATAGACTACTGATGCAGTTGACTCTACTGACACTCTTTGCGAACCCTGCATACATGGATGGAGTGAGATGTTTTTGTCTTTGTTATTCCTTTTTCTTTGTAATTTATATGATTTACAAGTGAGTTCGATATAGGTGACCTACAGTAAGCTATGTTAAATGTATAAACAACATGATGTGTTCAAAATGTTCTCAATTTATTGTTTGCATGTCTGTCATGATATGCCCTCCAACCTGCTTCCATTTAATCCCACTGCATAGTTCTTAAACTGCTGTATACAGTATATCAGTAGTTACTATAGTTTACTGACTACCTCAAAATCTGACTGAAACATTTGTTTCTCAACCTAGGTACCATTTTGTTTGTTCGTGTGGGGTTGTTTGTCATGATCACCATAGGACTGGCAATGTTGATCCTTTGCAGGAAAAGAATTTGTACCCCTCCAGGTAACAGTTAAACATGTATTGTATGAGTGAGTGAGTGAGTGAGTACAGTATGTACTGTATGCATACACGTGTATGTATGAGTATTATGCACAGTATTGTGCACTGCACATGCATGCATGCACTGCGTATAAATACAAATACACTGTTTTACAGAACAGCCCAACAATCCTGTGGATACAGCTGCTACTGTGAATGAGGTGAGGGTATTAAACTTGTGGAGGGTTTTATGTGTGTAACAAGGTGAGCAACCTTTCACAGTCTGTTGATATTTAGTTCAATCGGTTGTTATGACACTGATTGAACTTTATATTTTGTTTTTACCCCCACACTTAGCCGATAAATTATTCATGCAAGATCGACTCTGATGCGTTTTCTTAGTGAGAGACAAATGGCGTCACAGACCCTCCTACTGCAGAGTTAATCAACACTGCTTCTGTCGCATCTGCTGATGAAGATTTCTACTCTTTGGCCCAGCTTCGCTCTGGTACTGCGGTGGTGGTGTCAGTGCAATCCAGTCCATAGACACTTTTGTCAAGTGCCTCAAATTCAATGTGGTCCACATTGAATTTGGTAAATCTGAATAAAGCTTCTTTTTCCCTACAACATGGAAAGCACACATCCATCTCAATGTGTCCTGCAGGGCATCTGCACCATGTAAATTAAAAAGGGGTCAAATTGTCTGTTTTGCTCAAGTGTCTCCTTTCCTAAATATATTTGTATTTTTATCATTAACAAAAACACAAACAAAAAAAACGTCTCACATATTGATGTACTGAGATAGAAATGCATGAGGCTTTCTGGTGAAACAGAATAACATATTCAATAACATTTTGAACACCTCAGACAGTTGATTTTGTATTTAGATATTGGATATTCTAGTTTAGTTACCACACCACGTTTGTGAAGAATAAAACATGAACATTGGCAGGGAGTTTTGTTTATATTGAAATAAAATGTAGAGAGTTTTGCAAAGGGTTTCCAGGAATGTATTACATTTGTATATTAAATACTATAATGAAGTCAAATTAAGCTAAGCTCACTATTCACTATTCGTATTCACTTTAGTTCTCCAAAGTCTGAGGAGGTTAGAGAAGAGAATAGCCATGCAAAAGTTCCACCTGTCACACTTCTGGGCATGATGTGCATGATGCACAAGTGCACATGCTAAAACCACAATTCACACCAACATATTTCACAGAACCACTGAGGAAATGTGTCTGTTTCCTTCCTGTTTGTTTCCGTGCAACCTTGGTCTAGATTTTCGTCAGTCGACAAGCTCACAATGCGTCAATAGATTGGCACTTTTATTATTATTCCAAAATGTTTTTCAAAATAGTAAAAAAAAAAAGGCAATAGTAAAAAAAAAAAAAAAAGGCTATTGGGGAAACAGTAAGGGGTTTAGCGTGTGACAAAAATGGAGCCCCTTGTCTTTGCATTCTATTTCTTGAGAATGCCACTTGATTCTTGCCATATCATTATGCTAAAACACAAAGTATTGTACTTGTAATAGGCAAAAAACCTCTAAGATTTCTAAACAACTTCCCAGATGGTTTGCACGCTCTGATTCACCATTAGTATCAATGCAGAATGTAGACTATATCATACTGTACATGTGTGCTTTCCTTTTTGTGCATTAGTGTTTTAATGTTGTTTTTGCAGAAGTCAGGAGGAACATTTGAGATGAGGAAAAGCCAAACTAGAGCCACAAGTATCATTCAAGTTTAACCTTTTTATTTCCTGCCAATTTCTTACGCACAAGAGAAGCTTTTCACAGCACAAGGTATACTGAGACAGGTAAGAAGAGCCTAAGAAGAAAAAGAATAATTCAAAACAAGAGTGACCAAGGAAAGAAAAGATGTTTGGTTCGTGTTCCTTTTCCTCACAATGGAAAAACAAACTAAACCAATCTAAAGTTCCTGATTAACACAGAATTACAATATACGTAGAAACACCACCCCTTTTTGTATTTAATTTTGTATACAGAATATATATGATTATCACCACTACTCCCTCCCGCTAGCCAACACCCCTAAAATTGTCCCAAAGCTGAGGTTGATGGTACGAACACAGTTGAACAAATATCAAATACTGTACACAGGCACTATCAAGTTGCGTCTTCATAGAAACCAGGCCACTCTGAGGTGAGAGCCAGCAAACCACAATTTAAAGAATTGGGACTTATACAATCAAGATGGAGATTGGAAGAGGTCCTTCCATCTTAATTCTCCAACCTAAAATCATTGGTATGTGAACATACAGTATATTGTTTTGACAGTACATAGTTATAGTTTTAGTTTAAAAATATATAAGTTTAAAAAAGTAATGTACATTTTGCTGTTCCTTGCTGCCAGCTTCCATTCCATTGCAATTACTCAGTTTGAGAAAGTGAAAGTCTTTGATGCAAATAATAAATATATATATACCTGTATATATATAGAGGTACAGTGTTTCAGGGTAAGGGCAGCGGGGGGGGATTTCTATCCCTGATTGGGGCCTTGAGCTTAGTTTCTGAAGGGCATCTGTGTGATAAACGTGTTTAAGAAAATGTGTTTATTGTACATACATGTGTAAGAAAATATGTGTGTTTACTTGAAAACTGTGTTTGAAGGCTTGATGCTGAGATACTTGTTTTCATGCATGAATTAAGTTATTCTTGTACTGGATAGACAAGTGGCTGTCTTTTAGCACCAGTGCACACTCAAAACATGTGTGTTTATGTGTGCATGTGTCCTTGGGGAAGTTGGGGTATATCAAAGGGTTTTCTCTGTGCCTAGCATACTTCACAGGTAATAGTATACAGTACATCCATCATTCAACATTATTCCTGTAAAAGGTTGTACAGGTATTGAGGATGGAGAGCAAATGTACTGTAGATGCAAACCAAACCTCAAAATGTGATGTCATAGCACCCCTTTGTGGTCCATTTAAAGTTATCATTTAAAGAAACCATTTTGCAACCCTCAAATGTCATAATATTTAGTGTCTGATAATGATTCTGTGGCAACTGAATGGCCGAGAACTTTATCCAGTATGGGCAACACAAAAATGAATCCACTCTTTATATAATCCGATCCTGTACGTTTTGATATGAATGGTTGTTTTAAGGTGTGTTACCAGCTCTTGGGAGTACAGGTACTAGGTAGGCTTTACTAGCAGTAGACCTTAAGGTTGCAAAATTGTGCAATAGTAAACAAACCATACATTTCTTTCTCTCCAAACACATCAGTAAAAAATCATTCAACAGGAGCGTGAAATAGGCTCAATTGTTCGAGGAATGTTGGTTCCCTGTGTCCCTGCCAATTAACTGGCCTGTTGAGAAACATTGAGAAAAGTGGCAGCCATCCCTCAAACTCCTGCAATTCCGGTCGTTTCAACAATAGAGAATGCCTTGCATTAATCTCTGAAAATGCCATAGTTTAACTTAAATAAAATAAAGACAACAAAAACAACAACACAAACTCTTCTGGAGTCAGTCACCTGAATATAGACAGCAAATCCATTGGTGCTGAACTAGTCTCGTGGCCAGACAACTATTCTACAATCTTTGAATGCTATTTAGAGTCTGGAATTACACAACTCCCGAAATCCAAACAAGGATGCTGCCATTTCTATTGACAGAAATATATTATAACATGTTTTGTTTTACAGGATTTTCCATTTTTGATAAGCAGCAAGCCATATCATTTCTGTATAGATGAAAGGAAGTGGAGGAGGCTACATTTCGTTTTATCGATTGCTCATAATCAGAGCTTCTGTGTCTGGCCACACGAGACTAGTGTTGAACCAACAATAATCTGTACAAAAGCAGGACATTTAAGTAGGTTGTAAGAAAATCATGATGGAAATGTTCAAGAAAATCTAAACAAAACAACATTTTCCTGCTTCCATGAGGCGAATCATCATTTGGTTAGTAAAATACTGTATGTAATTCTTTGGAAAGGTACCGTACATTTATTGAAATTTGACTGTTTTTGAGGACATGCCATTTTAGCTATGTAAGCTTTTTGTAAGCACATTACAGAAATATAAAGCAAGAGATTTGACATGTTCTAGAGGTCATTGTAGGTAAAATGTTTACTGGCTACAGATATAAGCCAACTCAATCTATTTGCAAGTTTTCTTTTGACTATACCAAGAAGACAAGCACGCATACAATATAAAAAATATATTATGTATAAATAATAGGTTTTGCTATTAATGGATCTTAAGATGACAACAGTGGCACATTCTCTGTATCTTGGTGATAGATTAATTCATCAAGTTATTGTGGTGTTGTCCATTGATACACATTAATTTACATTGGCTTGGTATTCTGGGCAGTGTTGAAATACTGTACATGGTGTTCAAACCTAGCTTTAGTACAGTATATACAGGTAGGGTATGTGCTGATGTAGGAAAGTTAGGGTGATGTTGTACCTACAATGAATTAATAAAAATACGGTCTCACACTATGCCTGGTTGTCAACTTGTCAACTGGCCAGTGGGATTTATTATTTGGGTTAAAAAATAGATTAATTAATTTGTACCCTGTTATCTCTCTGTGTGGGAACAACTCTTCCTTGTTACCTCTGCCTCCACGCTGGCCAAGCTGCCATCCTATGAACATGTGTAAACAGTACCACATCTGTACACCAGCGGTGACCTCAAGGCTGAGAGGGAGAGTCCCCGACTTTAATGGAGATAAACTGACAACTAAAAGTAATTTGATGGCACTGCACTGGTCTTCTACAGTATAAGCACTCACTTGTGACATAACTCACAAAGTTCAATTAGAATTGCTGTAAGTGTGGGATTTTCTTGGGGCTAGTTTCGAGGCCAGTATTGTTATTGCGCCACTGCATTTTTTTATTTAGTTGTTCAAGCACTTGTTTAAAAAATTGATATACAAGTAGCATTATAACAAAAAGGTTACGTTTGATGGACAGGACCAATGGGCAGTTTTATGTGCTTTTGTTCAAAGATCATTTTTTATGTTTCTTTCAATTAGACTACAGTATACAGCACCATTCTGGGTCACAAGTATATGAGTTTGACACTTCTACATTATACATTTGAGGCAAGTAGACAGTATACTGCCAACTTTATGTATTCTGAGAGTTCTCACAATGCTTATTATTGCTACAAAAGTACATTGTCACTGTAGGGTAGAAACTTTGTATCGCCATATTTAAATGATTTCCAATAACGTAATTAATGATTTTGGACATACAGTACAGGGGTCCCACCCAACAGCCAGGGTATGCAACATACTCCGGCATTACAACACATACAGGTACTGTATACTGTAAATGTGGCTACAAATATGTTTGCAAATAACCCATTGACAAAGCAGTTGTACAGTCGGGACAAAAAAAACAACAACAACAAAAACATGATGGTATGTTGTGCGGCTGATGAGAGACAGAGGAGGAGAGGTTTCATTCATTTCATTGTTTTTCTCTGTGCTGGCCAGGTTGTGTCTCCGTGGCAGTGTGGATTCAGTAAGACAAGTCTCATGTCAGCTGCTCTAGATAGTCTGTAAGGCAAACAGCAAACAGTGAGCTGTTTACGGTTAACTGATTTCTAATTCCATAAATGAATACACATCTGCATAAAGGAAAGACCTCCTGCTAGGGTGAAAGGATACCAAGAAATATACAGATATTGATTGATTTTGATTCATTGTGATGAGCGATATAAAATCTGACCTCTGCACTCTGCCGCTGCATCTTGGTGACAGAGCAGAAAGTGGCATCTTCCCCCCCGTGTTCCGACTCACGCTCTCGCTTCCCTGTTATGCTGCCCCCTAGGCGTCCTGAATGTCAGAATAAAGAGGCTGAATTGAAACCATGATTCTTTAAGACAATTTTTGAATAACAAATTAATTCTATATCCTTTGTTTTTCTTCTTTGTGATGTTTCTCTTTTCTCTGAATCAGTACTATCAACACTCATAACACTGTACGTATACATTACACACTACTAATATTCTTAACACTTTTAACAATACTAACATTCTATATACTGTACTATAAACCAACATAGCTACCAACATAGCAAGCCCACACAGGCTCTTCAGGAACAGCAGATATTGTTGCTGCTATTATTCTAATTACTATTTGTTATGTACCTGGATGATGAGGCACAGCAAACTCATGGTAGAGTGAGGTGTTGGTGGCACCCTGGTTGGGGTTTGGCACCGAGTGGAACTCTGACAAACACACATATGGACGTGCACGCACACACACACACACACGCACACGCACACGCGCACACACACACACACACACACGCACACACAGTTAAGTTAACATCCTCTGCACAGCACCTTTGGTGTTGAGAAGGTGAATCCAGTATGGGCTACCTTTCAGAGAACAAAAAAGATAAAAAAAAAAATACCATTGTCTGCTGCCAGGTGCCAACCTACCATGAGGCTGTTGTTGTAACTGTTGGTGAGCAACACGGCATGACGCTGGCGGATTCTCACTGTCAAAGTTCAGCAGGACACTGCTGTTTCCCCCCAAAACTCCTGGCACTGACGAGAAGAAGGGGCACAACAGAATACAAAGTATTGTTTAGATCCAGTGCTAATGATATTTTCTTACTGTGGCAATGTATGGTTCCAAGGAGTGTTACTGTTCACAGTGAGTGTAATTGTGGTGGATTTGCTATTCCAGTACTTACAATGAACGTTGTTGTTATTGGTCCCCGACTGCTGCTCCCCGGGAGAATACGGCATCATCCCGCCATTCCCATTGCCATTGGTGGATGGCACTGATGCCAGCAGGCCTGACACAAACGTGGAGGGACGATAGGTCTTTTTTCACTCTACAAGGTTGTTACTTTACTAGCATGGTAAGATATGTCTGCTTACACAATTACTAGTGCTTTGCCAACATATCAATACTGTACAGGTACAATACGTCCACTGTATTGCTCTAATACTTAAGTCTCATTTATATCTCTCCCTGTATCATCCTATTGTATTCCAGTACATACTGTACATGCTAGCAAGCCCTTACCTAGTCCGCGGTATCGGCTGAGTTGCTGGTAGATCTGTTTCATCCTCTCTATGTTGAGACGACTGGACTCTGCATGGTGTACCATGGGTTTGGGGTAATGGACGCCAATCACACACTTGGCAGCTTTCTGTATGGACTCTGGTGCATTCCACGGGTCATAGATGTACTTAGCGGGGAAACCTCGGAGGACAGGTAAGTATCGTCTGGAAGCACAGTGGCAGAAATGAGAAAACGGCTGGCTTCAGTCAGCCAAATGTGGTCGGTTCCACATTGTGCACGCAATGGTGGGGGAGCACATATTACTTTGCATACAATACATACAATACAGCACATACAGTACTGTATAACATTAGAACCATTAAGCACTATGCAGAAACAATGACAAAGCAATTACAGTTAATTTTCTTTTTTTTAAACAATATTTTAAATAGCTAATAGCTATTAAAATTCATTAGCCATGTATATCCTGTAATTGTCAGTGATATTTCTCAAAAACATATGCTTGTACTGTACATACATTTTAGAGTCAATATACAACACAAAATGAAAAACTTGCTCATCTCAGACCGGTGCATCATTTGTTTGGGTTCAATATATTCCTAAAAAAAATCACAAAGATCAAATAGTAAATAACGATAGCTGTCAAACCTGCTGGCAATTACTAGAGATAAACATCACCATGGGTATGGTATAACTTCCTTAAGTTAAGAAAGTATGAGCAACTATGATAGGTGATAAATGCTGCACATTAAGACTACAATACATAAACAACTAAGAGCACAAAATCACTGCTGTACAAGTTTAACCAATTCCTCTTCCTGCGAGTTTTACTGCACTGAAGTGAATTAACATCACAGTGCACGATTGATATTGTTCAGGTTGTGACTGAAAAACATGAGGCCATGCAGTCCCAGGAAGCAGATCTGAGCAACACTGATCGGATCAACATAACAATCCAAGACACTGCACCCAAAATACTGCTGACTGCAGTACCACAGGAGGCCTGGCTGCAGGTACAGCAGCAGATAACCAACAGCTCAAAATGCCAGCCCAACCAGTCTTAGCAAGAGTTTTAGTTTTTTTGTGGTTGCTGTTCTTTGGTTGTTGTTGGTAGTTGGTAGTTGGTGTCGTCATGGCTTTGGTTTCCAAGTTACAAGGAGAGCACGTCTACCTACCTATGGTCCGACCTTACCGACAACTTCCGGAGCAAGAGGGCGAAGAAAGACAGTGCAACAGAGGAAGTGAAGGGGGGAGGCAGGACTGTGGAACTGTGGGTAAATGTCCCAGCGCAGCACTGAGAGGCAGGACACAGAGAGACAGAAGGATGGGCGGAGCCAGGCATCCCACTTGCTTATGGAGATCACCCCATCGTCACTACAGATCAGATGTTTTGTGGTCGTTGCTAGGAGATGCTACTGCAACACGCGGTTAGACAGCAGAGAGAATTGACCCACCACTCCCCAACCAGCCCACTCACCTTCCCTCCACTAACTCCCACCCCACCCTGACAGGAGCAGGTGTGTAGTGGGAAAAATCCATATCGAGAAAAATCGCTTTACTTCCTGGTTTATGGTTACCTTTGACCAAAATAAACTATTAGAAAATAAATTAACTATTAACAATCTTTCTTGGTAAGCCTTTTCCCTAGCATTCAATTGGAAAAAATGTTCTATCCTTACAAAACATAGAACGTTGCCTCTAAGGCTTCTCTACTGCATAACAAAAAGAAAACTCACAATCAGTGAGTAGTTTTTACGGCCTACAAGGTCACACATTCTAGCATGTCGTGCTGTGACCGTTGTGTTACTGTGCTTATCGCTAACCAGTATGTCTCAATCTGCAGATTTCTATCGATGACAGAAGCTACCCACTGCACAGCTCCAGTCCTGCCATCCCCAACCCAACCCAACTCAACCCCTTACTCCTTCCCTCATCTTTATGGTCAGATGGAGGTGGCCTGGGTAGAGAGTTCAGGCCCATTTCCACTGCCCCTCAGACTGTAGTGGTTGTCTTTTACCACAGGCACAGCGCTGCACTCTGGACCGGCCTACTAGGGGGCTCCCTCATTTCACCAAAAGGGACCGCAACCCTTTCGCCAGGAAGATCTGCAACCTGCCAGTAGCAAGAGTCCCTACAGAAGTCAGGGGGTGGTGTTGGAGTGGGTGCTGAGCAGGTAAGCGTATGTGTGTTTCAGAGATTGTCTTTGTGTATGGCTGCATGCGTGTGGGTTTGTCTGTCTTCCACTTGCTTTCTGATTGCTTTCCAGCCACTACCCCCGGGGGCCACTGATACCGGCAGGGCTGCATTCCCATGAGCAGAACACCACTGAACATTTCACAAAGGGATTGATGAGGGACGTTGGGCAAGCGCTATGTTGTCGGCACAGAGACCGTGTGACAGGGGGGGCAACAGCGACAGCAGCAGCCCAGTAGCTGGCTCAATGCCTCTCCTCACTGCTTTCAGTGGAATGCTTCATAGTCCTCTACACAGAGAATGCAGACAAGGCTGTAGCATTTCCCTACCAAGAGGTCAGAATCCCTTTTGACGAAATGAGATGCTACCGAGTTCCAGACCAACCAGAGGGCCCCGCTGAGACATGCAGCGAAGCCCCACCTGCCCCATGCTTTATCTTTTTTTCAGCTTTACAGGTCCCCTACCCTCAAAAGGCTGGGGCATAGGCAGATGTAGACCATGAGGATGCTTTGGATACAGTCTGCTTGGTGGCCTGGCCTTGCCTTAAAGGGGGTATGGGGAGCAGAGCATGTGAGTGATATGGAGCACATTTTGCGAAGAATGAGCATGAAGTGGGATTCTATAAAGTGCATGAAGGTCACTCTCGCTTCATTGCACTGCAGAATGCAGTCACAATGTATTTCATATATCTCCACTTTATCAAAGTCTAGAAGGCAACAAACATGGCCAGGCAAAGTTAGTGAACAAAGGTATAGCAAAGAAATTGAAACAGAGGTTAGTAGGACTCTAAGCTCTAACCTAGTGTTCAATCAGACAAACTGAAGTGAAAGCGATTACAACATGTTTGGAGCAATGAGCGGAAGATTGCTGCTGCTGCTCGACTCACATGCTCTGGTGGGGAGGTGAGGGTTCAGGCATAAGAACTGGGCAAATCGTCTTAAAAGCAATCAAGTACAATCTAACAAAGGGGAAAGAGAGCTGAACTTTTCACCCAATTCACCAAAGAGGAAAAGTAACATACATGAACAAATCCATGAATTCAATACAACCAGATCGACACAAGGACAATTACACCTAATCATTGTAATCATGGTCTGATGGTGATGGAGCACGCGTACACACACACACAACCCAGACTAAACATCCACAAAGCACACACATCTACCACACAAGCATCCACACACTGTACAATGATGCATAATGACCAAATGAATTTGTGCAAAACCACACTGTACAAAGATTACAACCTGCTGACAGACAAGAAAATGGATGACAAAAATATTTTGGATAACAAAAATAAAAATGATACCACAGAAGAGAGGACGGAACAACTGCTGACTGTCTTTCATTCACTTACCCAGAGATATGGAGGCTTTCCCTCCATCTCTCTCTTTTTCTGCCTTTACTTCATTCCTGTGGATTTAGCTTGGGGAGGTGGGTAAGGGGGAATTGAGGTGTCTGGCGTCTAACCAAAAAAGTCAGTTTTCATAAGCTCTGGTTTGGTTTTCCTTCTAGCAACTTGTGTGGAAACAAGTGTGAGAAATAAAATATTTCCCAGCGATTATGTTGAAACTACACATCTCACGCCGCTCCCTCCACTAACTCACCTGAATCTTTGTCACCTACCTAAATTAACCATGATGGCAACCAATGATATAAGCTTGACTGTAACCATAATTTATTGTCAAGTGAATTGTATTATTATGTACTTATGTAGCTATGTGTCTACATGAAGCCGTTTAGAATCAGTCCTGACCTTCCATTCCCACAGGAGAATCACGTGTCACCATTTCTGGGTTAATATGTGCAGGGGTACAGTATTCTGATAAAAGCGTTGCTTCAGTAGAATTCACAGCAGTAAACCAAAGTCATGAACACAGGCAAAGTACTGGATTCTGTAAAATGCATTATTTTTGTGCTGCTACTTTGTGGGAATCAGCCCTAATACTTATATTAGCATGGAAGGAAATGTCTCTTTGTGTGTGTGTGTGTGTGTGTGCGTGTGTGTGTGTGTGTGTGTGTGTGTGTGTGTGTGTGTGTGTGTGTGTGTGTGTGTGTGTGTGTGTGTGTGTGTGCGCGCTAATGTGTGAACTAACTGTAATGCCCTAATCCCTTGGCTTCCGTTCCTACTGCATATGATTTTTAAAAATGGTATTGGCACTCTCCCTACACTGTTTCTTTGCATGCAGCCAGGCAGAGGGAGGGATTGGATAGGATCATGGATGCTCAGCCGTGGACAGGATGCAGGGAGGGGAGGGAGGAGTTCAGGAGAAATGCAAACCTGATGAAATCCCCATTGGGATCGGTTCTTCGCCCGAAGCCCACGGGGCAGTAGCAGTGGAAGAACTGCTGGAAGAAGGAACTGCAGGAGAGCCACATCCAGCTTCCTGCGTTCACACTCCAGTCTGCGTCCAACAGCAGCTCCTCAAAAACCTATGGAGAGGAAGATGAAGAGAAGAGGAATGCTTTGATCATTGGCATGTCCAGAGATTGTGTTTTTGGTCTTCATTCTCTCTCCAACCCTCTTGCCAAGCCCTCCCATGCCCACCCTTTCTTTCCCAGCATACCCTTGGTCTTCAGCACCCTTCATTAATTCTCTGGCTCTCGCCTCCTCTCACCTTCATTCCTTCCTCCCAGCTGATCCAGAGGTCTCCTCTGGTGAGGAAGCAAGCTACGGCGTGCCGTGCCAGGTGGTGGATCCAGCCCTCCTGCCTGAGCTGGGTCATGATGGCATCGATCCAGGGGAACCCCGTTTTGGCCTCAGCCCACTTGGCCAGGGCTTCGGCGTTTCGGTCCCAGGGTATGCGGACACAGATGGGGTTGCCCTCCATCTTGTCGAAGCGTGGGTTGTTGGTTGCGGCGGTGTAGAAGAACTCACGCCACAGGAGCTGGCCGTACAGCGAGAGAGGTGGAGAACTGTTCTTTTTCACCTGCATGGATTTAGAAGACAGAAATAAACTAGAAACATAAACTCCTTGGCAGGCAGGTCTTCATCAGACCAGGGTGACACAACTGTGGTTCTACATAAAGACGCCTCCCCAACACACAGACACACCCACACCCACACACAATATACTGACCTTGCGGTAGAGGTCAGTGAGTTTGAAGTAAAAGAGGCGGCATGAGAGACATCCAAATCGTAGGTAGGGGCTCAGACCTGTGGGGCTGGCCAGCAGGGAGTTAGCATTCATCCTGGGGCGCTCAAAGTTAGCCACCCAAGCCTGGAGAGAGAGAGAGAGAGAGAGAGAGAGAGAGAGAGCGAGAGAGAGAGAGAGAGAGAGAGAGAGAGAGAGAGAGAGAGAGAGAGGATTTTATATACTATATAGGGTATATAGGGTGGATAGATAAATAACTACAATAAATAACTACAACTGCTACTAATTAACATACGTTGTAGTACTGACCTTTCTCTCCAAGTGACGTTCTATCCTGGTTAGTGCCTCAGTCTCCCCTCCTGGCCACACGGCTGTGGGCAGGCCTTCAGTGTCAAAGCCTGGCGCCAGACACACACACGCACACGCACACACACACACACACACACACACACACACACACACACGCACACACACACACACACACACACACACACGCAAGTTAGTTACGTATCATATCATATCAAATTAGATTTCCAAATATCTCCTTCATCAGTCCAGCAGTTAGTTCACATGATTTGTTGTTTTTGTATTGTCAGACAGACAGCTTGCTGTAGATGGCATGACCGAAGGCCAAGCAGTAATAACAGTAGTTGTACTGAATACTAGATTAGATATACAGTATGTCACTGATTCACTTTGGATTTCAGAACCATTAATTTTTTGGACCCCTGAAGAGCTCTACTGACTGTCATTAATTCAAGTCTAATCCAATAGTTCAAGATTCAGTTTGTTAGTGGCCCAATGCTATATTGAGGATATTCATTTGCTGCATCAGACCAGCATAGATCAAACAAATCACAGACTATAAACGTAATACGATTGTTTTGCCGCAAGGCAAAGTTAAACACTTTCAAAACATTCCCAAATTAAGCCCCCGAATTAAGTCCCCGAATTAAGTACTAAAGGCAGAAATCAGGAAATGCTATCAATAGTATGCCTCAAAGGCAGAAAATGTTGACGCAATCAAAACTTGGCATTGGATACCTTTAAATACCTACATTTAACCCTAGAACACTAAGCATATATTTTTGTTAAACGTCACAAAATACAGGTATATCTCACCTAATGTAAAATATCTTATGTACAACACATGGCAATTTTAGGCACAAAAAAACAAAGCGTATATTCAAGGTGGGTGGAGGAGAAAGATTATTCTTTAAAATATTCCTGAAAAAAGTTGAGAAATTAAGTTGTGATTTCTCCTTTAGTAGTTTTTTATTCACAGGATCCTTCTCATATGTTTTAGGAATAGATGCACTAAAGAGCTTTTTCCTCTGTATCACACTATCACTAAACACAGGTTAAATTCACCCACACCCACCTGCCTGTAGAAACAACAGGGTTATGGGCACTGGGCAGGGAAAGAATGATGTAAACTGAACATCATGAATGTAACATTATGAAAATCACTGATGTTTAGTGTTCCAGGGTTATGGAATGTTCAATTCCTTTCTAAACATGTTATAGCCTACCTATTTTGTATTACCTTGTGTTTTCCCAGCTTATTTACTTGTATTTGTATTGGATGCCACTGGCGGCGGGTACTGTATGTGTTATCACCTAGCTCTTCCAATGAGGGGACGCTGTACTTGTCCCCATGGTCCTCTGAGATTGGTGTGACGCAGCGCCCCATCAGAGCTTCGGACAGCATCTCCACCGGCAGCTCTGGGGGGTCTAGACGAGATATCAACGTCTGGAATCGCTTGTAGGTCAGAGGAGGCTGGCCACCGTTCAGCTCTATGATCCTGAGGGAGATTGAAGGATAGATTATTAGAATCATTGGTGGCTCACCTTACAGTATGATCCCTCTGAGGTAATAGGGAGAGCAGAAAGAGTGAAAAGAGTGTTCCGTACTTGTCCAGGTCATACAGTGTGTGTGAGATCTTGACGTTGACTTCCACTCCAGCCTCCATGGCCAGTTTCTTGATGGCTGCATCCCTCTCTTTACCAAATGGCTCAGAGTCATATTCAAAAGTCAACCGTGAGATCTTCCACTCCTGGCGGAGAGAAAGAGAGTTGAACAAATCATTAAATTAAAGCTCCCATATGTAATATTATGGTCAAAATAATAATTACATAATTTTTCATGTAGTCTTCCTTTAATTAGATCATCTCCAAAAAAATCTTGTCTCTTTGACGCCTCTAGTAGCTTTAGAAGGCTTCCAAAGAAATCCCTATCAGCTTTGTCATTGGCTAACAAATACTTCCGGTGGGACTGATTGTTAGCCAATCAGGAAGAGCCTCGCTGAGCTGACTCTGATTAAGGAAAAAGGGAGGACTGATGGAGTCAAATGTGGAGGTGGTGCCACTGCTTCTCCTGTGCTTGTCATAGATACTAGATATTTTCAGGAAGTGATCTAATAATGGAACGGTCTAAGATAAAGAAGAAAAGGAAGGAAAAAGGCCAGTAAAAATCTGAGATTCATTGCTTATATATACTTTAACACCAGTTGCAAAACCTTCTGTCTTTCTGTTTTCAACAAAGATCTCAGATTCCTCAGCATCATCCTTTTGAATAATGTGTTTTGTTAAATAAACATTTGCCTCTGATTGAAGTTATTTTATATTATTTTGGAACCGAAATAGGGAACTGAAATCGTGAGCCATTAGGAACCGGAATCGATAGGCAGAACCGGACTTCTGCTTATCGGACTCAATACAAATTTCATCGATACACTTCCTTACTGTAGTGGAAAACCTTCTGAAATTAAAGCTGCTGAAATTGTGGTTAAAGATAGAGTGCCATGAATTTTTTCTACCCTAAAACATGGTCATCAGGTATTAATGTTATATGAAAAGTAAGATTTTTTCCCCAAAAAGTGTACAGTGTTTGTTACTTGTTGTTACTTTATTATGATTCCACCCTACCAGTTCATTAAGTATGCCTGGTTTGCCTGGTGGGTGGTGATGGGTGGAGATCCACCTGAACTGAAGCCACACCCACAGCTTTAGTTGCATGATAAAGGGGGAGGAGTTAGGGGAGGGGCTGAGCATGTGATGTCACTATATTGAATTTTTTTCCATTGGCACGTTTGACTGGAAAGATTCAGCCCCCAGGAAGAAACCCTAAATACAAAGGGAAGACATCAATGCACATAAAAAACACACCAAGGGGTCTATTTACATACTGCCACCTCTTAAACATGTACAAAATTGGAAAAAATACAAAAATCATGGCACCCCCTCTTTAAAACAAAATGTTGCAAGTATAGGGACGAGTACTTACTTCTTTTTTCGACTGTTCTGTGGCATACTTTACCATACATTCATGTACACGTCATGGTTAGGTAATATGTAGTCATTAATGCATCCATTATTTAGGTTTACCTTAAAGAGGCGAGGGAACACGTTGGCTGGCTGACCTCTGATGACAAAGAGGCGAGAGTTCAGCTTCCGGAGGTTAGCGTCCAGATCCTCCAAACACTGCAGGAGAAACCTGAGGAGGTGGAGGGGAGTGAGGGAATGGGAAGCAGACCAGAGTTAAGGCGATAATGAAACTAGCACAGAGCACTTTCCCACAAACTAGTCCTCATCACAGAGGTTTTTTATAAAGGCAGGAGGAGAGCAGCGCATGCAAATTATTTAATGTATCTAAAATGCAGTTGCAGAAGGTCAGTACAACCAAGCAGCAAGTTGGTTTCCGCAGAATGTACAGGACAAACTGATACATGGAGGAAAAAAAACAAAACAATACATGACCTACTCTGCAGAAATTGGTTGGACATTGCTGACGCACGTTTGGAATAGGATTGTGAGTCCAAAGGGAAGATGTTCCCATACACACTTATCACCTCTGCTGTGATTGATTAAAACACTTTTCTCAAGACATCTCATTCATATAGTAATGTACAGTAGCTTGCTCATTCAAAAAAAGTAGTCCAAGTAAGTCCACCCCATGGGGTCTTATGCTCGTATTCAATCATCACCTCTTCATTCATCTCATTGTGATGTAGTGATTCTTTACAATCTTTACGACACACACACACACACACACACACACACACACACACACACACACACACACACACACACACACACACACACACACACACACACACACACACACACACACACACACACGGTTGCTCATTCAAGATACTCACAACACACATTATTGGTAGTAGAACACATTCAACTTTATTTTGTAGGTTAGTAGTCCAAGTCTACCCCATGTGGTCCTGACCTATATCCTCATATTCAATCATGTACAAAACATTTATACAAAAATACACATTTTCGGGTAGGCAGGAGCACCCTGCTCAGGGCCTCCATTCTCTGTCTTTGGGCCTGTGGCAATGGTACTTTTGTTTTATGTCAGGCTTTTCTCTACTGTATATTACTGGAATTACAGATTGGATAGACCAATTTATGAATGAATCCCCCCCAGGGTTAGGTTACGGTTAAACTACACAGTGAAATATAGTAGGCCTACTAATAGTTAAATTTAGAGGATTTTAGGAGTAGGAGTTGGAAATAATGTTATGGAAAGTTAGGAACATGGTTGTTGTGTGTATGCGTGCGCGCGTCTGTCACTGTCAGGATTCCCTGTTGAGGTATGTATACAAGCGTAAACACTTGGACATCTTTGCACATCACGCTGTAGTGTGTAATAGTGCCTTCTCCTTCCTTCTCGTGTGCCAAAAAACAAAAATCCTACAATGGTATATTCAGTCCATATGTTTGATGCGATTGCATTCACACATGCAATGATCCACACTCTGCTGCGTTTTGAATCGAAGCGAAACCACCGTTTTTGGGAGGAGTGAAATGCGGTTCTTTGATGCGCATTAGACTTAACGCCTGCTAAATGAAGTGCACTTTCCGACAATTTCTGAAGGCAGATAACTAATAGGCTAAATTAAATCAAAAAGTTTTTATTAGTATGGCTGGGGGAAAGAGCCACAAAGCAGTTATTCCCCCACCGGCTTCCAGGAACAGAATGTTTTTTATAGGACACAGCCTGCAGGTTCAGGCTGGCATTGTTATGGCTGCAGTCCAATTAAACTACCCAAAAACTACCCGTTGACTCGCATTCTAACAGTGGAACGGGCACATGCTCGTTCTATCTCAATGGGTCGATAGTATACCAATCATGGTCTGCATGTTTGGAACCCGCTGCCATAGGCTTTGCGTCGAAATCAAAGCATATTGCCACTCTATAGCTCTAGGAGTGACAAAATACCCTAAAATACTGTTGTTTCTCTGTAATAAAACAGAGAAATAAATCTGTGTGTCTGTTTGTAAATTGTAATGTATGTGTAGCTGGTACACAGCGGTCCTTCCATGTTAGATAACTCGCCCTGGCCTACATCTGACGAACACATACACACACACACAAGCGTATACACACGGACGGCGCACACACTCTTTTTCTCTCTTTGAGCCTACTAACCTCATTCCTTACCACAGAGAGAGAGAGAGAGAGAGAGAGAGAGAGAGAGAGAGAGAGAGAGAGAGAGAGAGAGAGAGAAAGAGAAAGAGAAAGAGAAAGAGAGATAGCAAGACTGGGTCAAGACTGTACAAGCTACAGTTCAACAAACCAAGTTGTAATTTTATTTTGTGGCCAAGATGTGAATGGGTTTGCAGAGGCACATACATGGCAATCTTGGCAATGTAATGCCGATCATCTGAGCCAAGTAATGTCCTGGATGATTACTGATGTAGCTGGTGCTCTGGCCTTTTGTAGTTCAAGATAACTTTGTACTGGACCAAGTACTGGGCATATTTTTAGTTTAAAACTGACTGGGACATTGGAGAGATGTGCATTGTCAAAATCAATTTTGGAGAAGATCTTTTTTTTCCTTTAAGGTTGTTTTTTGTTTTTTGATAGTAATTTACAGGGTAATTAAGATTAATTTTGAACTTGCATCCTGTCTGGTAATAAGGGTAAGATGGACAATTTTGAGATGTAACATTTCTGCTTGAATATCAGTTGTAGGATACTCAGTGACAACAGGCCGCAGCAGTCACTGCAGTGTAGACTACCGGTAAGCATATTAAAAGCTTAAAGGAGAATTCCACACCAAAACACACTGGACATCAATCTACCTTGATTCATGTGACATGATACATAATGTCTTTGATTTTTGTCACAGATGTTTTCTACATTTCACCATGAGGTCCATTTTCTCCAGGTTGTCTTTATTCTACTGCAGGTATTTCTGTAACTCCAAACGTATATATTTTTCACAGATCACATTTTAATAGTATACTGATAAACATGCTTGAGTTTTATTTATCACTCTGGGGCAGACTTTACATGTAATCCCAGAGGTAATCTAACAGATACCGTTATGAAAAAATAAGAGCCCATATGTTCCAGTGGACGCAATGTAGTAAGTCTCTTGTTAATACTTTTTATTGGTTAAATATTTATGAAGCCAATGACAGAATTAACCAATTTCACTTTAAACACATTGCATGCCACCAATATGGGGGTCTATTATGGTTTAAAAAAAATATATAAAAAAATAAAACAAATATAAATAAACCTTGTGAATCTTATGAATGGCACAGTAAGGGGCACTGTTTAACACGAGAAACACATGAGGTGAAAATGAAGAAAAAAAAAACAAAGAAAAAAAAAATCTCCATGACTTCCAAGGCTTCATGGTGTGAACAAGCTCCAGTAAAGCATAAGGACAACTGACCTTGGTAAACAAGTATGTGTCATTCGGCCATCAGGCCACACAGGAAAGCCTTAGTATAAGTAGGTCAGTGTCACATAACTGTTGAGAGGCAGGCAAACACTTCATATGCTGCTGTTTTCTCACTTTCCACATTAGGTTCACCTGCCTCATGCACAGATGCAGAGTGTCCATTCTGTCCAATATAATTTAAAGTGGGCTAACAGCTAAAGAGTCGTTGATGATGTCTTGCATGTTCTTCCTTTCTGTATGTACGATACACTGTGTTCCTAGTTGTATTCCAGTGCGTCATCCCATGATGGGATAATTGATTTTTCTTCTCTGACAAAAGCTTGTGTTTGGAGTGCCTGGTCTGGCATAGTGCACTGAATATGCTCCATCAGTTCAGTTCTGAGTCAGGTTCGCAAAGACCTGTCTTTGAATCTTCCTCTCATCATGTCTCCTCTAGATACTAATCTACAGTAACGAGTAGCCTCATGATGCTAAATTGCAAATGGAGTGAAAACGACATGATGACCATTAATATCATTGAGAACCTGGAGGCCTGAAGGTCGGCTGGGGCGAAATCCAAAAGCGACCTCGCCCGCGGGCGCCCGTTTTTGTGAAACCGGGCGCCCGCTTTTGAAAACGGGCGCCCGTTTTCAAAAGCGGGCGCCCGTTTTCACAAACGGGTGCCCTTTTCAAAAGGTTATGGTTAGGGTTAGGTTAGGTTTAGGCATAGGTTTACTGAGGTTAAGTTTAGGGTTAGAGTTAGGTTTAGGCATAGCCTAGTTTGTGAAAACGGGCACCCGCTTTTGAAAACGGGCGCCCGCTTTTGAAAACGGGTGCCCGTTTTTGTGAAACGGGCGCCCGTTTTTGTGAAACCGGGCGCCCGCTTTTGAAACCGGGCGCCCGCGGGCGAGGTCGCTTTTGGATTTCGCTGGGAGGCCTGAAGGTCCTGGGTTGGGGGAGTGTTCCCAGATCCCCATCATTACTGCCCATACCTGAGGTGGGGTGTTGGCGAAAGGGCCTTTCTGTGTACAGTTTGCATGTTCTCCCCATGTCCCCTAGGGTAGGAGCCCTCATAAAAAACACGCAGTAACCCTGGTCTCTATACTACCTCCTCCTGGCCTGCTGGGGTGCCTGATGGAGGGGAAAGGAACTTGTTGTAAAACGTGTTCCTTCAGGGCGATATGTCCGGCTGGAGAAATTATGACCCCTCAAGTGAAAAGAATCAGCTCGAACTCCTCATGCACAGAAGGTGGCATGAGATCAATCCGCTGCCCTAACCGGTTGTCAGCGGAAGTGTAGGGCCCAGGATTACTTTTGATAATTGACACTCGATGTCCAGATGGGTGAGTTATCATGGGATAAATAGGATATCATCATTATTCAAAATCAAGGCATATTGTGAATTTGGGATACATGTCGTAGTGTAACCTATGTATTGTGATACATATTGAAGGAGGTTGTTGGCCTTACAATGAATGATCAAGTGAAGTCTGATTTATACTTCCAGTGTCCTGGAACAAAAATAGCTATTAGATTTTAGGTTCACTTCTGTAATGGGTGAAGTGTAAATCAAGCATAAGAGGTCAGTAAGGAGACACAATGCGGATTAAGATATGAGTCAGCCTGCCTTTTTGGGTCACTGAAACTACTATGATTTGGACATAGCAGCCAAGTGTGTGCCCCCTGCTGGTGTTTGTATAATTAAGGACCGGTATAGGTTCTTCGTCAGCGGGGGAACAGTGGATCAGTGCCTTTTTTATCGACTACCCCTGTGAGAGGACCACAAATAGGACCTGGACTGGAAACAGGCCAGTGAGCAATAAGCAAGATGTAAGCTCTCCTTCCATGCAAAAAACACTAACCGAGTCACATGTATTCACTCACATGGGCAAAGACACTGGAAAATGGGACATCACACTTACAAAGTCACACATGAACCAACACACAAACTTTGATTAATACTATGCCCCCCATCCTAAAGTATCCACATCGATACCCAATCCCTCTGCCTAGAACTCCAGCACATGCCATGACCACTCGTGCACACATTGCTTATTGACGCCCCCCCCCCCCCCCCCCCCCCCCCACACACACACACACACACACACACACACACACCAACCAAACAAATGAATCTGACCATAAGTGGCCTTGTGTACAGTACACTGGGTCAAAAGGGTGAAGTTACCCTTTAAATGGTTGAAAATGGTAGACATTTTGATGAGAAATACTGACATCATGTGGTATACTGAGGCACTGCAGGCCCGTGTTAATCCATGTGCCTTTGCCTTCCATTACACAGGCATTCACACACAAGAGCATGCACACATATGCACACGTACACACTCCCACCACTAGTTGAATTAGAGGCAGTAATTCATACCAATATTAGTTGTGCTGTTGTACGTAATCAAGTTGTATTGCGAAAGCCAATGATTAATTAGTGGTTACAACACCACAAAAATGCTTTTAAGAATATCAAAATGTGCCATTTCACTAACCTATGCTCATTCACTTCACAGTGGTCAGTCATAGGAAGAAAAGATAAGATGGGCCATAATGTACATAAATGTACAAAAATACACAAGACCATACAGTACACAGTTTGATTCCCATTTTCTTTTCTTATTTAATCGTTCTGCAGTTCATGTTTCTTTACTTGTGTTGATATCTTGTCTCTTGTGTGTATCTCACATTCTCAAAACAACTGTCCAAGTGAGTGGCTGCCTTACTTACCTCCAGCGGTTGACACCGAGGTTGGACGAACCGGCGAACCAGGGGTCGAGGAAGTAAACGCAGCGCACAGTTCCCGCTCCCCGGACCGCCTCCTGTAGCGATGGATTGTCATGGAGACGCAGACCCTTCCGGAACCAGTGGATGGAATTTGGGGCCATCTTATTCTGAGGGGGAGTGATGCAGATGACCAAAATATCAAACTAATGCATATTGATGAGGAGATGAAAACTACAGTAACATGAAGTTGGTTTAAGATTTTCAAGGATGTAATAAGTAACAGAGCTCTTAATGACTTTCAATTAGATTTGTTTTTGGCTTGTTGCCTTTGTTAATAAATACAAGGAAAGAGGGAGAGAGACATTCAGCAAAGGTTGTCATGAACGGGACTCGAACATGCAACACACCATCAGGCCAAAGCCTGTGTGTCAATCACCCAGACCACTTGGCCAGTGGGCAGTGCAGCCCTAGCAGAGTGATGTTCCTTTTAGACTGACACAATAAAATGTATGTAGTCAGAATAAGCATAAGACACTACGGCCTAGATTTTTGTCACACGCTAAACCCCTTATCCCCTAAGTTCTTTGCCTTTTTAAACTATTAAAAAAATCATTTTTCAATAGTTAAAATGGCAAGTCTACAAGCTCACAATGTGCCAATAGACACGTTGAACTATTCCAAAACGTTTTTCAAAATAGTAAATGAGGGATAAAAGTTTTTGATAAGGGGTTTAGAGTGTAACGAGGGCTGTGTTTGCCATTGGTCATTTGTCATTGGTCATAGTTTCCCCACTCATGTTGAGGGTGTGTAATTTGTGAGAAGTATGTGTCTCTGGTGTCTTGGTATAAGGGGCAGGTGGTTAGAAAGTGTAGCTCTGTTTCTACCATATTTTGTGTGCAGTGGGTGCAATGTCTGTACTCCCCTGGGAGCGGGGTCTGTCTGTGGTGGCCTTTCTCTATTGCAAGGCTGTGATCACTGAGTCTGTAGCTGGTCACTGCTTGTCTAAGTTTTGGGTCTTGTCTTTTACTGTGTTCAGGTTAAAAAACTACTAGTCTGTGTGTCATATGGCTGTGGGCAGTTAAGAAACCTGCTCACCAGTGACATCTTTAGGCATTTTTTTAAACAAGATTTCTTTTTACAAAAATGTTTATATTTTCATTATCATGAGAATGATGGCTTCTATTGTCGTCTTGCAATGTTTTAGGAACAGAAACCCAGCAGTTTCTATTGGTTTGGATTCCCTATTTATGATGTCACTGGTGGAGGCAAACTACCCACAGCTCTCCTATGACATCCAGACTGATAAAGACTGAAAAGAATAGTGACATTTAATCATGGTTATTAGTGAGTACCAATTATATAAAATTGGAGAAATGGGAGGAAAGTGGTAAAGTGATACTTTAATCATTTTGTATTGAACGCCAGCATCCCGATTTTTGCAAAGAAAATAAGCGACATTGTGACACAACACGTCACAATGTGAGGCGTCGTGAGCTTGTAGATCGTATGGCAATGATGGCTATCATCATAAGTGCCCTCTTGTGATTTCGCCCTTGCCCCAGAATTGAATTCCCCATTCATTTTCCTCATAGACCTTTTGAAAATGACGTACACCAACTCGCTTTGTGACAAATCATGACTACAAACACGATATTATCAGAGAGTAGACACTTGCTGCTAGTTAGTATACTTTTTGTTTATATATAGTATACTTTTCTTTATATAAATAATTTTCGAAAGGCTTATGAGGAAAATGAATGGGGAAATCATTTCTGGGCATCAGTGCTCAGCTCTATAGCACTATAACACAAAAACAAATTTACTACTGTAGCTTTGTTCACTCTGTTTTATTAACTGGGTTTTACTTCAAATATACCATGTTATAAATACACGTAACTAAGTAACCTGTAAAATAGCGATTGATTCTTAAATTTGTCGAAAAACACAAATCTGAGTGAGATTTGTTAAAATCAGTTGATTACGCTTATTATTATCAGTAGCCTATTATGGGGGGGGGGGGGGGGGTGGTCAGATGGAGATGTACGCAAGGAAAAGATGCTGCTTAGAACAGATTGACCTACTGTAAGTCTGATTAACGCCATGAAGAGATGTGAGTGAACTTTACTGTATGCACCTTCTAATAATAACAAAAATCTGGGATTTATATGGCACTTTTCATGAAACTCAAAGACACTCAAATATCCAGCAAATTAAATTACTCACACATAATAGACATGCAATTGTTGAGGGGATTTTGCTTGACATGTGACTTATTTGTCATGCAGGTATCAGTGGTTTTCAACCAGTGGTCCTGGAGAGGGTTCCAGGGGTTTCCCAGGAAAATTATGGACCCTTATAGAACTTTAACCCTCAATAGTTATAACACTATGGTTACACATCTGCATTACTGAATCTGAAACTGGAGTCTACACAATTACAAAATCTAGAAGAATTGTTATTTTGATCAATGTTTGAACTTTTAACCTCTCAAAACACTTTGAGGTGGGTGGAATTGGATCTATGATGGACCCAGAGCCAGAGCCATAGAGTGTAGACAGAGTTGCGCAAACACCGTTTACTTCATGGGGCCAGTCCAATGGCGGCTATAACGAGAATGGGGACAACAAATAGGGACAAGTCCTGGAGCAAAAGTAGACCGAAATGCCTGTTTTAATGAAATTAAATCATTTTGTTTTAAATTATTTTGTAACATAAATATTATAGACTTTAGTTGATACTGTACAATAATTAAGAAAAATGCACACATGCCTAAAATAGCCATTATTGGCTGAGCTCATTGAAAACACTGTATTTCCAAATTCAGTTTTTCCCTAGGCTAAGGCTGCATGAGTGCATGAACAACGCTCGAGCGCTCAGTTTCTGACCCCTCAATGCCGCAGCCCGTCTACGAGATGGACCCACGCCACACATTGTGGTGGACCCCTAGGATGCTCTTAATCAGGACGGTGACTCCCTGCCTGAGACAATATCTGTTTAAAAAACAGCTTGTACATATGGGCCATTCTTATTGAGAAAAAAAAGAAGGAATATTACATTATGCGTATTTGTATTATTCTATCGAAAAAACAAATCACGAATAATCCTTGATTTCATCTTCAATAGATTTGGAGGGAGTGTTAAAACATTGTCAGATAGTATAACATATTAATAAGAAAAATAATGACACACGTCAACTTATCCAGCAGTTACACAGCGCAGATTCCCCGACTTGGAACACCTTGAAATTAGGTCAGTGATCCTATTTGGGAATGGGATGCTCTCTCTGATTTTTTTTACTACTACAACACACATCAATTTCCTTCTTACATTTGGCCAGTGCAACCCAACAAGGTGCCAAAGTAACAATATAGCCACATATGCTGGTAAATTCTAACAAATGCCAACTGTTAGGAAAGTTGTGTCGAAACACAGAAATCACCCATAATAACAAACGAAACGGGGTCAGCAGTGCTGTCCTTATGCAATATACGTGGGGGGGCGCTGTATTGAATGCCCATGTATACAGTAGAAGACATTGCAGTTTTAATGTTAACAAAATGTACCTTATGATTGCCTCTCACCTGGCAGAAAGGTGGACTTTTATGTCAGACCCAAAGCACGTCTCATGTCGTCCCTCTGTCTTGGAGATAGGATGAAGGTTGACAGTTTGACAGCTACAGTGCGTCTGTGTGTGCACTAGTTGGTTTCATAAGAGATAGAATAGGGTCACACTGCGCACGCTCCAGTTCGCCCTGCTGCAGTTGGTCGAGGCCGATCACGTGGTCTGCTCCCGAGTCACGTTTCAGCAGCGTGCTCATATTGCTGCTGCATGAATGAAAATAAATCAGCCTGGGAAAACCATTTGGATTCTACTCTATGGGTAGGGTTGACACTACTTGGAATTACACGTGCAATCCTACCCTCATATATAACCTAACTCTATATGACCCGACCAGACCCAAGGGACCAGTCCCTTCACCCATGCCTCACAATGACATGCATATACTATAACCATTCCTGGAGTTTGTTTTCCAAGAATCCATAACAATGCTTTCACATTGAGATTCATTCCATGAATTTGTAGGCTATAGCGAACGGAATAGGCCTACCAGGCATAAATGTTAATGAATCCCTTAGTTAAACTGTACTGTATTACGTTGTTCTTTAACATTCATGATATATACTCATTTTGTTGTTTTGTAACTCATGTTGTGGGGAATTCCACCGATTTTCAACATTTTACTATGTCATTAATATACCTTAGAGATATTGGGTGGAGATAATAAAAACGTCCCTCATTCTGTGGGGGGGGGGGGGGCACTATGAATGTCTGAATAATAATAATAATTAGGGATGTCCCGATACTGTATCGCTATCAGGAAAAGTATCAGATCGGCCCTTTTTTGTGATCAGTTCATATCGGTATCGGCAATACCGTATCGCGAACAGAAAAGTATCCGTACTGGCCCTAATTTGTCATCATCAGACCATTCCATATTGGTTAATATACCAGTATAACCAGAGATCTGACACAGTGATAAGGGGTTGACACTATGGCAGTTAAGTAGTTAATGGTAGTTATGGCAGTTAATAAATGTTGTGGAATTTGATTTGCCCAAGTGCGCATTTGAGTGAGGAGTCATTCTGCTATTTGGTGGACTTCATATGAGATCTTTTTCTTGGGACAATTTAATTGAATTTTAGTCCTTTTTTTCTTAATGCATTTGCAAAATGTATCTGATCGGGAAAAAATATCAGGAATGATCAGGATTGTATCGGGAGCAAAAAAAAGTGATCAGATTGAGAAATATCGGGATCGGAAAATACTCAAACTCAAATGATCAGGATCGGATTGGGAGCACAAAAAATGTGATCGGGACAACCCTAACAATAATGGGTAACAATATTATAATAATAAGGGTAATAATAATATAATAATAATATTCATTAAAGGTGAAACCCATCAGGGTAAGTGATTTGAAATTCATCCTGTAGTTCCAGCCTGGTGCACTAGGGGCGCCAAACAGTAGCTACACTATGTGAGCCTGCTGCTCGATCCTGATTGGAGGAGAATTCGCCACCACCTGGGGAACTTTTATTAGCTCCTCTGCTAACGTGGGGGAGGGGGAAACTCCATATATGGTTTCCACACCTTATAATAGAGCATTTTAACAGATTTTTTTTTTTTTTGGGTGATATCTGACAAAAGTGAAATCACTTCCCCTACCTTTAACATGGTGAAACCCATCACTGTATTATTTCTGTTATCGATCCTAAGCCATCCAAGTCTATCAAAATGGGAAAAAAACGGTCCGCCCTGGTAAAGATGTGTACATGCACTCTACAATGGGGGAAATTGCAACAGGCCAACAGCACATGCACCAAGGCTCGCCCCCCACTTGATCATCATTGGAGGCCACCAAAACCAAAACCTTTTGTTCACATGGGGACAGGGAGGAACACCTTATATGGTCAGCATACTACATTATAGTAGGAAGGATTAGAAAGAAAGACAGAAAGAAAAAAGTCATGAAGCGAAATCACTGAATTTACCTTTTAAAAAAAGGAATCTGATTTGTGACGCAAATAACACTTGTTTTCCATACTTTCCATCACTCAAAATAAACTACTTCCTCCCCCTGGCGTCACATACTGTACTGCATTTTCTCACTGTTGGCCTGTTGGCTGCTATCTCACCGTCTGTTCTCATTCTTCTCTGCCAGTGTTGACAGATTTGCCTAGCAACGGGTTTATGGAAACACATTTAAACCTATGTACTGTATGTATGGGCTATTTTAAACTAGCTGATGTACAAAACACAGCGTGTTGTGATGCGATAAGTTGTGATCACGTAGATCTGCTATTTAAAAAATAATTATGATAATCTTGAGGAAAAGAAAGTATTTAAACATTTTCAACGCAAATGAGTTATGGGGTTTTCCTGTACAAATATACTAAAAAAATAAAACAAAATGTTTTAGAACCACTGTTTTACAAACAAACGTTCTTTTAACCAAGCCCAAATAAGCAACTACGTTGTACAAGTAGGCTACACTTTGAGAGAAAATCTAAACAAAACAAACAAAATAAATAATAATAATAATTGATTGATAATTGAAAAAAATCTAATTTATTTAAAGTTTTGTAATTAATAAATCAATCTCAATTAATGTCATATCAATATTTGACCTGACAAGCATGCTTTAGTCAGTTAAAACAGAATGGTATATAGTGTATTGATGAGTGAGTTTTTCCCAAATCAACGGGCAGGGACTGCCCATAAGTCCCAGAGATCCTAAATTTGTCCGAACATGCGCTGAAAATCCACCAAAAGCATAATGGTTGGCTACCTTGTTTTAACCCCTGTGTCCACAGTACAACATGCTATATTGAGGGTTGGAGATATGGGTTAGTACTTAGTAGTATCTCTCTCACACCTTTCCCTCCAACCAGCCTTTATCCATTCATTGACAGTCTCTCTCAGCAGATGGCCAGAGAATGTGGGTTATAGAATGCCGTTGTGGATTCTCTGTTAACGTCATCTCCCACTTATATACTTCTAAATACATGCGTGTACACCCCCCCCCCCCCCCCCCCACACACACACACACACACACTGCCAAACACAGTGAATCACTCTGTGATTCATTGTGTTTAGGAGACATCAAAGCATGTGCATGGTGATCATCTATATGCCACCCTCCATCCATCCATCCATCCGTCCGTCCGTCCGTCCGTCCGTCCGTCCATCCATCCATCCATCCATCCATCCATCCATTCATTCACCCTTGGATCAATGAATTGGAATTACTGAAAACTACAGTATATGCACACCGCCCCTTTTTAAACTACCTGATTATGGACATTTATAACAACTCTTATGATGCATTATAAATGTATTATAATCAGTGTTGGTCTATATTACTTAGGAAAGTAACTTCTTTACTTTACTCGTTACCCCTTAGACAAAGTAATATCATTACTTTACTTATTACTGGATTTGAAGAGTAATATATTACATATTACGTTATTACTTTCCCAAGTTCTCAACACCGCTTTTGAAAAAATAGAGAAGTACAACATAATCCGTTTATTACAAAATAAAGCAGCAAGCGATTTGTAGTGTACATAACTGCGCAGGATGCAGCGTTTGGACTGGATCTACAATCTACTGCACATCTCTGTTGTTACAGTACCTGTCAATAGCTTGTACATCTGTTCTATTTTTGCATGCAACAACAAGCTCATTTTAAAAAAGTAACTTGCCGTTACTTGCAAAGTAATGCGTTACTTATTACCCATTTTTGCAGAGTAATCTCGTTACTTTACTTTTTGGAGCAAAAGTAATAATATTACAGTAATATGTAATCTAAAATTAGTTACTGCCCAACACTGATTATAATGCACAATAAATGAGTTGGAACAACTGTGGGAGGACTGACCAAGCAGAAGACAACCATACACAACTCACTGAACTGCACCCTGTGCAACCTGGCCATATGGAAAATTGGCCACTGTTGAAAGTGTCACCTTTCATACAATCCTCATACAAGACAACAAAGTTAATATAAGATCCATTGTATTTTTGTAAAGTCAGCTATGTATAAAATATAGGTAACACTTTATTTGAAGGTCACCTTGATAATGCATTTTAAGCTAATTTATAATGCATTATAAGACTAGCTATAAATGTCAATAACCAGGTGGTTTAAAAAAGGGCGGTGTGCATATAAAAGGGCGGTGTGCATGTAGTATATAGTTGCATATAGTGTGCATACATGCTCTTCCTTCAAACCCTAACCCAAATTATCTGGCTCTGAACGTCCTTATATCACACTACACGTATGACCTCAGATGTACATGCTGGCACCTCTAACGGCATTCTCTGCCTGACCATCTAAGCCACATACTACACCCTGGAGATGACCTTGTTAGATGTTTGTGCTAACACATGATCATCTAATAAACTAACCTAAACCTAAATATATACAAATGCCAAGCAATAAACACCCCATACATCTTTTTGTCTAATGCTGTTTTTTTCCTAGTGAACAACTAGTTAATAATTATAACAATACATTTATTTTTAGACAGTCACAAAATATTTGAATTGACATGAGCAAAAGGAAACAACAAAATATCAGTCCATGCAGGACTGATAACGATACAAAACTTGACAATTAAAAAATGGCAATTAAGAAAATGTCTTAAACATAAACATTGGTTTTCAGGAGGAATTTAAACAAGGACTTGCCTAAACCTGGACACAATACTAAACTGACATTAACTACCTTCATATTTTAGACTTGTATTAATACTTGCAGTCTAAAATATGAAGGAAAATGAAGCCTATGCTCCTGCTCAAAATGGCCTACATTAAAACCTCCATATTCACTTTCAAATTAAGGAAGAAAAAACACCATTATCAGCCATTAATACAAATGTTGTTGTGCTAGCACTTAAATAACCCTATATACTGTATATGGTAACAATATTCCAGGAACTTCCTGAAAAGCAAATGTAGTGTGTTTGCATGCTTATTAAAAAAAAAAAAACTAATAAGAATCAATACATCGAACATGATGCTATCATGTCCTAGTTACTGTAATTCTGCATATTGTTTCACGTCATGTCTTGTGCGTATTCAGTAGGCTAATTTCAGACTGTTGCTCAGCCAAGAACAGATTGACTGATCTGTCACCTCCTTTCTCTGAAATCACTGCAGAACCTGCCATATAAATGGTCCTTTCAGATTTTTTTTTTCTCAAAGCGGGGTCCTTGCCAATGAGTGGCAGCCGTTGTTGTGGGCTTGTGCCCCTTATAGTCTAGATGACTATAAGTATTCCTTTTTGACAAAAATATGGTGTCGCTCATTGCGATTGTACTGTGTTGCCCATGTGCTTCAGCAGCTACAACCTGTGTGACTTGTGCCACTGAGCTGAGAGTCCAGCTGAACACCTGATGGTGGAACCAGGCTCAGGGCTGACTGAGCAGACAGAATCTCCTCCACCAAGCGTCTACAAAACCAATGTACCAATGTATTAAAACAGGTTAGTGCCAGAGACAATAATTTCAATACTTAATATCAAATGTTAATTCAACAATGTAAGAGTTGTATGGACACTGGGAAAATTTAACATCCACAACCCATTCGCTCAACTTTGCATTGACTTTGTATGTAATTGTGCACTTTAAACCATCCAAGACTGAATACACCTTAAGACAGGGGTCGGCAACCCAAGATGTTGAGAGAGCCATTTTTAACCAAAGATTAAATTCAAAATCTGTCTGAAGCCGCAAAAAACGTAAGCCTAATAAGCCCCTAAAGGGGAATTCCATGCATTTTCTATTTTTTTTTCTGAGAGTGCACAAATGTGAACCAAATAGACCCTGGCGGGTCCATTTGGTTCCATTTGTACACTCTCAGAAAAAAGGTCCTAAAAGAAAAATAGTCCTAAAAGAAAAATTAGCATGGTGAAGAACAACTTGATGCTGTCATCAAGTTGTGTAGTTCGCTATGACAGCACATGGCGTGTTGCGCTCTGTCAGTATCTGAAATGTTTGTTATGTTGGCAG
The DNA here is from genome assembly GCA_039105355.1 of Benthosema pterotum. NCBI lineage: Eukaryota > Metazoa > Chordata > Actinopteri > Myctophiformes > Myctophidae > Benthosema > Benthosema pterotum. Next base: position 25,837,663 of record CM076968.1, on the reverse strand, counting down.
ATCGCCCTAATGTGTATGTATAATGCTGCTACAGCCAGGGAGCCACTAGGGTTGTGTTCTAGAGCCGCATGTGGCTCCCGAGCCGCAGGTTGCTGACCCCCGCCTTAAGACTTGAAGTAGGTAGACTTACCTCATGGCCTCACTGACATTCCTGTTGTCTTTAACTGAAGTCTCCATCCAGAATGTGAAGCCACAGGCCTGACTGAACTTCTGTATACTATCCACTGACACTTCTCTCTCTTTAAGGTCACACTGGAGAGATGTGAGAGAGATAATTTGATTGCTATGTTCATCAAAGAAATATCAAGGATACAAACACAAGAGCCTTGTGTGACATTTCCATTGTGATATGAGAAAGAACGTATTGCAACAAAATTCATGGGTTACAGCTAGGCAAGATGGACAAAAGGGGTAACACTCGTCTTACGATTCTGCCAAATAATCTCCATTGTTGTCTATTGTTGTCAATGTTTGCGTTTACATATTTGAATGAGTACTTTTCTGTCTTCACTTCCTATCCTCAATTCCAGTATTAGCTCCTGAGGCTTCAAGGCCAATCACTTGTGCCATCCCCAATTTTCTTAACCTCAATTAATCAAATCATAGATCTGTTCTTTCAACTTTAGTCACCTTATTGGCTAGTAGGATGCAGGGGAGGGGCTGTCCATTGGATTGCATGCTCTTGTTGTCCAGGTCCTGTTTCCACTCGCGACAACTGAGGAAGCTGGCTGGGCTACTGACGTCAAACATCACCACACAACCTGACGCTCCTTTATAATAGATCCGTGTCATAGAGATAAAACGCTCCTGACCTGAGGATAGACACCATACACACACAGCTACTGTATATACTATGCAGATACACACACCTCGGAGTGACACTTATATTTTGAATTATAGTAGCCAGTTCATTTTTTTTTACCAGCTTTTATTACAATTTAGAGGAACATTTTTATGTTGACATGTTATTATCCTTATCGTATTGACTCACCTGGCACTGAGGGCCCTCCCTGGGTGCACACAGGGGCATACGACCTACTCTTCCCACACAACACTCCCTGCTGACAGCCCGTGAGATTACATGCAGTGACACATGTCACCCTCCCTGCTCAGCTTCCCTCCCCTTGAACAGGGCCAATAGACCTTTCAGTAAGACGCTCCCCAAACTGCGATGGTCCAATCACAGTATAAGCATAACATGAGATAGACAAACCTCTCCACCAATAGCATTTCTATAAGCATTGATTTAAAAAAATAAATGTCACATATTTACCCACTGCATAGGGGCATGCCTTGTTGATGGATTGTTGAAGAGATTTTGAAGGTCTGGTTCCGGAAGTGAACCAGTATTTAATGTGTAATGTCCATGATATTTACATTGGGATGAATGAGCCTGACTGGAAAGTGTCCGAGCCTTGGGTGAACATCGGGCAGAGGGTGGGGCTTACTGAAAGGTATATTGTGTTCGGATAGATACCCGACAGTGGTGGATTTGAACCCACAAACTGGTCAATTATGTTATAGGTGTTGTACCTGCAATGTCCCACAGCTGCAGTCGGACTTTCTCTGTGTCTGTCCAGGGCAGCAACTTCATATTAAAGTCCACTAGAGAGGGAGAGAGAGAAAACCTATAGCATAACATGCCCTATTTCTTTTTACGCACCTTTGCGTAAGTTGCGTGTATTTGGCATAAATTCACGCAAGGGTGCGTAAAAAGAAAATAGCTAATGATTTGTATGATAATTGATTTAAAAATGATCTCAGTCATTTGCATTCAATTGAGAAGAGAAAAAAAAATAAAAGCGATAAAATATACTGGATTTGTGTAAGATAAATAATAATACAAATATATATTTTGGTTATTTATCATAATGTTGTGTTTAAACAATCTTAGGGATAAAAATCGTATCATTATTGAATGATACGATTCAGATCACAACTATTATTGTGATTTGAATTGTATTGTGAATCAATTGTTACATAAAGTAAATATTAATACTGATACAAAGTCTCTCAAAACAATACAAAGCGTTACCTCCCACTGTCATCTTGTAATTCTTGTTGAACTGTCCATTGACGTAGCGGTGAACAAAGGAGGATTTCCCCACACCTCCGTCTCCTACGATCAGTATTTTTAGCATGTGCTCCGTCATAGCCTCCCTCTCTACAACACCACAACACTGAGACAGGTTTCTCAAAGTAAGTCAACGTCGCAGGTGCAAGGTTCCAAAGTTCCAAAGTTCAAAACTCACATTTAGCAGTCTAAACTTACAAGGAAGCTTTTCTTAGAATGTTAGACAACATCAAAACCATTTTCTTGTCTTACCCTGTGTGTTGGTATACCCTTAACTCAAACTGAAAACCATAGAATAAAGTCTTTGCATTCAGATAATCATGTTCGCTGCTCGTTTTAAATGCTGCCATGCCACTGCCAGCTTTTGCTTTCAGGAAGCCAATGTGGTTACATGCCTTAAATAACTCTCATAAACCACACCTTTGTGTAACACTAAAGGGTGCAGTGACCTGTAGCGTTGCTTCTTTAATGAAATATGACTATTTGAATGTTGCTGGTGCTTGTTTGTTTCCCCTTACATTGTTAGGTGACTTCCACTTCCACAAATCAGAGTAGACTTGATACAGATGTAAAGTTCTCTGATTCTACTCTACACTACACTACGGTACACTACACTACACTACACTACACTACACTACACTACACTACACTACACTACACTACACTACACTACACTACACTACACTACACAGGGCTTGACACTAACACTTGCCCGCTTGCCTGGGGAAAGTAAAAAAAAAAATGGACGGGCAAGTAGGCCTAGACTGATTTTCATGTTGAATATTTACTGTAGCTGAATGTGACTTCAACAGTCTTCAACTGCGAAAGTACCCAAGTAGAATGTAAACTTATATGAAGAAAATGTGTTATATTTTGCGGGGGCAAGTGACCATGACCTGAGGGCAAGTAGAACCTGACTTGCACTTGCCCGATGGGCAAGTGCCTCGGAGACCTTAGTGTCAACACATACTACGTTGTACACTACACTACACTACACTACACTACACTACACTACACTACACTACACTACACTACATTATATTATATTATACGTTGTACTAACTAAACTATACTGCCTTTGCACTTTTTGTTTGTTCACTTTTTATAAGATGCATATATATACAGTATATAGGATGTCTTCCACCGATGTTGTCTCAGGTCCATATTAAAGATCTCATGGCGTGACCACATCACCAACGAGGAGGGTTATGAGGAGGGCAGGAGTAGGTGCACTGTCAGACATGGTCTCTGAAAGGAGAAGGAGAATGACTGGCCACATACTCCGACTGCCAAGGGAGAGACCGGCAAGCGTGTCCATGGACTGGATTCCAGAAGGTGGAAAGAGGAAGAGAGGGAGGCCGAAGAAGACGTGGAGACAGACAGCCAAGGAGGACCTCAGAGAGATGGATGTCAGCTGGCATGGAGCAAGAAGGGTCGCCAGAGACCGGAGGAAATGGAGGAGCCTTGTCGCCCAATGTTCCAATAGGAACTGGAGAAACTACGTCTAAGTAAGTCATATATAGTAATGTCCTTGTTATATCTAATCAATGTTTTTTTTTTCTTTTTGTGTTTGTAAACTAAAGCACTTGTGAGGTCTCTCTGAGACAAGTTTTACAAATTAACTGATCTCCTCCTCTCTCCTTTCCTGTACTTTTTAAATTGTATTTTAATTTTAACTTATATTTCATGCCCTTTTTACAATAATATTATCTCCATATTTGCGTTGTTGCTGTTGCATAAAATATGTACACTGAATGTGCAGCTTGTACCTGAATAATGTGAGTAATAATGAGTACTTGATCCATTTACACAGTGGGTTTCCAGGTGAAGAAAATATCCTCAAAGTAACGCATTGAAGGAAAATGGTAGAAAGTTCATTCTGTCAGAGAAACCATTACATAATCTCAACCTGAAACTGGTGGACAACAGTGGAAACTGAAAACATCCATATTTTAAAGTAAGTAACCCAGGACTTATCTTTGCCTAATGAATGTCATTAAAATAAGGCAAGCTTGTTACAGGAAACTGAAAAGCCATAAATCACATTGTCAAGTTATTGTGTAATGTGTCACTTTTCACACACACACACACACACACACACACACACACACACACACACACACACACACACACACACACACACACACACACACACACACACACACACACACACACACACACACACACACACAATGAAGAAAGAAAGTATGAGATGGTTATTACTCTAAAAGGGATTGTTCACTGCACATGTTGCTGCATACAGAAGAAGACAATATAGCTTAAAGGACCACTTCACCACTCATCCTACCAATAAACTAACATTATGTGCTGTGGGCAGTTCAGAAACCCACTTTCCAGTGACATCATCATTTTTAAATATTATTTTATTGAAAAAAATATTTGTGTTTTTATTATGAGCAGAATGATGGTTTCCATTTTAGCATTGCAACTTTACTTGAAAGCATGCAGTTTCTATTAGCTTATGATGTGACTGGAAAGCAGGTTTTTGAACTGTCCACAGTCCTCCTTTGAGACAAGCCAGGATTCCATAAAACATTTGTGAAAAGAGAATGCTAATTACTGTAAGTCAAAAAAAAAGGAAAGCAAATTGTCCGCCGTTTCCATTAACTGATGAAATGCGACTCATGGAGTCATATTTCATGAACCAAGACTACCTGCATGAAACATGCGGGGGAAAAAAGACTTGAACTTTTATTAACGAAATGATTAATATCTAAGGGCAGAACCTGCAAGGCCATGTAAAACAGCTGTTTATGTATGATATCACTTGCATATCTTTAGCAGCTACCATGCATCATGATACAAATACTGTAAATATAGGACCTGTAGTTGCCCTGTGACTTTCATGAACAAATGTGGTGGGAGTCTGTACATTTAGGCTACATTTTGGCCAGGGACATACGGAGAGTCTACTTGGATGTCTGCGTCTGAGCGGTTTTGTAGAAATATAACTTACATTAACAATGCTCTCATCGGCAGAGCAGAACTCCAATGCGCTATAATGCGTGTCCAGTGCTTTCCAATTAGTCTTTTCGCAAGCCATTTCCAGGCCTCATTTGCTCATTAGTCTCTTTCAATACGCTCCAAAATCCGCCACCATTCAGCGAAAAAGTATTTTTGTGCAAAATGGAAACTTATTCGCATTTTGAAGTTTTTACATTCAACATTCTCTTCGTGCTGTTTTTGCGCATGGAAACCTGGCTACAGACTGAGTAAGGTGGTAAAAAGATGGCATTTTACCTATTATATGAAGATACATTGTAAAGTGATGAAGTGCTCCTTTATGTTATTATTTTGGGTATGCTTTTGGGTACTTTTGGGTATGCTTTTGGCTAGTTTTGGGTACTTTTGGGTATTTTTGGGTATGCTTTTGGGTAGTTTTTGGTTGTTTTGGGTAGTTTGGGTTTGCTTTTGGGCAATTAGTAGGACCCATGTCCATCTCTCAAGATGTTGGTTTGGGGGAATTACATTGGTGAAGGTTGGGGTATGCTTTTAGGTACTTTTGGGTAAGCTTTTGGGTACTTTTATGTATGCTTTTGGGTACTTTGGGGTACGCTTTTGGGTATGCTTTTGGGTATGCCTCTGGGTACTTTTGAGTACTTTGGGGTATGCTTTTGGGTATGCTTTTGGGTATGCTTTTGGGTACTTTTGGGTATGCTTTTGGGTATGCTTTTGGGTATGCCTTTGGGTATTTTGGGTACTTTGGGGTATGCTTTTGGTCACTTTGGGTATGCTTTTGGGTACTTTTGGGTATGCTTTTGGGAACTTTTGGGTATGCTTTTGGGTACTTTTGGGTATGCTTTTGGGTACTTTGGGGTATGCTTTTGGGTAGTTTGGGGTAGTTTGGGGTAGTTTTGGGTTGTTTTGGGTACTTTTGGGCAATTAGTAGGACCCATGTCCATCTCTCAAGATGTTGGTTTGGGGGAATTACATTGGTGACATTCAGGGTTGTGATGGTTTGGGGGAACTAGTTTTGAGTACTTTGGGTACTTTGGGGTATGCTTTTGGGTACTTTTGGGTATGCTTTTGGTTTTGGGTATGCTTTTGGGTACGTTTGGGTATGCTTTTGGGTAGTTTTGGGTACTTTTGGATACTTTTGAGCAATTAGTAGGACCCATGTCCATCTCTCAAGATGTTGGTTTGGGGGAATTACATTGGTGACATTCAGGATTGTGATGGTTTGGGGGAGCTGGTGCTCCAATATACATGTAAGCTACAACCTCCTACCAGATGGCATGAGTTCAAATAGAAGGTGGGAAGGGTACAGGTGGAGGGGACACCTGTGATCTTCTCTGCTGCTCTCACACATCCCTGAAGTGCTGTGATTTTTGTTTTTGTTTTTCCCAATATTGTACATGTTTAAGAGGTGACAGTATGTAAATAGACCCCTTGGTGTGTTGTTTATGTGCAATGATGTGGGGTCTGAACCTTTGCAGTCAAACGTGCCAATGAAAAAAACTGCAATATAGTGACATCATGTGCTCAGCCCCTCCCCTAACTCCTCCCCCTTTATCACTAAAGCTGTGGGCGTGGCTTCAGTTCAGGTGGATCTCCACCCATCACCACCCACCAGGCAAACCAGGCATACTTAATGAACTGGTAGGGTGGAATCATAAAAATGACAGTTTAACAAACAGAAAATCTTACTTTTCATATAACATTAATACCTGATGATCATGTTTTAGGGTAGAAAGAATTCATGGCAGTCTATCTTTAAGATCCTCTCACTATAGCCTGTTTCTGCGCCAGTTGGCCTGTGTTTGTGTGACATCTAGTGTTCCTGTGGTGTAATTGCAAAGGAAGGCATATGAATCCACTGTTGTGCAGTCTCCTATAAATCCACCCTAACCCCCTACCGTTTCTTAGTTCTGATCATTTTGAGAGCAATTTAAACTATCTCCAGTCATTTTTTTTAACCTCTCTGTAAATTGTACCTCTCTTACAGTATGTTCCTTTTAATGTTTCTTTTTACACTGTTGTATTTTTATGAGGTCTTTATGATGCCATTTTTAATTTGGTCAACTTAGTTTTTAAATGTGCTATAAAGGAGACTTGACAGTCTCAAGTGAGACTTAATGAAAGTGTTCTATTTCAAATATATTTGAAATGGAAGAGTTACTGTAAGTGATGTAGGGGCAGGGGTAATGTATGTTTGGAATGAAAACCTGCATACAAAACTGTCCTGAATGCTTCTGTACAGTATGGTCATGCTCATTTGTAACACCAAATAACACACACATTTTTGGTGGTCTTTCAAATTTTTTGTCTCCAAACAAGTTCCAAAGACATCACATTTAAATGTAGGGCCTGTAGTAAGTGATATAAGTGATTTGGAAAACCCTCCGGTCCCCCACTGTACCATGATGTACGCATACACATACACATCAGGACCACAATGAAGGGAAGTACAATGTGCCAACAATATAGCCATAATTATATAACTTACACTGGAGGGAGTTTGCTTTGATTGAGCCATCAAAGTAATCAAAGCAAATGCCCTCCAGTGGAAGTTATGGGTGCGTTCGGAAATTGCGCACTGAGTACACTGAGCTCCAGTGTGGTATTTTCGAACATGCCCTATATATTATGGTGACCAACAACACATACCTGTACACCAAGGCCCTAGCTCTCATCCTGATTGGACAGGGGCTCACTACTGGGGACAGGGAGGATTAGCCAAAAAAGAAGAAAAATAACACTATTTGAATTAAAAGAAAACACTATACGTGAGGATAAAGCTGAATCTGTGGATTAGGAAGAAAATCTATTCTGATGTATAAAATGTGCTATGCATGTCCCTCCTAGACCTAGTCCGTCTGTCTGTCCCTATGGGTGTTTTGTTTAGAGTAGGACCTTGACATCTCCTCTCCAGAGACAGCGAAATCATTTCCCGACCGCGACCGTTGGTCGAGACTTCTGTAAAACGACTGTTGGCCAACGGTTGCGACCGTTAGTATCGGTCGGCCTTTTACTCTCAGGAAATCAATTTGCCCTTCCTGCTTTGACACTGATGTTTAGACAGTAAAGCATATTGACCACTGCAGATGCCGCCATTCCTAGCTAATTACTCCTACAAACACATGCTGCGCACGGCCGCACGCTCAAACACCCACACATTGAACATAGCAGCACACGCATGCATGCACGTGCGCAGACGTGCATGCACACACACATACACACACACCTTCAGGGCCTTTCTTCCAATATTTCTCCCCTTTTGCATGTTATTCATGGCAGAACTATATACTTATCAAGACATACAGTATGTTATTATCGTAAATTATAGCACATGCAGCTAACGTGTAATCTTTATCATTTCAAGATGCATTATATTCTGTAAATCCAGTATTCTGCATGTAACCGCTATAATGTCTTTGAAGTTAAATGCCTCATGTCTGGGGTCGTGTCACTGTGGTCTCACTGTTTCTGAGATATAGGGTTCAGAAGGAGAAGAGTGGAAAGAAGATAACATTGCCTCTGCCATTTAATGCAATGCAAGCCTGTTTGAAGATTTTGTATGCATGGGACCAAGACAAGTTACCAATAGAGACATTCCTGTCACTGTAAGAATATAGTCAGGCATCACTGGTCAGGGTGCTGAAGTCAATTTTGTTTCTGCATGAGGTATTTTGTGTGCCTCTAGATGGCAGTGTTCATTCAAATAACCTTATTTTGTGGGGATCAAGCTAAAAGTGATGACAGAAGTGTGGTGTCACATCTCCATATTGGTAAATTAACCCCATTGTTCAATAAGTCATATATGATAACTAACATCTAGCCTGTAATTGGTTCATTGATAACTCATGATGAAAGCAAAGTGAAGAGAGAGAGAGGGACAGAGAGAGCAAGCATGCACGCACCCCCGCACCCCCATACACACTCAGTATTGCAAGTAAACATCCATTTTGTTCATGCTTGATAGTAATTGTTCTCTAGTGCACTCTGTGTCATGATACGGTCTATTAAATATGAACAAGAAACAGAGAGGGAGAAAATCTCTCATAGCATGTTGTTAAGGGGGGACAGCAACAGGCTGGAAAGGAAAGTCATTGGGGAAATAACAGTAATTTGGTTATGTGATGATGCGATTACAGTAATTCCTCCATTTCCTTGTGTAAGCAGCTCCACTGAGGAGCCACCGGCCCAGAGGGTCCATCCCAGAGCAGGCTGAACAGGTGGTTCCATAGACTGTTATCAGAGAACAAGGCAAAGAGGCGTAGATTGAGGATGATCAAGTGCAGAGCAGGAGGGTCCACAATATTCCACTAGGACAACTAAGAGGAGAGAGAGGGTCATACTTTTCCTCCCATTCTCTTCACCATCTGTAAACGACAGCATCACATGAAGACACATGGAATGTGTCTTCATGTGATGCCATGCCTGTTTATTTAAGGCATGGCCTTAAATAAACAGGCATGGCCAGGCTAATTTTACAGCCATTGGGTGCAATTCTCAATCGCCTTGGTGTAGCCAGGTATGGTGTAAGTCCTCTCATTGGCTGCATGGCAGCAAATCAGGTGTGGGTCCGTGCTCATTGGCTGCATGGCAGCAAATCAGGTCTGCGGCCTTGGGCTAGGCCAAAAGCCTATACCACCAGGCCTGGGCCTGGGCCTACCAAATAATTATTCATAATAATTAAAACCAGTCATCAAGAGCTTCAACTCATGATGAACAAAGCCGGGGAGTATAGTAACATTTTTAATTGGGGGGTCAGGTGATTTCTGAACCTTTTGAATTGCAGATTTTAATTATTCTGCGTAATTATTTGGTAAGCCCAGGCCCAGGCCTGGTGGTATAGGCTTTCGGCCTACTACAGAGGCCCCAGAGCTGATTTGCTGCCATGCAGCCAATGAGGAGACTTACACCATACCTGCTACACCTCAGCGATTGAGAATTGCACCCATTGTTTGTCTTGCACTGGCAGATTTGTCTGCTTTTTCCAGGCTATACCAGGCAATACCAATTCAGTGCATGCCTCTGGACACAGGAGGACCACTTGTCAACGCACTAAATAACTCTAAGTATATCTCTCTCTCTCTCTCTTGCGCGCGCGCGCGCACACACACATGCACGCACGCACGCACGCACGCACACACACACACACACACACACACACACACACACACACACACACACACACACACACACACACACACACACACGCACACAAATAGTATCCCAAGTGGCACACTTTACTACTAATTTCGATGGAAAATTGGCACTTAAACCCAATGCCCCATGGCTTATGGTAGGAGAAATTCCAATAATGCAAGGGCTTTTGCAGAAAATAACGTCTGGACCTCTTTGGTGGGGATGTAACTAGTGGACAAGTACAAATAAAAGTAAGAAAGCTTCTAGAATGAAATTCTCCTTTAACAACTTAATTACAGTTTATCTACACATGGACAATTACAGTGAACTGGCACATTCATGGAAACATTACTTTCCAGGCTGTGTTGACCAACAGACTGCTTGTTATGCTGTGCTTGTCATGTCCCTAAATCCCCAACCACATGCAGACATACACACACAATCCCGTGTGCATGCACGTACACATGCACGCACGAACGCACACGCGCACACACGCGCGCGCACACACACACACACACACACACACACACACACACACACACACACACACACACACACAGACACAGACACTGACACAGTGATTGATTGGCACTTGCAGGCTGCAGGGCCCCCTGGATCTCTGATCTGGGCCTACACACAGTGCACCAATCCTTCCCCATTTTGCTCACAGTGAGAGAAATCTGTCACCCCTCATCTCCTATTGTTCTCACATCTACACTGGCGCATGTCATCTACTTCGTTTCCTCCAGAGTATAGCTCTTTGCTTTGCTCAATGTCACACCCCACTATCTCCTGCAAACAACTTAATCCAGAGCATTATCTAGCATGTGATAGGTCTAATGTCTGGTTTTTCTTTTTTTCCTTTTTTTTTCTCGATTATGCCGAATCCATTCCAGCATTAGTTTTGCTCAAAAACACTCCTTAGGCAAATGAATGTCCTGAGTCATAATCACAAATATGATGAAATGTGATGAGGTCAGCACATTTGAGCACAGTTGGGAAAGTGCATATTTTTAGTGAGTGTTTTTTGAGCCAAACTAGTGCTTGTAATGGATACAACGAAAACCATCTATAGACATATACCATCACATGCTACATAAAGCTGAATTAAGTTTAGGTAATTTGGCGTTATTCTGTTACTTGATGGAGGCCATATGGATGTGGTTTGTTTTTTAACCTCCATAGATAATAAATCCATTGAGAAACGCACCTTTCATCTCTGCGGCCATGGAAGGGCCCGATACGACCCTACTAAATGGGGAATCATCCTTGGCCAAGGGAAATATATTCGCCTTCCCACTATAGGCAGGGCTACTGTGTGAAACAAGCAGACCAATCTTATTTACTTCCCAACTTATATGAAATTAGTATTCATAAACCAAATTAACTGGTAATATGAGTCGGTTGCCTACTCCTTTCTAATGACAAAATAATGAGAGCCTGCATGCCTCAAAGCTTTTTGGTCCTTCTCCATTTTTCCGTTTCCAAACTGAATTTGCTCAATTATTGAAATACGGGAAAGTTGAAGCAATTTACCCTAATCCTGGCGATGAAGCAGCACCTTTACTGAGGGAATTGACAACTCTAGTTTCTGGGCACAGAAATTGGGCTATAAATCATACTTTGCTACTTGATTAAGATTAGCTGGATTAGCTTGTAAAATTCCCATTAACACTCCATGAACTGTTAACTGCGCAATTTACCCTCTACCTCCGTATTAATGTTCACAACTTCACTATCCCCTCCAATCCTTCTGAAATCATAGGTCAGCCAAGTCTATGGGGTTTTAATGTATGTTTGTGAGAGCCTACTTATAAATGTCCTGTCCCATAAAATCTTTGAACTTATATTATTAATATTTGTTTAAGGTAAAATATAATGTAATTTCTGCCAGCCAAATCTGCACTATAATATATTTTGGTGTATTTGGTGTAACACCAACATGCCCATAAAAATCTGGATAAGAATCTACGTGCCTCTCACCATCGTCCCAGTGATTTTCTATCATACCGTTCACATTCTCATGTCTCTTTCTCTGTCTGCCCCACTAAACTTGTTTGCAGACAATCCTCTGCAATCTGGATTTAGAAGACAAGATGGATCAGCTTGTCATGCTGGGTCCTGAACAAACGATTTGATTTGTCTTGACCCAGAAGAGCCTACTTCTGGAGGATGATTGTCTATCTGAGACACTTGTAGTGATCATGGTGCGATAATCCACCTACCTTGCACCTTGTATTATTTATAGGGCTGTTGAATGATTAAACATTGCTCTAAAATTAATTTAATCATGATTAATCACCATTTGAACTATGCCCAGAATATGCCACATTTTTCTGAACAGGATTTGAACATTAAAAAAAATAATCTGTGTAAAAAATATCTGTTTATTTATAAAATATTTATCAAAATAGGTGACCTACAAGCTCACCTACTATATGCCTCCATAAAACCGACCTACCGCTGCCCTCTTTTTTTTCAATGAATTGATTTGCTCAGTTGGTTGAGTCAGTGTTTACATGTGTTAATTGTGTTTTTTTATTATTCATTATCATCATTATTATTATTATTTAAATATTTTGGCTTTATTGACAGTATACGTATAGTAGAGTAATACAGTAAACAAAGAGTGTGTTTGTTTATGTGTATGATTGTGTGCATGCCTGAAAAAGAGAGATACAGAGAGACTGCCAAACAGATGTAGGAATCTATTGCATGTGTCATAGTATTTTATAATGGAAAAATATAGTTACCAGTGGAAAGTGTGTGATTTCTTAAATACTTTAAATACAGTAGCTCTTTAATCCAATAGAGCTCATGGGGTGAATTTGGATTCAGTTACGTACAATTAAGCTATTACAGACCATAATCAGCTGATGGGCTGCTTTTATTTGCCAACAGCTGATTCGGTCTGGCTTTTAGTCAGTCTAGTTTTCTCCATCTGTGTCTCAGGAAATCCCTATGTTGATTATCATGCTGTGTTGGGTTATCCCTGCCTCTTCTTGGGGCTAAGAGCATGCGAGCATAATATTCCTGTGAAAATGTGATGTTTGGAAGTTGTTCACAGAAGGAAGGAAGGATTATGTAAATGTAGTATTGCACGGAAGTGGGGATTGAACCTGGGACTCCCACTCACCAGTCCAACGCACAACCAGTCGCACCAATAGGGCTGAGTAAGATTGGTGGGGCTGTTGTGGCTGTTGTGGCTGGCTCATGGCTGGGTGCTACATTCATCCCCTTGATCTTTTGGAGCGTGTCCTCGCGCTTCACACTTCACACTGCCGTACACGATGTCCTTCATGTGGACCCGCAAGGACGTAGACGGGTATATTGGGGATAAAACCTGCATTCCAAATCCTGTCGACTATGCCACATTGTAGTATTGCGCGGAAGACGGCTTTCCCATGGATAAGAAGTGGGAAAGCTGGGCATGAAATAAACACATGAAAACACACGGAAAGGACTAGGTTGAAGCCGAAGCTTATATTGCCTAGCCTTAAAGGAGAATTCCACACCAAAGTTTTTTATCTTTATTTGCATTTTTTTTAATGGTACAGGTGTTATTTTGTGAAAACACTCCTTTATGGCTGTTTCCCCTACCCCAAAATAAGCTTATAATGGGGCTAAGGGGTGTTGTTCAAGTTCACCTATATACATCGCTCCAAAATGCAATTTTTTGCTATATATTCTCTCTCCACCATGTCAGTAGTGAGTTAACACTCACACTTTTACTTTCACTTTTGGTTCAGCACAGTGATCCAGCTGTTTCAAAAGGTGGGGGCGTGGCACATGGTTTATGGCTGACCCACTGCTGAAACGAAAGTGAAATTGGACCTGGACCACTTTAAAAAATAATAATATTAATAACAAGGCTCCACCGTCCGGGCTCAGTCTTGAACTGTGCAAACCTGAGCCAAAGACTTCCAGCGCCATCACGTCGATGACGTCATGATGACGTCAACGGACCTGACAGAGATATTCTGTCAGCTCCATTTATGGAGATATACTGACTGACAAGTCAGTATATATTGTCAGTATATTGTCATGGTCACATCCTGAGCCCCTCCATGTTTGCCCATATTTTCCTGTGCTTCTTCTGACTGAGGTCCAAACTGTTCAGCCTGGTACAGACAGCAGGGAAGATCATATGAGTTAGGCAACTCCCCTCTCTTAGGCAACTCCCCTCTCAGTCTATTTATGAGCAGGCCACTTTAAAACAGGCTAACATAATTGTCAGTGATGTTACCCATGTCTTAAACCATGAGTTTGTACTTCTGCCCTCTGGGAGAAGGTACAAGGAACCTAAGTGGAAGTACATCAGGTTTAAAAAATCGTACCTGCGTCTATTAAAATGTTGAACGAAGCTTTGAAACATCAGTGAATGCAAGAGGCCAGATTTTTACACTGTATGGCTCTTGCGGGGGTGAAAGCCCAAGACAAATTTCCCCTGGGGACAATAAAGTTTACCATGACCTTGACTCTGATTGCACTGAGTGGCACCACCTGTAGAGCTCAGCTGAGCCTGATTGGGTGATGAGTTCCAGTGACTATTTAAACTCTATTTGTTCAGTGCTGGATCTTAAGTTAGTTTGAGTTCCTGCACTTGTCCCCACACCTGCAAACTGTGACAGAGATAGGAAGCGATGGTCAACTGATTTATATTTGACTAAGAATATATAACTTTTGTCCATAATAATGTTTTCTAGTTATAACAGTCTAGTATAACAGTTATAAGTAATAACAGTTGTAATAATAATCGTTATAGTAATAATAGTACAGCTTTTTAAAGTGATAACTTTTAAATTGATGAGTATAATTGATGAGTATAAATTTTTAATTTAATTTAATTTGATGAGTATAATAGTAAAATGTATTTAAAATTTTGTCATCCAGGTTATTTTGCAGTTCTACCCCTATTCTAGATAACATCTACCTATTTTTGTTGCTAAAGATCATGTATTTAGTTTTTCCTTAAATTTCAGCAATAATTTATTGGTATCAAACCATTTCTTCAGGACTTCAAGTTCTCTTTTCACGTTGTGTATGAGCTGGTGTAAATCTTTTCCTGAGGTGTACAGGCTTGTATCATCTGAAAATGAAACACATTTAAAGGTAGGGGAAGTGATTTCACTTTTGTCAGATATCACCCAAAAAAAAAAAAAAAAATCTGTTAAAATGCTCTATTATAAGGTGTGGAAACCATATATGGAGTTTCCCCCTCCCCCACGTTAGCAGAGGAGCTAATAAAAGTTCCCCAGGTGGTAGCGAATTCTCCTCCAATCAGGATCGAGCAGCAGGTTCACATAGTGTAGCTACTGTTGGCGGCCCCTAGTGCACCAGGCTGGTACTACACCATTTATTTCAAATCACTTCCCATACCTTTAAGTGATGTTAATGTGGTGCATATATCATGAATATATAAAATAAAAAGTTTAGGACCAAGTACATAACTCTGGGGAACTGTGTGTGATGTTTCTTTGTCTATCTGAATCTACAGTGTATATTTTTTTAAATGAACATATTTGCCTTTCATGAAGTTTTAGCCACTTACTTGCTACTCCTCTAATGCCAATTTCATTATTTTTCAAGAAGTATACCATGTCAATGGTGTCAAAAACCTTTTAAATCTATCCCCACTGCATTTCCTCTCATCTATGCTACTTGAAATGGTTTCTACTACCATCACTACCTCGATGGAAGTGATGGAAGCAGTAGAAATGATTGTGCATCTATAAACCTAGCTAATCTTGTCACAAATATTTTTGGAAAATTGTTTTGTGAATTGGTGCTTGTCTCTAGTTTTGTGAATAGCGATGATTTTGGCGATTTTCATGTCTGTGGGGAAAATACCTGTTATGACAAATGACAGATTGCAGATGTGTGTTATTTTTATTTATTTATTTATTTTTAAGTTGTGTTGATTGTTTGAGCTTTAGAAAATGCCCAAAATGTCCACCCTATTTTATACTACTGAAGCAAGAAATTGCGAGACGACCAATCTCCTTAGCTTTTGTATGGACCAGTGTAAACTGTAATCTAAACCTATATGCCAAAGGAGATGAAAAATAAAGCAATAATCTCTAAATCACTAAAAAGATAGGTTTTAGTGGAACATAATGTTCTGTACCACTAAAACAAACTAAAACAAACAGCAATGATTAGCATAGGTTTACCCTACAACATGAATGTGTTTTCGATTGTGTTGCCTGAGTATGGACGCATGGCTCAACTTGCATGAATGTGGGTGTTTATATGGCTCTGTGCATGCATGTCTGTGCATAATGTCAACAGGACACACTTGATGTATCTGAATAACGATTGACTTTATCTAGATCTAAAGTGACAGAAACTGGACAGAAACTGAGGCCATTATAGCAGGGGACTAATGCACCCACAGACACACACATATCCATACACGCACACATGCACGGATGCATGCGCGCACGGATGCATGCGCGCGCACGCACGCACGCACGCACACACGCACGCACGCACGCACGCACACACACACACACACACACACACACAATGTGTAAAAAATTAATATATATATACTGTATGTATATATATATATATACCGGTATATATATATATATATATATATATATATATATATATATATATATATATATATATATATATATATATATATATATATATATATATATATATATATATATATATACTGTATATATATATATATATATATATATATATATATATATATATATATATATATATATATATATATATATATATATATATATATATATATATATACAGTATATATATGATTAAAACAAGTCACAAGCTGAGTCAGCTTTGTCCATGGCATCCTATACGGAAGTTGGCCACCAGCCTCTCTTATTTACAGTATGTGTGTGTGTGTGTGTGTGTGCGTGTGCGTGTGCGTGTGCGTGTGCGTGTGCGTGTGTGTGTGTGTGTGTGTGTGTGTGTGTGTGTGTGCATGCATGCGTGCATGTATACATGTGTATAAGTCTATGGAGTTCATTAAAAGAATATGTGATTGAGGGCATTGGAGCAGGTCTCTTAGCAGATTCACCGCAAGGCTCTCCAGTGTAATGGACTTCTGAGAACCAGAGATTGCAAGAACGACAGGGAACAATACTGTAGATGGGAACAGCGATAAAGAGAATAGAGAGAGAGAAAGTTAGAGAACTAGCCCCAGGGATGAGAGCACTCAGGTGTAAGTTATAGAATTATTGCTTGTGCATGTATTTTGCCCGACTGCCAATCCAGCTTTGGCTGGACCGTTTCCTATTATGCAGCCACTCTGGGGACCTGATCTCACAGTCACACCAGATGGGCTTGGGCTGAGTCCAGGGTATACCGAAGTCTGATGTCAATATTGGTACTGGCATTATGTCCTCGCTTTCAAGTACTTTTTTATTTGCAATGCAATCACCAGAGGGATTTTAGATCGCCTCATATGAGAACCGTTTTTTCCAAAAATGAAACAAATCATTCCGGCTGTGTCACTCATGTAGATATTAAGCATCAACTGATGCATGTTATTGTTGCTGAAAAGACATTTTATTTATGTTTGGACCACAGTTGTTATACAACACGATTATAGTAATCCCTATGGTCATGTCTCAGCCTAAGTTAAGGGCATTACAGATGGGGTGTGATAAACGCCCACATTATCGTGGAGGTCACCAGTATTGAGGTCTAAAATAAATTGCGGGCGCGTCCACGAAACAAGCATGCGTGCGACAAAAATCAATGGACGCCGTGCAATAACGCCCTTGCCCTGCGCTTCCTTTATCGCTGGGCGTTTTAAGCACAAGAGCCTGGTCCCATTGAAAATGATATAGAGGTGTGATTTATTACTTCCCATGAGAAAAGCCCTTCATCATGAACTTCATGCTCATGTCTGAGACTGAGTTATAGTGAACTCTATGGTCATGTCTGAGACTGAGTTATAGTGAACTCTATGGTCATGTCTGAGACTGAGTTATAGTGAACTTCATGCTCATGTCTGAGACTGAGTTATAGTGAACTTACACACGCATGCATGCACGCATGCACGCACGCAATCGTTCCGGCTGTGTCACTCATATAGATATGAAGCATCAACTGATGTATGTTATTGCTGCTGAAAGATTTTGTTTATATCACAGTAATTATACAACACTATGATAGTAAACGTTATGGTCATATCTGAGACTAAGTTAAGGGCATTACAGACGGGGAGTGATAAACACCCACATTATCGTGGAGATTCCACAGCGTCCCTAACTTGATGACTGGGCGATAAACACTCAGCGTAAATGAAAAGCTCACCATGAAAAGCTCACCAGGGGCGATAACGTCCCTCATCATGCGCTTGCCTTATCGCCGGGCGTTATTAAGCACAAGCACCATTTATTAATCCTTGTGTGAAAAGCCCTTTGAACTCTATGATCATGTCTGAGACTGAGTTATGGTGAGCTCTATGGTCATGTCTGAGACTGAGTTATGGTGAGCTCTATGGTCATGTCTGAGACTGAGTTATGGTGAGCTCTATGGTCATGTCTGAGACTGAGTTATGGTGAGCTCTATGGTCATATCTGAGACTGAGTTATGGTGAGCTCTATGGTCATGTCTGAGACTGAGTTATGGTGAGCTCTATGGTCATGTCTGAGACTGAGTTATGGTGAGCTCTATGGTCATGTCTGAGACTGAGTTATGGTGAGCTCTATGGTCATGTCTGAGACTGAGTTATGGTGAGCTCTATGGTCATATCTGAGACTGAGTTATGGTGAGCTCTATGGTCATGTCTGAGACTGAGTTATGGTGAGCTCTATGGTCATGTCTGAGACTGAGTTATGGTTATGAACTTATGGCAGTCCTAAGTAGGACAGAGATGCTTATTGTCAGTCTTTGTCTGTTTCAGACCTCTGGGAGATGGAATGTTAAGGTGCAGAGTTACACCTACCATCAGCTACAAGTACTTACCACTTCAAGATGTGCTCCTCATACTCGGTCATACTGAACTATGTTTTTTCATCATCAGTCACAGAGAGCTCTATGGTTATGTATGGGTCGTCATAGTGAACTCTGTGGTTATGTTTGACGGGCCACTGGCCTGCCCACCCATTAGCCAAATTAATTATAGGATTAGCCAAGGTATCCCTATTTTGGCCATGGTATTATAGCTGAATTTGTTGCACAATTATTCTTTCAAAAATAGCAGATATACTAGCTCATAATGCTGTATTGGCTATTTTCAAATAGCTATGGTTAGCTATCACAATGCCTGTGCATGCAGGGCAGAGGTGTAATATAAACACTCAATGTGTTTTCTTTGAGATAAAGGACTGGTTGAAATGAAATGAATATTGCCTCATTTGGGTGACATGCCAGTAAACAACTGTTGGAGACTAATGCGTCATACCCCCTCTTTCATTCTTCTCTCTCTGTGCTTTATCCTCCATTTCTCTATCCTTACTTCCCCCCATAAACCACACCATAATGACTTTGTTCCAACAGCGAGAGAGAGAGAGAGAGAGAGAGAGAGCGAGAGAGAGAGAGTGTGTACAGTTCACAGGGTTCATTAAAATAATATTATGTGATTGAAGCAGGTCTCTTAACATATTCATCGCCAGGCTCTAGTCTCCAGTGTAATAACACTCTGAGAACCAGAGATGGCATGAAAGCAGTGCCGATTCTGGCCTCCAAGGGGCCCTAAGCAGGTTTTTTACTAGGGGCCCTGCTTCTCAGGCGCTGATTTTGGCCTTTTTTGTTACTTTGGCCATTTTTTTGCGGGGAAATACATTATAGATAACTTAATTGTTATAAACCTGGGCCCACCCCAACAAGCGCACGCACCCACGCGCACACACACACAGACACACACACACACACTGAGCCGTTGAATTATAATGAAGCCACACACACACACACACACACACACACACACACACACACACACACACACACACACACACACACACACACACACACACACACACTCACACTCACACTCCAATGTTTCCTTTTCAAATGAATGTATTTATTGCTACTTCAATCCTGACCAACAACAACAAAACTATGAAACTGTCTCTTATGTAGAGATGTAGCAGGTCTAGAATAGGGACAAATAAGAGTTGAAAATACTTTGTTCACCGTCAAAGTATTGTAGGCTACAGTAACCAACACATTCTGTGTAGTAGCATAATAGTGCCACATAAACATCACAGAGATTCTCTGTGATGTGACTGGCTTCATGAAGTGAACGGAGTTGCTGTCTATATCCATAATACTCATAAGCTTTAGGCATGATAGGAGATATTATTATTGACAAAATACAACAAGCTTGTATCTCTGCCACCAAAAAATAATTTTGTACAACACAACAACAACACACTACCGACAACCCAGCATTTAACAGCACAACCAGTCATTCATAGCGTTAGCCTGCCAGCCTACCTGACTGCTGCTGCTCCTTTTTTCATATCCTGAAGTAATGATGTTCTGCGTGGTGTAAAAAACCGCGACAGCGGGCATGATTCAAGTAACGCTGTTTACGGAAGAAGATTTCCCCTCTACGTACAGAACTACCATGCACTAGAGTGGTTACGTTCGCGCCCGCTGTACGTTATTTGCGTAAATGCTCCGATTCAATAAACGTACATGCGCCCGATCTACGCTATTTGCGTAAATAACAGTTCTTTCAATTAGTTATTTACTCGGAGCTGGCGTAGGGGCCTTTGGGGAATCGGGGGCCCAACGCAGACTGCGTAGTCTGCGTATAGGAAGAATCGGCGCTGCATGAAAGACTGGGAACTGTACTGTCGATAGAAACAGAGCTAAAAGAAAGAAACAGACAGACAGACAGACAGGGCCTGACCCGCTGTCAACAGACTTCCTGTGACACCTGTGTCTGCTGGTGGTGAAAGCAGAACCTGCAGTGTTGCAGGCTCTAAAAAGGTATAATGCAGGGGGAATGGTTGTCATTTGTGTTTATGTACATAATCAGGAATATTCCAGTAACTTGAATAGATGCCGCATATAAATAAGGCTGCTTGTTTATCGCAGGGACTGTGAATACATAGGCCCGCCTTAACATACATGCCCCCAAGTGGGTGGTTTTCCGGCTGATTAGTATGCTGTGCTTGTTCCCCCTAATTGCACAGGACATGTAATAACAGTCCTGAACAAGTACAAAGTATATACAAAAAAGTGCAGTGACATCACTGTAGCATGCCATGATAACATCATGGTACCTTTGCTATCTACACAAGTTGAGAAAAGAAACACGGCTGCCAAAGCAGACAACCCACAACACTCAACACAAAAATATTCTTACAGTTGCAAGGCTCAAAGATACAAGTAGAAAACGAGAAAAATGCCAGCACTCACCGCTCACTGTGAGGCAAATAAAATAATAACAGAAAGGACATTCAATGAGTGCTGGCATTTTTCTCGCTATCTACACAAGTTAGCGATTAATTGTGTATAAAACTGAAAATGATTTGTTGCCCCTGCAGGACCACGCCTTGTGTTGATGAATACATATAAAGACCAATAAAGTGTACACTGTACACCCACACGCACCCTCCCTCAGTGCCATCAGAGCTTCAGAACAATAAGATTATAACTCCTCATTCTGTATTCATGAGATGTCTGACAGGTCACATCCCATCCCATACATGTCTGCTGTAATTGAAGTGTGTGTGTGTGTGTGTGTGTGTGTGTGTGTGTGTGTGTGTGTGTGTGTGTGTGTGTGTGTGTGTGTGTGTGTGTGTGTGTGTGTGTGTGTGTGTGTGTGTGTGTGTGTGTGTGTGTGTGCGCATACATGTGTGCAGGTACAACTAACCATGGACACATAATTGCACCAGGCAGTCATCATCATCTGAGCAAAAATGTGTGTGCAGACTCGTGTGTGTATGTGCACACAACTACACACACATAACAGCACCACAGGCAGACAACGATTCAAAAGGGAAATGTGTATGATGTGATGTGTGTGTCTGTGTGTGCGTGCATGCATGCATGCGTATGTGTGTATAACTATACACACATAAAGACACTAGTCATCTGGCAGTCATCTAAAGGGAAATGAGGCAGCATGATATCTCTAATGTCAATATAATAACACAACATCACAGCCCAGAACAGCCATAACACCATGGGCTCCATTTTTGTTACACGCTAAACCCCTTTTTTATATATATATATATATTTTTTAAGACTTGTTTTTGGGCTTTTATGCCTTTATTGATAGGACAGTAATTAGACAGGAAAGGGGGAGAGAGATGGGGAGTCCTTATTTACTATTTTTAAAAACTTTTTGGAATAGTTCAATGTCATCTATTGACACGTGAGCATGTAGACTGGGCATTTTAACTATTGAAAAATGTTTTTTTAATAGTTTAAAAAGGCAAAGAAGTTAAGGGATAAGGGGTTTAATGGTGATGAAAATCTAGGCCCATACAGTATCTTTAACTGCATCACTGTGTCATACACTCATACCTGTTTTGGTGTTGTTGTTTTTGTTTTAGAGAGTATAGTCAAAGATATTTCAGTGAAGGCACAACATTGATTGATTGGTTCATTGGTTGATTGATTAAATGTTTTTCCCACAGTATGAAGAATGAACAAGACTTGTTTACATCAGGATCCATCATTTTCAATTCATTTTAAGTACAGTATTGGGAAAAGGGGTGGGGGGTGGGGACTCATAAATCCCATTGACAATGAATAGAGAGTTTACGTCATCTGAGGACGAGCTAATCGGCTCTTTTGTCTTAATATGAATATTAATGCCATGATGACAAAAGTCTCTGACAATGATACTGATATATTATCTCTCATTCCTCTTGGTTATCAATTAAAATGACAAGCAGAGAGCCAGAGAGAGAATGGACAGAAGAGGATTCAGAAAAGAAAAGTAGGCTAAATCAAATCATGATAAACTACTTCACTGAAAAGGGAACGCAGAGAGATAGAGAATCTGGTAAAACATTGATGCAATATGATAAGACACAAAAGATAGGTCTTGATAGTAAAAGTGTAAAAATATATAAGTTGTGATAAGAATTTACACCCAGGTAGGACAATGGAGGAGAATTTAGAAAATAAGCGCAAAGAGGATGCAGTCTAAGTGGTTATAGGAGGACATATGGCATAAGTGAATGAATGAATGAATGAATGAATGAATGAATGAATAATGAATGAATGAATGAATGAATGAATGAATGAATGAATGAATACTGTTATTTATTGTCCCACCTCAATTCTGCCATCGAAATATATATCCAGGCTTCTCCATCCCTTGAGCACCATGTCTCTAACTACAGATTGTTGTAAACTCAGGTATCATGATAAACAGTCCATGGCGAGGGACACATAAGGTGTTGCAACAAAAGATGGAAAAATCATTACATCATTACTTATACTGAAATGTCCAGTTGCCCTCAAAGCTCTGAGGAAAGCAGTTCACCACACATGAAACAAAACAAGGTTATACCTCTTCAATCTGCATACGTCATGGTCAAATCCAATTCAAGATATTACAGCGACTTCATTATTCAGGGGATGAGCTGGCTAAGCTCTTTAATATCCCAGACCCTGCATGCCCAAGGTGTGGCCAGACCCCAGCCTCATTGGGCCATATGTTCTGGACAGGCCCTTAATTCTCTTACTACCTATTGGAAGCGAATATTTGCGGGGTGGTCATAATACCCCGTCATAATACCCCCAGGCTGCACAGTCACATCTCCACAGTCAAATGCTTTGGCATTTGCGTCTCTATTAACCCGTAGATATCCTCCTTAATTGAAAGTCAGACAAACCCTCTTTTCAACAATGGCTAAAAGATGTTTCTTTCATTCCTGCCTTTGGAGAAACTCAGATATAAAGTGGACAGAGCTAAGAAAAAAAAAGACAAAAAAAAAAAAACAGATCTGAGAAGCTTTTGACATAGGTCTGCTTTGCACTCTACTTCATGAATGAAAAACACTGATAAAAGTCTTGAAGCAGACACAACAAATCAAATGCATGATCACTGGAAGACTGATAAGCTTGGACCTGGCTTTGTACAAAGCTACTGGAGATGACCAGGGATGACTACAATGAGTGTTGAGGCTGAGTGGCACATTAACCACTTCCTTTGTTTAGCCCCCACCCCCCCTTTACTTTACACCAAATCTATTTACTGAAAATAGCTGATACAGTGCTGTGAGATTGTACATACGCCATTTGCTGAATGTTTCTCCCAGAATAGGCATGATCACATGATTAAATAAGAAATTGTAAGAAATGGAATAATGTTTTTTTTTCCCTCTGTTTCTTCCTCTGTTTGCCCAAGAATAGGTTGCTAGGTTATAAGTGAACGAAAGTGATTATGAATAATGATGATGATAATGATTGATATTTAGTGATGATGATGATGATGATGATGATGATGATGATGATGACATGTTCTATTCAAAAAAGTAATCCTTCGTTATCAATGTGTGTTACGCAATGTTTGTGTTTACACTATGACGTGAAAATGGGGGATTAATGTTTGTGTAGAACAAAGCTTTAAAAGATGTATACAGGAGGGGCAAGAGGCCCTCAAAAAGACTTAGGGATATTTCATTATGTGGGTCTACTCTATGACTGGTGAAACTGCATTAACTAAGCCACCAGTCATGAATCATGTTGAAATAATTATTATCTAGAGATATAGAGCTTAAAGAATAATAATAACTAAAATAAATAAATAAATAAATAAATAAATAAATAAATAAATAAAAGAATTGTCCACCTCAAGCGTCCCCAATTAGTGAAAATTCTGGCCTGGGCCCATAAAGTAAAAATCCATTAAAAGTCATGACTGCTCATAGCTGATGTTATTTTACGCAGAAATGGGCAATTATTGAGTCACTTTGCCAGACAAGCTTGTTCTTAGTGACAGACACACAAAGAGAAGAGGTTGAGAACTGCATTGCAATGTACAAAGCAAGGACAGCACAACGCAACACACCTCACTCATGCATTGTGCATCGATTAATGAATGCTTCAGCACCACCACTGATGGACAGCGACAGTGTGCTTTGAGCCATGCCTTTGTCCAAGAGATCAAAGCAGCAGACTGCTGTCTGTATGCAATCAATGCAAATTCATAAAACACTTTTATGTGATAATTAAAGGCAAAACTGTTTGCAGTTGAAGTGACTCGATATCTTCACTTGAAGTTATAGCTCTAAAAATTACTTGTGCCCCATGGACACTGTCAGACATTTTGTTTTGGGAACCGGATACATGTTTATGGTGAGTGGTGCTGTTCTTGTTGTTAGTTTTTAAGTAAGTAATTAGTAAGTAGTATTATATCAATAAATGTAATGTTAGTTTGCAATATGTAGGCCTTAAATGTTCATAAAATCAATCCCACATTAGTTCAACCTCACCTCAAAAATGTTCATCTGCCATTGTGCTATTGTGCACGAAGGCACAGTACATTCAGAGCGATTACTCAGTCATCTGCTGTGTGCTCACTGAACCCATAATCCCTACAGTCTAGGGGATCAATACTGCGATGATACATGCCCTACGGGTGTACACAACCACTTTAATTGCTGTACAAATTTTCATATAATAAACTAAAATAGGCAAGAGGAACCAAAACCAGAAACAGCAGATGCTGATTGGCTCTTCCACTTGTGGGTTTCTGCAAAATGCCCAGCCAACGCATGGGAACCAGACTAGTCTGCAGGAGACACACGGTAATGTGAATTCACACAAGCTGGATGATTTACCAGTCTAATAATATTCAGGAGGAGGAATTGTTTGTCCCTTGTTGAATTCTTATTTTGTGTAAATCCCTCCTTACAACAGGTCTGGCAAGTCATTGTGCTTGTTAAATTTAATTAACTGGACAAACTAACAGTACACGAGGCAGTACTAGGGATCGAGGCTGACACTTAGTTGTGATTAGGTGCACATGTGTGTCTGGTACAGAGGCATATTGGCTGTTGTGTTAGTGTGTGGATATACTAGCAAAGTGTGTGTGTGTGTGTGTGTGTGTGTGTGTGTGTGTGTGTGTGTGTGTGTGTGTGTGTGTGTGTGTGTGTGTGTGTGTGTGTGTGTGTGTGTGTGTGTGGTGTGTGTGTGTGTGTGTGTGTATGACTGTGTACGTGTGTGTGGGAAATGCTTGTGAAATAGCTAGGGAAAACAGAGCTCTGAAAGCTGTAGATTTCGGGAGGAAACCACCTAACTCTATTTTTATTTATTTAGTTTCATTCTGTCTTAACACAATGTTATTGAATATGCCTTATGTATGTTTGTTGGTTATACAAATATTGAACCCATGAGAAAAGTATTAAAAAGCACTTTGGAACAAATCCTTTTAACTCCAGCACCTCTCCCCATCTCATGCAAATAATTAATGTGATGAAGCAGTATCACATTGTTTTCAGCTTTTTTTTCAGACAGCACAGATAGTAGATCTGTCTGGAGTGTTGCCACGGTGATGTACACGGCCGGGTCTTTGTGGCTTCCTATGTATAATGGCATAAGCGCAGCAGATTCATAACAGACAGACAGTCCCACTGAGAATGAATGTCAACATCAATATCAATACTATAATTAAGGAGTTGTCTGTCTGAATGTCTGAATGTCTGAATGTCTGAATGTCTGAATGTCTGAATGTCTGAATGTCTGAATGTCTGAATGTCTGAATGTCTGAATGTCTGAAGCGAGCATAACTCATCACTGGCTGCACCGATCACTATGATATTTCACACAGTCATTGACCATAACATTAGGAAGAGACTGAGGAAGCCCCTTTTTCAAATTAACAAATTGTTGATTAATAATGAATTTATTGGTGAACTAAATTTCCCCATTCGCTTAACATTGGCAATTCCCTTTTGGGCCACAGGGGGCAATGCAAATACCAAAACACACACACACACACACACACACACACACACACACACACACACACACACACACACACACACACACACACACACACACACACACACACACACACACACACACACTTTATGACTGGCCATTGCAGTGTCTGTGCGTGTGCATTAAAGCAATCCTTCATCAAATCCTTCATCACATAATGTGATGAAGGATTCACATTACCCACACAGTGAGTACATCATTTGGTGTTCATATATTCACAACGGGTAAGGCCCTAGTTATGTCAATGTGCAGGCAAGATTTTGACAGAGAGAGAGAGAGAGAGAGAGAGAGAGAGAGAGAGAGAGAGAGAGAGAGAGAGAGAGAGAGAGAGAGAGAGAGAGAGAGAGAGAGAGAGAGAGAGATAATTGAAAAAGATATGACACATTGACATTGTAGAATGTCAAACATGAGACACAGAGCTAGACTGTTGTTGAAATGGTCATCTAACGTTTAGGAGGTGGAAGTGAAACATGAATAAAGCAAAACATCCATCTGTCTGTCTCTCTGTCTGTCTGACTCTGTCTGTCTCTCTGTCTGTCTGACATACCACTTCAAATGTACTCCATTTGGTGCTATACCAGCTAGCTTTTTTCTTTTGGCCAAAACCCTTGAATAGTTTGCACAATTAATAATGGATTGCATTTTTATAGCGCTTTTCCAAGTGCTCAAAGCGCTTTACAATGGTCCATTCATTCATACATTGGGAAGTAGAGCGGCGAACAGTCGACGCCAGCGTCCCCACTTCCCACATTCACACACCAATGGTGGCCAGCTCACACCAACCAACTCATTGGAGGCAATTTGGGGTTCAGTGTCTTGCCCAAGGACACTTCGGCACATAGACAGGAGGAGCCGGGATTCGAACCGCCGACCCATGGGTCATTGGACGACCTGCTCTGCCTCCTGAGCCACAGTACACATTATTACAGTAACTGTAATAATGTTGCAACAACCAATATAGGCTAGACTTCTGCCTATAAACGGCTTCCAAACTTCATGCGAAAACAAATGCATGAAGGTGAAAGATGAAAATAGAACAGATCAACAAGCTATGCTACAAGAAAATAGAACAGATCTACAAGCTATGCTGTACCTACGCTACAAATTAGCACAGTTGTCACTAAACAGATTGTGTACATCTCTATTTCTTTGATTCTCGTAAATATTACTTTTTCTAAGGGGCATAAGTAAAGTTAAGATATTACTCTCCTAAGTAATATTGCCCAACATTGACAGTAATACTCATAATATGAATCCTTCCTTCACAGGGAAGAATCTAATGATATGAAGTGATTAAAGTAGGCCTACATGATAGAACTGAATAATCCTCAGTCATGATGAAAACTTTATGCTACAGGAGAATGCTGAGGCGGTGTGTTGGAGTGTTTGATCACAGATGAGCTGTCTCTGCGGTGGCAGAGAGAGGTGTTGAGCGTGAAAGAACAAATGTCAGTCTGCTTAAAAACAGTTACACAAGGGTTAGGTTTAGATTGAATCATTAGGATTGGGGCCATACAGTAGTGTATGTGATCGGAGGGTATGAACTAGCATGGGACCTGCTCAAGTTGAACCTTGCCTCCATGAACTGTATACAGTACCTCCCTGCTCCAGGTTAGTAATATGAGCACAGCTAGGACCTCCAAGGTCATGGATGTGTTGTTGTGGATGTGCAGTTGATCTGCTCATGTCTGAGAAAAAACATTATAAACGAGAACCAGATACATTAATCTGTAAAATAACATCAGAATAATGAGTCATTGTTCCTTCCCTTTTGGTTTGTTTTCTTCATCTTTATAAGAGATGAAACAGGTCATCTTTTGTCACCTTTTGTTTTATTTGTCTGTGAAATATACAGCCAAGCGTGTTACAAAATGGGGGAAGAAAAGGGTGGGACATCAGTCTTTAGCAGTTTCAAATGGAAAAAGAAAAACTTTATTTGTGGAAAGGACTTTCATTTATTAATTATTTATTAAGGATATTGACCCCTTATATTGAGAAATAAGGGGTTATTTTTTTCTGGATACCAGGATAGGCTTTAGATGCGCCTTCTCAGGCGACTTAGCTTGACTTAGCTGTTAAGAACCCGCTATGACCACATGCCCTTCACCTCATAAACACCTGGAAAACTGGCAGAGAAAACAAACTATCACAGCACTCCATCTTTAACGTTCACCCCAGTGTTAATCTGTCCTGCAGGCTGCCGACATGTTTATCACAGATATTGATCCGTTTGGCTTCAAGGCAACAGTTTAGTAATTATAATGTCTCCCCACTTTGTTTACAAGAGGAGATGTATTATAGCTATACTTAACTTGATGAGGTACACGTTCAATTTGTCAAATTCTCCCACACATGAATGGACCAATTCACCCAAGCACGCACACAGCCGTGCACACACACACACACACACACACACACACACACACACACACACACACACACACACACACACACACACACACACACACACACACACACACACACACACACACACACACACACAAAACAACATTTACACATCAAGCATGTACAAAACACATGAAGACCAGACCGCGGAATTGTGGTCATTGTTTACAAATACCCACAGATCTTCTGAAAAGTAGAGATATATTGTGTCTCTACTTTTCAGAGGATCTGTCTGTTTGAGTCCCTCACGTCTCGTCTCCACCCCCAGGGCTTTGAGACAAATCAATGAAGACAAGTCTATTAAAGCACAAATAGGCTAGAAACGGTAAATAACCATGTTTGTGTCTTTCTTTCCACTCTGTGTGCCAGCAGTTCATTCACCACAGAAGAAAAGGTGAAATTATTCTCCCAGGTGTTGGGCCATAAAAAGCATGCAGGCTGGTTGGAAGCCTTGGTTTAAGCCCCATGTCCACACTGCAACGTGGTCGCAGTTATTGTGAGTGTGAGGGATAGAGACAGGGTTAGTAAATTGGGTACAATGGGAGGTCGGAATAATGACACAGCATGGTGCAGCCGACTCAATAATAATATGCTTTGCTACAGTTTATTTACAATTTATTCAACCAGAGATTTAGAGATGTGCTCTCAAAACAAAGGTTAACATAGAGTGATTTTTATTAAAGGTTAACGTCCACTGTTATTGAGGGAAAACATGTGATTAGGAGAGAGCTTGTCTCCAGACGCAGAGGTCATTAATTTTGTCAGTGGGTCATTGATTGAAGTCCAGCCTGCGAGGGACATTAGTCTCAGTCAGATGTCAGTGGAGATGGAAGTCATGACACCAGAAACCCAGAGAGGGAATGAGTGTATGAGAGAAAAAATGGGATGGGAGGGAAGCATACACAGAAACTGATAAAGCAAGATGGGATAGGGTGACAGGAGGAGAGAGCAAGAGAATAAAGGATAGAGATAAATTGTGCGTTAGAGGATTTGACATGAAGCCCACTGATATTAATATCAAGTGGCTGGTCAGTATATGAGCTGGCATACAATACAGTATTGAAAGAGTGAAGTATTGAGATTAGTAGAACAAATTAGTCCAGGCTTTCCGTTGTTACGCAACATGGACGGAAAATGAAAGCCTGAGTGTCGAGGCCACTGTCGTACTACTACTACTATTCAGGGCTGGACTGGGACAAAAATTCAGCCCAGTCATTTTATGTGTGAATTTGGCCCAGACCGGCCCATTTTTGCGCGAATTTGGCCCAGACTGGCCCAATAATGGCACAAACCAATAGACGTACACAAGCCTTTGCTGCTCTCACAAGAATGATGGTGGCAAAAGGATCCAAGATATAACAGGGTTTATTTGTCACTCACTGATACAGGTACAATACACGCCTATATATATATTTTTTAGCACCCCCAGGTGGCCCCCTATGGTCACTGCCCACCGGGAGAGCTCCCGGTACTCCATATGGCCAGTCCGACCCTGCTACTACTAGTACTGCTACTGCTGCTGCTACCACTACTACTACTACTACTATATACTACTAATAATAATAATAATTCATGATAATCTCTAAAATTAATGATTACTCAAATTTGATCACGGGTACTTTGAATGTGCCATTTTCCCAGGAGGGGCGAAATCATTATCGACTACACTAACTCTGTCACAACACTTTTTAAAAAGGTCACAGCCATTTTCTGCAACTTCACGACTACTGCTAATGTGGTTTTTTACAAATGGTCGCAACGGTTTGGGAAAAAAAGTGTGTGTGCATCCGTGCACGCGTGCACTGTGCGCGTGTGTGCACAGTTGCAATGATGGTCCGATCCATAACCCAAATACAGAACAAAAAAGGTCACCTTCCCTCTTGTTGACAGCCTTGGCCACAATCGAACCAATTAGCTCTTCGCTAAATCCCACCCTAGCCCGTTCTTGGCCAATACCACGTTAGCAACGGTTGCTAAGCAAGTAGAATGGACAAGCTTCCGTTCACCTTTTCCAACTTCCAACTTCTGGAGTAGCCTAGTAGCAGTACATCAATCTCAGAAAGAACACGACAAAAAGGTTTACAATATGGATTCGAAAAATATATCCACCAGATCGCATGTCGCCACAGCAAAGACAATGAAATCCAAATGGAAGCTAACACGAATGCAAAACACAACCTCCTCACGTCCTCCTCTTGTCCATTCATGTGAATAAAGACAACCATATAACATAACAACAATGTTCTTGCATTGCAGGGTAAGTCAATTTGCAAAGTCAGATACACGGCAACAGCAGCTTGTCCATGTCTACTCCATAGCGTTAGTGCCATCTAGTGTCATATTTGCGACATTGAGGGGTCAGAAACTGGGCGCTCGAGTGCCGTTCATGCAGCTTGAATAGGGACACACTGCAAATGTTAAAACGTTGTTGTTGTTGTTTTCAGGTAGGCCTATTGTATTTGTATCCTTAATGGCTATGTTTTACTAATAATAATGATCTAAAATAAAGGGATTTAAGAGCTGGGCTGTTGCCTGAGTCCAAAGCATTTCTGCCTACTTTCAGTCCAAGATTTGTCCCTATTTGTTGTCCCTATTCTCAGTAGAAGTCTATGTAGAAGAGCCTCCATTGGACTGGCCCCATGAAGTGAGGGAGTTTGCATAATGAACAAAGGGCTAAACACATATCTATGGCAAAACTAGAGCTGTCAATCGATTTAAAAAAAATTAATCGCGATTAATCGCATGATTGCCCATAGTTAATCTTTGATTAATCGCAATTTAATCACATACTTTTATGAATATGAATATGCCTTAAATTAGTGTTTTTCAAGAATATTTATATCAAGGTCAATTATTTATTCTTCATTTGAGCCACAGGCCACCATTTGATGACATTTATTTAGACTTCCAGACCTAAATTAAAGAATTTGTCAACAATTTGATGTTGGTATCATTAGGAGCGAACATGCACATTTTGTAGAAAGTTTTCTACATTCTCTAATTGTGTAGACTTATCTTAACTGATGCAGATATTTAACAATTGTTCACCTGCATTTGGCGAAATTGAACCAAATAAACCCACTTGGCCTTTGGTTTTACTGTGAGTTAATCTCGCACTAAAAAAATTAATCGAGTTAACTCGATGCTGAGTTAACGCAATTAACTAGTTAATGCTGACAGCCTTAGGCAAAACACATTATATAGCAATAAATAGAGGATGTCATGAATGAACCATACCCTAGAATAGGACAAGTGCAGTATATTGACTTACCCTGCAATGCAAGAACATTGTTGTTATGTTATATGGTTGTCTTTATTCACATGAATGGACAAGAGGAGGACGTGAGGAAGTTGTGTTTTGCATTTGCGTTAGCTTCCATTTGGATTTCATTGTCTTTGCTGTGGCGACATGCAATCTGGTGGATATATTTTTCGAATCCATATTGTAAAAAAAGGAACAAGAATAGCTAAAAAAGAAAATCAAGAATTCCTGCCACTACAAAATATAAATTGCCACAGCAAGTCTCAGTTTATTTTAAACAAATATGATATCAGAAACTACATTACCTAAAAACATGGTTAGTTTGTCTTAATACTTTTCTCTGGGGTTTGGCAGCTTTTTGAGCTAGAATGGAAACAGGTGAAACAGTGAAAATCTGCTATTGATATACAGTATATGGAATTTGCTGACTCTTTCACACACAGCAGTGAAATCAGAACACTTTTTGAGCAAGAAAAAAATCATAATCTCTTGAAAGAGATAGCTACTGTATTTCACTTTAACCTTGATAGGTTCATAAAAAACACCTTTCGCTGGTTCTGGTGACTCATACCAATTCAAAGATCATTCTGCTGTCATTCATATAAAGGGTTATTATTATTGATTAAAACAATAATCTGTTGTAATTGATTGCAAGCACAAGATTGCAGAGAGACAGGCTTGTTATCGACACCCACACTCCTCTTTCCTTCATCAAGCCTTCATTCCAAAAGACATTTCTCCTCTTATCAGCAGCAGGCAGACAGATCCAGTGAACAGAATAGCTGCTGGGGTGCATTAGACATGTCTATTAAAAGTCTTCCTCCTAAAATAAAGATCATATGCTATTTCACATGCACATATCTTTGCATAACCATCTTTGCTGGACTAATTCTAGAGCGAATTTACACCTACATGCAGTCAGGTTCAAGGTTAAGATTTTTTATGTTCACAGATTGAAACAAGGTTATTTGTGACTAAACATCCTCATCTCTGTGGTTGAAGTCATGCTGCAGTCAGAACCTTAAAGTGGGGGTGCCGTGATTTTTGTATTTTTTCCAATTTTGTACATGTACACAAGAGGTGACAGTACTGTATGTAAATAGACCCCTTGGTGAGTTTTTTATGTGCAATGATGTCTTCCCTTTGTATTTAGGTTTCTTCCTGGGGGCTGAACCTTTCCAGTCAAACGTGCCAATGAAAAAAAAAATCAATATAGTGACATCATGTGTTCAGCCCCTCCCCTAACTCCTCCCCCTTTATCATGCAACTAATGCTGTGGGCGTGGCTTCAGTTCAGGTGGATCTCCACCCATCACCACCCACCAGGCAAACCAGGCATACTTAATGAACTGGCTGGGTGGAATCATAAAAATGACAGTTTAACAAACACTGTACACTTTTTGGGAAAAAAAATCTTACTTTTCATATAACATTAATACCTGATGATCATGTTTTAGGGTAGAAAAAATCATGGCATTCCATCTTTAAAGGGAATCCGCCTTGAACTTAAAATCCAATTTATTCCATAAATGTTGCCCTTTAATACCTCTTTATATGCACTGAAACCTAGACAAGATCATTCATTTTCAGACTTTCTCAAGATGCTATTCCAAGACATTTCAGCTGCAGTGCCACACATGTCCACATCTTGGGGGCACCCTTGCCCCCTGTCCTACTCAACACTGAACGACAGTGGGAGGAGGTGGGTGGAGGAAACATTCAAGGAGGAGGGTTATTCAAATTTGTCTCTGAATATGACATAAAATTAGGGAAGAATCTGAGATGGGCCAAATGGTCAACTCAGACACAACCATTCAGAAAATCACAGCTATCTCAGTGAAGGTCTGACAGTTTAAAAATATACTTTTTTGAGTGCAAATATACACTGGGGAGGTAAAAAAAAAAAATCTTGAAAAATGTCAAATTCAGGGTTTAATTGTTCTGTCTTTAAGTGCCTGGCCTCGGTGACTGCAGATGTTTTGTTGTGTGCTGGGCTGGTAAGCATGTGTCAGAAGGGGCAAAATCCTCCGCAAAATCCTCCCCCAATGGAGACAATGTCTGGCTAAGCCTAGTGAGAAGAGTGACATTTAAGTTTATTTTGTCTGTAACGGTCTCGCTCCTGACTATATTGTGAAACTAGTAGACCACCAAGCACCTGGTCATTCAGATCTGACAGGCAGTTGTATTTGAAGACTCCATGGTCTAACACAGGCGGCCGTGCCATTACCGAAGTTGTGGAACAAACTCCCTTTGAGGTTCAAAGCTGCGCCCACCTTAAGCGACTATGAACAAAAACGTTTCAAGTCACAGTGAAATGAAATTTTCAGTAATTGTGAGTTTCCAGAAGCCTCATAATGCAATGTCTCCTAGAATGAAAGAGACTCCATTATGCTAAGGAATGAAAGAAAAATAATTAATTTAGCAGTAGGAGAAAATAATTTAAAGTGTAATACAATTTCTAAAGCATGTCCTTGAAAGAGTGTGTGCGTGTGCATGTACGTGTGTGTGTGTGTGTGTGTGTGTGTGTGTGTGTGTGTGTGCATGCGTGTATACGTGTATGTGTGCTAAAGGATGATATGTCAGTAGGCTACTACTGCTGAGGGAAGTGGGAAGACTGTGGATGCAGTTGTTGCTGACTGGCGCTCTGAAGGCTGAGGGCTCTTTACTGTTACAACAGTGTCTACAGGTACAGTACCTGCACAAACAGTATATGGGTACAATTTACTTTTAGAGTTGTAATTTTGCAACAGCAGGAATAATACCTTTGTATTGTACTTTGTGGTGTTAAAGGCAGGCATAGCTTTTATATAGCGGGGTGTCCTGTCCTGTCTATGGGAAATAAGGACACAAATTACCTGTGAAACTGTGATGGGACGACAGCTAGGAGGAGGTTTATTGTATCCCATGGGTAAGCTTCTTTTCTTCTCTCCCTCTCCTTTCATCCTTACCACTATACTCTTTCTTCTCTGTGGGAGGCACAATTATTTCGATTCAATGTGACATGGATCTGTATTTAAACGGAGAACATGCAAGTAGATTGTATGTGGAGTTTGTGGACTACACTTAAACAGGAAAAGATCAAGCATCAAACAGGTGATCCATCCCGCAGCGAACCCTTGCGGGTCTTCAGAAGGCGACCTTATTAATATAAGGGAACTGTTGAAAGTGTTGTAATTGCAGACTTCTCTGTAAGGAAGGATCAAAGCGTTACCAGATGCTTTGATATGTCTATTGCTGAACCAACAAGTTGATTTAGATCTCACATAGACAAAATCCTTTTCAAAGCCCCATTGTTTACATAATTGTCTTAATCCTGTTAAACATACAGTATAAATTAAAATGTGGTTTATGGATGGAAAGTTACACCTTAACAGTTTCTAGTCCTGGTCTCCTCTCTCTCCTCTTTTGCCCTTTCACAACTTCTCCAATTATCTCCTCCACTTCATAGGATTGGGCGCTAATTCGGTTTTACCGTTTGATACGGTTTAAACTGACCAAGTCGTCTAAACTGACCAAGTCGTTTCAGCTGATATGAGAAGGTTGAGTGCTTGTGATTATTGTTTATGGAAGCAGGACTAGAGAATGGCAGCATTGCATCTGATTTATCCGTCTGTCTTGTGTACAACTGTCTGTCTGGTGTAAACTAAACTCAGTGGTGATTTGAAAGAACGGCTGTTCCGGTCCGACCGTCGTTCAGTCTATGCTCCCAAGTGGGAATTAATTATACCTCGCCATACAGGGGAGCATGTGCAGAAAATAAATACCCGTCGTCATGTAATTGTCATGAATGCATTCGTTTTAGGTGTGTAAACTTCATTATCTGTTTCCGTCACACCATAGAATACTGTAATACTTAAAATACAATCACTGAGATGATGCCATAGTAGGGTATATAATAGATTAGACCGCAGCACATGGAATGGCTGAACTATGCTGGGACCTCACAACACTACGGTAGGTATGGGACTAGTCAGGTGAAAAGCGAATATGACTCACAATTTTCGAATTCCACCCATTTTCAATGGGTAGAATTTGTTTCTGTACCACCTGCCATGACAAAATGCAGCTTAAAGTGCTTTACAGATGAGAGGATAAAAAAGAAGGGAAAAAAGCAAGACAAAACAAACAACATAATATTATGTTCAGAAAGTTGTACATTAAGTTGAGTTATATATTTATATACTGTATATATGTAGTGTTGATGTAGCATGCTACTTTTGATGTGTAGCTTACTACAATTTTCTGGGGATATTAGCTTGTAGTGTAGCTTAGCTACATTTTTTCAAGAGTAACAAGTAGTGTAGCTTACTACATTTTCTTAGCAACTTGCCCACTACTGTACACCAGGGGTTGTCAACCGGTGGTCTGGGGACCACCAGTGGTCCTTGAGAATGTTCCAGGTGGTCCCCAGCTAAGTTGATTAAGCAGATGTTACTCCTGAGAGCGTAAAAATCAAACCAAATGGCCCCTAGGGGTCCATTTGGTTTCATTTTTACACTCTCAAGAGTTAAAATATCCATCATGCGAATTAGTCCAAATCTACACAACTAGAAGATTAATGGTCATGGACAGAAGCAAAAGAAATCTTTAGTTTTGGGGTCTGTGGGTCTAAAAATATCCTCAAATAAATGGTGGGCCCTGGTATGAAAAAGCTCGAAAACCCCTGGTTTACACCACAAAGCTGCACAGTGGGGGGCGACGGCCCTGCCCGGAGGTGTTGGGATGCTTGCTCTCTGCTTGATCTGCTCCAGCAATGTGCAAGTTGGCACTCCACTGAGTGCAGTTCTTTCAACCCAGATAATTTGATTTTCAGCATGGAATAAAGCACCTCATTCATATATCCTTATAAAGGGACATCTGCGGATTCCAGACTCTTTTCCTCTCTTTTTACATGCCTTGATTCATTTTTCCTGATCTTGTATTTTCCACCCTCATAGCTCTCATTATATCGTCTCCTCCGGTTCCTGGCTTGATCATTGATCTCTGCCCTTTCTTTTTTCAGCTCTTCCCCATCATAATTGCTGCAACCCTAAAACATCAAGCTTTAATCAAAGACGGATGCAAAACACATGAGCATCATTTCATTTCAGCTTCAAAGCAAACCTTCTGGTAGCTGACATCCAGGTCCACTGCCAAAAGATGACTCACCGTGTTTTTGTGTTGGGGGGCTGCACTGTTAATTGAATTTTTGACACATGGGTTTTGATGTGTTCTCCCACGTTGTTATCGTCCTTTGCACTTCGATCCTCTCCAGTTGTCCTCAGCTCTCCCCATCTCTCTTCTCAGCTAGTCTGCTTTCCTCCTGAGTCCTTCCTTTACACGGTAAGCTCCTGAGTAGAAATTTAACTCCCAGAGTTAAATTAACTCTGAGATTTTTCTGTGTACCTTGCCCTCAGTTTCTCTCATTTGCATCCTCTTGTCTTTCCTCTCAGGTCATGTTCATGATAATGGTGCAGAAGTGGGACAGCTGTAGCAGAGCCAATAATCCCTTTTCGCATGGCAGTTCATTGGGTGCCTTGGGAGTTTGACAGCGAATGGAATGCTTTCACCTGGAAGCTGGGAAGCTTGAAAAGAGTATCACCTGACATTTTTTTGGCTGGTATTGGACGGGCACGCCCGAATCTGGAGTCTATGCAGATGAACCACACAGCTCCATATATGGAGATCTGGGGGTGATCAGGTTTTACTGACCTGGCATTCAAGCCATCTTATTCAGGTGTTTCCGGTAATATTGATGTCCACTCATTGTAGAGTGTATGAAGGAGGGTGAGAAAGGGTAAATGTAAACCCTGATTATGGGCTGCTAACCTCCAACTAGTACAGGCCTATCTGAATAACATTAATTAAACAAAACGGCTTCGATTCTGAACAATACCTTCCAAATAGTTCAGCAATCAATCGTGTACAAATGGGTTCACACAATTTGTGTGAACAGTGAACACCTAGTTAGTTGGTTCCCATTTGGGTCACTTAGGGCTGGGGGAAATATGCAGCACTATGCAGTGACAAGTGGTGCTCCCAAAGACCTATAGCTGGTAGGTTCAGGGATTTTGTGGCATCTTCAAGTCATGTGGGCCAGAAAACACTATAATTAACATTATAGTAACAAACATGCTTCTCTGACTCTCTCTCCCTTAGGAAGCCAAGGTAAACAAACCCCACTTCAGATGCACACATGCAGCTGTACTGCTCCTATATGGATTTTATGGTCAAAATAATAAATACATCGTTTTTTTTTATTGTTTTTATGTTTTCATGAAGTCTTCCTTTAATTAGATCATCTCCAAAACATTTTGTATTTTAGACGCCTAGGGACTGCGGAAGGCCTCCAAAGAAATCCCTATAAGCTTTGTCATTGGCTAACAAATAGTCCCACCAGCACTATTTGTTAGCCAATCAGCCTGCCTCTGATTAAGGCAAAAGGAAGGACTGGTGGAGTCAAATGTGGAGGTTGTGGAGGACTGCATTTTTTAAAGGGCCACAGCGGCTCCTATGGTTGTCATGGATACTAGATATTTTCAGAAAGTGACCTATAGCTAACATTTTTAGCAAAACAAAACAAAGACTATACTGCCCAGTGTGTCCTTACCAGGTCCCTACCACTCTAATCCCTCCACCACACAACCCTGCTG
The DNA here is from genome assembly GCA_039105355.1 of Benthosema pterotum. Lineage (NCBI taxonomy): Eukaryota > Metazoa > Chordata > Actinopteri > Myctophiformes > Myctophidae > Benthosema > Benthosema pterotum. The sequence continues at coordinate 25,798,264 of CM076968.1, read as the reverse complement.
CCCCTCACTACCGCTCTAATCCTCCACCACACAACCCTAATGCCCCTCGCTCAGCAACCGTGGTCCCTGAGGACCTCATTTAGACAGGGGAGGCAGAACGGAAGAAATCAACACACCAGAGTACAGCAGAGTACATACGGGCAGACATCAAGCCAACACAAACACAAAGTACTTACATGAAACGAAAAAATAGGTTATTTTTTCTAAAATTAATCAATTTAACAGGGGTAAATTGAGACACTTTTCCTAATTTGAATCACTATTCTTG
>CM076968.1:25697996-25795496 GCA_039105355.1 Benthosema pterotum | reverse complement strand
AGAGAGAGAGAGACGGACGGACGGACGGACGGACGGACGGACGGACAGAGATTCAAGAACAGTTGTTGTTGATAGGAATTTGTCTCGGTTCATGCTCAACATATAGAGAGACAACATACAAGCAAGAAGACAACAAGAAGACAGTACAGTGCAAAGACCAGCAGCATAGAAATCACATATATATTTTTTAAGTGCTATATACATTGCATGTTGTTACATGCATTATTACAACTGTAAACTAGCCAAGGTTCAAGTGTCTAATAGCTACGGGGTAAGTGCTATCTCTGAAGCGAGATGTTGAGCAATTAATACTCCTGTACCTCCCGCCTGATGGGAGGAGATTGAAGATGTGGTGTGCAGGGTGAGACAGCTATTATTTTATTTGCTACCCTGATTATTCTAGTGTTATAGAGTGAGGAAAGTGTAGGGGGGCTAAATGCAATGGTTTTAGATGCATGTTGCACTACTCTTTCCAGCTTGGTCTTGTCCTGAGAGGTTGTGTGACCAAGCCAGACGGGCATGGAGAAGGTGAGAACACTCTCGATGCTGGCCTTATAGAAGTAAGTCATTGCTGCTTGACTGACTTTAAACTTCTTGAGCTGCCGTAGGAAATACAGACGTTGATGGGATTTGCGTATGATGAGGCTGGTGTTTAATTCCCAAGATATCCCAAGATTTGGTTGTCCCTACAAATTTAAAGGAGGTGACTCTATCCACCTCTTCCCCATTGATGTAGAGGGGTCAAGATCTTCCTTCTGAAATCAATGATCACCTCTTTGGTTTTAGAGACATTCAGGGTCAAGTTGTTTTCCTCACACCACCAGCTCCTCACCAGCTCTGCTATTTCTCTACGGTAGTCTGATTCATCCCCATTAGGGCTGAGACAGCACAGACGTGTCATCTGCAAACTTATAAAACATAACTGAACTACAATGTGATTGACAGAAATGTGTGTAAAATGTGTGTAAAGAGTACAGGGAAGAGGTGAAAGGACGCAGCCCTGGGGGCCCCTGGAACGTAAGCCGAGAAACAAGATCACCTTACTGTATTTTGACAACCAGTTCCTATTCGATAGAACGTCAAAGATCCATTTACACAATGGTGTTCTAATACCCAGACAGACAGACAGGGGTAGACAGAGATAGAGAGAGAGCCAGCCAGACAGACAGACAGAGGTAGACGGAGACAGAGAGAGACAAACAGACACACAAGGGTAGACAGAGGCAGAGAGAGAGAGAGATGCTGTATGGCCAGAGGAGACAGAAATGGAGAGAAGGTAACAAGAATAGCAATCACAAAATCTCCAGATTGCCAGTTGGAACCTTTGAGCATAAATACAGTATTTGGCAGGAGCAAAGCTTCAGGGGGTGTTGGAGATGAGGGGGTCCCCTGTGGCGGGCCTGTCAGGGCCCAGCCATCACAGTGACCTAATTATTATTTTCTTTTTTCATGCTGGGAGTATGGACTGCAGGCGATGTGTGAGCCCCGCAGGCCCCTTAATTGGCATGTCAGGCTGTCCACTATCGGCATACCATCCAATAGTTTAATCAAACACACACATATATATATATTAAAGGTGTCGGCGTTAACACGTTAATCTCGCGTTAACTCAGCCGTGCGTTAAGGGCGTCAAAAAAGTTAACGCGAGATTAACGCACTGACGATGGCTGTCCTCGGTGCGGCAGGCCACAGAAGTACTTTACGTCCACACACAATCACTGATGGTTTGTACACACACAGACTGGTTTGTGCGTGGGCGCACCAAAGGCTCCGATGCGTGCTCCGATCCAAAAACTTGAGATTACAAATGTGCCATCCTCACTCAGTTTTCAAGCGATTGTTTTAATTCCAACTTGTCAATACAGTGCAGAATTTATATATTTTATATTTTCATTGGGTATAGGTATAGGCCATGTTTTTTCATCAAACAATATGAAAATAGATGTTCTTTTTATGCAGCTTAGAGACACGTGCGCTGGCAGTCAATCATGCCAGTGTGAATCTGGGCCAGATCTTTTAAGCAACGCTGCATATAATATTAAATGAAAAAGTCAATAACTTTGCCTGCTATGTACTGTATGTTTGTCATACCTTTTAATTTTGGCTAAAAACATGTTCAGCGACCCCGCCCCCCCTGCGCACAATAAAATAAGCATTTCTGGCAAAGTATTTGTCTCTGCTTACATTTGATAAGAGTGTTAAAGTCAGAGTGTTTAAGTCAGATTTAGAACAAATGAAAATATGCGATTAATTTGCGATTAATCGAAGATTAACTATGGGCCATCATGCGATTAATCGCGATTAAATATTTTAATCGATTGACAGCTCTAATATATATATATATATATATATATATATATATATATATATATATATATATATATATATATATATATATATATATATATATATATATATATATATATATATATATATATATATATATATATATATATATATCTGGGCCAGGGTCATGCAATGGGACACCCCAGCCCTCTTCCTCTTCATAAAAACCCTGGACTATGCACTCACCATCAGTGGACAAGAGCAGGATCTTGGCTTCACTCTAACACCAAGGACGAAAGGAAACTCCCCAAAGGACTCCTGACAGACCTGCACTATGTGCAGTATCAGCCTGCATCTGACAATGTGGAACAAGCACATGGAACTCCTGAACAAAGTGGAGTTTGAACAAAGTGGACACCCTCGGTCAGGGGTCCTCGACATAAATGCTGAAGGTTCAAAAATATTTTTTGAATAATACTAAGGTCTGGTCTCATGCGTGGCATGAATAGTTTGCACCCAAGTATGCAACACAGGATTTCACTAGCCTGGACACCTGAGGAATATTACCACATGAATTTGGGAAAAGAAATCCATTGGAAGATTTTGCAAAATAGTTACAAAAAGATTACAGGACAATACAGGATAGTATACACGTAGAAAAAGGGTAAAATTACACACACACACACGCACGCACGCACGCACGCACACACACACACACACACACACACACACACACCCTCAGACACAATCAGACTACCCCCCCCCCCCCCCCACACACACACACACACAATCAGACTACCCCCCCCCCCCACACACACACACACACACACACAAACACACACACCTCCCCTGACATTTTTCTCCAGAGGCCCCATAGAGTCGGTGCTCCATGTGTAATGCACAATGAAGTTATATTGGCTGAATCGAATGTGCTACCACCACACTGCATAAACAAGCTGTCCAGCTTTCTTGCAGGGCTCCTGCTGGGAGACTTATAGACTCAAGCAAACACGCATAGAAGATGAGTGGGTAGGTGAACGGATAGTCAAACACATATATGTTTCCAGTTAAGTGGAGATCCCTGTGGTGCATGTTCAATTCAAAAAAATGCACCTCATTTTCTGTCAACATTCTCCCTTTTAAATTTAGTATCTGATACTATCAGAAGCTAAATCCATCCATCCCTCTTCAACCAGTTCCAGCAGAGATTTCCAGTCTCATTACTAGCAACTTCCTGGAGGATCGACCTGAGGCATTCCCATCTGTATCCTTCAGATCGAACAGATTTGGTTGCATTTGACACAAAGAGCCTCCAAATCGTACTTATTGGTGTGCCAATATAGAAAATCAAAAATAGCAGATCTAAAATTGCATTTTTGGTGAGCGACACAGTGCAGAAGCAAGAATAACCCCAAACATTATTCCTCTCCTTGTCGCTCATCTCTTCCTGACCTTCCTTGGTCAGAGTAGAGCCTCAAGGGATCCATTTTTATTAAGGAATAGCTGGCTAGCAATGAAGATGTGCAGCTAGAGGGTCCCAGGGGGTCTCCTCCTCCGGTCAGGGGTCGATCTTTAGTTGTGGAGGTCAAGGTTCCAAAGCAGCAGTGTAGTTAAGTGCTATAAGAGCATAACAACTTAAAGTGCCTCAAAGCGTGTTGCTGCTTCTGTTATGTCCATCACCATGAACCAGTAGTTGGCACCCAGCACTGCCAGACACACAAGAGAGTGCCCCCCCCTCTCTGAGACAGTGAGACATGAGAAAGTAGCTCTCTCTTCTCTTTTCACTATCTAACCATGTCTGCCACTCATTCCTCCCTCTGTTTTCTGTCCTCTCCGTCGTTTCTATTTCCTCTGCTTTTATCCTATCCCTCTCAGTGCTTTTATTTTCTCCATCATTAAAGAACAGCCCAGGGTCTTGTCTCCCTCTCTCATTTAATGAACTTTGCTCACTCCAACACACACACACACACACATGCATGCAGGTGGCTTATGACTGTCCATCACGTTGTTCCTATTGAAATACAGTATATTATTGTGGGGGCTCATGCATGTTTGTGCAATTGCGTGTGACTGTGGAGGTCGCTGTGCAGGCCAACACAGGACTTGCATGTTTAACACATGAACATTGATTGCTTGAACCTTGTAGACACCTTGTCTCAATGATGAATGTGTTTATGTGTACAGTATGCATTTCCAATTGGGTGTGTTCCAGGCTCGTTTATATAAAATATAAGGGATATCAACTTCTCTTACATATACTGATTAGGGATGTCTTGATGCTAGGGCTTTAACCAAAAAATCGATACATCGATGCATCGATTTGCATAACACGTGTCGACTCCAAAAAGCCCGAGTCGATAAGTTGTTTTTTTCCCTTCCTCCGAAGGAAAGGAGGAAAGAGGAGGAATTAAACATTTACCTTTGTTTTACCCTTTTTTCTTTCTCTATGTGTGCGACGCGTGTGTATATAATTCAAATGTAATATTGGTTACTGTCACTCACGGACAGAAGTCTCCTTTGAAGTTTCCTTTGCAACTCTATCGGAGTTAAGCTTTAATTTAGGCAGCTGCATGCGCAGCGCGCTCTTGCGCTCTGGGCGCGCGGCGTTCCAGCTGATCATTACGTACATACACGGATCAGATCGAACAGCAAACAGTGTCAGAGGAATACAGAACTTCATCAACCAACACCTCCCCATGCTACAGTGACCGTCTTGTTCTTCGTTTCGCATTAGGCTACCGCACGGGACGCATGCTTCTGTCCGCGTCATTCTCATTAATTTACTGAATGAATCATAAAAGAAAAGCGGCGCGATGGTGGTGTTGGAGGAGGAGGAGGAGGAGGCGGCGGCGGCGGCGGCTACATGTAAACGGATCGTATTCTGCGTTCTAACGTGTGGGCTGCTGCGTATTGATAATGTTATGTGTTTTTATGGCTGGCCTGGGAGTGGACGATGTGCAGCTGTGTGCCAATATTGTTTTCATAGTAAGCTTGCCACATGCGCCATGCGTAGCCTCGCGATGTGTTTTGTATAAGCACCGCGCCGGCACATAGCGGCACCACTTGATCCCCACCCCCCCCCCCCCCGGGGAACCACCACGACGACCCCCCCCCCCGGCACCATAAAACGATAAATCGATACAACTTCGACTTGACTGTCTCACAAGTCGACTTGAAAAAATCTCAAGTCGTTAATGCCCTACTTGATGCCACTTTTTCATTTCCGATCCGATCCCGATACCGATACCATACAAAATAACATACAACATACAAAAGAAAAAATACCTTTTATATGAAGTCACCAACTTGGAATGACATACTCCTCTCTCAAATGTGCACTTGGGAAACTCCAAAGCAAACTCCACATGACCCAACATTTTACTTAACTGCCATGGTGTCAACCCCTTACCCCTGTGTCTGATCACTGGTTAGACTGGTATATTCACCATAGTGTCAACCCCTTACCCCTGTGTCTGATCACAGGTTAGGCATATTTGCCAATATGTGACCCGATAAAGACACATAACCAATACTGATACTTTTCCGATGCCTACATTCAGTATCTGCCGATACCGATATGACAAAAAGGGGACAAAAAGAGCCGATCCGATACTTTGGTATCGGTATCGGGACATCACTAATACATTGTGTTTTTTTCTGTGCGTGCTGCTGATGGCCAGTTTATGCAGTTAAACCTATCAGACAGGCCTGCTGTGCATCACACTAATTCAATGCACAACGGGTAAATCAGGTAACCCCCCAGACACCCAAAAGGGGCATTATTATGACAGCATTCATCTTTTATTCCTTTATTTTTCAGTGATTTACTCCAGTCAAGCTGCTTACTAATTATCAAGTGGCTGCTGCCACATGGAGATACAAGAGACAGATGGATTTTTCTGTCACGACAGACGCCTCCTCTGAGTGCCTTGTGAGGATGGCTCTTTTATAATTTCTGAATTGATTAGCTTGATGTACAACAGGTGTGTTGTTGTACATAGCAACAAACCAACGATGCCATGTTGTTGTTGTCAGCGATGTCTCCATTTCAAAGGAATTGCCTTAGAACCTGGCTTGTCCACTTAACATTGCTCTTCATTATTATTATTACCGAATTGTCCCGAATATAAGATGACTGTGGTTATAAAACGACCCCCATTTTTCAGGACTCATTTGTGTAAAAAGATGAATGTCAAATAATATGGTCCCCAAATATTATTTCCATTGTAAAAAAAAAACACTGTTTTATATTCAGGTCAATAGGGTATTATTATTATCTTTTTCTGTAGCTTGTGCTTTACGATATCATAAACCAAGGTACTGGATGTCCTGGATGAAGATGGAGTGAAATTGAAACGTTGACCTTGCAATAAAACTTCAGAGGAGCTTTTTAAGCATCAGCAGTGCACAGACTTTCATTTAATATTTTGCTTGCCTTGCACCCATGGACCCTGTGCGTGCACTACCTTCTTCTTACGATAAGAAAAGTAGTGAAGTTCAAGGAGAAGAACAAAAAAAAAGCAAAAACGTAAGCCTGTATGAGCATTTCTCCATCTGTGTTCACCAACGTTTTGTGGTCTCTCTCTTAATTTACAGGTGATGACAGCTGGCTGCTCACACCTGCTTGAAGCAGGTGTGAGAATTCCAAAGCACGGTTCATGGCTTCATATAAGTACAGACACTTGAAAACTGCCTCCTTCATTTTTCTAATTGGTACAGTTCAATGAATACATACGCATGCATGCATACATGCACGTGCACACCCACGCACGCACACACACACATACACATGCACACACACACACACGCACATACATAAATGTCTATGCAAACTCATGAAAGCGGCACCTTAAGCCACGAGCAACTTTACAAAAAATACTATGGATCTTATCTGTTTTGAATGTCATTTATAATTCTTGTAAATTATAAAATTATATATATATGTTACACTTTACAAAAAAAAGTCATATATAATTTTCCATATGGGTACAACTGCTCCAACTAACAACTGTATCTAGCCACCTGTCCATCCATTCGGGCCACACACCCACACACAGCCCCAGACACCCGCCCCATGCACACACACCTTATAGCCTGCACTGTAGCAACTTTACTCACTCGTTCACTGTTTGAATCTCACCTCCGCCTGTGACATATTTCACAACGAAATATGGCTGTATCATGGCTCATTTTCCATCAATCTGTAGCAGGATTTGTGTTGTACAGTAAAGAGCTGTGAACACATTGCTTGAAAACATCTTCCAAAACAACAAGATAAGAGAAGACGACAACATAGAACACAGAAAGAATGGCCAATTCAATACAACAAATAAATATCAAATATTCGTTTCTAATAAGACAAATCAAGCCTATGGATGGTACTGTAAGAGTGCCTGTCCTTGAAGGGTCTGGTGCAGAGCTTCTTTAATTGTTCTGGGGCAAAAAGTACCGGTTCACCGATTAAGCAGCAAACCTGTTTGAATAGTAAAACTGTCATACTGTGTGTGCCTCAGGACCATGGGCATGCATATTATCTACCAGCATGAAATAATAATTCACCAATCACTATGCCGTTAGACGCTTGGAAATGTCTCTCAAAGTCTGCTGCTCAAATCCAGGGAGAATCTTTTCCTTACCCTCTCTATGCATTACCCTCTCTGCATGCATTAATTATTAAGCTATAGCCTATATAAGATTTAACTTGAAAGAGTTATGCGTCTCCACATAATTATTTTTGCCTGCAGGAATTGTGTTTGTGAATGATCCCATCAAAGCCTAATGGCACAAGAACAGAACATCAAATTAGCTCATCTTTCAGCATAGTCCATCCAGCCACCAAACCTCTGGGTGTGTAACTGTCTAAATCCAAGCCATAATGATGGTATTTTAGAGTAAAGCTATTAATTGGAGATCTTCATAGTGTCATATCCAATGCCATTAGGGCAGAGAGCTGGAATATTTAAGATAGCAAGCATGCACACATTACAGAAACAGCTGGTGTATTGTACCACTGGGTGTTATAGTCATTTTCATATAGTTAATTTACTGGTGAGGGAATTGATACCAGGAGTCAGGACAGAGATTTGATTAGCCATTATCATTTGGATCAACATCATTGAGATTAAGATTTACTTTACAGTTTATATTTAAGTAGAATTTACACAGTTTACAATTTAAGCACTAAGACAAGGCAATACTACTTAAAGGTATTATTGGCAACTTAATCGTGTACAAACTCAAACTCTCAGAGAGAGAGAGAGGATAAGCCTGTGTTCACAATGATGGGTACCAGAACTGTCACTGGTGATAGGGCAGATTGAGATATATATATATTTTTTTTTTCCTTTTTTTTCTTTTTTTTCTTTTTTTACTATAAACTACAATTGGCTGTGAACACAGTACTCAAGAGAAACCATGGGGTTGCAAAATGATTCATCTATACTGGTATGCATTTATCTAGAGAATAGAACAAGTAACAACAGGTATGACAAAGAGTTCCTATCAGACATAATTGCAGCAGCTCATGCTGCTATTGAAATGAACAGTGTATAATATGTGCTAAACAGTTGCCAGGCAATGTGCGTTGCACCTACAGGTACATATGTTTTAAAAGACAGCTGATAAGACAGAAATAGGAACAGGACATAATATTGGCACGGAATGATAATAACACTTATCAGTGTCATAATCATGAAACAGAAAAGCAATATACAATCATACATGCTATCAAATTGTCTTTGACGCACATTGAAATACATCAATCTTGCCAGGTTTCGGCATACAAAAAAGTAAGAGGCCATTCTGAGTAATCGTGTCCGTGTTTGAACAAAGAGAATTAACCATATAGTGACTTGGCTAAAGAGCAAATGAAACAATTAAATCAGTTGACACTACGGATTTGAAATGGAGTCAGCAGATGAGTCCGAGTCTGATAAAACAAATCGAGATTGCAGTGAGGATGACAGAGGACGGGAAAAGGGGAAGAAAACAGAAAACAGTTCAGAGTGACAAAGAGGAAATAGTGTCATTGGCATGAGAGCAGAGGAAGAGTCAACAGAATTTTCAATGACCAGCATGAAGTTGGAAGGTTTGTTGTGGGAAAATTTGGAAGGGTGAAGTCACTAAGGGAGACTAGGAGCAGAATAGTGGTGTTTGAATGCAGCCCCACTCCGATGACTAAGGCCATGAATAATATCTATAAAAATTCAAGGCTAAGAAAGTTGACACATTTCGCATGGATGAGAAAATATGTAAGGGAGTTGTTTCTGGAGTCTCCGCTTCGGTGAAGCCAGAAGCGTTTTTGAGCACTGATGACAGAGTGAGTAAGGCAGGGAGAATGACACGGTTCCGAGAAGGGGAAATGGAGGGAACCGTGTCCGTATGTCTGACGTTTAAAGAAGACAGAGAGGTACTGTATGTTGGACTATCTCAGTGATAGGTTTAGGCCCTACGAGAAACCACCATTGCGGTGCTTTTGTTGCCAGCAGTATGGTCACATAGGAGTTGTATGAAGGTGAAAGAGAGGGTGTGGGAGGTGTGGGTAGTAAACATGCAAAGGGTAATGTAAAGAAAGCCATTGTTCATTGTGCTGGGGACTGGGGAGCACCTGTGTCCTCTCCTGTCAGGAGAGAGAGGGACTCCTATGTAGAGGCAGCAAAGAGAGTGGAGGAAAGCAGGCCTAAAGCTAATGGTGATTAAGTGTAAGCTCTACTAGAGCAAGACACTGTGAGCGAAAGCGTCGCAGATGACAACAACATATGTTCGAACAAGAAACGCTTCTTAGCTTTTATAGCAATGGTCATCAATTGTGCGGCGGATATTCATACAAAGTCAGAGAGAATTAAGATGGTCCCTGGAAGCCGCTAGGAGGTTTTTAGATGTTCTCGATGTGACAGGAGAGGATCTGGACAAGTTGGCATTACATTACGGGAAGGATTCACTCTTAGCCCCCAGGGGCCGAGGCGTACAGCCGACAGAATGGACAAAATGTGGATGGGGATCACTTTGGGTGGATAACTTTATTTTCAGGAATAGTAGAGATGGAAAAGATACCATTAAGTGGTGGTAATGAACTAATATGTTTGCTATCGACCAATGAACCTTAAAAGACAAAAAAAGAATGAATTCAGTCATTCAAAGTTGTAGTCATGCAAACTGAAAGCCCTATACGTGACAGAATGTGCATCTTGCAACTGGACATTTCCAGGTCAACCCAAAGCATCACAAATGCCTTCCTTAATGGGCGTGCAGAGGCGGAAGCTACTCATGTGTGCGTGCGTGCATGTGTGCGTGGATGTGTGTGCCGTGCCCTATACTCTTCTGATAATCTTCCCACACACACGGATAGGGACAAATGTGCAGAGGTGTCAACCCGTTAATTACGGTTATACAACCGTGGCCCTGGTGCCCATTATCATCACCACAGAGTGGGTGCTGCTCATCAGGACAGCCTCCTCAGACAGTCAGCCCACCATACATCACACCTGTAATGAGCCAAGCAGTCACGCATTCACCATCCATCTGCGTTAGTGCAATCGGCATTGCACTGTGTTTACTACGGTATTATTGGTACTACACTAAGGTACCTGTTGGGTACCAGCAAACGAGACAGAGTTTGGTTGGAGTTGAATTTGAATATCAATGTAACGCAGTCTAACATCCAGGCTAGTTTATAGGCTGACTTAAGTAGTAAAACTAAATATACTCTGGGTTGGGTGTAGCAACACACCTGCTGTTGTACATCAAGCTGTAATGAATTGATTATTCAGACATATTGATAGTCTAGTCATTAGAGTCCAAGTCTACTGACGGCCCTTTGTTTTAGTCCATTGCTCCGAAAACGAAACATCATTGCTCCGAATATACGTATATACTGTACATCCAAAATCGAGCACAACTCCACGGCGCTACTAATGATGTATGAAAATGTCTGTCAATACTGTATACTGGACTGGCTTGCAAATGTGCAAATGTATATTAGTAGGCTAGCTAATGTATGTCAGCTTCGTATGTGGAGATCCTGAGTTGCTGGTCAATATTAAAGACATCAGGAATCTCCATATATGGGCTCAATATTGATGATATCACGTGATGTCACGATGCAAGACCTACTAGTGATCAACCAACCAAACAACTGACTGACTGAAGAAGCACAATTTCATAGTAAATGCGACCTGTGGCTGCAATAATATTAAAAATAATATTACGATTTAATTTCATATACTTTGTGCATCAAAGAGCTTTACCTTACTTTGCTCTCCCTTTGGAAAACCGCCTCAGAGTTTATTGTTGGATTAAGTATTGAGCTGTTTAATTGCTTATGAAAGTCACCCAGTGTAACCTACAGTAATTACAGTTTACAGACACAGGCATACAGTTTCCTGTCATAAACACACACACACACACACGCACGCGCACGCACACACACACACACACACACACACACACACACACACACACACACACACACACACACACACACACACACACACACACACACACACACACACACACACACACACACACACACACACACATTTCCCATGTCTCCTAATACTTCACCAATTCCACAGAAACTGCACTTTGTATACACTCCCTGGGCTCCATTTTTGTCACACGCTAAACCCCTTTACTTACTATTACTATTTAGTATTTACTTTACTATGAATGAATGAATGAATGAATGAATTGTTTATTTTGTTTGAATGAATGAATTGTTTATTTTTGTGTCATGCACCAGAGGCGCCCAGCCCACATAGGCTTATAGGACACACCATACAAGTTACATATAAATACAGAATACAAACAATTTACAACTAAAAACAATCAAAAGAAAGCAGTTTGTACAACTCTGTTTCTTCCTTCATTACCTAAACAAAGTCTTCTGTCTTTTTTCCCAAGCTCCCACTAGAAAATTTGCTAAGGCGAAAATACCTTTCCGAAAACAAAGTTCCAGTTTTTCATAGTCATCCAACCAGAAAAAGCTACCACAGATTTCCGTCATTCTATTAAAGAAAATATGTCTTAATTCATCATATATAGGACAATAAAAAAGGAAATGAATTTCATTCTCAATATCTCCCAAATCACAAACTAAACATGTTCTTTCATCCTCGGGGGTACCAATGAATCTACCTGTTTCTAAGGCTAATGGTAATGTCCCAGAGTGCAACTGTGCACAAAAAGATCTTTGACTTTTAGACAGGTTTTGTGTGACATAGGGTTCAGAGCCATAATTATTCTTAATGATACAATAAGTTCTTAGTTTTGGTTTGGACCAAACATCAACAGCCCAGTTCTCCTTATGTTTAAGAAACAAATAATTCTGTTACTATTTTGAAAAACGTTTTGGAACAACATGCCAATCTATTAACACATTGTGAGCTTGCAGACTGGCAAGCATAACTATTACAAAAATAAAAATAAACTTAATAGTTTAAAAAGACAAAGAAGTTTAGGGATAAAGGCTAGGCCCCTGTATATCATTCTAAATTTTGACACTTTTTTAAACTTCAGGCATTTCAAAATAGTTCATGATGTCATTGTTAGTTACTCTCATTAGTCTGTACAAGCCATGCAGGGACAGTCCTGCACCAGTCAGGGTCCAATGAAAGAAGCAGCTTATTAGAGGATTTGTAGTGATTTACACACACTGAACTAGAGTTTAGTGGGCTGAAACAGCTGCATTTCATGGTTATATGATCTAAAACCTAAAAGATGTATTGATTAGACACACCTGTTTTACCAATAATCTTGAGCCTTCTGAGATCTGTCATCATTTAACAATGCGGCATATGAATTCAGAACTGAGATTTACACTAAATTAGCAAAGATTTGCTGAGGGATGCCGCTGAGAACGCTACATTCAGTTTACTCTGATGAAGGCCAATAGGCCTTAAACGTTAATGAAAATAATTGTCTTGACTGTAACAATATTGTTCTTTCAATCTTTTGAAATATGAACATCTTCTCCACTACTGAGAAATAAATATTGAATGTGTTTTTTTTCTCATTTACAGTATATTACAACCAAACAGAATGAAGAAGAGAGGCAGATATAGAACGTTGTACGTTTCTTTCAGAACCATGGGAATAGGCTACTGAAGCAAACAGTTCCATCGGGCCATAAAATGTAAATTAATTAATGGTAATTTTGAATTAAATAATAAACAATCACCTCACCAATCAGTCCACATTTTGGAATTAAGTAATACACAAAACACTAGTCTAACATCTAGGATAGTGCAGGGTATTAACCTGATGAATGTGTGTGTGTGTGTGTGTGTGTGTGTGTGTGTGTGTGTGTGTGTGTGTGTGTGTGTGTGTGTGTGTGTGTGTGTGTTTGTGTGTGTGTGTGTGTGTGTGTGTGTGTGTGTGTGTGTGTGTGTGTGTGTGTGTGTGTGTGTGTGTGAGCGTGTGAGAGAGAGAGAGAGAGAGAATTGCTGTTAAAATTGAGTGTGTAGATTTCTGCTACTTTTCAGTGATTCTGTCACAACCAGGGATACAAACAACCATAGGTCATGACCTGGTCATACCGCGACCATAGGGTAGCTTTAGGTGGCGCTAGATATCCTGGACAGGCCAAGATATCAGTCAGGTATTGTACCTTTACCAGTGAGTCAAAATAAACCCTCTTCTATCTTGGATCCTTTTGCCAGCATCATTCTTATGAGAGCAACACAGGGTTGTGTAAGAGTCTGTTGGTTTGTATCATTTATGAGTATTTATGAAATCACAAAATTATAAATAAATAGACACAACTACCTGAAAGCAAAGAAGAATGCCGAAAGTTTACAGTTTAAATTATAAAAAGTCACGGAGATGCAGATGGATGGATATAAAGGACTTATTTTTTCTACTCCCAGTACTAATTTAATATTCATTAAAACGTATTCAAATGGTTTGCGTGTCTGCTACCACAGGGAAGTACATAACACTGCAACATATTTCCTGTAGGACCTTTAATGAACAGAAAGAAACACAATAAGGCAGCATAAGACAATAAGGGACAGCAAGGGTTTGAAACATTGACAACTACAAAAAGTGCCCTACGGGTCTCCTGTCTCCTTGAGTACCGCAATGCACTTTCTTCAGGACTCCCAAAGAAAACAACTGACAGATTATAACTTGTCCAAACAGTTTCACCGGCCATTGCTGGCCTTCATCAGGCGGCTACTGCGGGCTGATGAAGGCCAGCAATAGCTGAAACGTTGTTGTTGGTGAAACTGTCTGTGTTTTAATGCAATAAAGCACCGAAGAGTATGTTTTGCCCTCCGTCCATGTGTGTGTGTGTGTCCGTCTGTGTACAACTAATCTCTGGTGCTGTTAACAGCGCCGGAGATTAGCTGCACACAGACACATGGACACACACGCACAGAGTGAAAAACATACTCTTTACCATGCCGAGGCCTGGTGGAGACAAAAACATATTGATACTGCATTTTACATGGACCCAGTGTAGACATTAAAAGACATCTGCTTACTTAGGTCTAAAAAATGTCATTCATTCAAATCCAGCTTTGTTGGATACTTTGTACATTGTGCCTGAACAATGTGTCATCACTGGAATTGCTAAGAAATGACGTTTGGAAAAACAAGAAGAACAAATACGGGGTCAAAGAAGCTAATTACATTTCCAGTATCAGTTATTGTGTCCCACAGGCAAATTAAGAGGAGCATTCAAATAATGTGTTTCCAATATACAGTAGACAGTAAATTCTGCCAGTGTCAGGAGATCTAACCT
Source organism: Benthosema pterotum (assembly GCA_039105355.1). Lineage (NCBI taxonomy): Eukaryota > Metazoa > Chordata > Actinopteri > Myctophiformes > Myctophidae > Benthosema > Benthosema pterotum. The sequence goes on along the minus strand of CM076968.1, from coordinate 25,780,468 downwards.
ACCCGTTGTGATACAGCTGGTTCCATCATTGACTGAGGTGAGCTTGCAAACCATGACCTTTCAGCAATGCAAATCGGCTTCTGATTTAATTTATTATAATTTATTATGTGTATGAGGATATCTTTAAAGAATGATACTTTACTAAGAACATGATTGAAGAAAACAAAATCAATATATTTTTAAAATTATTTTTCCTTAACTACTAATGTGATCATCTATTCTGTCATATTCTCTCTACAGTGCAACCTTCCATGAAGGTTTTGGCAGGTTTTGGCACCATGCCAATCAGCCACATGCTGCTCTCCGTCTAGTCACCTTCCTGGTGGAGGTTCCCGGCAACATCGAGGCATTTCACACTTCCTACCACATGTGCGACGCACTCCTTCTCAATCTCACCACCTCAGACCCCATCTTCCTGGCTTTCCTGCCGTTCAAAAGGAAAAGAGGCTGCGGACGACCTGGACCTACCCTAGCCTACCCGATATTAGGCATTTGTTCTATATCACCATCTATAGCAGCACTAGACCCCTGCACGTACCTAAAATATGGGTCTGGGCCCTGCCCAGTCCCGTGGAGTTCAGCCTGGGCCGACATACTTAAAATGATTATTTATAGCATGTGGTCTGCAGCACTTTATTGGTAGACAGAGACAGCAGCAAAAGCCACTGACTCAGTCCGTCACAGCTCAGCTGCCACATCTGACTGGTGCTCTTACAAAACCCACATTATATGAAGTTATCACACTAAAATGTACTTAAATGTACTACGCTGTATAACTGCTGCTGCAGTGCACGGTCAATAACCACTAGCACTGCGATCACAATGTGTTATGAGCTTGTAGAAACCCACAGTAAAAATTAGACTGGAACACTTGCCATCATTTATCTTTACTGTATAAATCCACCTTTGTTTAGTAATGCTTCTGCAGTACTTTATTTTATTCATTTTGTTGGGAGCTGATTCCGTTCTGTCAGAACGGTGAATGGCACACTGCACTCCCAAGCGCAGATAGACAGGCCAAGGCAGACAATCTCACATGGAATTGAGTTTGTTGACAACTTATAAAGGACCAGGACCAAACATGAGGAAGTAAGACTCAATACTAGGAACAATATGATCAAAGCCAAGAACAACTGAACACTCGTGACATACAATGACGTCCTGACGACAAAGGACTGAAACAAACTGTGGGAAATATATACAGTAGACAAGGACTAACTGCTACTAGACGCAGGTGAACACAACTGAAAATCACACACACGCACGCACGCACGCACGCACGCCTTCATCAAAATACTTGCATCTTTGGTGACATCACATTACCCACACAGTACATCATTTGGTGTTCATATATTCACAACGGGTAAGGCCCTAGTAATTATCAAATACATAGTGATGCAGCATCTTCGTATGTGGCAGTAGCTTCTCTGAATCCCATCATCTAAATCACTGACTGCTTGAAGTGGTTTAAAGGAATGGAAAGGCAAGTTTGGCAACACTTGAATTCCTCTATTTCTGCTTAAACTTCAATACAGATCAGATCTGAATCGTGCTCCCTCACCATATGGGTGTCTTTGTGGCTCTAGTCTCTTCTGCTTGCCATTACTTGTTGCTTCGCCAAAGTCATCCTCATCAGATGTCCTCATTCTACACAGACTACCCAACATCTGTCAGTGGCGGCCGTGTGCCATGGGCCTGGAACCGCACCATTGGCATCCCTGGTAAAGTGTGCTCTGAGTGCCGGTTTGATTCCCAGACCAGCTGGACTATTTTTCTGCATGTTGCTGCCAAATTTGTCACTGCCGAGTTTTCTCTCAATGTGTCCTGTCTGTCTCACTGTACTGTCAATAAAGGCAAGTATACACATATTTGTCCATACAATGATGGTGTATAATGTCTGGCTTCTTGCCCTTCTCAGAGAATATGAAAGACTAAATAATTCAAACCCAGGATGTTGTAATTCTCTCTAATACAATGTCTTGTGATAAAATGTGTAGCCCATGGAAACTGTCAACTGTCACATGTGCAAAATAAGCAATATGCCATTATACACTGTCTGTTATGATTGGTTTGATTATGATAGATTGATACATGAAGATACATGAAGCAAGTGTCTTATGTCACGAAACAAGGAGCTGTGCTACAGACAATACAGATATCATGAAACAATAAGATGTGACAGTACAGTACACGGTGTGTGTCATCACACAAAATGTCATGACACAATGTTGTGTGATCATGCAGTGACATGATTTGTAGTGATAGAAAATGAACCAATGTTGTGATATGACATTCTATGATCACCTACTATAAAAAGAGGAAACCTCTGTCCTCGTTATCTGTCTATCTGTATGCACTATGCACATTAGCTTTAATTACAAATTGGTCTCATCGGTTGTGTTGGCAACAGTCCACAGGAGCGCTGGCTGTGCTACTCTGCCATAATGACTAATCGGCCGGTGGGGACTTTTATGTTCTCATTCATTTTTCTCCTCAGTGGGTTGGTAGGATGATGTGAAATTGAAATGCATTGAAGCTTTCCTTTTCACAAATGGACAGTGTTTATTAAAGCATATAAGTCATACCACACAAGGCCATGGTTTTACAGTTAAAGAGGTAGGCTATAATAGGCTGTTGTAAAATCGACAGTTAGCCCAAATGCACATGACATGCAACTCGAAAATCATAAAAATGGCCCAATTAACGCAGTTGTCATAGTGTGACACACGCCGTTGAAGGTGTTTGTGGCTGTAACAATGAAATAAAATGGGCTCCATGCTTTTATTAGCTTGTTGAGTTTAATTAGGATAATGCACCACCAGTGTGTTGTTATCATAAACAAAACGGATCATCTGACCTCTGATACAGCAAAAGTAAAACTTTAGCTTCTTTCCTTCCTTCTCTTTGGCTCCTTTCATAGGTTACTGCTACTGTAAATGTTTAGGCTCCTTCTAGAGTTTGAGCTCATCATGCAGGTGTATTAATCATTTCAGAGGTGGCATCCATAATCAACCTCTTACCATGACTGAATGCCATGTCTGGCTAAAGCATAATCCACACTAAAATTACCTTAATGGCTTTTGTTCTGCCATCATGTTGCATCATTATTAATCATTATTATTAATACATATTATAAGTAATATTCTGCAAGTCTTACCTGTGCACAGGAACCATATATATTCTCCATATTTGGGTCAGGGGTGCCAAAATATGGAGTGTATGACACTCCCATGCATGCACAGACATTTCTGCTTGGATTACATAGTAATCTCGCTCACTGCGTTCGCAACTACAATGATAAGATTTAACTATACTGTGTCCCTTTTCATACAGAGAATATTATTGCAGCTGATTTACAAGCATAGTTAAGGTGACAAGCAATATCAGAAGGCTACTGTATCCTAAACGTTGGTAACAAGCTGGCAATGTGTTCAGACTAGCTGCTGCTACAGTCAGCAATGGTTTTGTTGTTGTTTTCCCATAAGACATCAGTGCATGCACAGGCTGCCTCTCTGAGCCGGTGATGATCAAAGCTGATGAAACTGTGACAGAAGCGCCTTGAGCTCTGTTTTCCACATGAAGCAAAGAGATAAGCATCCCAGTGTGATTATTGCCCAGTAATTTCCTTGTGTGAAAAACATAATAAATTATGTCCTACTATCTCCAGTGCTATGCTTAACTGAGTCGACTCAGCTTAACTGTTCCCTCTTAAAAAAACTTCTTGTTTGTGGCAAATTTGGGGCAATGAAGACATTTGTTATCTGGATCTTCATATTTAAGATGATATAAAAAAAAAAACATGTCGGTCAGTTATACACTGCAGAATAAGTACAAATCCAATCTTCAAATGCAAGATATAGGCAGCACTATGTAAGCACTATGCACTATAGACAAACATCTGAAATAAGGGTAGACCATTATTTCAGGATGTCTTATATAAAATGAAATCTACAAAATGAAAAAAATGAAATCTACAAAGCCAACAAGACTTCTAAAAACAGGAAACTATGGCTCCAAATTCCCCATATCATTAGCTTCCCTCACTCTCGAAGGAGGCGTTCGCATTCCTCATCTCTCTCCCCAACTCCCTCCCCATCCCCCTCCGACTATGCCTGTGTCCGCTGTCTGCGCTTCGACTCTGGGTGAACTCTTAGCCTGGCCACCGGTCCTCTCACTGCCTGCATCCTCGGAGAAAGCCTAACCTCAAGATGACCCATTTGATTGATTGTTTGGTCAGCGCTATTGACACCATTTTCTCCACCCGAAAGTCGAGAGCCGATGGGCCGACATGCCCACATGGGCTCTACGCTCGTCTCGCCCGGGACAACAACAGCCCCTGTTGATCTGGGAAAGACTGTCGGTGAGATTGGAGATTAGACATTTGGATTACTAATGGTTATCGGATTCCTGGCGATTGGATTGGGCCTGGTGCTGGTATACTGGAAAATTTGACGGGTCAAGTCTAAGGAGGCCCCCCTGTACCCGCCATGCTGATTGGAATGGGGAGAGTTGCGGCTGAGAATTAAGGACGCTGAATGCCATCGCAACTTGTCTCGCCAACCAACCCAGATAAGCTGACAACCAATAGACTTAAGAGGGGGAGCAGCGATTGGCTTTGCCCTCAATCTAAATTTCTGATTCACAGCAAATTGTGATTCGACCCCCCCCTGCTTCAAAACCCCTCTTATGGAATTGAGAATGCAACCAGTGAGGGACAACGGTGCGTGGCCGTGCTTGGACAACTCGGAGTCCCCCCCCCCCCCCTCTATCTCACAGTAACATAAACACTGACACTCTCACACGGCTTTGTGCCCGGAGGATTGGACTGTGTGCCCTCCGAATGAACACTCGGAAGCGCATTCCACCAAATGCATGGGACTAAACAGACTCTCGCTTTCCACCGTAGTGTACAAAACAGACAATCTTAAAAGGCGTTGGAGTGTGGACTGATAACTACACATGCTGCCTCCTACCCCCTCCCTCCCCCCTCTGCTTGTAACTTGTCTGTCTAATTGAGCTTGTTTTTTGAATGCCATGTACTTGTTATGACCTAAATCAAGGCCTATGACATGAATATTGTGTTCTTATTTGAAATGTCTCCCTGTGTTCTCCTTCACCACCCCACCCCGCCCAGCCTGTATTGCGTTGGCGCTGCACTGTGGCGACATGCTCAGTACAGCCTGGGTATCCCCCCATATGAAATTAACCTTGAACCATATTAGGGGTTGATTCAAGGCAGGGGATACATTGACCCACATGGACACAGTAAGTTTAAACTTGAACATTGAACAAATAATGTGGTCACTTTTTGAGGGGGCACAAGCCCCCTCAAAACAGCTTTTTAGGATTTGTCTACTGTACACACAAACATTGTGTTATCACAAACATTGACTGCCATTGACAATGAGTGGCCAGCTTTTAGCAACACCATGCTAAGGAGTCTATCAGAATGCTGAGCATGCCATATAGGCTCTGCTCAGCAGCCTGATGACGGGCGCCGGCGGGCCATCAGCAGCCGGATTGCATCAACAGTGTTTATGCAATCAGATAAGCTTTTCTGTTTGGATGTATGGACTGTCGGACTGGATTCGATTCATTATTTTGTTGGCTGATCCAGTGTCACTAAATGTGTGTGGCCATCCGACAGATGGAGCTCTGTATATCAAACTAATAACTTTGTGATGGCTTTAAGATCTTCTTCAGCACCATAAATGGGGCATGTCAAGCACGCTCTGGTGAAGAACTGGAGCTGGCCCCTGTCAGGCCTCTCACTGCAGCTGGAAGCTGATTATCATGTGAAGAGACAGCGCACAGATGCTCAAGGGTTTTGACGATTGCAATTGTAGACGTGATTGGATGTTGTGATCTACACAGCAAGGGTTCCCTAACGTTTCAGCCCCCCCAGCATAATCATATTTGATTATGTTGGGGCACCCCAATCTGAATTTTATTCTGTTGTGAGCTTAAATGGATCAGATTTTCACAGTGTTTGCCTCGTTATTACATCATATTTCTCAATTTTGTTAATATAAAGTGGTATAAAAGTATAAATATAAAAGAAATATGAATATATAATGGAAATATATATTGCAATATACTGTATGTTGTAATAATGTAATTAAAATTGGCAAATAATTAGCTTAATGTTACACATTAAGCTAACAATCTGGGTACTATCATTTAGGGACCACTAATCTTCAGGTTGGGAACCACTGGTCTATACTACAATAGACTACACTGTATTCTACTGTAGTAGATCACTGGTTAGCAACCAGTATCTATCCTGTACTGAGGATGTGCAAATGACATCGCCATACTTGGCTGGAATTTGACACAGGAGCACCTACTACTGAGTGGCCTTGACAGTCCATACATCGAGACAGAAACAACTTATCTCATTGCATTAACAATAAACTTTGTTATCGCTTTGCTATCCTCACTTTATGAAAGCACATATACTTTATACACAATCGCGGCGGGGCGCTGGGTGGTACAGTATGGTTGACCTGTTCATCATCACTGTGGAGTGAGTCTGAGGTTTGATTCCTCCTGGGTGCCTCTGGCTAGGCCAGGTCTACCAATCTATCCCATTGGTTGCGATTGAGGATGTGAACCCAGGTGGGGAGCTGGTGTTCTCTGATGCTACTCTGATGGCCCCTGCAGGCTGGTTGGAGGGAGGTGGAAGTGGGTTGGATAGCATGTTCCTCTGCATGCATTAAAGGGGTATTCCACTTTCAAAAAGACTTTTGGTCATTTTATGGTCTACTCAGTCTCATGTGAACACACCAGGCAGTTTATAAGTTACTCTTTTCAGTATTCAGATATTTGATGTCCATTTTAGCGCCTCCAGCTCCTTCCCATAGAAACCCATTATAACTTAAAACTCCATTTTAACCATGACAGATTATTTGAAAACAACCAATTCTTTTTCTGGTGACTGATATTGTCCTCGGAATACGTGAGAGGACTGTGGAATTTCATTTACAGTTTTTATTGATTTTTAAAATCATTTTTTTGGAATAATCTGTCATGGTTAAAATGGAGTTTTAAGTTATAATGGGTTTCTATGGGAAGGAGCTGAAGGCGCTAAAATGAACATCAAATATCTAAATACTGAAAGGAGTAACTTATAAACTGCCTGGTGTGTTCACATGAGACTGAATAGACCATAAAATGACCAAAAGTTTTTTTGAAAGTGGAATATCCCTTTAAGTTTAGAGGAACATGCTATCCCTAACCTAACGTTTACGTTAGATTAGGGTTAGAGTTAGTAAAGTTCGGACGACACTACGGACCCCATATTGGTAGCCAATGCGATGCCCCCTCCTTACATTCATGTGCTTCTTCATTGAATGTTAGATAGTAGACAGTAACAGTATTTGCATAAAATACGCTGCAGGCGGCGGAAAAGGAGTCAAAGGGGTCCTCTTGAGAATGGAGTCACCCACAGCCCACACTTAATCAAGCTTGTGATAAGCAAAGACAGCTGATAAGGAGGAACACATCAGAAGAAAGGAGAACACCACTCTACCTCTTTTTTTTTGTTTATTTTAGCAATACCTCTCCCTCCAGACAATTGTTCTTAGCCGGATGCTTTTCATGAGAATCATTCTGGTTGCACTTCAAGCATTGCAACACATCATGGCTGGCAAAGCATGTTTGTGTCAAGAGACACTTGTTGAGTTCCCCAAAGCCTTTGGAAGGAGGAAAAGAGGTGCTTTCGTCATGGCATTGAGAGAGAGAGAGTCTGATAGGAACAGATGTGGAACGGTTTAATGGTTATGTAGTGCTTGTCACTGTGCCTCTTAATGTAACCGCTATGAGAGCACATAATTGTGTACAATTGTGCGTAACTGTTGCAGAAATGTATGTGTAAGTGGAAATGCTTACATGCGTGCTTGCATGCATGCGTGTGTGTGTTAATTTATGTTAATGCATTTTGTTTAAAATGAAATATAGTAATCTATAAGCCAGGGTACTGAGGCTAACTGGATGTTGCTTAGCCTGGGTTCCAGGCTGATTCGCTGCATTCCACACATGAAATGTCACTCGCAAATCATTCAGGAGCCTATCCACACAGGTAGGCGGGGCATATGAAGGGTGAAATGCAGCAGAGGATTGGTCTGTGGTTTGTTTGAGGAAAAAAACACTTGTTCACACATATTTGAACACCATCTAAACGGAAACAACGTTGCTATGTTGACATCAACAGGTGACGTTAAGTGGTGATGTCAGGGAAATGCAGGTCAAGCAGGCTCTGGCCAGACTGATTTGCAAGTGACATTTCAGATGTGCGGAATGCAGCAAATCAGGCTGGAAACCAGGTTAGATGTTGCTCCAGCCAACAATGATTTGTGAGTATTGATCATGAGTGAAAAAGTGACAGAGAGGGACAAGGGGTGGGGGGAAATCACAGAGTAACGAAAAGAAGAAATCAAGCAAAAGTAGAAAATACGTTCCTGAAGAAACAGTGTGGGCTCGAGCAGCTCTTTACTCGATGGTGTCTTTCCTATCAGTTGACCCACATGACATTGTAGCCAAAAAGGAAACAGTGCTGGGAATAATTCATCACTGACTTGCAAGTAATCATAGGTCGCTTCTATCGCACACAGCCCCTTCAGGTTTGATCATCATCTCACAGTTGTGCACTGATTTGTAATCCCGTTCTCCACCTCTCCTTTCAACTCTCTCCCTCCATACTTCTCTCTTCTCCAAACCACATGCTCCCCCCCAATAATCTCCCTCCATCTCCCTCTTTCTCAATCTCCCTGCACCTCTGACCTCTCCCCTCCATCCAGCTTCATAAGTCATTTTAATATCTCTGTTGAGGTAGCAGAGTAGGCAGACAAACTTCAGGATGCCACTCAGCCATAGCGCTGAGTGCATTACGCAGAAATTGATTCCATTTTCTTGTGACAAAATCCTTGTTGGCATTCATTTACAACGAATTATCACTAAGTAACCATTAAACTATCGCTCAATTAAGAATGATTGCATCATTTCCCAACCAATAACATTCAAATTGGGGGAGACACATCACTGCGCCAACGACACATTGCAGTCCCCCATCAATTTTAGCTGGTTTAACTGGTTTAAAGACGGCAATTCCATTTTGCAACTAATCACATCGAAGTAATCACTGCAACGTAATGTCTGCAACGACTGAAACTTTCAAGACTCATGATTAAAAAGAAATGATGTATTCTCTTAACCAGTGAGATCAGAGTGGCTTCATATTGCTATAGGCCTAAAGGAAATGCATACGCACATGCATGCATGCACGCACAGGTGCATGTGAGAATGCTGTCAAATTATTCATATTATAGATACAGCTGGCCTTTGTTTTATTCCTTTTCATCTTGATGGTGTGTGCATTATTGCATACATGATTTACTTTAATTTTAAGTTGCCTTAATTGGAAGCCAGTGCCAGTCTAGAGACAACTCCACAGAGTGCTTCCCAGCTGTGCAATTATTGTCAGTGCCAGAGAATGGCGTTTATTATACCATGCAACTTTCCAGGAATAGAAAGCCTGCAGAAGAGCTGGCTTAATTATTTTGGTTAGCACTTTCTGTAGGACAAAATAACGCTGAATGGCCACTGATTAGGCTTCAGATGTTACATCCTCAGCTGACTCCTGTAGAAAGGAGCTCATTAGCTTTCCAACATGTTACTCATTTCCTCACTTTCTGGAGGCATCCGCAGAGTTGGGGACGGATGGTATGTCTGAGAGTGTCCAAAGGTGTGTCCAGAGGATGTTGCCTCCATTGTGTATAATGATGTATCAACCAAGAGAGCCCATCAACACCTGGAGCCTTCATCCTTTCTGGGCGATCAACCCCAACCCAGCTTGCCACTGTGGAGTGGCTTCAGTGACTTCCCTATTTGAGATTGACAACGATCTCCCATCATCCTCACGCCTGTTCTTGCCAGGGGGGGTGGGTTATTAAGGAGTTCTACTTCCATCACCCTATGACTTCCTCATTTTAGTCCCATCCTTGCTATAAGACACCCTTTTTAAGTCCAATTTTCTGTAAAGTTGGTCTGCATAAGACTGTACCTCACACTTACCCGAACCCTGACAACATTACATGTGTTTGCAAAAGTTCAACTTATAACTTAGATACTAGCATTTGATGTAGACTTAATATAGCATTTTATGTAGACGGGCTCCATTTTCATCACCGCTAAACCCCTTATCCCTTAACTTCTTTGCCTTTTTAAACTATTAAAAAAAGAACATTTTTCAATAGTTTAAATGGACAGTCTACAAGCTCACGATGTGTCAATAGATTTGCACGTTGAACTATTCCAAAAGGTTTTTCAAAATAGCAAAAAAAATGATAAGGGGGTTAGGATAAGGGGTTTAGATGGTAACGAAAATGGAGCCCCTAGTGCAGTGGTGTCAAAGTCGTTTGGGGTGGGGGCCGCATTGGACTTAATGTGACTTCATGGGGGCCGGAGCGCCGCGGTGCAACCAGTCGCAGATCGCACGCATGTTTACGCACACAGCCGTTACTTCTACACTACAGTATATCACACAAGTCATATTTATTATTAAGAATAGCTATTAATATATATTAATGACTTTCATTATTGGTTTTATACTTGTAGCCTAGATTAAGACATTTGCTATGAAAGATGCTATTTTTATTTACAGAGCATCAATAAACCATACGAAAATAGCATTTAAATTTCAAATACTAAATTTAAGTAAGTATGTGTAGTTAACTAAGTATAGTTCTCGCTTATCCAGCCTTGTACTACTGAAGTATAGTTCTCGGTTATACACCCTAGTACTGCTGAAGTATAGTTCTCGGTTATACACCCTAGTACTGCTGAAGTATAGTTCTCGGTTATGCACCCTTGTACTGCTGAAGTATAGTTCTCACTTTGCAGCGCCAGCAGCCTAGCCTGGTAAAAGGACTCCCCCTGCTGGACAACATGCATTCCATGCCGTTCAGAAGAGAGCTCAAAAGCATTTCTTTAAACGATCATAACTTTTGATAGGAACGTGCTAGAGACTTACTTTTCTTTTGGTACACTCAGACATTTTTGCTCTACAAGCCTGGGGCCGGATTAAATCATCTCGAGCGCCGGATCTGGCCCGCGGGCCTTGACTTTGACATAGCCTATGTGCCCTAGTGTATTCTATGTCGAAATAGCTCTATAGCCTATAGTACTTTGCTGTTTTTTCTTAGCTTGCATATCATTATTCTACAACTACTTTTTATGTGTATGGTAGGGATGTCCCGATGCCACTTTTTTCATTTCCGATCTGATTCCGATACCACAATTTCTGTGTTAGCCAATACCGATACCAAATACCAGAGAAGAACATATACAAACAATAATATAAAAGAAAAAAGATCTCATATGAACTCCACCAACTGGGAATAGCAGACTCCTTACTGAAATGTGCACTTGCGCAACACTAAAGCAAACTCCACATGACCCACCATTTTATTTAACAACTATAGTGTCAATCCCTTACCCCTGTGCCAGACCTAGTTGGACTGGCGTATTTGCCAATACCAATATGACCCGATAATGACAAATAAGTGTTGATACCAATACTTTTCCGATATCCTCACAGTATTTGCTGATACCGATATGACCAAAAAAGGGCCGATGCCATACTTTTTTCCGATATCGTATACGTATCGGGACATCCCTCTCACTTAATGTAAGTCGCTCTGGAGTAAGAGTGTTTGTTAAATGCCTAAATTGTACATTTCAATCATAACCATTATGACACACAGGATCAGAGTGGGAAGGACTGTTAATCTGTCTTTCTATTGGTATAGCTACAGCTTTGTGTACACTGATGAAATGATTCCAGTCAGAGAATCCCAGGTGGATATTGAACGTGAAACAGACTATGTGGTGTGGTGTGTGTAATATTCTGCCACTTTTTCGAGTTTCGAGTGTTCAAATTGGCTTAAAAACAGTGGTAAATAGGACCATAAGCCTCGGAACTTCAAAATACCCAGATACGTATGCAAATCGACTACAGAGCCACAGATCAATGCACCTCGCAACGCATCCAGGGACTTCAGACTCTCCAAGTTAGATAGCTGGGACACCGTTCCTAACCGACACAATGACAGGCTTCAACAAAGACATGCATACATCACAGAGAAAGAGTTAGATAAGCTGGAGTTTTGTGACGGACATTGTCGGTCATATCAGTGAACGGTTGGCCGTTTGCCACTCAGCTTTGGCGTGTGGCACAACCCTGAACAGTGGTCAGCCAAATCCCTTCCATGGTAAATTCCTTACATAACTCCTCTGGCTAACCACAATAATAATTGTCAATACACAATCCTACTTCCACAGAAGGCAAAATGCTTGTTAATTATCTCCTGAATTGTGCAGAGCTGCAGGATATTAAACATTGAAAGGTCTGTGCATGACACCTTATCAAGCTCTTAAAGTAGTTTAGCAGAATTTCATACACCACTCTAATTGAGGATGCCACTCAAGCCTAATGTCAGTTGTACAATGCAATAACGAACATGATTAATGGCAAATGGTCCAATCACTGTATATAGCACCTTTTCCCAAGGTGCCCCCCCCCCCACACACACACACACATACTGTTTGTCAGCATGTAAGGCACCCAACTGCTCATCGGGCCATCTAGGGATGAGTGTCTTGCTCAAGGACATTCAACACCAATTCTGGCATAGCTTGGCATCAAATACACAACTGTACCTCCCATGCCAATTTGCAGAGCCCTGTCATCCTGGCAAAGATATAAAAGTTGTCCCTGGGATAAATAACTATTTTGACTCTATGGCGAGTGACGACAGATTGCGGCAGTATTGAGTTCACAAGTTTCATCCTCCTGCCTGCTTCTGCTCTCTCTCCATTAGAACGATGAACCGGAATCAGTGGGAGTCTGTGGGACAAGAATCTGATATCTGTTTTAAATCCAAATTGGCTTTTCCAGTCTAAATTCAAAGCATTGGTTTCCAAGTAAGTAATATGGCATTGCTTTCATGAAATTGAATCAACCCTCAACATATCCCGGTTAACTGGCTAATTAATCTGGCAAGATTACCAGCTTTCTTTAAACCCATTAAATTAATTGCTGATCCAGGATATAATATAGTCGAGATCAGCATAGAATATACTGGTTTAATATTATCAAACCAGTATCTGTTCAATCCCAGCTTAATCCATAATCCAAGTTGTGTGAAATAGGCCCCAGAGTATAGTAAGCAAGCATACTAATAATGTATACTTAAATACTATACTAAAGCAAACTAAAGTATCCTAAATTGGAACAACTTATAGTATGCTTAAGTATACTTACAAATAGGCCTATACTCATCTATATACTCTTCCATATACTAGTGTACTAGTTTTATACTTACTATGCGTACATATACGTACATTTTACTTATGACCTTCGTATACTACTAGTTTACTTGTTGTTGCTACACTGCTAGTGTACTAGTTTTATACTTGTAGTGCACTGTAAGTATGACCTTAGTACACTACTAGTTTACTTGTTGTTACAACATACTAGTGTACTAGTTTTATACTTCTAGTGCACTTTAAGTATGACCTTACTATTCTAATAGATGTTGCTATAGTTACTATACGTATATATGTATGTACTTCTAAATTTACTTAAATCATACTTATATTACACTAGTACACAGATTACTTTAGCCTTTACTTAGAATACTGTACTACTAGTATCCAATGTAATTTAAGTCAAGCAACAAATAAGTTTCAGTTTTGTCATGCACTAAGGTTTTGCATAACAAAAATAGTATTAGGTCCACAACTTACCACACAGAGTGTAAAAACTAACTTAAGCAAAAAAAGGGTTGGGCCCTGTGGGGCAGGTAGCAACCCAGGATGTTGCTTGTAGGGAGGACAGGATAGAGTGAGCTTGTGGAGGAAGATCGCCTTAAATACCCTCCACAGGCCACACCCACGGACTGCACCATTTGGCTGACGGCCTGCTGCTCCAAATGATACAGTCCATGGGTGTGGCCTGTGGAGGGTATATAATGAGGTCTTCCTGGATAGGTTCAGTTTCTTCTGTCCTCCCTATGAACTCCTGGGTTGTTACCTCGTTTTACATTCTACAACACAACCACACACAGCACACTACACACATCGCAAACATTACTGATTAGTGACAACCTCACACTTGATTATTTTGATTATTTGCCTAATTACATCATTATTTGCTTATATTTAATAAAATATTTTAAATGTTTTCTTGTGTGGACCTTACTATTTTTGTTAGCCTGAAGACCCTAGTTCATGACAAAACTGAAACAGAAACATGTTTGCTTGACTTAAATAACATTGGATATTAGTAGTATACTAAGTACAAGGCTAAGTAAACTGTACAGTGTACTGTAGGTATGATCTACAACTGTACGTAAACTTAGAAATATATATACTAAGTATAACTAGTGAAAAAAAGCCGTATACTAAGGCCATACTTAAATGTTTACTACAAGTATAAAACTAGTACAATATCAGTATATAGATGAGTATACTTGAAAGTATACTCCGTTTTTATACTTGTATACTATTCAATATGAGCCAAGTATACTTAAGTATACTAGTCTAGTATATATCTGTTGAGAGTATGTGAGTATACTAGACTTGAAGTATATATCTTGAGTACAGAAATAAGCAGACCTAGTATACTAGTCTTAAGTATATATCTGTTGAGTATAGAAGTAATCTTGAGGTCAACTTTCGTATTTTAAGTATGAAACAAGTACACTTTTATATACTGCTTTTTGCTAAGGGAATATAAATAGTCTTCTGAGTCTGACCTGTGCGGTGTTCACTGAATTGTGTCTGAAGAGTCTGTGGGTTGGTCGCTGTTGAAATGGGCTAAGTTGTAGTGGGGGGTAATTATGAGAACATTTTGCTGTCTAATTCCTCAAAAATAATAGGTCTACTGGATGGTACTAAAAGAGACATGTCGGTCTCTAGCTACGAACATACAGGATGACACAGAGGGAGGGAGAGGCAGCAGATAATGAGAGACTCAAGTAATGGTCAAAAGAAGAAGTAGGAAAGAGAGAGAGAGAGAGAGAGAGAGAGAGAGAGAGAGAGAGAGAGAGAGAGAGAGAGAGAGAGAGAGAGAGCAAGTTTAGTTCATTTACATTTTTATCATTTTAACTATAGTCCCAGTGCAGCAAAGACTAATAAAACACAGAAGTCCATATTCTATACTCGCATGAAAAATGCAAAAATGGGACATTTCTTTTTTTTCATGTGTAGCTCACATTAGGCCAGGTCCTATCTATCAAGTCTAGAATACATTACCATGGTTACTCACTCAAGAGACTTTGTCAAATCATTATTTTGTGGATGAAAAAAGACAATTGTTGTCTTCCTCTACAGGCTTAATCACTTAACACAGCTCTCATTTTTGTGAAACAGTTATTTTTTGTGTGAAAACTGAACATAAATTCACATTTCACCGATTCACTTCCATGCCTAGACAAAATATACCACCAGGAAAAATAGAACATTTCTCTCTAACAAGTCTATTGCAGGTAAAATATGCATACAGTTCACTTTCACCACATTCTGTAAACATACTGTAAACAGAATGCGCACAGAATGAATGCACACTTTGTTGTGTGCACTGTTTGCTCCCACAGGCACACGCCGCCCCATGCACCACCTCTGTGTGAACTAATAGTTCTGTTCCCTATGGGAGGCTGTTGCCTATAGGTCTATCTCTCTGCTCTTAATGGTTAAATGAACATCTAATGCTGAGCAGTGAAAAAAAACTGTAGAAAAACCTGAACGCCAAGATAAAATATTATATGCACATGCATTTGTTTTCACATGCAATAATAAAATATCGGTTCATTCTATTCATGAGTTATCTGAACTAAAATAAACAAGCAGACAGCTGTATTAAAACAATTACTTAAAATGAAGGACAAACACAAATCTACATTTGAAAAGGGGCACACATACTCCAACAATGAGACATGGCACACTCACACATACACACAAAGCAATACTCAAGCTCACTCACACAATAAGCTATTGTTGGCCTAAGGCAAATAATTGCTTTGATGTCAAGAAAACATACACACGCATGTGCGCGCGCGCACACACACACACACACACACACACACACACACACACACACACACACACACACACACACACACACACACACACACACACACACCATTAAAAACAGCTATTAGCCCTGCTGTGACAGACACGTGGCATGCTTAATGCACACGCACATGGACACACACGCACACGCACACACACACACACACACACACACACACACACACACACACACACACACACACACACACACACACACACACACACACACACACACACACACACACCATTAAAAACAGCTATTAGCCCTGCTGTGACAGACACGTGGCATGCTTAATGCACACGCACATGGACACACACGCACACACACACCCACACACACACACACACACACACACACACACACACACACACACACACACACACACACACACACACACACACACACACACACACAGTAGCAGTTGTGACAGATGACTGTCACAACCTGGTTCTGGAGGTGTAAGACTCACATGCAAAGCAACTTTGGCGCAGGCAGATCAAGGAGTGAATATTCAAGTGGTTTTACTCTCAAAACGAATACTGAGAAATCACAAGAAATAAATCACAAATAACTACAGTGAGGGAGAACTACATACTCACACAAAATGTGAGAGGACTTGTGATGTCATGACATGCTTTTATTTATTTATTTTGATTCACTTGGACATTATGGTCCACAGATTGCGTGGTCTTCTGTGTCAGAAATATGACAGAAAAGTTGGGGTCATTTATTTTGTTTTTTGCTGCTTTCTTTATTCTGTTTTAGGTCTTGGACTACCTTACATCTACAAGGCAACCTAGGGCACACCCCGTCCCTCTCACCTTACTGTTCAAAATCTCTTAACACCCTGCTCAGGGTTCCATATGTCCTAGACCTAGACTCTTCTCTCTCCTGCATGTCTCCCAAGTCAGAGCCATGGATTTGTCAGCACTACAATTTAACTCTAGTCTAGATCACACCATATTATTCATCCATCTTTCCTTTATGCCTTAATGTCACCTAATTTGGTGTAATTATCATCCTCTATTTAACCGGAAAAGGTTTCATTCAGGAATGATCTGGCCAAGAAGAATAGGTTGAACATCAATGAGCATACAGACATGCAAACATGCACAATCAACAAAGGGTATTTTCCGTTGATGTCTTTAAATACACAGGGTCTTAAAAGCGCATGCGTGCACGGTGTGCGCACACACGCACACACACACACACGCACGCACGCACACACACACACACACACACACACACACACACACACACACACACACACACACACACACACACACACACGCACGCACACCACTCACTGGAGATTGCTTCTTTTTAAATGGGTCAGATGTCTGAGATCAGTGGAGGGTGAGGGGTTAATGACTGAGGAGATGAGAATGACATGGAGGATATCTTCAAAAAACAGAATAGGGTGGCGGGAGATTACCGTTGTCATGGCAGTTCCCACTGTCATGGTGATCACAAAGCATGCTCCTTTATCCATCTTTTTTGGCAACAGGTATGGTCAGCTCTTTTTCAGCTCGCCCCACTACACTACATACAGTAGCTGTATTGAAGAAATGCTAGGAGACCACATGGTATGCATGACATCAAGAATTGCTTGTTGAAATACCAAGCATAATTCATGTTGGTGATTATATAAAAGGTATGAATTTATAATTGTCGACTTATTTATAGCATTATTTACAGAGTTTGAAATTAACTGTTAACTAAATGAACACTTTTCACAGGGGCTGGTATCACCCCCCACCCCAGTAACGGTGGCCTAATGTAGGTGAAAATCACAAAATGAGCATGTGAATATGAAAATGCTACTCCTATGGAAGGGCTATCATAATATTTGTGTGTGCAAGAAGCCTTTTGACTTGTACCATTTGTAGTTGTATAATGAATTACAAAAAGCATAAGTAATTATCGATTAACGATTTGGTTCTCCTAAAAAAGGACAACAAAAGTAAGATGCACATACCACATTGTCATTACTAAAAAACAAAGCCTCAAAACCCAGTAATTCCAACAACAATTTGTATGGCGGGGCACTTGCTGGCCTAGTGGTATACATGCCACATAGGCTTTGGCCTGACAGTGTGTTTGAATCCTGTTTGTGACAACTTTGCTGCTTGTCTCTCGACTGGTATGACTGTCTTAAGGAGACAACTTTACACTCTAGTCTAGAGCACCACATAATAGATTTTTCTAACACTACAATATTCAATAAAGTTGTCTCTCTTTTCCTCAACTGTGGGGTGTCACCTCATTGGTCTAATATACTGCCTCTGCAAGTCTCATCTCAAAAAGGTATGTGGGCATATGTATAATAATGTATAATGTACACAATATTTATAATCTGGAAGGCAGGTTTGACAGAACAGAGACAAGGAACAGACAGGCGCTAGACTGGGTTATTAGCATGTTGTTCTAGTGCCCATTTTATTTTGCACTGCACCATGGTGTTGCTTGCATGTTGCTTGTCACAATGTAGATCATAGTCACCTTATTCCTCATATTGTATCAATGTTCATTGATCGTGTCACCTAGGGAAAATTACATCTCCCTTGTGCACCTGTGCACAAGGGAGACAGATACAATAGACATGGTGTGACATTGAACTGCAAAAAAGAGGCTGCCGCAGACATAATGTCATACTTCCTGAGATGTGGTTTTACACGGTTATTTTTGGAATCTGAACCAGGAATAAGAGAGGGAGAGTCCAACTTCTGCTTCTCATCAAATCAATGTTTGTCTGTGCTGAAACCTGTTCTCTCTTTCAGAATAGCAACTGCCCACATGCACACATGCACAGACAGAACTAGAAAGATATGATAAATGCACATGCATTATGCATGTTATAACAGATTCTGCTAGTTCACGTTTCACTTAATCAAAACAATTGAAAATAGCACAGTATAATTTCAAGCAAATCATCTGCAAAGTCTTGGGTAAAGAATGCTTCACATAGGGAGATAAAATAGTTATTGGCCCCTTGTCAGCAAGGGATAACAAATGACAAATAACTCATTTCTGTGAGTAAACATTGTAGCATTTGCACTATCTTCAATCCAAACAGCTGTCAGCTGCTTTGGAATTGGAGAGAAGATGAACAAATACAAGGGTGACTAGTTTATGTCTCATTATCTTCACAGCTCAGGCTGTTCAAATAGAGCCAAGTTATGAGACTAATGTTGGCAAACAGTAATCATGCTGTTAAAAAAAGGAAAAAAGCGATTTGTGCATCCACATCAATCAATTAAGCACAATTAATCAATTAAGCACAATTAACCGGAGAGCAAGCAGTGTCATGTACATTCCTTTTTATATAAATAATGTATTATAGGTTGCTCTAGTGTAGCGGTTAGAGCGTCATGCCATTCATAAGGTTGTGAGTTCAAACCCTCCCTGTATTCGACGTCAGCAAGGGCATGAGATTACAATATTTTTTCCAAGACCAAATCAAACGGGATCAGACTACTGTAGGAGGGACGAAATCAATTTGTCGAACAATTTTCGTTATTTTTCAACTTCTGTGACATCATTTTGCGACTGCAACATACCGTGTTTTAATAACGGTCACGACCGTTTCACATACGTCTTGCCACCTGTTGCGATGTATGTCGCAGTCGCAAATAATGATTTCGCTGTCTCTAATCAGATCTGATCCAAGTCTCCTGAGGAGGCGCATTTGAAGCCACTCAAAACAAGTATTATAGTTAGGCCAACATTATTTACTACTATTTCAGCAGTCCCCGGAGAGTGTATGCAACAATGTTTCTCGCAGGTCGTCTTTGTTTTTACCCAGTCTGTAGCCCATAAAGCCCTTACATTAATCTGGGCCTGTGTGCCGCTCAGATCACATCACAAGAAATCTAAAAGATGAGCATGTGTTAAGTCATGGATTTTCTCCATTCCTCTGTTTATATAGCACTAAAACATTGCCTTTTTAGTACTGCTATTAGCATCAAGTTTGAGCAGTATATCTACAGTCTTCAGAGTGATTGCCAATGTTCTGGTCTTTTTGGAGCCACAGAGCATTCTCAGCATTCAGCCAGTTGGCTGCAGTTTAGAACAATTTAATAAATTATGTTGCTATACAGAAGCACTAATGTAAGCACCCAAAACACCTTACACAGTTTAATAAACACTACATAGCGGGCAAGCAGACACTGTAACTACTGAAGCTGTCGGTGAAGTGAAAAAGGAGGAAAACAGTGACTCATTCAGAACAATTTGGCCATATTTGGGCGCCATCTCACTGCCTATAGGCATGCTTATTATGACCGTAGGCTAGTAGACTCTTAGGGCTCCATTTTCGTTACATGCTAAACCCCTAATCCAAAACCCCTTATCCCTTTTTTAATATTAAAAAAAAAACTTTTGGGAATAGTTTAATGTGCCAATCTATTGACACGTTGTGAGCATGTAGACTGGCCATTTGAACTATTGATTTTTTTTTTAAATAGTATAAAAAGGCACAGAGGTTAAGGGATAAGGGGTTTAGCGGTAACGAAAATCTAGGCCTTAGAGTAGACTACAACGTGTATAGTTCACAAATTTGCTTGTAAGGCCTGATTTACACTGCCAGCCAAATCCAGCCTGATTCAGATCTGAGATACATCAGGCCTGCAGAAATTGATTGGTTTAAATGAGACATGACCTGTTAAGACTGTTAACACCAATTTCTATCTTGAAGTGACACAGCTCGGCTTCAGTCTAGGTTTGGCTGCCAGTGTAAAACCAGCCTAATTGAGGCTGGTGTGTAGAATATAAGCAGTAGACCATCTTCCGTCTATCTACCATCTTTTACTTATCACAACTCTCCTACTCTATGGCTCTGGTTCGACAGGGTTATTACCTGTTAAAAAATGTTTGCGGTCTGATCGCCGCCCTGGGGGGTATTTCATGAAAGGTGGATTAGAAAATCGAGGATTTAAGCCAAAATGACGCTTTTTATATCCTGGTCTTTAGAGCCTGGTTCATTCTGTTCCACCAAAGCCAAGCGAGGCTCAAAATGTGCGGATTTAACGAGCCACGATCATATAGCCTCGCTTGCAGGCTCGTGCACGTACTGCTTGAAAAGCCTTGATGAGGATTGTAGATTCCTTGAGCGTGACCAATCATGGGCGAGACCAGCAAGAGCCGAGCCCATAGATATATTTAAGAAAGACTTCTTAAATATTTCTATGGCCATGGCTTTCACAGCAGAAACACAGCAGCAGCTGATGATGATCTCGAAGGTGATCATTAATAAAGGACAATACAAGCGTGAGCGTAAGGCCAGGGTCGTGGCATGGCAATCGGATCGGATGGCAAACTATTGCCAATGGACTGAATTCATAAGTTGTCAAAAATAAAAGTTGAAGACTCTCTCTCTCTCTCTCTCTCTCTCTGATCTTCTCACGGACCACTGGTGGACCACTCGATGAAAACCTCTGATCTATCTATCACATTTTGGTAGACATTCAGTATTTTATATTAACTTTTGATATACAGAACAAGCACGAGGGGTATAACATGAAAGCAATGTAAAAAAAAAAAAAAAAAAAAAAAAAGCACAAAAACATACTACAGAATGGTAAGTGCCTGCAGCCTCAATATTAGCCTAAATGTAAGTGAAGGTGGATAAATCACTTCTGTGCTGCTAACTTTATTATTTTTAGACATAAAAAAGGAAAATCTATGATCACTGGATATATCATTGGATTGACCTAATAAACAGCAAAGGCATGAGGATTAGGTTAAACCTGACTGTTAGCCTGGTCCGGAGCATAGCATTAGTTTCCACGGGAACTATATGGCATTGCTTTCATGAAACCAAATCAAGCCTCAACATATCCAGGTTAACTGGTCAAGTTAATCTGGCAAGATTAACCAGTTTTCATGAAACCGAATGAACGCTAATCCAGGATATAATAAACCGGGCTATCAGTTAAATCCTGGCTTTTCCCCTAATCCACCTTTCATGAAATAGGCCCCTCTTCCCCTGACGTCAAAACAGTTCTCAATGTTTACAACTTACTTGACAAGAAAGGACATATCCTTGTGGAAACAGGGAGATAGTGAAATTACTGTATATGCAATCCAACTATCATTTTGATAAACTGTCATGCCCATATGAGGACAGATACACTTATGCAGATCATATACTGTATGTGTCTAAAAAATATTGCTTAAGGTTAAACGATTACTTTGTCAGCCGACACTCAAAAATCAAAGAAACCACACATGCCAAAAATTTCAATTATTTCCTAGCCCCAACCAGGGGTAGACATTAAGGGAAATTTGCCACTGGCTTTTAAGAATCACTGGCCCCACAACTGTAACCACTGGCCCAGGTAATCGATCCCCATAGTCTGCAAAAAAGACCACCATTTATTAATGCTGATCAGTGCTGTGCATTAAATGCATTCAAGTTAACAGCACTCTTTTGATGGGGGTCAAAACCAGTAGACCGTTCAGCAAGCTGACCCTTATACAATGCAGAATGCCTAAAATATGTTTTGTGCTAATAAACAAAATATAAATAAAACTTAAACAATTACAAAACAACACCAACATATTGTGAAATAAAAATAATAATACAATATATATATACATTTATTTTTAGGAGGCATTTTACCACTGGCCCCATCGGGCCAGTATAGGGCGCCATCTGGTGGCCCGCACGTGTTTTCAAACCTGTTTCGGGCCATCGGGCCAATTATAATGTCGACCCCTGCCAACAATCAGTGAGGCTAATGGAAGCACAATTCTGACGCCGATGGCCCATGGTGATATGGACAAGGTATAAATGGACAGGGCAGAATAACCCATTCTGAATTTGACTTCTTTTTAGGTGCTAGAGGGATTGGGCTTTGAAGTATTAAGGTAGCAAAATGAGAACCCAAATGCAGAGCCAAAACCACAGAGCAAGAGTGCAATTAAAGTATTTATTACAGTAAGTAACTATAGATAATGCCTAATAGGCAGGAGTAGCAGACCAAAATAATAACATGCACAATTGCCAGAAATTGCTTAGAATATTATTTGATTCCAGGCACTGCTTGCATTATGATACCTAAGCTATGAAATACCTACCTGTAGTATGATGGTGGACATATATTGGCAGTAGGGATGTCCCGATACTGTATCAGTATCGGAAAAAAGTATCGGATCTACCCTTTTCTTGTCATTTCGATATTGGCAAATACTGTATGGGTATCGGAAAAGTATCAGTATTGGCCCTTATTTGTCATTATTGGGTCATATTGGTGTTGGCAGATATGCCAGTCTAACACAGATCAGACACAGGGGTAAGGGGTTGACAATATGGTAGTTAAATAAAAAATATATAAAAAAAATATGGGGTCATGTGGAATTTGCTTTGGAGTCACCCAAGTGCACATTTGAGTGAGAATTTTGCTATTCCCATTTGGTGAACTTCATATTGTTTTTCTTATTTGAATGATTATATATACTGTATTATTTTCTGGTATCGGAAATGAAAAAAGTGGCATTGGGACATCACTAATTGGCAGTAACCTTGCTCACTTGCTTATATTGTTGTTTTTTGTACACCCAGAGACGCAAGGGTGGCTGTATTCAAATTTGTTCACTCTGGGATGTGAATAAAAAAAATGAGCACTTAACATCCCTCTGTGGACATAACCTGAAGCCCATTAACCACAAATGCTCTTCAGCTGTCTTGCTCAGGTGGAAGCTATCTCTCAGTCACAGTCGCATTGGGGCGTGCAGCAGAACAAGGGGAACAACACAGTAGGCCACAATAAAAGGACAGGCCACCATTGTGACATGCTCTGCGTGCGTGCACGTATGTGTGCATGCATGCATGCGAGAGCATATTGTCTTCCAGGAAGGTGCTTAGAATAAGGCGCTCAATCTGTCCAAACATGATATGATTAACAGGTCAATGGACCACACAGACTCACTGTGAATGTTACCATGTCTAGGAATTACAGATGGACAAAGAAAGGAGAGGAGAGGAGGAAGGGAAATACTGAAGGTAAAAGGATGACAGTGGCTCAAGTGTAGAGCGGCTGCTTGGGAAATGTAATGTTCTACATTAACGTCTGGGTTCATGATGTGCAGGTTGGTGTTATTGTGAATATAAAACGATTTTCTTAAAGGGCACTGGATAAATGAACTATTTAGCATTTAAAGTAATTGAAAATGGAGTGGAGGAGTGAGCGGGGGAAGAAGAAATGAAGATGTCTCTCTGGCCTGTCAAGGTTAATGGCCGAGTGCACATCACTCAGAAGGCAATGCCTGGCAGCCAGACCCCAGGACCTGTAAAAGTGATAAAGGACAGCAGTGATTCCAGAAAGACCACAGTGTCGCCAACCTGATTAAGATTTAGCCCCCCGGCTACATAGTGGTAACTAATATGCTGCTGCAGAACCTGGAGCTGGAGGGGTAGTGGCCACAATAACCTCCCACTGATTGCATTAAGTACAGTACTTAGTACAGTAATTAGCTACTAACCCAATGTTTTTAGATGCAGTATTATGAAAAAGCATCTGAAGCCGTCCATGCAGGGGAAATCCTTTATTTTGTGGTAAAAGTGCTTGCTTAAAGCCACTGGCGGAAGCCACTGTGCAGTCCGCCGGTGCCGAACCTGACTCAACCCCCCCCCCCCCCCGCAAATGCATCCTTGCAGGCACTATCCTGCCTACCAGATCTTGATCATGCTGATTTTACGAGTGGGATACATTTACAATGAAAACTTAATGCCTCACCTATAATGCTGGCCGCAGCTGTAAATATGTTGATATTTGAACGTATATTGTGTACATTGTAGTCAATGTACCCCCCCCCCCCACACACACACACACACCGTTATATAATAAACCTAACCCCCCACCCTGCGCTGATTGCACATGATTTATTGTAATACTACTGACACTAGATACAACAGGTTTGTTTCCATTCCATGCCAGCTTGGAAAATCATCAATGATGTACATTGGTGGAAATGCAATTTCGGATTTCAGAAGAAGAGGAGATATTATACAAAGGGCAAGGCCAAATCAAACAGATGTTCCTGAGAGCAATTTCCATAAAGCTCCTGATGATATGAAAGCCCGATTGTTCAAACTTGCTTCATACCACTTCATCCCACTTAGATCAGCGAAAAGTTCAAAAGTGCCCACAATTGAGAGATTGCCACTGTTGTGTGTGTGTGTGTGTGTGTGTGTGTGTGTGCGTGCGTGCGTGCATGCATGTGTGTGCTTCCTAGATAGACAGGTGATATAATTCCTCTGTGGGATGTTCTGCCACTTCTGTCTTCTCAGGAGGCTGTTTAAAGGTTAGACTTAAGTTGAAGTTAATGATTACTGAATGAATGATTGTAGTTGGTTAAAGGGATATTCCACTTTCAAAAACCTTTTGGTCATTTTATGGTCTACTACTCTACTCAGTCTCATGTGAACACCCCAGACAGCTTATAAGTTACTCCATTCAGTATTTAGATGTGACGTTCATTTTAGCGGCCCCGCCCCCTTCCTATACAAACCCATTATAACTTAAAACTATGACAGATTATTCGAAAACATTCGACGCATAGGACTGGCCCATAGGACCAGCGCATAGGACCGGCGCATAGGACCGGCGCATAGCACCGATGCATAGGACCAGCGCATAGGACCGACACATAGCACCGCCGCATAGGACCAGCGCATAGGACCGGCGCATAGGACCGACACATAGCACCGCCGCATAGGACCGGCGCATAGGACCGGCGCATAGGACCGACACATAGCACCGCCGCATAGGACCAGCGCATAGGACCGGCGCATAGGACCGACACATAGCACCGCCGCACAGCACCGACGCATAGGACCGGTGCATAACACCGGCGCATAGCACCGACGCATAGGACCGGCGCATAGCACTGATGCATAGGACTGACACATAGGACTGACGCATAGGACCGACACATACGTAGGACCGACGCATAGCACAGACGCATAGGACCGACACATAGGACCAGCGACTTGGTTGGCTGGTAAATTCACCTCGTCTCTCCAATTTTGAAATATTGATACCCTCTCAAGCCATTGTCCTGCCAATACAATGCAATTTATATCATGTTTTTCTTTCCTGCACTGCAGGGCTGTAATAAGACACAAACAGCCTTCAAAATGTATTCTATGTTTATGATAGGCTCTCATGAGGCCAGAATGATGGCAGTGAATGGCAGTGAAGTAGTGAAGTATACAGTACTTCCTTCCTTTGCTCATCACTCTATCCTCTGATGTTCCTCCAATGTTCCTTCCTTTGCACTCATTTTCTATATATACTGGTATTCTCTCTCCAGTATATATAGTATATACTCTCTCTCTCTCTCTCTCTCTCTCTCTCTCTCTCTCTCTCTCTCTCTCTCTCTCTCTCTCTCTCTCTCTCTCACTTTCTCCTGATCAGGTATAGACTTCAGTGAGTGTTTGTTGAGCTACAGGGTATTCAGACTTCCTACTGATCCAAACTCAATTACAGACTGTCATTGAGGCTCTCTCCTTCCTGCGACCTATGCATCAAAGAGAATCGAAACAAAACTAATAAGGACGCCATGTCAGAAACTTTTTTTTAATCTTGACATTCTAAACAATCAAGTTGGAGATGCATCTACCGGGACGGGAAAGGCCAGATAGAGATCTGTATTGCGGACTGATATCAAACAGTGAAAGGGATAGACAGTGACTGGCATTTTCACTGGGTTCTGTGGGTTCTTCTGTGCATGCGTTAATGCATGTGCATGGTGTGTGTGTGGAGGGGGGGATGTCAGTGGCGACTCCTTAGATAGAATACTGGGGTATTCTGGGGTCGGGCTTGTTAATAGGGGCTATGGATTTTTAATAGGCTGCATAACAGAAATACATATTACAAGTTGCTTAGTTTTAAACGTACAAAACAATGAAAAATATGTGAAAGGGTGAGCGGGGGAAGAAGAAATGAAGATGTCTCTCTGGCCTGTCAAGGTTAATGGCCGAGTGCACATGACTATGGAGATAGTGTTTACTGAATGAATGAATTAATTCATGTTTTTGTGAGTAATACTTTTGTGAGTAACGGTAAGTAATACATTGCACCTTAAAGTTCATTTTCAAAAAGACCAGCGTTTTGTGCTTAGAAAACTAAAATGTCGCCTCCCAAGTCCCCAGTGAGGCTACAGTGTTGAGCTGCGGGGGCCTAGAGGCAAAAGGTGTAAGTGTGTGTGTGTGTGTGTGTGGGGGGGGTGGGGGGGGGTTATCGCACCGTCACTCTCTGCTCTTTCACTGCTATTAAGGTTAGTTCGTATTTGTACAGAACGAAGGCCATTTGGCAGGCATGGTCACAAATCTGTGATGGCCCTATAGCCAAAAATGTTCCTTATGGCATGCTCTAACTCTGTGTTTCATACATCACACATTTCATAAGGTTCACGATTACATCAAAATTCAGCCTGTGGTGCCTCCGCTGTGTGTGTGTGTGTGTGTGTGTGTGTGTGTGTGTGTGTGTGTGTGTGTGTGTGTGTGTGTGTGTGTGTGTAAGTTTGACCCCCTACCCCCTCTGTCGTCCTCCATATGTTCCTGCCATTGTCAAAGCCTTCATTCCCTGACTCTAACTGCATTTTCAGCTCCCTCTGCCCAAAGCAGACTGGCTGTTAAAGTGCTGGTAATTACCCACCACAAGTCAGTATCTGAGCTTTTACTGCAATTAATTTAGCTTTTCTTGATGGGGAGCCAGACATTGCGAGTTTACCATTAGCCGCATGAACCCTGATGTCCTTAATTCTGAGGCATAATAGCCAAGGCTGCTACACAATGAAGTTCTGGCAACATCAAAAATATTCAGCCATATATTCATGAAGAGGCGAGACAATCATGTAAGCATATCATGTAACCACATAATAACATTAATCAGAACCAAAATTAGGCTGCAGGCACTGTAAAAGACACGCTCAAGAAACAAGACAGCATGAGAAACTAGATCAGGACTCGGTAGAGTGCAAACCGCGCACCAATCACTTAACTTGCGTTCGCTCCAAGTAATGAAAAGCAGGGGAAAGAAATAGAATGATGAGTGGGTGAGATGATTACAGAGAGGAGACGACGTGAACAGACAGGGAGATTGAATAGGAACCACAAGAAGTGTGAATGTACTATAAGAAAGTGTGATTGAGTTACCCATTAAAATCTGAGGATTAAGAAGACATCAAAGGCTTCATTTTCGTCGCTGCTAAACCCCTTGTTCCTACACTTCTTTGCCTTTTTTATATTTGGAAAGAACTACTGTACAAGTTAAACATTTGAGTTAAACATTTTTATAATAGTATATAGTATGTGTCACATAGTGACATTTAAATAGCCAAAGTATAAAAATGCAACCTCTCAAGATGGTATTGGCAACTTGCACTTGCACACAAGTAGGCCATGCCCTGTCAGGATTTGTCTCTTTAAGATCGAGTCCTAATAAGCTCTCTACCACTGTCCAACTATTGGTCTAAATCACTGCTGGTCTAAATCCTCCGTAACTTCTCTATTTGACTGCTAGTAAACAATGTCTAATGCAACTGCTGTTTCCAAGCAAGCTTGGTGTAATCTGCTGTTATTAGACCGGTATTGAACTTCAATATCATATATCAACCCTGAAACATAACTTACTTACTTCACCAAGAACAGTGGTCCCTTATTGGCTGTTCATGGTGATGCAACCAAATCTGTTTCAATAATTACCCAATTGGGAATGAAGTATGTGCACCTCAACATACAGTACATGCATACATGTATGTATACATACAGTACATGCATACATGTATGTATACATACAGTACATGCATACATGTATGTATACATACAGTACATGCAAACTGGAACATATTCACTTATCCCACTAATATCACGTATTATACTGGTAGTTAGAAGCACTGTTCAAACTGTATATATGCCCTGTATGTTTTTGTGTGTGTGTGTGTGTGTGTTTTTGGTACACCTCGCTTACCTTCTGCCTTGTTCAGGTTTACCTTATTACTGTCTTATTTGTTCACTGTATGTAACCTCACTGCTGTGCCACCTCTGATATCTATATCCATCCATCCAGCCGGTCGCAGTATTTGCACACTCTGCTTGTGCAAGTAATAACTATGGTTAGAGTATTTTATCTAGAATGACACAGATGCTTTAATGTTTTAATGGCTTACTCTAATTGCTAATGTGGTGCTCCCACCTGTAGTGAAAAAAAAAGTCATGGAAGTACACAGTAATTACAAATGCACCGACCATGTCGAAAGTGTGATGGGTAAAGGAAAAGACTGAGAAACTAGGGCTATAACACAGTTGTCATTTGCACACCCCGTGCATTTTGGCCATACAATGAGCCATACAATGAGTTTGATGTGCACCTACAAGTACAGCTACTCACAGAGAAAGTCAGAAAGTAATTGTGGATAGACTAACTAAAACCATCTGGCAGCAAAGATATTTCTGTAGTATTCATTGTGTAGAACACTTTCGGATTAGGACGCTTGCCGAGGTTGGATATCACAATGCACACCCACTGCATGCAATCACAATGCACACCCACTGCTTGTAATTCTGAATTCAACATAGGACACACACTGAACATTGCATGATTACATTTATGAGACTCTGCACATGAGGTTGGGGAGATAATGAATGCTACAGGCCATATATTATCCATGTTGCGTAGGGTGAGTGCCCATTACGTGCATAACGTATGTGGAAAAGTGTAAAAGTAGTAGGCTATGCCTTCTGCCTTCTTAATAAATAGTGCTTGTGCAATTTGTTTCTCAACAGTTTGTACCTGCTTGTACTATATTTTGTACAGTGAGTCACAAATAAACCAACATACAGTATAACAGGTGTTTACGACCTTTAGTCACAATGCCTGGATGTTTAATCTTAACCAGTGTGTGGGCAGTAACTAATTTTAGATTACATATTACTGTAATATTATTACTTTTGCTCCAAAAAGTAAAGTAACGAGATTACTCTGCAAAAATGGGTAATAAGTAACGCATTACTTTGCAAGTAACGCCAAGTTACTTTTTAAAATGAGCTTGTTGTTGCATGCAAAAATAGAACAGATGTACAAGCTATTGAAAGGTACTGTAACAACAGAGATGTGCAGTAGATTGTAGATCCAGTCCTCACGCTGAATCCTGCGCAGTTATGTACACTACAAATCGCATTGCTGCTTTATTTTGTAATAAACGGATTATGTTGTACTTCTCTAATTTTTCAAAAGCGGTGTTGAGAACTTGGGAAAGTAATAACGTAATATGTAATATATTACTCTTCAAATCCAGTAATAAGTAAAGTAATGATATTACTTTGTCTAAGGGGTAACGAGTAAAGTAAAGAAGTTACTTTCCTAAGTAATATAGACCAACACTGATCTTAACATTGTCTGTCCAATGTTTTTTCTTTGTTCCGTGAGAGTAAAGGTTTTTGCACACCGGTGCTTTTTCAGGATTAAAACAGCATACAAAATCTGGAGCAGAGGGAAAAAAAATCAGAATCATGTCAATCACGCTTGCAAACCGCCACCAAATATCGCATGTTATAAAAGGTTTTTGGACTAGGGTCAATTTTAACCGGAAGGCTCAGCCATTAGGTCCACAGGCCCTCTGGGCCTGTGGACATTGGTTACAGATTGACGGCTGAGCCATAGTAATAGCCTCCTAGGCTACTATAGCAGTTTTTGGCAGATCAGGGCAACAATCATCTCGGTTGCGACCAGGTTTTTTTTATCCGTCACAACCATTTTAAAAATGGTTGCATGCTAGGTTGAGGTAGCAAAAATAATCTCACTGTCTGTGTGTGTGTGTGTGTGTGTGTGTGTACTTATACTCAGTATATTGTATACTATATATAGACCTGCGCAGTGACGTCTCCAGCCCTGTTCCACTAGTGGATTCCTCATTCATTTTCCTCATAGACTTTTCGAAAATGGTTAATAAAAACACGATTGCGCCGCGGCCAAAGCCAACTCGGGTCGTGACAAATCATGACAACACAATATCGTCATATAATATATAATTAGGAAGAAGTAGAAAACGGCATGCATGATACAAGACTTTTTGTTTCATTTTTCATCTTAGAAATTATTTGATTGTCCCAAAAGTTTGTGTGTCATCATGATTCGTCACGACTCGAGTTGGCTTTGTCTGCGGCGTAATCGTCTTTATATAAATTATTTTCGAAAAGTCTATGAGAAAAATGAATGGGGAAACCATTTCTGGAACAGGGGCGTTGACGTCACTGCGCAGGTCTATAGTACAGTACAGACATATTGTGAGTTGTTATTCCATGCAAGGATGTTTTGTGGGACGTTTTTTGGTTTCGTGTGTTTGTTTGTTTGTTTCAGGTCTTTAGAAAGAAAATAAGAAAATAAAATGTCAGGTTGCGATACAATAGTTATACAATCAGAGACATAAACAGAGGGATACAGGATAAACAAGTGAAATGGAATGACATCAGAAATGAGCATACTAAATTGGACAAGGAGCAGTGGCAAGGCTCGCTTCACTATAAGCATGTCTTGATGGGAGCCAATCAGTGTATGTTGTTCTGCGGAATTGTTATGCTGCCCCGAAGACAGCCAGCAGACTCCTTGATTCATCTAGATCCAACCGCTGGGAACCATTCATGCTGGGGACCAGCAACATGGGAAAGATAACACGCACACGGACATGAACGCACCCACATGCTCACAATCACACGCACGCACGCACCCACACACACACACACACACACACACACACACACACACACACACACACACACACACACACACACACACAGGAACAGAATTTGCTCCCATAGTAACAGCAGGAATTATGCTCATTAGCAATGAGCGGACGGATCTCAAAAGAGATGAATTTAATGGTTATGGGTAAGAGATGGGTATTAACATCCATTATTTAAATAATGCATAAATAAATACATGACCCATACATTAATAAATGCATAAAATAGACTTTGACCCTATTGCTACCTGGTCTTGTTCTGACCGAGTTAATATTTATATAATGTTCAACATACAGTATCAGCAGTGAATATCTCAAAATATTGCCTATGAATGGATATGTGGAGGCTACTGACAGTGAATATCGGTCTGATGTGTAGTGTACAAATATTAGCTGATTACAATAGTGGGTTAGTGGATAATGCATGTGATTTCTATACACAGTGAGAGTAAATATATCGTACCATCAATCAAACATGTACAAGAGTTATACTTATCGGGTGTCTGACTGTTGGAAATCATCCTAGAAGATCAGATGTTCTCTAAGTGCTGTAGCTAGTGCTGCTAAATGACTGACTGGCTCCATTCCTTAGCATAATAATCATAGCACACACTGTAATTTCACTTCATCCTGTGATACACTAAAAGTAATGTATTGTAGCCTAGTGATTCACAACCAGATTTGTAGTGAAAACCACAATCAGTTCCTGAACCTACAGGGACCTGCACATTCTTATCACAGAGGCGTAAAAAAGTGGGCGGTACAAAGTCAGCTTCATATTTGCAGTACCATTGCCGTGGGCTTCCTTCAGTTTGACGGAGAGAAAGGAGGAATGGAGCGTGGAAGGTTCACCATGGCAGCCAGCAGTGTAGCTGTTGGTGTCATTGATGTTATTGTGTTTTTCCCATCTGGGGAAAAGATTCATGTTTCCATATAATATAAGTTAAGATCAAGAGTGACTACCAATGACAGGGTTGGAAAGAAATAAGCAAAAGAAAGCAAGATAGATATTTCCAGAAAATAAGGCCTTGACCATACATACTGTACATGTTGGGAGGTTAGAGATAGAGATAGGGTTAGTAATGGCCTAACAAACAGGATGCCTGGACCCATTTTTGTGCTCTAAAGATGTAACATACAATAATAGACAAAAAATAAAACGGATGCTTGTACAATTCAGGTAAAACAGAAAACAGTTGAGCTATAATCAATGCACAGTAGCCTACATTACATTTCCAGAAATGCTTGTTTGAAAAGAATTTTTTAAGACCCTTTTTAAAAGTTTCCACAGATGGTGCAAATCTCAAATGATGGAAGAGCTTTCCAGAGATTAGCTGCTACAGCTTGAAATGATTTGTCACCTTTGGTTTTTAACCTGGTGGAAGTTGGCTCAAGCAGCCCCTGTTGCGCGGACCTAAGGGCCCTACTGGGCACACAGCGTGACACCAGGTCAGTTAAGTGTCCTGGAGCCTAACCATGCATAGCTCTGAAAGTGAGCAGTAAAACCTTGCATTTAACCCTGTAAATTAGTAGGGAGGCAAGGACTGGAGTAATGTGGCAATATCTACTGGACCTAGTTAGCAATCTGGCTGCAACATTTTGAATAATTTGAAGGCAATCAATGGAGGATTTATTGAGACAGGTGAAAAGAGCATTACAATAATCCAGGCGTGAGGAAACAAATGCATGAATGATGTGTTCTAATTCTAACTGTGAGACTATTGATCTGAGTTTGTCGATGTTTCTAAGGCAATTCACTCGGCTAGTGCCTCACTCAGTGGTGCTTCACAATGCTCAAGGTCGGTAGAGTCGGTGCCACTCTGTCATTGTCAATGGAGACATTTCAGTATAATATGCACAGATTCACTTTAGTATAATATGCACAGATGTTTACGTGTTCTAGTAGTGGACGCAATTGCAATTCTGTCCACATTCTACTAAACCCTGTGAAACCAGGTGGATGCATGGAAGGATGGATGGATGGAGGATGGGTTGGTGAGTGAGTGAGTGAGTGAGTGAGTGAGTGAGTGAGTGAGTGAGTGAGTGAGTGAGTGAGTGAGTGAGTGAGTGAGTGAGTGAGTGAGTGAGTGAGTGCCCATCAAGGCTCATTGCAACACATCATGTGTGACATATTAATGGAAGTGAGGATTGAGCTGGGATTGACAGCACATCACACTGGGCACCTATAGTCAGAAAATAGCAGCATGTGTGTGCATGTGTGTGCTGGTGTGTGTAAAAAGATAAGTGATACCATAGAATACCACCTGTTGCCTGAGTGATTTTACAGACCTTTCTCGCCTTAAAGAAAAGCGAGAGTATAGTGCTTCTTATGCTATTTATATGTTAAAGTGAAGATAAACACCTGACAGCTGGTGTTTGAATGAGTCAGAGACGCACAGCCGCACACAGTTGCACGCCTTGTGCCTGCCTTGCATACTGATAAGGCGTTAGGGGTTGGAATCAGCAACATTTTTCCTGTGGATCTGTTAGCTACACTGTATGGTATTTTAGGCTAAATCAGCTGGGGATGAACACAACATCAACAACGTGAACAACAAAGCAAGGCTCAGTTCCAGACTGTGTCCAATACACAGAGGACTGGACTGAAAAGCAACAATATTGATCTGATTATTATGTTGCTGATTATGTTAGCAACACATGGTACGCTGGCCAGGGCAGGCATGCTGGCTGGTATCAAC
The DNA here is from genome assembly GCA_039105355.1 of Benthosema pterotum. Lineage (NCBI taxonomy): Eukaryota > Metazoa > Chordata > Actinopteri > Myctophiformes > Myctophidae > Benthosema > Benthosema pterotum. The sequence goes on along the minus strand of CM076968.1, from coordinate 25,745,890 downwards.
AATCAACATTATTTGATTGCAACTCCAGGTCTACTAAATCAAGTTCAATCAATTCATGTGGCGGTCTAAACATCCTGTCAGTCATTGTCTCCACCAGGCCGAAGGCATGGGGAGGGAGAGAGTATGTGTTGCGTCCGTCCATGTGTGTGTGTGTCCTGTTATAGCCACCATAGTCAGTTCATAGTCAGTTTTTGTTTATATTAGTCGCACAGATTTCATCCAACTCTCACGAATTCCTCAGATTCTACACTAAGATTCTAAAGTTTTCAAGACAGGCCCCTTTCACACAAAATGCTGCAAATGTCCTCCAAAATTCTGACTGTATCTATTTTCTAACTACAAAGTATATATATATATATTAAATATATGACTATATCTTTGTTGTTGCTAGTGTTGTCAATGACAGAATTTACATAATGAATGATATGCAGTACAGTAATGTAGACTGGAGCACCAAGCATAGGCATGATGTATGCATAACTGTCTGGGACAACATCTGTTCTATCTTTCTTTCTCGCTGTCAGATTCCTTTACATCAACATGACACATGGCAGTGTTCTTTTTGTTGTATCAGAGTTCAAGATGACTTCCAACAATTAACAGAAGGCTGTCACGCCGGGTACCGTGACAACCAGACACAAAAGCCAAAGGCCCGGGAGGCCAATTAGAATGCAGCGCTAACATCAGTGTCAATCATTCAAAGCAGCGATCACATTGAAAAGTGTTAATTATAAACAGATTAACTGGTAAGAATAAAAGACTCTGCCGTCATATGTTGGGAAGCTGAGGAAAGAGTGATGTATGAGTGGGAGGCTGGGAGACAGACAGACAGACAGACAGACAGACAGACAGACAGACAGACAGACAGACAGACAGACAGACAGACAGACAGACAGACAGACAGACAGACAGACAGACAGACAGACAGACAGAAGGCCATGTCGAGAGAAAATGGACTGGAGAAAAAGAAGGAAATGAAGGATCAAAGCAGAGAAAGAAAGAAAGAATGTGCTTGTAAAATAGTGCTTGAATATGTATGTGTGCTTATACATGCATATGTGTGTGTGTGTGTGTGTGTGTGTGTGTGTGTGTGTGTGTGTGTGTGTGTGTGTGTGTGTGTGTGTGTGCGCGCGGCGCGCGTGCGTGCGTGCGTGTGTTGTAATGGTCTAGTAGAGGAGAAGGAGAGGCAGCCAGTCAAAGACGTAATTTGCTATAAACATACTTTGTGTGTGCTTGTTTTTGTTGTCTGTGCGTGCCTGTGTGTGCTCTGTGCCCTATAGTCCACCGGTAATATGAAAGCTGAGTGGTCCCAACATGAGGTCCTGCAGAGTACAGCTGATTGATTGGAAATCTGCTTCCCTTTGATGTTTGGTGCAGGCTATAGCTACAGTAGCTAGATAATCATCTCAGATTGACCTTGACAACTGGACATGCCTGCTGACATGCCATCGTAGCCCTTTTACATGGCAGGGCTAACATGGTTCATTTAGCAGGGATAAGAGTTTACATAGGCTATACCTGATTAACATTATAGGACTAGGAATATCATATAATTGTGTCCCAGAGTTTTTCCGTTTCCCATCACAGCAAATTAAACCGTTTGTATATGGTTCCAAAAGTCACATCTACAAACTAGAAAGTACAGGTCCAGTGGCCTGTAACATTTCCCAATTGGGGGGGCAGGAGAAAATGGCATGGGGCGGCATGGGGGCGGCTTCTCGATGAAGCCATTTTCGGTTACAGGACTTTTATTAGGCAATTAAGCATCAATAATAACACCAGTTGTTGTTGAAGTTGCAACAGACACGCAGCATGCATAAAGCTAAAGGTCTGACTCAGAGTTTTCTGTTTTCAATGATGAAATGCTGTTGGTTTATTGGTGCCACAGCTGTAGTTAGTTAGTAGCAGTAGTAGTGTTTCAAATCATTTTAAATATAAGCACTTTAATTTGAAATATCTTCAGTTATTTTGCATGCCATTGTGCCTGGTGGGGCAGACTGGGCATTTAGGGGGGCATTGCCCCCGCCATGCCCATGCCTAGATCCGCCCCTGTACAGGTCTAAACCAGGCCAGGCTGTGGCCAACGTGAAAAGAGTGACTTGAGGCTTTTTCCCCAAAAAATGTGTTTTGCAAAAATCCAACTGTTGGTTCCTGGATTAACAGCTAGAGATTAGCTGTACACAGACAAATGGAACAGACGGACGGACACATGGACAGACGGCCTGGTGGAGACAATCAGGGTAAATGCCCTTTTCTTGTGCTGTCTCTGTACATGGTAAAGGCTGTAGTTATAAGAAATCACACATGACTCATACAGAGTTTGAAACACATTGTACTTTTGCAGTGAGGTAGATTTCCATTGTTGGTTTCCATTACCACTAACATTTAAATATTATTGTTTGAAGCTCTCAACCCATGCTGTGAGAATACCATTTGCTGACCAACCGGTCACCCCCACACTAACTTCCTCCCTAAACCCCCAACAATACTTCCCTTTAGTCTTGTGTATTGGTCTTGTTATTCTACCCTTTGATGTCTTATTCAGCCGAGGTTAACACCCCTGGGTGTGACTTCTGGCCAATATAAGCTACTAGAGAAGAACCTACAGATCACAATCGAACGCACAGATTGGGGGACAGGTATTTCAGAGGTCACATGGCCTTCAAATGGGCTCAGGTACATGGAACAATGCTACAATGACAATATGCTTGCCTGAATGCAATCCTGATGCTATCCTGACGCTCAATAAACCTACAATGTCATCTTACAAGAGACTGCTTTTGCCTCCAGTGTTTAGTGTACAGTTTTCGCCATATCAGCAGTTCTAAAATGAGTATCATGTAGGAGAAGAATTTTATTTGCAGTTTATGGCACATTATTTAAAATGTGAAATTGACATCTGAAATGAGGATTGATATGTTTTATGTTAGTAACAAGACACAGCGCCGTCCTTCCCAATACGCGGGATACGCAGAGAGCGTAGGGCACGCACTCTGCCCAGGGGCACCACAATGAGCTGCGCAACTTGCGCAGTATTATATATTCCTGTGCTGGCTTCGTCAAGTTGCAATGGCACAGCGCGGTTCTGCGCGACCGTCCGTCCCATCCCGCCTGTGTGTGTGTGTGTGTGTGTGTGTGTGTGTGTGTGTGTGTGTGTGTGTGTGAGTGTGTGTGTGTGTGTGTGTTGCTGAAGCGCTCCCCCCTCCCTTCTTCGCACGTGTAGTGCAGCGGTTAAGCAAACCAATTGTGCACTTTATGACTAAAGCATGAAACTTTCCACAGTGTTTCTACACACCATTAAGTTTGTTTTAAGATGTGGAAACACTTCTGAGCATGAATGTTTCTATATGCCAGAGGCTGTACAAATACCGGGTTGTCAAAAACATGTATTTTTTACTTTTCTGCAGACACATTGATAATATATCAACAACAAGAGTTCTGGAACCCACTAATTATCATCAAATTTCTTCAATGGGTTATATCACCAGTATAAGATGTGTCATTTGTGTTTCAGGGTCCATTAGGTCACACAAACTTACCTCACTTGACCAAAGACAAAAAACCCTAGCACCCTAGAATATAACCTGCTGTCAAATGACAATAAACTAGAGCCATCTTCTTGAAAAGAAGATCACGCCTTGAAGTAAATCATTTGATTTTTGTTATCTTAATATTGTGTTTTATGTATGTATTTATGTATCGATCAGTCAGGGCGGTAGACATGGGGGGGGGGGGCTTTGGGGGCAACAAGCAGCTACTTGTGCGTAGGGCAACAGAAAGGCCAGGGACAGCCCTGTTTTATGTTAGTAACAAGACATATAACACATACAAGCAAAAGTAATGATCATTCATTCTAATCCTGGACTTTTTTTTGCAGCAGAAATGTTGGATATCTCTTTTTATTGTCATTGGCTTCCATTGAAAACTATATTTAGCTGCCAAACACAGCATGAAGCAGAGGGATCTCATAATCTGATAATACCACTAACCCTTTGACGTGAAGACATTTTGATCTTATGCTGACAGGATTGACATTGATGTAAGACATTGTGACATTCAGAATTAGGAGATGCGGGCACTATTGAACGAATATACTTTTTTCTGTCTTTCTTTCTTTTCTTTTTTTTTACCAGGTGAGAATAAACTATAGCATTGGTTTTCAGCCAGTGGTCCTTCAAAGGGTTCCAGGTGCCCCCCTTGCTAAATGATGGAAAGTTGGTTAACCAGATATTTGAACTCTCAAGAGTTCACCATCTGATTCACCATCTGAATTAGCACTAGTCTACACAACTAGAGAATGTAGAGGGATGGCCATTATTCTGATCTGTTTTGCTTCCAAAACCCAGCCTGTTATTGTAGACAAAAGCAAAAATAAACCTTCAGGGGTCTGTGGGGCTAAAATGTCCTCTAATGGTGGTCCTTGGCTCACATGCTGAATAAATAGTGGGCCCTGGTAAGGTTGAAAACCGATGAGCTATAGGAAGAAGAGCAGTCGTTGTCTACCTGCCTGCCCGCCTGCCTGTCTGTCTTCATTTCTGTCTACGTGTCTGTCTGTCTCAGGCAAAGTACATGTTCCCTCTTCACCGGCTGCTTGTCAAAATCCCGACTCAAATTTAACCACCTGAACCTGCATCGTGTATTCGTGTTTAATCTGGGCATGTTGAAATAAGGTGCACACACTGTAGTGCACGTGTGTGTGCGCGCACGCACACACACACACACACACACACACACGCACGCACAAACACACCCACACACACACACACACGCACACACACCCACACACACACACACACACACACACACACACACACACACACACACACACACACACACACACACACACACATATACTTGATTTCTAGACTCAGACAACAGAACTTCCAGACCCAGACAGCAGAACAAATTGACTGGAAGAGATAAAAGACAAATAAGACAGGCAGGCATCCTGTTAGTTCACTGGTGGATAACTAAGTTAGATAACTGTCTGCCCTTCTTCCATCTGGAACTTATCAGGAACTTCCTGATACCAGGCCTAATGGACTGTGTTAGAAGTGTTATTTTAATCACTTCATCATATTCTAACCATTGTGATTCATAGTTAACAATAACATACAATTAATTGACTTAGAAAGAACACAGTTTGCAGATGTCTTTAAAAGCAGAGAAAGAAAGAAAGAGCGAGTAAGTACAAGTACCTGAAAACTGTATACTTAAGTACAGTACTATGTGTGTGTGTGTGTGTGTGTGTGTGTGTGTGTGTGTGTGTGTGTGTGTGTGTGTGTGTGTGTGTGTGTGTGTGTGTGTGTGGCCTAAATGCACCATTTGTAAGAAAAAGGAAAAAGAGCACCCTAAACAGTACCCAAATCTGTTATTGAGATATCATTACTATATGCTAATATACAGTACATATTAAAGTATTAATAAGTTGTAGTATAGTCTTGTGAAATAAAGAAAATAATGCACATGGTCAGCAAGCATTCCCTATATGTAAATGATAAAACACACATACACGGCCCTCATGTACAGACAGGCACACACCTTACATACATTCTCTACATTCGCAACATGAGGTGCAGTGCACCTTCCATCATCCCTCCAGATATTATTGCAGCACCATTAAATATTTCTTTGAAGTGGAAAGTATGATTTAAATGGCAGAACAGGTGATATATTATGCATTGCACATGGAGAGAGACGCACACACACAGACACACACACACCCAATACTTCAATAGTTGAAACGAAGAGAGGCAGACATTAGAGAAATAAGGTGTCTTTTTCCGGTAACTCATACCACTCTTTTTCTCTGTCTCCCATCTTTAAATTCCGATATGATCCTACTTCCTTCCTCTTACATTTTTCATTGTTTAACCTTTGTCGCTATCCCATCCTTCACTCTTTATCCCATGTGTCTCAAGCTGTCTGCTTCAGACACTCAAGCACTCAGAAACGGTCTGCTTAATGGCTTCTTGGATCAGGATAGACATGCTCCTTATATGTTCCTCTGTTTGGACAATTTTGCAGATGATTGATAGAGATTATATAAAGTGCAGTATGCTATATTTGTCTTTATTCTCGTGGTTTAAGAGGTGACAGTGTCTCCCTCCTCTCTATATCACAATTATCACATTCTCACTTGCTTCTCTTCACAACTATATAGTGGAATCCCACTGATTTAAATATCTCTCTGTAACTCTTCTATAGACTGTCTTTGTCACTGCGCTCTAAGTCACTCTTCCTCGATCTGTCTTTCCCTCTCTGTGGTTTTCTAAGTGAATTACACAGAAAGAAAGAGCCTTAAGTGCCATAAACAACAACCACTAACTCTGTCACTTTCATGCTGTGTGTGTGTGTGTGTGTGTGTGTGTGTGTGTGTGTGTGTGTGTGTGTGTGTGTGTGTGTGTGTGTGTGTGTGTGTGTGTGTGTGTGTGTGTGTGTGTGTGTGTATGTGTGTGTGTGTGTGTGTGTGTGTGTGTGTGTGTGTGTGTGTGTGTGTGTGTGTGTGTGTGTGTGTGTGTGTGTGTTTTATATTAATATTGTTGTACAGCAGCACCACTTTGTGACTAAAAGGCTGGCAGTCACTGTACCTGTCTCCTCGAGTTGAAATATGTGTGGAAAATAATCAATAGTTACATAGTATGCACTCAGACACGCATGCACACACACCTATGCAGCCATTTTCAAGTGACCCATGTCTACATACAGTAACCTACTCATACTCTGTCTGAACCATATATATTAGCAGCTATATATTATGCTGTTTTTTGCACGCATACACTTTATTAAATGCACTATGCCTATGACCTTAGGTCTTTTGGCTGACTGGTCTCACCATTCATCACTGACAACGGCTGCTATGTACACTTAGATGCGTATATTTCATTGTGACAGAGGGCCTTTTCACGGCACACAACAGTGTAGACAGAGAATATTCTTTCTGCCGTATTGTGGGTGAACATTGTGGGCTTATGAGGGAACATTATGGGTTGTTTTGTCATCGGTTTTGTGCTTTAGGTTTATTTTGTTCAGTTGAGCCCAATGGGCTGACACCAACCAATAACCAAAAAAGACCATATACACCAACACAATAAAAAAAAACTGGGGCAACAAAAAATAAACAGGAAAAACTAAAAGGGAGGGAAGCTGTGATAGGAACAAAATGAAGCCATGTGAACATGCAAGGAGCTACAGGATCTACAGTAGGCCTATGGTAAGTAAGGATCCACTTGCGTCTGAGTTTGAATAGTGTACAACTTTCGCATATGTTTGGATTAGGGTTTGCTTTTGGTTTGCCGTTTGTTTTGCTTTTTGTGTTTGATTCCACTGACTGACATTCAGCTTTAACCATTATGAACCCTATAACGACTATTTGAATATTCAGCAGCTCTACAAGCTTGACAATGCATTCCCACCAGCATGTTTCCACACAAGAAATATTCATGCAATACTCACACACTACCCTAACACACTAACCCGAACACACGCGTGCACATGTACTGTATGTGTTCCTAGTACCCTTTTGTCACGCACACATGTGCCACAAACGGTACGCATCCTGTGCATGCTTACATTATATTTTCATCGCACATGAAATCTTGCAAGGGAAAGCATGTGCAATGCATGCAGCATGTCATGTCATGTCATGTCATATATGGTTTGTTAAATAAGCAACGGACACAGTCTCACAGGTTAGTGACCACCAAACCTCCATGGGGAAAGTGTGTGGTGCATCAAACATTGGTTTTGAGCATCAAAGGAAGCATGAGCCTTATGTATTCAGCACATTACAGTGCATGACATATCACATGCACGCACGCATGGTCGCACAGTCCCATGCACGCATACACCTGTTTGAAGTTTACATGCACACTACACACAACTACTTCAATTATCTCTACTGAAAGCGCATTTCACCCCAGTGTCAGTAACATTACCGCCTCTTGGCTAGTGCTTCCATTTGAAATATTTAGATGACATTTAGACACTATTATCGGGAGACATTTACCACAAGAAGCAACACAAAATAAGCTTTGCTCTTCAATTGCCACCCTTAAAAGCTACTGACATTGAGAAGGTCATCTGCATTGTGCCAAGAATCAATGCTTTCAGAAGAGATAAGAAGACATTTTTCTTTCTTTCTTTCTCACAATAAGGACTCCTTGGAGAATGTTATTGCTGAGGCACACTGTCTTAACTTTCACTTTCAAGAGTATACTGTGTTGAGTGAAAGCAAATTTCCATTTGTCCTTGCATTTTAATAGTAACAGATTCACACTAGAACATTGTCATTGAACATGGGTGATTTTCACCCAGATTATATATTTTCATTATGTGCTGATATCTGAGGTGGGTGGGTGTTTCAGTAACTTAATGATGCTCAGTGACTGCCCAGTGAGCATCACTGCCCACTTGCATTGCCAAAGAGGCAAAAAACAATTTCTTTCTGGTGTTGAAGAAATTGAACATCTATTCAAAATATACAGAAGTCCATTTTAGTGTTGCCTTCTCATCCTCAACAACACGATTGTGAAGAAATTAGATCCTAAAAAGGTTAATATGTTAACATGTGATGAATCAACACAAGTAAACAGCAAATCTCTTTAACCACATAATTCCTATCCTGGATCCAGCCTGATGTGCTCTGAAATGTCACTTCACAACATAGTCTGGTCAGGAACCTATCCCCACAGGTAGGTGGGGCATATGAAATGCAGCCAAGGGTTCTGATTGGACTGTGATGATGCGGTTTAAGGTAAAACCCCAGTTTGGCATTGTATCAATTCGCAACAGGCAGGGGCGTTACTAGCGTGACGCAGACAACGCAAGGCGTTGGGGCCCACGGCGCTGGAGGGCCCACTCAGAAAAGGAGAGAGAGAGAGTGAGAGAGGAACTATTCTTCCTATACGCAGACTATGCACTCTGCGTAGGGCCCCCGACTCCCAACAGGCTCACAACGTGACCATGGTGCAATGCATTGTGTGCTTCACGGAAACAGTGTTGCCAACTGCCAAAATCCAAAATGCACTAGTGGCACTTCCAAAATGCACTAGAATGCGCTAGATGCTCGCCTGGAAGGGAATATGACCATTAAATGACCATTAATCTTCTACATTCTCTAGTTGTGTAGACTAAGTTGGGCTAATTCACATGATGAATATTTTAACTCTTGAGGGTGTAAAAATGAAACCAAATGGACCCGTAAGGGTCCATTTGGTTTTCATTTTTACGCTCTCAAAGAGTTACATCTGGTTAACCAACTATCCATCATTTAGCCTGGGGACCACTGGTTGAAAACCACTGTCATAGGAGGAGAAATGGTGAAAAATGAGGGTTTTATCTCTGGCGCCTGTCAATCAATTTCCCCCCAACTCACCAGCCAAAAAGCACTACATTTTCCGCCAGGAGTTTTTCACTAATTTTGGCGCTAGGGGGGTCTGAAAAAGCGCTAAATATAGCGACAAATGCGCCAAGTTGGCAACACTGCACGGAAATGAAGCACAAATGTTTGTGAGCCACATAGGGACATGGCATGAGAAAAGGGAACAGCACCCACAATACTCAACAACATAATACTTGAGTATGTGTATGAAATATACGCTGAAATATAAGTTTATAATTCAATGCATATAAAAACAGGCTACTCCCTCTCTATCTTCCATAATAAAAAAAAACACTTTTTTCCCACAATTTTCTTTTTGCCCATAATCTTACTCGCTTTCCATTCCACTTTAATACACCATCTGTCTCTCCTCGCCCTCCTTAAACCACCTAACCTTCCCCACCCATTCCATTTCCTCAGCCCCCGCACCCCCCTCTCTTCTTCACAGTCAACAATCACTGCTATTACCCTCCTCTCGCCTTTTCTTTCTTTTCATGTCCTTCTTTCTCTCTCTTCCAATTTTTTTAGAGGAGAAATGGCAACAAAGCTCTTGCCCTATAGATCTTTCTCGCAGCTCCAATGCATGAAGGTTGAAATATGTAACTTAGATACCATACATAGCATTCCAGCAAATATTTATAGTTTCATTGTCCAAATAACACACATTAGTATTAGTCTACTGTTACCCATGATGACAAGTCTATTCATATGCATTGTCCTGTGCAACATGTTGTTCTTCCTTACTGGAAAATCACACTGGACTAAGAGTGACTGTCAAATGTCTGAATTGTAAATTGTAGAGCTAATGCTAATTGTAATGCTTTGGCATGTGGGGTAATTTTAATTATTTTCAATTAATATTAGTAATTTGCACTCTGTCGAGCTGTCAACTTGCACTTTGAGTTGTGCACAAGCAGAATGCGCAACTCATCTCTGACCCCTCCATGGACCTTTTAAGTTATGTTTTAATTTCCCTATAAATAACTTATAAAGCTAATAAAAGGTGGAGGTGTGTAGTGTGTGTGGAGATATCATAGGATAAAGACAGTGAAGAAAAACAACTGAAGAAATATTGCAGCCACCCACTTCACTGTAATTATTCAATTAGCATAATTACAGATGACAAACTCCATAGCAGCAAACTGTTTATCAAAGAAACCCACACATCTGAAGATGTTACTTACTTAAGAGTTCATCCATTGTCATTTCCACCTCCTCATCCGCCTCCTCTGCACAGTATGACTCTGTTGTGTTGTTGTTTCCTCCCTCATCCGAGTACCTGAGCATATGATAACAGTATGTGATTGGGTTGTTGTTTGGGTTAGACTCGGTCCAGCTGAAAAAAATTAAAACTACAATGTTAGTGCTGTCACTTTGTCTGAGGAATCGGCACAATCTGTGTTTATCCTGCTCAGTCTTCTAGCCTATAGGTAGATAGGTAGATCACAGAGCAACTGATCTGTCAGTCACTTACCTCCATAGAGTAATAAAATATAGAGAGCGGACTCGAGCGATAGCCCCGCCCCCTTGCCGTTCATTTCAATATAAGTTGCTCAGTGGCGTTTTGAAGCACCCGGAAGACTGCCGGAAGTTCCCATTGGAATAACATTGTAGGCAACTTCCGGACACCAAATTTTGGTGGTCACCAGTTTGCCGCCATGACACCTGTGACATCATGAAGCCCGTTCACTTCCATTATAGGGCTGCACTTCCACTTTTCGCCACCAGGGCCCGTTGCTTCAAGCCTGGAGGCGCTGTCGGTCGATGTGCTTACCTCACACACCTGTCTGCTGGGGGAGGCTTTGGGTGGAGCCAGGGGCGGAGTGGGCTTCGCCAGGCCATCTGGACTTTGCCTTTAGCCAGGCCACAACCCCCCCCCCCCCCCCCCCCCCCCCAAATGGACCCTTGCGGGTCCATTTGGTTTCATTTTCACACTCTCAAGAATTAAAAATATTCCTCGTGTGAATTATCCCAAGTCTACACACCTTCCAGGCAAGCATCTAGCGCATTCTAATACATTCTTAAGTGCCACTAGTGCATTTTGGATTTTGGCAGTTGGCAGCACTGGCCACCACACACACAAGAAGAATATACAAAACATGCATTAAGATGCAATACATTTTCGTAGGCCTACTATAGGCAGCCCATTTATCAAATCTGAAATGAGCACATATGTCCCCGAAAAAACAATATTTTCCATTGGTTTTAATATAGTATGTTATCCTCTCAGCTCTCACTTCGCAGCAGTGTGTTGTGATTACTACTACTACTTACTTGTTGATGGGGGTTGCACGTCTTTGTCAGACGACGGCTGGCTTTGGGGGAGAGGAGGGAGGCTGCCAAACATTTCGGTTAATTTATAACATTTTGCCCCTTCTTCTTCAAGGGCCTTTCTCCTCTTGTCCCTCTCTCGTTCAGCCCCACCTTTCCTCTTTTTTCTTATCCATTATCCGTTGTTTACTTTTTTTTGATAACTTTCTAGTGGTCAATCTGATCAATTGCCTCTCGCTCTCCTCCTCCTCCTCCTTCTCACTAGACACGCGACAGTCATGCTTCTGCAGCAGAGGAGGAGCCATCTAATAGAACTGACATTGAAGGGTCAGAAACTGAGCACTCGGGCGCTGATCATGCAGCCTGAATGACAACCTTGTCCCCTTTTTCAATAGAAGTCTATATAGAACAGCCTCCATTGGACTGGCCCCATGAAGTGAACCGAGTTTGCGTAACTATCTCTGTCTATGCTCTAAGCGACAGGCAGGGGGGTGTCCCCCACTGATCCCAGGCCAGCTGGGAGCTGCGTAGCACTAGCGCTGCCTCTCACTGTCCTCGCTCTCTCCGGTCCGACGCATCATGCAGGTGCAGGATATCAGGTTACAGTCAGTCACTCACACTGCTCAACTAAACTCTGTAGTACTAGGACACCTTTTATTTTTGGAAGGAGAAAGAAACACTAGTTTGCCTGGCCTGGGCTGGCCTGGGCCTGCCGCTCTGGCCTGCCCTGGACGTTTCAAAGAAAAACATTTTTTTTTGTACCCCGTCCAGGCCACTAAGTGCCGCAGGCCACCGGGAAAAGTCCCGGTGCTCCCGATGGCCACGCCGCCCGTGGGTGGAGCTATCAGTTCTCATGGATAAGTTGAGGGGAATTACTTTACTAGGTTACTTTGGTGATAAACCCTATTGGCCCATATAAGACAGTGTTTTTTAATGGAAATAGTCATCTTATATTTGGGGACTATATTATTTGATATTCAATGTTCTTTTTACACAAATGAGTCTTGAAAAATAGGGGTTGTCTTATAATCAGGGTCATATTATATTCGGGACAATACAATAGTCATCTGGCTCACTGCATTCACAATATAATTAATGAGTATTCATCAAGAACACAGTAGTGTATTGTAATTAGCATAGAAAGCTTATACAACAATATTTTGTTATTCCAGCTGTTTTGAGGCATAGAGAAAACGGTCCGCTCATAACTGTGATGGCGGAACAAGTTGCGCAAGGATTGATCAGTGGCACATTAACAAAATGTTCTCAGTGCTGTTCCTATCTCACAGTGAATGTTAGGGCCTATATGTTGTCCATTAACGTCTTTCTGCCCTAATGCATCCACTATGTATGTCTTTTTTCATTTCCAGTTCATTCACTTTAAAAATGGCAAATGATGGGTGTTCAAAAGACCTTAGTGGTGAGGAGATACAACGTACAAACACAGAATAAACTGAAGAAGAATATCAGTACTCTCCCAAAATTCAGCTTTTCAAACAATGTGCAAACTTTCACAAAAAACAAACGAAACATTTATTTACATTCATACGAAAATTATCAGTATTTATTTTTGTATAGTACCTGCCCTGGCTACATAGTCATGCTTTTGTGAAGAATGGACATATAATAAAGTGATTACAATAGTCTGGTTGAACTTCTTTCTTTATTAACCTACTACGTATGTTACGTATGTTATTTTAGTCTCTCTCTCTCTCTCTCTCTCTCTCTCTCTCTCTCTCTCTCTCTCTCTCTCTCTCTCTCTCTCTCTCTCTCTCTCTCTCTCTCTCTCTCTCTCTCTGTATGTGTGTGTGTGTGTGGGGGGGTGTCTGCCTGTCTGTCTTTTAAAAGCACACAGGCAAATCCTCAGTGTCAGTTTAACTCTGAGTCAATCTGGATTGACTCTGAGAGCCAATCTGGATTTTCTAATAACTCTGCCCCCCAACTGGAGGTTCCTCTCCAGGCTCTGCTGGGGGATAGAGCCCTAATGAAAACACACCTGAGTGAACTAAGTAGCTGGACAAAGGTTCCTCTAAATATCTGGTTTAAAGAATGTAAGGATCGAAAATTAGACCAGGAAGTTAAGAGACTTAGATGGATAGCGTATGACACAGATTTTTTACCAGCCCAAATGGATGCCAGATTCAAGAGATGGACGTGGGATGGCATTACCACATACTGTATGATTTCAACCAACACAAGTCTGGAAAGTTTCCAACAATTGATAGACAAATATGACTTAGAAAAGCAGGATTTTTATAGATACTTACAATTGAGGCACCATTTTGATAAAAATATAAAATCAGAAAAACCCCAAATTAACTTAATGGACATTTTCGTTGATGCTTATAAGGGCCAAACCACCAAGAAATTAGTGTCAAAATTATACTCAGATATATTATCTGCGAAAAATCACTCCACATCTTATGTTAAACTTAAATGGGAAAGGGAGGGAAATATAACAATAACGGAAGAGGACTGGCTGAATGTGTGTGGTGTGCTGTCTACAACTACTAGTTCAGGTCTATGGAGAGAATTTTCTTGGAAGACCATGATCACGTTCTTTGTTACCCCAAAAGTAAAGAGTTTACAACATGGTACACCGGAATCTGGGAAGTGCTGGAGAGAATGTGAGGAAACAATGGCTGACCATTTTCATATATTTTGGGACTGCCCAGTAATACAAACATTCTGGTTGGAAATAATTTCTGAAATTAACGAAATAATGGGTTTCGAGACGGAGCTTGAATTCGTGACCACCTTTTTGGGTAATATACCATCAGACCTTAATACACCAGATAAGTACCTACTTAAAATACTGCTGGTAGCAGGCAAGAAGGCAATAACCAAAAGGTGGCTGGATAGAAATCCACCTACGAAGAGAGAGTGGTCGGCCATTGTACAGAACATATATGAAATGGAGAAACTCACTTTTTCAATCAGGATATGTACAGATAAATTTTACAAATACTGGCTGAAATGGATGATACATGAGGAAATTGAGATGTCAATATTTTAATATCCCTGTCTCTGTTACTGTATTCATTTACTGTCTGACGTGCTATTTCTAACTCTTCAATATAAGGACTATAACGTTAAGGATGGAAAGACTATAACCATAATGTGCCTATTGGATTTGTTGGACCCATAACTCTGTTGGATAATCCACTAGAGTAACAAGCATTGTAAATTGAGACATAGAGCATTGTGACGCCTGAACTGACCTACTTTTTGTTTTGTTTTCCTTTGTTTTTTATTTTTGTTTTCTTTTTGTTTTTTGAAAATGGTGGAAAACCTTCAATAAAAAAAATAAAGTTTAAAACTCTGCCCCCCCCCCCCCCCCAGAGTTAGTGCCGATGTGGCCCTATGTAAGACACTTGCATGGTTTGTTCTACCATTGGGATCCACAATCTACAGGTATGCAAAGCACCTAGGATAAAGGCACTATATAAATGCACCATTTATCATGGCAGTGTCACTGTGAAATTGGAGGTCAACTGAAATACTGCATGTGACTGTATTGTGGACCTCACAGAACATTCATTGACATGGAGGTCTTTAAGTACATGGCCTGCTGAACTCTGTGCTGATAAACAAATCACGGTGATGTATGTTTGGACAGTAAAGGCTCAAACATACTCCAGGGTAAAGTGAGTTTAGGTGAAAAGTTTCCGCCACAGTGTCGTTTTTTAAGGCTTCAACCTGGAATATGTATGATCCAGGGTGAAGCCATAACCGTGGTGAAAACTCTTCACCTAAACTCACTTCATTCACCCTGGAGTATGCTTGAGTCTTAACGGTATTTGTGTGTGTGTGCATGTGTGTGTGTGTGTGTGTGTGTCTGTGTCTGTGTCTGTGTCTGTGTGTGTGTGTGTGTGTGTGTGTGTGTGTGTGTGTGTGTGTGTGTGTGTGTGTGTGTGTGGGTGTGTGGGTGTGCGCGCGCGCGCGCGCGTGTGTGTGTGTTATAGTTTCATTCAACATATTCTGAAAGGAACACTTCAATTTTCAACCTCGTCTTATATAATTAGTCCTTGAAAAATAGGGGTTGTCTTATAATCAGGGTCATATTATATTCGGGACAATACAATAGTCAACTGGCTCACTGCATTCACAATATAATTAATGAGTATTCATTAAGAACACAGCTGTCCGAGTTAACTAGTTAATCGCGAGTTAACTCAGCCATGAGTTAACTCGATTAATTTTTTTAGTGCGAGATTAACTCACAGTAAAACCAAAGGCCGAGTGGGTCCATTTGGTTCAATTTCGCCAAATGCAGGTGAATAATTTTTAAATATCTGCATCAGTTAAGTTATTTTAAAATAAGTCTACACAATTAGAGAATGTATAGAACTTTCTACAAAATGTGCATGTTCGTTCCGAATGATATCGTTGACAAATTCTTTAATTTAGGTCTGGAAGTCTAAATAAATGTCATCAAATGGTGGTCTGTGGCTCAAATGCAGAATAAATAATTGACCTTGATATGAATATTCTTAAAAAACACTCATTTAAGGTATATTTAGAACTCATGAAAATATGCGATTAAATTGCGATTAATCAAAGATTAACTATGGGCAATCATGCGATTAATCGCGATTAAATATTTTAATCGATTGACAGCTATAGTATTCATTAAGAACACAGTAGTATTATTGTAATTAGCATAGAAAGCTTATACAACAATATTTTGTTATTCCAGCTGTTTTGAGGCATAGAGAAAACGGTCCGCTCATAACTGTGATGGCACATTGGTTGGACAGCATGGCTTCACATGCAATCAGAGGGTTAATAATAAAGGAACAAGTTACGCAAGGATTGATCAGTGGCACATTAACAAAATGTTCTCAGTGCTGTTCCTATCTCACAGTGAATGTTAGGGCCTATATGTTGTCCAATAACGTCTATGCAATTGCTTTCTGTGTTATAGTTTCATTCAACATATTCTGAAAGGAGCACTTCAATTTTCAACCTTGTCTTATATAATTAGTCCTCAGTAAAGCTGATGCCTCAATTTCCATGTGTACTTGCTCAGTGTGTCATTGGTGCAGGGCTGTGGGTGGTTAGGGTTCAGAAACCTGCTTACCAAAGGCATCATCATTCCATGTTAACTGCAGCCTTTCTCTTCCCAGAATGTTACCGTGCTGACATTGAAGACATTGCTTTTGAATAAAAATAAATCATTTGAAATGACCAGACCTACAGAAGCAGAACCCCAAGTGGATCTTCTGTTTTCTTATTTTCTAGAATTTGTATGTTTTAAATTACAGTTGTATGTATTTCGTTTAGTAATCATTATCTTCAAATTGTAAGCAATGCCAAGCCATGACATGATGCCATCAGACAGGAGCCTATCTGTAGTGTGAAGGGATTGATGTAAACCTAAATGATGTAGGCCTATACAACTTGTTGATAGCACTGCATGGAGGCATTGGGTCCCAGGAATGTATTTCAACCCTGAACTCCCAATCTCAGGTGGAAGTCAGTTGTATATTCAACTGGTCTCATCTTTTATATCTTTTAATGAAAAGTAGGCTATTTAAGATTTTGATGTCTAACAATGGTTCACTAGTAATTTAGACCTACATTTTGTATTTTTGTATAAGCTATACGTCTACCCCCAAATATGCAGGCGCAAACGCGGGGGTAGACGTATAGCTTATACAAAAATACACACGCACACACACACACGCACGCACGCACGCGCACACACACACACACACACACACACACACACACACACACACACACACACACACACACACACACACACACACACACACACACACACACACACACACACGTTTAAGCGGGATGACGTCGGTCGCAGGAGTTCTCGACTCATCGTTACAGAAGAGGAGTCTGA
The DNA here is from genome assembly GCA_039105355.1 of Benthosema pterotum. Classification (NCBI taxonomy): domain Eukaryota; kingdom Metazoa; phylum Chordata; class Actinopteri; order Myctophiformes; family Myctophidae; genus Benthosema; species Benthosema pterotum. The sequence continues at coordinate 25,728,374 of CM076968.1, read as the reverse complement.
CAGAAGGCTGGGGAGAGGATGAAAGAAGAACACCTTTCCAGCACGGTAAGTGAAGACAAGAAAGACGCCAGCATGTTCTTTGTATCTGTCATGCATGCAATATATATGCCCCCCTCCAGAGACGACGTTAAATGATGTAACTTAAACTTGATGTATAAGTTTCAATAGAGAAATCTCGGTTTAATATTAGCCTACAAATACATAGGTGTACCTATTTGTGGACACGAGTGTGTTCTTTTTATATAGCCTATAATTAAAGAGAAAAGCTGGAATTCGTTTTGCTTTTCCTTGTGTTTAGCCTACTTCTGCGCCAGATGTCTCTAATTAAACTATTGACTGGCTTAATAAATAATAATAACAATAAAACATAGCCTCGTCTTGAAAACGCACTCCATCTAACTCCGAGAGTTTTTTTCCTTTATTTTTTTCCCCTCCTCTTTTTCTATTCGTTCATTTTGCCCCATCTCTCTGCTTTTTCATAGACGGTGTCCGTGCGCAATCCGTGCGTAAAACGGTGGCACCCTCTCTCTCCATCCAGCGTGGAGGCTCAGAATGCCTTCAAACCACCAAGCAACTGCATCCCCAGATAACTCTCTCGTGTCTACTTCTACTTTAGACAGAAATTTTGCTGGAAAACATCGAAAGAGTGAGGAGGAAGGCGCGAGAGGCGGTACAGGTGAAAAGACAAATGGAGGCGGATGAGGATACTGTCAGTCACAGGGCACGACAGCCCCGTGTTGAATCATAACTTCTAACCGCGTCGGTGAAGTCTGTTGGCTACTTAATACCTTTCTGCTGGTTCCTACTGGAACAGGTATAAGGCGCAACAATGGAAAACGTGTCCACCGGCTCTCTGCCGGTGTGCAACGACTCCGTGGACTTTTACTCTCTCGCCTCGGGCAACGGCACAGACCCGAACTGCATCCCGCCGCCCGGGTTTTTCCTCTTCGCGGACCTGTACGTCATTCTACCGATCATCTACTCGGTTATCTGCGCCGCGGGACTGACGGGCAACACCGCCGTGATCTATGTCATCCTCAAAGCGCCCAAGATGAAGACGGTGACGAACATGTTCATCCTGAACTTGGCCATCGCGGACGATTTGTTCACCCTGGTGTTGCCCATAAACATAGCAGAGCACTTGCTCCATTACTGGCCCTTTGGGGAGGTCCTGTGTAAAATCATCCTCAGCATAGACCACTACAACATCTTCTCCAGCATCTACTTCCTCACGGTCATGAGCGTGGACCGCTACCTGGTCGTGTTGGCCACGGTGCGCTCCAAGCGCATGCCCTACCGCACCTACAGGGCGGCCAAGATCGTGTCCCTGTGCGTGTGGACGCTGGTCATCCTCATCGTCATGCCCTTCACCGTGTTCGCCGGCGTCTACAGCCCGGACGACACGGAGAAGAAGAGCTGCGTGCTGAGCTTCCCCAGTCCCGAAGGCACGTGGTTCAAAGCCGCCCGTATCTATACTCTCATCCTAGGCTTCGCCATCCCTGTGTCCACCATCTGCATCCTGTACACCATGATGCTCTACAAGCTGAGGAACATGAGCCTCAACAGCAACGGCAAGGCGCTGGACAAGGCAAAGAAGAAGGTGACCAGTGGTGTAGTATAGTAACTATAGGTTACAACTGTACTCAGCTTAAGTGCTGTAGTTGAACACAATTCTTGAAGGAATGGGTACTTTAGACTACTCAAGCATTTCCAATATGCAACAGGCTACATTTCTACACAGCAAAGGCAATTATTCTTCTTTTAGCCTACTCCACTACAATTATTTGAAAACTCTTGCAAATCGGTCAAATATGTTTGAAACATGCGGATAGTGCAGGTTTTTAAGCAAGATGGACATTGTATTTGAACTTGCGCAAATGCTTATTATTGGTAATGATTCAATGCTGATTTGTTCCATTGCAAATCAATAAGTAAAACAATATGATATTTTCTGTTTTCACAACAAAACTTGGATTTATAAAAAGTAAAATCAATATTTCGATAGTTATATTGTTATACCCTTCGTAATAATTATATTCAAGCAAAAACATTTGACACCTTTGTCCAACCCCTGAAGGTGACGGTGATGGTGTTCATCGTGCTGGCCGTGTGCCTGTTCTGCTGGACACCGTTCCACCTCAGCACCATCGTGGCGTTGACCACGGACCTGCGCAACACGCCGCTGCTCATCGGCATCTCATACTTCATCACCAGCCTGAGCTACGCCAACTCCTGCCTCAACCCATTCCTCTACGCCTTCCTGGACGACAGCTTCAGGAAAGCCTTCAAGAAGATGCTCGAATGCAGACCAGCATGAATGAACCATCGATGAGCATGCAGGCACAAAGACCTGTTGACCGTATAGGCCTATATGCTGAAGATGGAAGGCAGATCCTGGATGGACCAGGCTGCCTGCCCCTCAGACTGCTTGTGTTTGTTTGTTTTCCTGAGGGGTGCTAGCTTTGTGTGTTTGTGTGTACCCCATGACGATGATTTGATTTGCTGAGCAACCCACAGAGATGGTTTGATTGAGTGAGCAATGTTCATATTCAGGTCAGGATAAAAAAAAAATGAGGACAGAATACCACAAGGGATCACACGGATTTGAGTTGAGGATAAAAAGTGAGAACAGAAAAGTGAGACACCAATTGTGATTTGCCGGAATGTGATGATGCGTGATGACCCTCACTCACACAGGTGTGATTGTTTTCAAGCTAGTACACAAACTGTAAACACTGTTCACACTGGCAGATGCAAGAGATACAAAAATGCAAAGCTACACACAGTTAGCTTTGAATCTTTGTTGAAGTTGAAGTTGAAAACCAGCTCAACCTTTTTGTAGCTTTGTAGCTGGTGTAGCTTTTGCAGCAGCTACAAATGTTGGATGTTTGTGTTATTGTATATATCCTCATTGATTCCATTGAAAATGAACCATAGAATGTATGTTTGCATCTGTGAACGCAACATAAAGAATGAACAAATTTACATGGGGATTTTACTGTGTACCTTAGGGGTTCCAATCAGCATATTTATATCACGCAAGAACTGCCTTTTTTCCCATGCTATGGTTATTATGACAAAAACAAATACACACTATAGAGCAGTGTTTATAGGATTATCATAGGCTACTCACACATTAACAATGGCTGCTGCAATCCGTGACAAGCCAGTTACATCAAATAATTCTATTACAGATCACATGGTTGGATTATTTATAGAACAGTTGACGCAAAACAAACAAAATAAAATAAAACAAAACAGTGCTATAAATTCACAGGGAGTGAACTGGATGGCATTTGATTGCAGATTACTGATACAACATTGTAATGGAACACACATTAGGCCCTTCTGACAGGGTCTGTGACTCACTGAATGGAAGACAGTCATTGGATTATTATTATTATTCACTTTTTTCATGAAAGCAGGGAATTATGCTATCAGTATAGCCCGCTATTACATTTTTTGTGTCAACTAATTAATTCCATAGGCTAAGCTCTATTACAGATAACACAAGTAGATGTATTCATGAAAAATATAACATATAACATCTTGCATAATGCTAGAAAGCAAGCTTCTATACCACAGGAGCAGAAACTGCAGTGAATTTGTTCAGACATCATACATGGGACTGGGACAGGAGGGCTATGTAAATACTTGTCACAAATGTTACTTTAATTGTAAGCATACGTCGCCATCTACTGTTTGTACGGTGGTATTGAAGTAGGCAGACTGGCACATGGCACAAGTCTCACAATGAGCACCATGTTATACAGACAGACAGACAGACAGACAGACAGACAGACAGACAGACAGACAGACAGACAGACAGACAGACAGACAGACAGACAGACAGACAGACAGACAGACAGACAGACAGACAACAAATAAATAAATACAAGTGGCAGTGGCAAAGGTCTGATAATATTAATCGCACTGTTTACAAAGACTTGACATTGAAGTAAAACAAATAAAATATTGCAATGTACTGTATGAATAGTAAACTAAATGCAGAGAGAAGGATAATGCAGTGTCTGATGTTTAGATGGAAAATCCATTTGCATAATACTAACTACAACATATTTCTGCATTCTTGTTGTGGTGCCTGTGCACTATGTATACAGTACATGGCTCTGACGTTGTTGAGACAAACTGTTCTGCTTTGTACTGTTGTGTGAATATTGTTTACTGTAGAATATGGACTATGAATTGTATGAATATATATTCATTGAGTATATTCATCATGACAAGTCATTCATGTCACAAAAGAAATATTCATTCATAGGAATATGAGAGGTGATATATGTGGGCGAGTTAAAGATATTTTCTATCAAGGGTAATAAGAAAACAATCATATTGAAGGTGCAGGTCTCATATCTCTGTATAAATAAAGATTTCAATTAGGATGTATTAGTGCCTGCATGCATTCTCCAAAAAAGAAAAGAGAAATACTATTGACCTGTTGATGAAAATACATAAAAAAAAAAACAATATTTCATAGATGACTGTGTGTGTGAAATCAAATGTATGGAGTCAGAGTCTTATTCTTGGTGCAGAAACTGTCTGACAGCCATAACACGTGTCATAAAATTGGTAGGAATGGTAGCAAAATTACTGATTATTTTACTTAAGTGAAGCGTGAGTACTTTCCCACCACTGAATACGTTGGGAACCACTCAACTCAACCTATATGAAGATATCCAAATGCATACAGATTATAGAACCTCACTGTGGTGACACTGCAAGATACGGTATATCAAGCTAAAGACAGTACAATAAGTACTACTGTATTATCAGAGCCACCCATGGTGGCTCTTTTTGGATCATGGCATGATCCAAAAAACAAACAAAAACATACTGGTATAAGCTCTGCTTTCGAACTGTACACAGGAAATGGCATGTTCATGTGTTCGTTCACACAATTACTGTATACTGATCCTCAAGTGCCTAAATACCCTGTACAGTTATGGGATGTACAGTCTCAGCTCAGTATATTATTAATTTCACTATAGCACAGGCTAGAGGAGTTTAAATATCTCCCTGGTCACTGCCAGGGCTTTCCACCCAGATGTCAATTATTGATTTGTGTGTTGTTGTGTGTTTTTTTTTTGCAAATGAACCCAGTCAAGAAAGCACAATATGAAGTAATCAAAGAGGCTATTTGTCTGGTGGGCCATACTTCATACTTGATTTGGTGTGTGTGTGTGTGTGTGTGTGTGTGTGTGTGTGTGTGTGTGTGTGTGTGTGTGTGTGTGTGTGTGTGTGTGTGTGTGTGTGTGTGTGTGTGTACTGTATGTGTGAGTTAGAGAAAGAGAGTGAGAGAGAGAATTATGCCACTTAGTGATATGCCATTATGGTCATTATTGGTCAAAGAAAGGTCATGTAATCATTTGCTCTGGTTGGGTTGCATTACATGTTAGACTGTTTGTTTAAAAACTTGTGCATTTATATAGTGCCTTTATCCAAGGTGCTTTACATAGATTGTGCATTACATTGAGCCATTCACACACGCACATGCACACGCACACACACACACACACACACACACACACACACACACACACACACACACACACACACACACACACACACACACACACACACACACACACACACACCGAGGAGGGGAAACCATCCAAGGCATCAACCAAGCACATCAGGAGTAATATATCCCAGGTTTGAACTGGCAACCTTGTGGTTACCATCCAGCCACTCATGAGTCTGATCCCCACTAAACGAATGTTACTAGGCTGCTATGTTCACTCTAGCTGCTTGTGTAGGCTACTTGCCCATTGGGCCATGGCTCTTTAGTTGACTGGTAACATACATGGCTGTGGAATAGACCTGCGCAGTGACGTCACCGCCCCTGTTCCAGAAGTGGATTCCCCGTTCATTGTTCTCATAGACTTTTCGAAAATGGTTAATCAAAACATGATTGCGCCATGAACAAAAAACGACTCAGGTTGTGACAAATCATGACAACAAAACACAATATTATCATGTAATATCGAAATATCTAAGTAGAAAACGGATGGATACAACACTTTTAGTTTCGTTTTTCATCTTAGAAATTATTTGATTGTCCCAAAAGATTGTGTGTCATCATGATTTGTCACAACCCGAGTTGGCTTTGTCTGTGGCATAATCGTCTTTCGCTGTGGCTATACATTGGTGGCAGTGGTGTGTAGGATCCTACAACAACATACCTGGGCATTATGCGGCCCGGGGGCCAAATGCGGCCCTTTGGTTGACTCTGACCGGCCCGGGGACCACCAGTGGTCCTTGAGAGTTCCAAGTTAAATATGGAAAGTTGGTTAACCAGATGTAACTCTTTGAGAGCGTATAAATGAAACCAAATGGACCATTGCGGGTCCATTTGGTTTCATTTTTACACTCTCAAGAGTTAAAATATTCATCATCTAAATTAGCACAAAGTCTACACATTCAAACAGAGAATGTAAGAGAATGGTCATTTTTGTTATCCTGTTTTGTTTCCCAAATCCAGCCTGGAATTGTGGACAAAAACAAAAGAAATCTTGAAGAAGGTTTTGGGATGTGGGGCTAAAATGTCATCAAATGGTGGTCCGTGGCTCAATTACTGAATAAATAGTGGGCCCTGGAGTCAAAATGGTTGGTCTTACGCTTACTTTTATCTTGAAATTAAATTAATATTACAAAGACTTTAGTTTAGCCTTTAGTCTTGGCCCTCCACAATATTGTATGTATCTCATTTGGCCCCTTCGGAAAAATAATTGCCCAGCCCTGCTCTACAACCTCTGTGTTCCCAGGCAGCACAGATCTTAAACCTACCTAGCAGTCGAGAGCTCTGTCAGTCAGTATAGTACATAGTACATATATCCCATATGGAAGAAAATATATATATTTGTGAACTCTTATAAGTGGAACCTTTCATACAGGTCACTTGACAAGAAAAATACTATGGATCTTATAGGTTTTTCATGGCGTATATTAGTCTTATAAATTATTCTTATATGAACTTAAATTCTCTTATATGAACTTTCAAGGTTCGGAAATAATTTTCTTTTCCATTGGGGTATATAGGACAGTACAGTATATACTGACTATATCATTCATGCACGCACACAAACACGCACACAGGTACATGCACACGCACGCACACACACACGCACGCACAGTCGCACACGCACACACACACACACACACACACACACACACACACACACACACACACACACACACACACACACACACACACACACACACACACACACAGTATATCAAACTCACATGCTGACTGGGGAAACAAAACAGTGGTGGTAATAATAATAATTGCGTCTAATAATCAAATACATCCTGTAGGAAAATCTTTCTAAAGAAGAGAAAACAATCTTGCTGTTAAATCAGATGGAAATATATCATTTTGATGTGGTGTAATGAAACACAATAACATAAATACCAACTTATTAAGGCATATGGAAAATATTTTATATGCAAACTCTTGAAAGTAGCACATTTCATATAAAAGAATAAAGTTAATATAAGATCCATACTATTTTGTTGTAAAGTGAAACATATATAAAACATATATAATTCTGTGATTTGTAAGACTTATATGACATTCGAAAAGATATAAGATCCATAGAATATTTTGTAAAGTGAAACATACATAATTTTGTATTTTATAAGACAAAACAGAAATAAGATCCATAGTATTTTTCTTGTAAATGGCTTGTATAGGTGCCACTTTCAAGAGTTCGCATATAAAGTGTTTTCCATATGGGAAGCTGCCCTCAGGGTAGCAAATTAAAAGGATATTTCACTTAAAAAACCTTTGGTCTTATAGCATCTACTCAGGCTCATGTGAACACCACAGACAGTTTTATATTGTTTGATTCGGTATTTAGATATTTGCTATTGATTTAAGCTGCCCCACCCCTTTATACAAATCATTAACCATTATAACATCTACTCCATTTTAAAGGTAGGGGAAGTGATTTGAAATTCATGGTGTAGTACCAGCCTGGTGCACTAGGGGCCCCCAAAAGTAGCTACGCTATGTGAACCTGCTGCTCTCTCCTGATTGGAGGAGAATTGTGGTGACCTGGGGAACTTTTATTAGCTCCTCTGCTAACGTGGGGGAGGGGGAAACTCCATATGTGGTTTCCACACCTTATAATAGAGCATTTTAACAGAAAAAAATATTTTTTGGGTGATATCTGACAAAAGTGAAATCACTTCCCCTACCTTTAACCATGATAGATTCATCAAAAAAAAAAACACCTGCCTTGTTTTCTGGTGACTTTTAAATTAAATTTAAATCTATTTATTATTCTTTAGTCCCCAGCATGGCGTCATGATGGCTTTGTATAGGAAGGGAGCGGGACAGTTAAAATTAACATAAAATATCTAATTACTGAATGGAGTAACTAAACTGTCTGGGGTGTTCACATGAGCCTGAGTAGACGATAAAATTACATTTTTTTTTTAAGTGAAATATCCCTTTAACATGGTTGTATGGATAATATTTAAGCTGTCCTGCAGAGAGAAGCATTCACATGCTGTGCTCAGAGCAAAGTAAAATTGGTGTACTATAGCAGGGGTTTTCAACAGGTGGTCTGGGGACCACCAGTGGTCCCTGAGAGGGTTCCAGGTGGTCCCCAGCTCAGTTGGTTAACCAGATGTAACTCTTGAGAACGTAAAAATGAAACCAAATGGACCCTTGCGGGTCCATTTGGTTTCATTTTTACACAAATATTCATCATCTTAATTGGCTACACAACTAGAAGATGGACAAAAGCAAAAGAAATCTTTAGTTTTGGGGTCTGTGGGGCTAAAATGTCCTCAAGTGGTGGTCCGTGGCTCAAATTCTGAAAAAATGGTTGTCCCTGGCATCAAAAAGGTTGAAAGCCCCTGTAGGCCTACTATAGCATTTAAGCTACCCTGACAGTACAATACAAAACTGGAGGTAGATGCTCACGTTTCCTGGTCTTAGTAAGGAGGCGGGCTGAAGAGTTTTGTAACGTTTGGAGGCAACTGTAGGAAACTCTGAGACATTCAGGTCTTTATGCCAGTAGGGCAGGCACGGTATGTTTCATGTAACAACAGACTTATGGGGGATATAAAACAAGCACTGTAACATTATAGATAGAAAGAGGATAATTCAAGCTTTCAGGTACAGCTGGAAAGTTTAAAGTTGTTTGTTTCATGCAATACGATGTCATGGGAGTAGACTTTGTTGACATTAAGGAATTATTTAGACATGGTGTGTGTGTGTGTGTGTGTGTGTGTGTGTGTGTGTGTGTGTGTGTGTGTGTGTGTGTGTGTGTGTGTGTGTGTGTGTGTGTGTGTGTGTGTGTGTGTGTGTGTGTGTGTACCCCCAAGTGGCCATTATAGTGTAATTCACTCATAAAGACACACGGTGCTATAGGAGACCAGTGTGATTTCATTTTATGGCCACCAGGGGACACTGTTGGTCCACCTAGGAAACTAGAAGCTGATTTCTCAGTTCTTGCTGTAGGCTATGCTTTGTGTGTGCGTGGCGCGCGTGTTTGTGTGAGTGAACAAGACTGATTTGTGAATGTGTAGGCCAATATATGGGAGCCTATCTGTGTAAGATTGATTGATAATATGATTTATTATTGATTGATTAAATAGTCAATTGAAGATTAAATAAAAATAATGAGTATTTCGAAGTCATTATTTTATCATTATTTCTACTTGATTAATGACGCACGTTTGCAAACAAAAAAGTTTAAACACAGACACAGAACTGTACAACACATGCTTCTCAGTTAAGTGAGAGTACATTACAATTTACAACAACACATGCATTATTTATTGCAACCCCAACCTAGCTCTGTCTGAGATACAGTACATGCCTAGACTGCAGTCGTGTGAATAAGATCAACAATAAAGCTGTAGATAGTGTTTTCTCACTCTCTGTCTGTCCAGATAGAGAGAGACAGACACACACGCACACTGAATGCAAAACAAGAGGAAATAGTAAAAATTCATGTGTCACGCTATATCAATTGGACATATCATAATGTACTTGGATATATTAGTACTTTACTTGGCTATTAGATAATTACCTTGTAGATCAAGATCATTGTTTTGTTTTTTTCTCCCGAACAGATTCTGATCATTTGATTTAGATCTGCAGCCTACAGATTACAATACAATATGATTTCAAACAAGGTTCATGTTTTAGGGTGTTAGAGAAAGTAAAAGATAAAAGTAAAAGAAGTGCTGTTAGCATTATTATTTTTTAATTTGCTGCAGCTTTCTTTCATTTTAGTTTTGACAGGGCGCTGGGGACATGGGGCTAAATATGTATTTTTATTATTTATTTATCAATATGGCAGTTTGACACATTCAGTAGACCATGTACACAGTATGTTTGTACCGGTAATTGTCTCAGGTTTATTTGGACTTTATTATTTCGTAAAAAAAAAAAAAAGAAAAAAAGAGGCATATTTAGCCCCATGTTTGAATGCCCCTGCCACCTGTCAAAACAACAATAATGCCTAAAAATTAAAGAAACTTCAGCAAATGGAAAAAATAGAAAGAAAAAAGAAAAAGAAACACTCATCTTTTACTTTCTCTAATATCAACCTAAAACATGAACATTGGTTAGATAAAGTTGTCCTTTAAGAAACACTTGTGTGATATCCCAGTATAATCACAGCCAATACAGAGAATGGTTTCAACACCTTATAACACTGACCTTTTAGTGAGTCTCTGCATATAGCAGAGAATGTGTTCGGGGGCAGCATGCAGTTTCATTGGACTTGTGCCTGATGATCTGCAAGCCTCTTTGTTCACTGAATCGACTTACAGCATTGACTGTTTCCTTTGTCTGTTCTTTGTTTACCTTGTATAATTTAACCTTGTTCCCAGTCTGTGCTCATCTCATGAAAAGCCTGTTCATGACCTATTATGCATGTCTATAATACGGTGTACAGTATGTAGGTGTACTTTTCCCATAAACTGTACTTCTATTAGGTCTTGCCCAGTGTCGTTGGTCTCGCGCACGCACGCATCAGAGTGATTAGTAAACAAGCATGCGTCAAGAAGACAGACATGCATACACAATTAGCTACAGAGATGTTAGATAAAGGCACAAAAGCCACAAATGGCACAAATGAGCACACAACAAAACAATCTGGTCCCATAAATTGGAACCAGATCATGTCATAACGACAATGTTTGGACAATGTTCTTCTACTTCTATGTTATTTTCTTTTCTTTTAGTTTAGCTTAGTTAGATCCCTTCACCACTGGTTGCGAACCCGTTCAGTTCAGTTTTTAGTCCATGCGTGTGTGTGGGTGTGTGTGTGTGTATGTGAACTCAACCAGTTCCCAGGCGTGGGTAGAGTGATAGGGCATTATAGGAAAGCTCACCAGGATCAATAGGTCAGCCAACTGTACCATTCTTTTTATTCTTAACTCTAAGAACTTGAATACGACTTGCCTGTGTGTGGGTAACATGATCAGAATGTACAGTACATACTACATAGTAAGATATAAAAGATCATGACCCTGAAAAGTGTCCATAGGAAAGTGGTAGACATACAAGGTATTTCTTACTGCTTATGAAGGACATACAGTACAGTACTATACTTTGCCTGTCTCTGGCTTATGTGGCAAGCATTATGGCTTCAATGTTATATATTTCTAAAGGTCTTTATAAGAAATGACTAGAAAGAAGTCAGACCTTGAGTGCCCCAAGGCGCTTTACATACATAGATTGTGCATCACATTCACACACACATTCATACACCTATGGTGGAGGAAACCATGCAAGGCACAACCAGCACGTCAGGAGCAATTAGTTAAGTGTCTTGCTCAGAGACAACACTAACTCTGGGGGAGCCCGGGTCGAACCTTGCGGTTACCTTCCAGTGACTCTACCCTGAGCCACCGCCGCCCTATAGGAGTGTAAAATGTATCCAAACATCATTGTTTTTTGGCATTTAAGACAACATCCCATAATGATTTGGATGTCAACATCCAGGTATCTCTACCTCCAAAACGTCAGGGGGAATTCAATAGCCTTCAGAAACTCTCCAGCCAGCCTTGTGTGAAATGGAATAGACGCTGTATTCTACGGTGTCTAAATAGAGCCATGCTTCATCAGTAAGCAGCACTAATCCTTATTATACAACAGACTCTGCATACTGAGGTGGGCTATCAAAAACATCTCCCCTGTATCTCTATCCACTGATCTATAATAAACTGGTTAACAGAAGAGCAGAATGTCTAATAAGACCAATTAATTTATCCAAACAATATGTTGGCTAGCAAGCAATCTGGGAATCAATATTAAAAAAAGAACGAAACAAATATGTTGGGAACAATTAGAACATAGATTATCTGATAGGGTATATATACCACATACAACTCTGATTCGGCAATGGATTAAATTAATTTGGCTACAATGCCACTAAAAATGTGGAACGCCCTATGAACCCTATGAAAGTGAATATTCTTCCCCTGTAAATCCACACCAAAGAGTTAATATTGTTTTAGAATTAACTCTTACAACTATCTGGAACAAAGGAATTGCATGGTGACTGAAGTGGCTGAAAATAACTTCCAATAAGTCACTCAGACCGACAGGTTAAGCCTGGGAGTTAAACAAACTGTATGACGCAAATACTTGATAATAAAAACAATCCAAACAAGGAAATAAGTTCACTGTTTACTGTAGTCAGTGCACCAAATATTACAACAATTATTCAATAAATATTGTAATAACAGTGAGAAAATACCAGAATGAATCAAATTCAAAGAGCAAAGTGCTAAAACGTGGTCAACAAATGACGTAGCCTCCCAGTCTACCCTGCCTCCAAGAACAAAAGCAGCCTTGGAGTGCGCTGGAAATGACCAGCACTTGTAAACTATTGGTGGCTGCCCACAGAGGCGTTTTAACCAATAATGAAGCCCAATGCGGTGCTCACCTCACCATCCCAGTGTGAAATACAAGTAAGCTATACAAGTCATATTTGGCTCCTACTGTGACCCTTTGGTGTGAAAAGGGCTTAAAATACTGATAAATGATTATTTATCTTTGCACCTGTATGAGTAGCTTTAGTGACAAATGGCCTTGAATCTTGATCCATGCAAGAGGGAGGCATGCAGGCGAGCAGCTGGGGCTCTAGAGAGGAGAGTGCAGACAGGCATAAAAGTGAACACAATGGAATCGCTTACCTAATGTGCTTTTAGGTACAGTACATACCTGTATACTGTACTACTGTGCCAAGTGTGTGCGTGTGTGTATGTTTGTGTATCCTCTATGTCGTCCTTGTCATTTTAATTCCTTCATTCATCTGATTGAAATCCTTCAAAGGTCAAAAGCATACTGTAATGCATACTGATGCGACGATATGGAATATCAATAGTACACACATGTGTACTAGGCACACACACGCACACGTGTGCGCGCGCGCGTGCACACACACACACACACACACACAGATTTTCTCAAATATCTGATCACATAGAAAGAATGCATATCTCACAGAGGACAAAGAAAAATCAAGCATTTGAGTTAATAAGCAAATGCATTTGAAAGCTCTCTGAACAGAAGAACACAAGTTCCATGTTTACAACACACAGACTACTCTAGAGCTGTGACTAATGGATTGGTTAATAACTCCACTCCCAGATGTACTACCATCCGTTTTGTTTCTCGTCATTTCATGAGCTGAGAATATTAGGCTATTCCATCCATGACCCCAGGGGTGCTAGAAACCCATTTAAATCTTATTACAGGCTATAGCCAGAAATGCTTATCAATATGACATTGAAGCTATTTTACATAATTTTTTGTGATTGAATTAGTCTCACCTCTGGCGACAGATGAGAATTTTAGAGTTCAAGCCAGTTAATGTTTGGCTTGACTGTAACCGCAGTAACCTCTGCATCTGGAGAGAAATAACAGGACAGAATGTGAAGAGATAAATGTGATCTGGCCCCCATTATCTGTATGGTCTGACAGGATGAATTGCATATTCGCAGTAAGGTTAAACGCGCTTTGTGGGGACAAAGGCTCATAGGCTACACTCCAATCGACTGGATGTTACTGAAAACATTTGAGAAAAAGGACACACATATTCTCAGTTTTCTATCGATTCAAATGATTCTTAGCAGACCACAGAGTGTTAGTGTTTTGGCTTCTTCACTGAGTGGTGGAGGTGGAGGGAGTGGTGGGATTTGATCAAAGACCAAACAGCAATTAAATAATTGAGTGTTATTGTTCATTTTAAGTCCTCCCAAACGAGCCTGCTGTGCAAGACCTAATTAGAAGACAACTTTGTGGGGTTGCAGCTCATCCCATTTAGTGATTGTGTATAACCACAAATGTAACGGTATATTTTATTGTGAACATCATCATAGTATTTATCAATGTATGCATCCGATGACTGCTTTACTGTTGATTTTAAGACTATAATGACACTTTATTATCACATGCATTAACGCATTATTATGCCATGCACTGATGTCATATTAAGATGCCAATTTCAGTTTTTACTTGGCACTTTAAGGTTCAAAATTTGAATTCAGCTCGGATCAAGTTTCCTGTGAAATGTGCAGCTGATCGCAGCAGGTCTCATGCTTGGTTACTTATTACCCAGCCTGTAGACATCCAGCTGTACACAAACACAGCCCACCATGGGATTTGTCTGTTTATACTGAGGAAGGTGCATGGTTCTTGTTTAAATGGCCTCCTGAATTATCTTCGCTCTCTCCTCTGTGATCTATGAATTATATCCCATCATTAAAGCAGTTCTTCGGGGGCCTGTCTGCTAATCAAAGAATCAACACTGTTGATAAGCAAACAAAATCCCCTGTGAAATATTTCTTATTTACACTCGTCTGTGGTAGGCCTGACAGTCGAACAGACGACAGCAGAGGTTTCAAGTTAACAAAGTTCACTTTATTTTTACAAGTAGCCATGCCAATGGACCACATGCGCTACTGCTGATACTATCTATTCATTCTTCACTTCACTGGGGAGAGAAGATGGCTCTTACTGGAGGTTTGTGGAGACGAGGGGTTTATCCTTCTGTGCATCCATTACCTCCATACACAGCCACACCCAGCTCTGAGTCCCGTTTGACTGGAGCCAGGTCTGTCTGCTCAGGGGAATTCCAGACAAATATATTCATATAGCAAACAGCAGTATACTACATGTACTGCAGTATAATGGACATTTGGAGTGAGTTCATGAGAAAAGCACTGAGGGAAGGAAGGAAGGCCAAGTGATAGACAGGTCAACCATCAACACACCCACGCTAGCTGTTCTGAAAAAAGACAACAACACAAAGCAGACAAAAGACAGATTGCTGTACCTTCAGACACAAAAGCACACACGCACGAACGCACACACACGCACGCACGCACGCACGCACGCACGCACGCACGCACGCACACACACACACACACACACACACACACACACACACACACACACACACACAGTATAACAGCGTTATCAATAACGCTGTTATGTAATCAGATTACTTGTATTAGTAAGAGAGTAACCTAACAAGTTATTTTTGTAATTTAGTAGTTACTTACTTAGTTACATTTCCAAAAAGTAACTCATTACTAATGTTTGTCCCAATTCATTTTCTTGCTAGATTTAAAATAGCCAAGACTGCCCAGTGTTGTATATTCTTCCTTCTGTGAGTATATAATAAAGCCCTAATTGCGCGTTCTCTCTTTATCCTTTCTGTGAGTGATGTGTATAGTTACCAATTTTCTGTTGCACATCCTGTAAGTTCACCTAAGAAATAAAAGTACTGTCTAGCTAGTGTCTAGTTACTCTCATATGAATCTTTTATTTTTAAGAGGAAAAAAGAGGAAGTCCGTTGCTAGCCTGGGTAGTGACACACAGCTGCTGTAGCAGTATGCTAATGTGCCAGTGGGCTTGGGCAGTGCCTACTCCGAACATGGTAGATCCTATGGCTGCGTTATTAAGTGAGTAATGGTTAATTAATTGTTTGGCCAGTGGAGAGGGTGTTATGTGAGTGTCACAGGAGTAGTTGTTGTTGTTGGTGGTGGTTTTCATGTGCGCAAGGTGGAGTGCGACTCATGCATTAGGAAATACAATGTAACTAAATTGTGCATATATTAAAAACAAAAAGGGGTATTTTAATTGTGCTGAGTAACGGAAAATAACGGAAAACAATCTATTAAGTTACTTCTTATAGAAAGTAATTTGTAACTTAACAAGATTAGTTTCATGGGCAATAGTCCAATAATGTAATTTAGTTACTTTAGAAATAAACGTTCCCCAACACTGCGCACGCGCACCCACACACGCGCACCCACACACACACACACACACACACACACACACACACACACACACACACACACACACACAAGCCGACCAATGTTTTTTCTGACAACAGGACGATGTTTGAGGTGGGGCAGCTGCTGTTGTGGGTAAAAGCTTACTGCACTAATGTGTCTGCTTTTGTTCAATCCAGAGGCATTAACAACCATGTGAGATCCTGGCTGCTGACCCCTTTCAGACAGAACCAGGTTGGAGAAATGAATGCCGTAGTTCTCTTTCACCAATGTCATTACACCTCCTTCCAAAGAAAGTACTGTAAACACATTTGTCAGGCATATCACCAAAAACCTCAAGCAATTAACCACTTCTCTTTCTATATCCAAACCTACTGCCAATTCAGAATCAGAATGAGCACAGAAGCTTTACACAGACGTGATTCAAAATCCCTTGTATCTTGTAAATTCGAACAAGTTATATAACTCTATCTGGCTATCTATCTCTACACATTAACATGTCTGCCATTGTCGTCAATCTACCAATTCATCTATCTTAATCTTATCTAGTTAGCAAAAAACAGTCTTATTTTTTTCCATTCCAGTGTAATATATCCACCATGTTTAGCCAACTTACTCCTCTAACACATCAATATCAGGATCAATACTGAAGTAACCAGTGGAGTGATGCTCTCTATCTGAAGACGATGCCACATAATCTATAAATAGGGCCATTATGTTCTTAAATTGCTTGGTGCAGGTTTAAAAGAGCAACTGTGTTTATTGTGAACAGAATTGGGTATTGTTACTGTAAAATGTATTTATAACTTGTGTCGTTTGCACCATGGAGAAATCATGGACAGACAAACCTATTTGTATTGTATATGTGTCTAGGTTGACTCGGTCAATAACTATATTCTTATGGAGAGATTGTTCTCCTAACCTAGCTTGCACACATGTGCGCATGTGCGTGTGCATGTGTGTGTGTGTACAGTATGTCTACAGTAGTGAGTGTCTTGTTGAAAGCGTCCTTGGCTGTTTGGAACTACACATAGCTTATTATAGGACTATTGTGTGTTTGTGAGGTACTGGGAAAGAGAGGCAATTTGAGGAGATGGAGAATGAGAGGGGAGAAATATCAATGTGGTGACTGGTGAGGGAAAGAAAAGATGAAGGTTTCAAAGAGACCCATAGACAAAGAGTAATATATTTAATAGTCGCACACACGCACGAGTGCGACTGAGTCAGAGACGAATTGATTCACATTGAGTCGCTTCCTCCTCTTTCAGTGAGGGAGAGGCGGAGACCAAGAGGCTGATGGCAAGAGAGGCCAACTTGCTTTGCTTCCCAACTCTAGGTGAAGGGGGCAGGTACAATATTAGGAGGCCGCAAGAAGGTTGGGGTCTATTCATTTACAAATATAGAATGAACACAGCTTTGATTCATTAAGCTCAGGGTTTTCAGCTACCACAGAAAATATCTGGCTCTCCAAGTACCATAATAACTGTTGTTAAATTACAGCAGCATAGACCTGCCCCCTCCCATTGTTATGTCTCCTCAGCAAATCTTCCATTAACGGTTAGGTGTGCAGGTCATGGTCATTTTAACGCGACTGGAGAGCCTATTTCAAGCAATTGCTCGGTCAGAAGAGCATTCCTCTTTTTCTTTTATTCTGTTTTTCTCCTCTGAGTGCCACCAGAGGGGGGATAAAGTATTAGTACCAGTGGTTGGGAACCTATGCCTCTTAACTCCATGGTCACTAAACTAAATACGGAGCTACTGTAATCACAACAAAGGCATATATTATTATTTAGGCATATTCATACTGAAATAGCTTCTTTTAGTGAGAGAAATCAGTAGCATACTGTATTTGGTCTCCTATAAGTATGCCTACTTAGGAGACCATTTTTAGGCTTTAGTCCATTTCGCTCTACTGGTCCCAATGCAAGTTGGCCTATCTTCATACATAGACCATCTTTGGCAGAGGTGCTGGATGGAGGGCTAAAGAAGGGAAGGGTGGATGGATGTGAGACAGGAAGAGTTGGAGGATAAGGGCGGGCTCACCAGAGAACTTCTCTTGTTCACCTAAAAGTTTGCAACAACAGTGGGCTATAGTAGCTCACTGCAGGTCAAAATTGTCAACCCACTGTCACACTTCCTTGTCATATTTTGATGTCTGGACACATTTCATGTCTGATGCCTTTTGTGTGGCATATAAATGACAATGGATTACATAGGCACTGGAAGTATGGGACTTTTGGGGCTGTAGCCCCCCTGGTGGAACGCAGGCCCTCATTGGCCTCAAGGACCCCTGAGGGACCCCACTTTGGGAACAACTACACTACTCTCACTTCTAAGGCAGACTGTGTGTGTGTGTGTGTGTGCGTGTGTGTGTGTGTGTGTGTGTGTGTGTGTGTGTGTGTGTGTGTGTGTGTGTGTGTGTGTGTGTGTGTGTGTGTGTGTGTGTGTGTGTGTGTTTGTTTGGTGTGTGCACGCGCATGCGCGTGTGTGTGCCTTTGGCTCCTGCTGTTAATTTTGGTGAAGTACGCAGAAGGATGATTCATCACACAATGAAGCAGATAGTAAATTGCCTCTGTGTGAACTTAGAGGCTCTTATTACTGGTCTCCACATGCCAAACAACCTGAACATGGTATAAGGCTAATCAATATTGCACAAACGCGCGCGCACGCACACACACACACACACACACACACACACACACACACACACACACACACACACACACACACACACACACACACACACACACAAGGTGAGTGATGAACAGTGATTTTTTTTGTTTATTCCTTTCTTTCTTGACAGTCAGTAATTCACCTTGATAAATGTGTAATCAGCTAATGACACCAGAAAAAAGAGAGGGGGAGCAGGAGAGGGAGAAAGAGGGAATGAGAGTAAGAGAGAAACATGAAGGAAGGCAAAAGAGAGCTGAGAGAGAGAGAGAGAGAGAGAGAGAGAGAGAGAGAGAGAGAGAGAGAGAGAGAGAGAGAGAGAGAGAGAGAGGGGAGAGAGAGGAGGGAGGCGAAATTAAAGCAACTTTCATTCCTCTTCTGTTTCTACAAATACATTTCATTATTTAAATCCCATACGTGGTGAACTGGTGCCTGACCGATCAGCTTCAAACTGTGTATCGCAGAGGACCCGATGTCCCAAGGTGGAAGCCTGATGGATGGACGGTTGTGCAGACATATCAATAAATGCATACAGTGTGATATCATCTGTCTGGCCGTGTCTCTTTTATGTCCTTACTGTATATGGAGATCTCTATGTGCCTGTCTGCCTGTTTATTTCATGACAACTCACTTGATGACCGTTGGGAACGATGCCTATTGGGAATGCATGCCTCTCTGATTGTGCAATATCCATTGTACTCATTGTTGGAGCACCCGTTGAAAGCTGCCTTTTATGCCAAAGAAGATCTAGTGTTGTCAATTTGATGTTACAGTACTGACATCGATCAGATGTTCACACAGAGGTTTCATGCATGCATTCCTCAGGGATCTCCATATGTAGATATTCATTGTTGCATGGTTGTTCTGGACCAGCGCAGATCTGATTGACTTCCGACTCAGCACATCACAATGGTGGTGATCGTGACTAGACAGTGATTGCATCACCATCTAGTCCAGCCAATCAATGAGAAGGGTTTCCCATCTGCCCAAGCAGTCCAAAACAGATTATGCTTGCTCCTCTCATGCAAGCAAAAATATCTCACAAACAATACTCTTTTGTATAGCATAATACAAACGTGGGGTGCTGATTGGTCCAGCTCGATACAGAGGCCTGAGTGAAAAAGGGTGACTTCATCATGGACAAAATGACACCACACCATATAAAAAGACAATGTCACAGAGGGCTCAAATTCAGCCAGGATTCTCCCAGAGATCTTTCAGGGACCCCTGTTGTGGATGAACCGCCAGGAAGACCCTAGTACTATCAAGAGTTTTAAACAGTTTCAACAGTACACTACTCCTTTGTCTTGGGTTGTTTTGACTGGACATCCCCAGGAGACCCAGGTCTTCTTCAGAATGAGGATGGCACAGGTGGATGCAGTTGTGAGGACCTTTGTTTCATTTTGGAGATCATCGTTCCGGCAATACTTTCCTTGGATGTATTTGCTCATTTCAACTGTGGGATCCATTGTAAAAGAGTTAGAAGTCATTCCAAATACATATTTCAGTAGCAGCACTAATTTCCTGAATGTGTACTTTGTGAAGGTGTCCTTGGCATGGACATTGTTTCTACTGACTCCATTCCTCCTCCTCTCCAACTTTTCCATCAACCGGAATGTGTCTTTTGTCTGCCGGCGGTCACTTTCTCTTGTGGTCACCACAGCCATTTGGTACGTGTGCACTAAGACGTTCTTCTCCATCGAGAGTGTCAGTGGTTCATGCTATGGCGCCGACATCCTCAATGATGAATTCACATCAAAAGCCAGTTGCAGGAGGGCTGGCCTCCATTGGCGAGGCTATGACATTTCAGGACACTCCTTTATCCTCACATACTTAGCCCTCTTTATCATGGAAGAAATTTCTCCCATGGCCTTCCTGAAGACGGGTAGTTTGTCTACACTACGTAGAGTTGTTCTGAAGCTGCTGTATGTGTCCTTGAATGTAATCGTGATGATCTGGACATGGATGTTTATGTGCACCTCAGTCTACTTCCATGACCCATCTCACAAGTTGCTCGGTACATTGTGTGGAATACTGGGGTGGTATGTGACGTATCGTGTGTGGTATCTAAGTCCATTGTCACCTGGACTCCCTCCTCCTCATCATCCAAAGGAGCAGAATCAACACACCTAAAGGCATGTCAACAAATAAAGAAACCCCTTATCCATAATTAAATTGTGGGGCACCAGGGAGCTCCAACATTAGTGACTTCCTGGGGGATTTCGAGACATTTCAAGGCCATTGAGTCAATGTGATTTCTCCAACTCCACCACAGTCAGCCCATGGGTTGTGCCACCAGAACCTCCCTAGGGAGACATTGGAGAGGCATCCAAACCAGAAGCCTGAACCACTCAAGCTAGTTCCTTTCCAGGGTAAAGCAGTGACACTACATGACTGAACTTCTCCCCGTATCGTCATTACCCGACAAAGAACAAATTGGAAACTGGCATACAGGCATACATGGCAACAGTTTGAGTTGTGTGTGACATCAGAACAGAAACTTGTCAGTTAGGAATACCTCCTAATTGGCAACTTCCGGTTTTGATGCCACACAAAAAACGGATGTTTCAGAGTACTAGCATTTCTGCTTTGTGGTTGCTCATTTGAATTTAGACAAAAGCATAAGCTATTTCACAAGATGGAGTGCCGTGTGTTGTCTATTCAGAGTCACGTTGTCAGGGGATATGTTGGGAACAAGTCAGCAACATTCCCCTTACAGCTGTTGGGCTTTGACGTCGACACAATCAACTCTGTGCAGTTTTCCAATCACACAGGCTACGCCCATTGGAAGGGTCAAGTGCTGACGGCGGAGGAGTTGAACACTCTATACGAAGGCATTAAGCTCAATAACGTCAATCACTATGACTATGTCCTCACAGGATACTGTAGGGATTCGTCTGTCCTGGAGACGGTGGTCGATATAGTTGGGGAGCTGAAGAAGGCCAATCCCAACATGGTGTACGTTTGTGATCCAGTTATGGGAGATCATGGCTCTATGTATGTGCCAGAGAACCTGCTGCCCATGTACAGGGACAAACTATTACCGGTGGCTGACATCCTCACCCCAAACCGCTTTGAGGCGGAGCTGTTAACTGGAAGGAAGATCAGTACTGAGAAAGATGCTGTTGAGGTGTTGGACCTGCTCCACAGGAAGGGTCCAGAAACAGTGGTCCTCACGAGCACGGACCTGCCCTCTAAAAGTGGGGACCAGTTCCTGGTGGTTCTTGGGAGCCAAAGGACTGTCCTACCAGACGGGACCAACAGTAAGCTGACGATCCGGATTGAGGTCCCCAAGGTAGATGCCGTTTTTGTCGGGACGGGAGACCTTTTCGCTTCCCTGTTGCTTGCCTGGACTCATTACCACCCCAGAGACTTGAAGTGTGCCTGTGAAAAGGCATTGTCAACCATGCACCATGTCATTAAGAGAACCATGGCCTATGCACACAAGATTACTGGTCCCGGGAAGAGACCCAATCCTGCTCAGCTAGAACTGAGGATGGTCCAGAGCAAAGCAGACATAGAGAATCCCGCCATTGTGGCAGAAGCTACGGTTTTATAGAAAGCCTTTCCGACAATGGTCAATTACACTGGTTTTAAGGCTTCATTGATCCTCATATCATGTACTGTACGGCGTTTTGCTGATATCATTGTGTAAAAACTCCATTCACTATATGACCATACATGCCATAATCTCCATGTTTAATCAATTGGTCATATTAGTGGGTGTTAGACCTCCATTGCAATAGAGATGTTTAATATCAATGTGGGACTATTCTAGGTCAAATAATAGTGATAGAAAACATATATATATACTCAACAAAAATATAAACGCAACACTTTTGTTTTTGCTCCCATTTTTCAGGGGATGGACTTAAAGACCTAAAATTCATTTCAAATATACAATATAACCATTTCTCTCAAACACTGTTCACAAATCTGCCTAAATGTGTGATATTGAGCACTTCTGCTTTGTTAAGATAATCCATCCCACCTCACAGGTGTGCCACATCAAGATGCAGATGTGACATCATGGTTAGTGCACAGGTGTACCTTAGACTGTTCACAACAAAAGGCCACCCTGAAATGTGCAATTTTCTTTTGCCTTATTGGGTGTATGGGCCTCCGAACCAGTCAGTATCTGGTGTGACCACCATTTGCCTCATGCAGTGCAACACATCTTCTTCCCATAGAGTTTATCAGATTGTCAATTGTGGCCTGTGGAATGTTGGTCCACTCCTCTTCAATGGCTGTGTCAAGTTGTTGGATATTAGTGGGAACTGGTACACACTGTCAAAATGGTAATAACACAGTATTAGCACATTATTACCATTTCGGCTGCACATACCAGTTCCCACTGATATCCAACAACTTCCCATAGCCATTGAAGAGGAGTGGACCAACATTCCACAGGCCAAAATTGACAATCTGATAAACTCTATGGGAAGAAGATGTGTTGCACTGCATGAGGCAAATGGTGGTCACACCAGATACTGACTGGTTCGGAGGCCCATACACCCAATAAGGCAAAAGAAAATTGCACATTTCAGGGTGGCCTTTTGTTGTGAACAGTCTAAGGTACACCTGTGCACTAACCATGATGTCACATCTGCATCTTGATGTGGCACACCTGTGAGGTGGGATGGATTATCTTAACAAAGCAGAAGTGCTCAATATCACACATTTAAGGGGCTTACAGACGGCGAGGAATAAATCGCCCACTCTAATTCATTCTCAATGGCGTTTTTTTAGCACAAAAGTTCAAAAATCGACCCGCGTTCAAGAGAGAGTTTATCGACGGTCGTTTTCCGCCCGGCGTCACTGATTTTTGCCGCGCGCGCGTGCACGAAACGAGCGCGCGCGCGCGAGTTCAATTCAAGTTCAATTCCAGTGAACTTTTTGTAAAACGCTTGGCGATTTATAGCAAACAAACAACATAATGAGGAGTGAGGACCCTCTACCAGTAGACCTGCACAGTGCCGTTTCTGTTCCAGGAAGGAGTGGATTCCCTAATCATTTGGCGCAGCCGAGCCAGGGCCGGATATAGCCAGCCCTACTAGGGTGGGCTGGAAGAATGGCAGGGTGGGCAACTCTAAAGTTTTTCATAAGGAGCAGTGCTTTTGAACATTTTTGATACCAGGGCCCACTATTTATTCGGCCTTTGAGTCACGGAACACCATTTGAGGATATTTTAGCCCCACAGACCCAAAGCTAAACCCCTGCCCACCCATGCCACCTCTAGATCCGGCCCTGTGCCGAGCCATGACGTGAGTTGTGGCAATTCTGCTCTAACGTTCTAATGTTTACAACGCATTTTTGCCCGACGTGTTGTGAGTTTGTCACGGCCACGCTATATGACAAAGTGAAGCATGTTGATGTTGGTTACGTGCTTTTAGCCTACAGAGTTTATTATACAACATATTTAAACCGTGCTGGATGCTGCCCATCTTATTTTAGCCTACACACCTTGGAATAATTATAGTCTACGTTCAAATATCAACCTCTAGCCATCATTATAGGTGAGTCATTAATTCATTGTAAATGAATTGTAAATTCAGCGTGGTCATGATCAGGTAGCCTGCTTCACCGGAGCCAGCCCCCCTCCCGACATAAAACGCTTGGCGTTTATCGACGGCGCGATTTTCCTTATGTCGGCAAAAAAAACTCGCCCGGCGATAACGTCGGCGTTTATCGTTGCCGTCTGGAAGCCCCTTTAGGCAGATTTGTGAACAGTGTTTGAGAGAAATGGTTATATTGTATATCTGGAATGAATTTTAGGTCTTTAAGTCCATCCCCTGAAAAATGGGAGCAAAAACAAAAGTGTTGCGTTTATATTTTTGTTGAGTATATATATATATATAAACAAGTGACAGGTGGTTAATGCATTCCCAACTTGTATCATTCCGCCTCCTGTAATCATGGTAACAGGTATTTCATAACAAGGTGGGATATAACATTCCCATGCCATAAAGAACTAACGTGGTCTTTCAGGATGCAACTTAACCTGTTTATAGCAAAATACATTATGGCAAAATATCATGGGCCCATAAAACATTTATTCAGCACTTTTGAATGCATTCAGTGCACACACTATTCAGTGTAATACTTTATGGCAATTTGGGCTGATACCAAATAGGCTGAAAGTGCACTTTAGCCATTTCTGCCAAATATTTTCTGCAGCCTATTCGCAGAATATTTCATGTATCACTAAGTAGGCCACTGCCTGAATCACAGCTGGGTTAACTGAAGATTCTAAGAGCTCATGGCAAGATGATAATATTAAAGAATTGGAGTGCCATGGAGTGCCATGATTTTTCTCAAAAAGGTGTACAGTATTTGTTAAAATTATGTTTTTATGTGGAGCCTGGTTTGCCTGGTGGGTGGTGATGGGTGGAGATCCACCTGAACTGAAGCCACGCCCACAGCTGTAGTTGTATGGTAAAAAAGGAGGAGTTGGGGGGGGCTGATGTGTGACTGGAAAGGTATTTAAAAACCCTAAATACAAAGGGAAGGGATCATTACACATAAGTAAACAGACCAAGGGTTCTAATGAAGTACCATCACCTCTTAAACATGTACAAAATTGGAAAAAATACAAAAATCACGGGACCCCCTCTTTAACAACATTTTTTTTCTTTAAAAGCATATTAATGTTAGAAACATTTGGATTTGATTATTTTTAATGCTGTCTTTATGTTGTTTTCAGAGCTCATGACCTATTCTTTCCTGCTACTGGCCTCCATATTGTTATTGACGTTGGTATTATGTTTGGTTTGGTGCCTCAGTAAACAGGCTGATAATAGAGTATAAGATAGATTGCAGAGGGCGGGGACGAAGAAAGAAAGAGAAATCATTGAAATTATGACAAAAGAAACAGATAAATGGGAATGGCGTGGGTGTGTGTGTGTGTGTGTGTGTGTGTGTGTGTGTGTGTGTGTGTGTGTGTGTGTGTGTGTGTGTGTGTGTGTGTGTGTGTGTGCGTGCGTGCGTGGGTGCATGTGTGTGTGTGTGTGTGTGTGTGTGTGTGTGTGTGTGTGTGTGTGTGTGTGTGTGTATGTGTGTGTGTGTGTGTGAGAGAAGATCAAAGGGGAATGAGTCATTCTCATCTCAGTTGAATTGGAATCTTAAATGCCATCTCATCAAGATAAAACCCATCTAGCCTTTCCATTTTCTCACATTTTTCTCATTGTCCTCTGATGGGGGCATGCCAATGGGTTTCAGTTGCACATTAATGCTCACGCACGCACACACACACACACGCACGCATGCACGCACCCATGCATGCATGGACCCGTGCCAAAACTGAAAATGTCTTACAGATCAAAACAGCAAGAATGTCATCCCTTTCTCACCCCATCCCTTTCCCTTTCTCTGTAGTCCAAGTCCTTTTCCACTCCTCATTGTCTTGTCTTCTCATTGTCTCCACTCATGTTTTTTCCATTTTCTTTTTCAGTTTCATTATGCTTTGAGGGGCCTGAGCAGAGATATCTGCTTCACAATACTCTCCACGCTGGGGCTGTGCTAATTTGCATATCATCAAAACAGACTCACACCAACAATGCAATTGCTATACTGTAGCATTGTTGACAGCAAGCTCAAATACTGTATGTTTTGTGGACTACAGTCCCTCAAGGCCTGACAAAGCTCAGGATCTTGAGTATGGGCTGAATCGTGTACAGGGTAGATGGAGGATAAACTACAAAAAGTGCCCTTCTGGGCACAGGTTTCCACCAGGTCAGGCTGAGGTCTCCTGGTTGCGCTATAGGCCAATGTGAAAAGGGTGCCATTTCTTCTGATGGCTTTGGCAATTTGATGATTTGAGGCACTATAACAGGCCAATGTCATGGAATATATTTCTCAGCCTAGTAGTAGGTAAGGGTGTAAAACATTTCATGTAAATTGAGGTTACACCGCTCTATTCCGACATCCCGCTACTCCTACATTGACGTCCAATTGTCGTAGTGGCAGTACATATATTATTTGAAAACATGTCGCCACTCCGACAGAAGAGGTAGCACCATTCCTACAAGCATTATGTGTCGGAATGGCAACCATTATCTTTTTGTCATTGAATGGAGACATGTCTGAATAGAGACATGTCGGAATAGGGACATGTAGGAATAGAACCATGTCGGAATGGAGGCATGTCGGAATGGAGCCATGTCGGAATGCAGGCATGTAACCGTAAATTGATTTTTGGACATCATCTTGATGAGTAATATGTCCTTGTCCTCTAGGGAGGGTGCATGCACCGTTTCATGCAGATTGGTGCTTTTACTAAATAAATAAATAAATAAATAAATAAATAAATAAATAAATAAATAAATAAATAAATAAATAAATAAATAAATAAATAAATAAATAAATAAATAAATAAATAAATAAATAAATAAATAAATAAATAAATAAATAAATAAATAAATAAATAAATAAATAAATAAATAAATAAATAAATAAATAAATAAATAAATAAATAAATAGATAAATAAATACAAATCACACTGCCTGGTGGAGACAACAAACAAATCAAGCCATTAGTGTATAGCTTCAAATAGTTGGCATACCACACAGCCAAGTGTTGAAAGCAACTCGGATATAGATTTCACATAAGCCCTCAGTGACTAATAGTGTGCAGAGGCTTTCAGAACTGTCTGGAGCCAGCAGGTACCAATGCTGCATCTGGTTTGAATGAAGAGGAAGAGGCTGCTTTCAAGTGAACAGATTAATAAATTCTATGGGAGATGATGTTGACACATGTTTGCTATTAAAGCCGTTCAAGGTTTCATTTCATTTCATACAACCAACATTTCTTGTTATAGGTAAGGTAAAAAAAAAATTGTGCTTGGCAAAGATAACTAAAAGATGGATCCATCTTTTACGATCGTTGCCATGCAGATTTTCTTTTAAAGAGTAGGTATCACGGATATTTCCTTTAAAAACTAATGACGCATATCTATCAATGACCCCCTAAAGATGTCCAGAAAAAAGTCGTTTCAGAAAAAATACAATATATAGGCAGAGTTGAAGAAAGAAGTTGAGAGCCCCCCCTGCTTCCCTGAAAAGGTGTTGCATTCGGGAAAATAGCCGAACGCGCCATCGCGTGACGTATGCAGTAGTTCGCTCGGCCAACTTCGGCGAGCAGGTCGTGCAGCTCAGCTTCCGGCTAAAGTTATCCACAGTAGCATAGCATAGCATAGTAGTAGGATAGCCTACCCAAATACAATACAATTAAATTATATTTGGCAGCGATCAGCTGCTTAGTTGTCATGATCTTCAAGATCACATGTGCGTTGGTGCATACGCACACACACGTTGCAATCGAGGTGCGACAATAATACTTTTATAGAGACTAACTAATGTTCTTCTAATATTCAGATTCCGAATGACGCTCAATAATAATGGTTGGTTGTTCTCATTGTTGAATACAGAGGCTATACCTCAATGAAGTGAAACGGACTGCCATTCTCTTTCACTCGTCTCACTTCATTATTTACTTGAATCACAAAGAAAATCACAAAGAAAAAATAAGGTAGTATTTTTACGGTGCTGATTCAGGGCTGAGCCAGGCTATACAGAGTCTTTATTTATACTGCAATACGACCATCATTATGGTGTTGTCTATGCCATATGGTTTACATCTGGTCGAAATAATTCTGGTTATAACAATATTACTGATTATAACTCCCCGCCATGCTCACATTAAAGAGCTATTTTTTATATTATAGCCTATATTACGTTATATAGATAACTAGCTGGGGAGAGAACAGGAAGAAGTTACAACATACATTAGAGTCTATGGGCTCGCGCAAGTACATGGACCACGTAACCAGGCTATTTTCTGCCTCCTCAATATCGTTTACCGACACCGAGTAAACTCACTAGCCTGCCTAAGAGACGTAATCTCTTCATGGGCAGGCTAGCGAGCGTGGCCCGCTGGAACCAGCCTGGAGGTTGGATACAGTGACTCAAGAAAGACACGCCCCCCAAGCCTGTGTAGAAATGCGAGCCGTGCACAGCCGTGTTTCCCAGTAGATAATGCAAAATCGGCTGGCGGATTATTTACAAAAAATCTCGAGTGCATAGTATAGCTGTCCCTGGTCATGCTATTTACTTCATTAACATGACGCTAAAATAATGGAATTCCGAGGAGTTTTTAACATGTGTTCCTATGGTGTGACGTCAGCAGTCTACTACAGGTGACGCGCTGTTTTGGGTCGGGCTTTTCCGAGCTGGTGGGAGGGGTTTTTCAGAAGAGTGGCCACTTTTTTCCTCCGACCTGACACAGCATTGAAACGGCTTTATATAGCCATATGTTTGCATTTTCGAATGTTATCACAACTTTGTCATAGTTAAAATGAGAAAAAGTTGATATTAGCATGAGATTTTGTTTTAACCTGGCTGAGTGCCTTGGACCTCTTGCACTTTCACAAAAAGTTGGCAATTACTTTATTATCATTTTACTGTAGCCCTACTAGTCCTTAATTAAGATCACTGAACCTTTATTGAGTGGGAGGAGGGAGATGACAGGAAACAACAAGTTGCATGTTTTATGTTATAGGTTGTAATTAAATATGCTGTATATACTGTTTCTATTGTTTTTAGTGGGGTGGGTCATTCGGGCAAGTGGGTGAACGTGTATTTATATTCAGAAGAAGCTGGCAATTACTTTATTATCGTTTTACTGTAGCCCCATTAGCCCTTAATTAAGATCACTGGACTTTAGGAAACAACAATAATTTGCATCTACGTCTTACCATCGTCACAGCAAACAATTCTTCTGAAGATTATATTACTTTATACTTTTATAATATGGATGAGAAATTGGAATGCAACGTCTACTGAATTTACAAACAAGTTAATCGAGTAGATCAACTTACACGGCCTTGCATTGT
The DNA here is from genome assembly GCA_039105355.1 of Benthosema pterotum. NCBI lineage: Eukaryota > Metazoa > Chordata > Actinopteri > Myctophiformes > Myctophidae > Benthosema > Benthosema pterotum. The sequence continues at coordinate 25,698,513 of CM076968.1, read as the reverse complement.
GTCCCTGTCCAACATCTCTGCCAAAAATGTTTTGGAACAAAATATTCTTTACAACTTCGTGGCCAGAATGAAATTTCAGCCTCCACAAGTACCACTCAGTGTGAGTGGAGTTAGTTGGTGATATTGATTTTTCTGGAACAGGAGCATTTGTCTTGCTAGAAACTCGTCTGCGTACTCTGGGCCAGACTCAAATCAGAATCACCATTAATTTATTTATTGTCTGTGTCGTATGACGGTTTTACAAGTAAAAGAGTCTGTGAGTTTGTTTTTGTGCATAGTTCCCATTGTGTCGTTAAGAAAAAGTTTTTTTTTTGTCGTACAAAACAAAGGACTTAATTCTCCAAAAGACACATTTCCTAGAGGTATATAGGGTGTCAAATGTATTACCATGTTTTAGTGCATTAATTGTAATTTGTAAATTCAACTAATTTGTATTGTAAGTGATTGATTGCAATGTTTTTATTAATGTAAGTCGCTATGGATAAGAGTGTCTGCTAAATGCCTAAATTGTAAATGA
>CM076968.1:25545496-25692996 GCA_039105355.1 Benthosema pterotum | reverse complement strand
TTTATCATCAGACAGGGCACTGATAAGGCGGTCCACACTACAACACTGTAGGTATGTGTTGTGCACTGTATGTAGCCAAGAATGATCACAGACTAGATGCCATGAAATCTTCTTTAAATCCTTAATTACAGTCATTTACATTTTCAGCGGCACATTACAGTAGGCTATAACCCAAAACTAATTATGAACAGCCTAGGGATATGGATGAGCTCTTCGTCTTTCCTGGCACAAAGCAGAGATCTGAGAAATGCAGTCTTAAGGCTAGTGAGAAGGTTGTCAGTTTAATGAAAATGTAATCATTTTGTATAGTTTAAGGCTCCGCTGTATTTTGCCAGGATTTTGTTAACGGATGTATCAGCGGTTATATAAAAATAATAATTCTAGAATTAGTTCATAAAACACCTTGATATCTGTATCTATTCAAACAGAAGAAGGATAGAACAATATTGTCACAACGTTGCATAGGCATACCTAGAAATGGGATATTCTTTGGTATAACAAAAAGAAAATAAGCAAACAGGCTACAAATGAAAACAAATATACAGTATATACTGCATATAACACACATGTGAAGTGAAGGGTGTGTTTTAAAGCATTGTACGGTAACAACTAAAGTCTCTGTAGTGTTTATGTTGTACTATTACTACAAAATGATATAAAATAAAGGGATTTAAGATCATTAATGCTGGGCTCCTGCTTAAATCCACTGCATTCCTGCCTACTTGATTTGTTGTCAGATTCTCTATAGAAGTCTATGGGGCTCCATTTTCGTTACACGCTAAACCCCTTATCCCAAACCCTTATCTTTTTTTTTTTTTTTTTTTTACTATTTTGATAAACCTTTTGGAATAGTTCAACATGCCAATCTATTGACACGTTGTGAGCTTGTAAACTGGCCTTTTTAACTCTTAAAAATGCTTTTTAAAATAGTTTAAAAAGGCAAAGAAGACCAAAGCATGGAGGATGGGGTAGCGCCCCCCAAAGATCCAACCAAAAGGGAAAGGAAATCCCAGTCAAAATAAACAAATGATGGAAGAGCTACATGGCTTACCATACAACAGGCCATGGTAAACCAGCTCTCTCTAAACTACCGCAATTAGATCCTAAACTTTTCCATTCAAAATGTAAATTATGCAGAGGGAAAAACAGAAGGGGGAGGAAATAATCACCTCACTCCACCCCGTGCTGTAGCATCACCTGTCTCAGCATGTCATTGTGCAGTGAGTGACCACTGCCTATCAACTCTCTCGAAACCAATTAGCCACCAGGATGCTAATTGGCCGCAGTCAGTGTTCATTGTCATTGTTTTGTCCGTTTATTCAGCACGGCATATCCTGTTGGTCCGACTGGACCCCATTATATTATTTGCACAAAGGAAAGTTTATAACAAAATCTGCTAAGAAGACTTTAAACAATTCGTACTCAAGAGTCTTTTCGCCAACTTGACACTCAGGCCTTTCCAGGGTTCATAGTTTCCTAGATTTTTTTGTATGGATTATGTGCCTATAGGCACCATAATCCATACCAACTGTCAAACAGTCGAAACTGTGCATCGTACAGGTGGATTCCCACAGCAAACAACAGTGTGATTGACACAGTATCGGCAGTATGTAAGGGGCCGGCAGTCCCCAGGTGAAACAATCAATAACGAACTAGTGCAGCATTAGAGCTTGAATTCCCCCTTGAGCATATACTTTACATAAACATACAGCCAGCCAAGCTCATGCCCCTAGTATAGCAGGTAGACCTCCATGCATCTAAAATGTCAGCTAATGTGTTGCATTTCATTTATTTAACAGGGAAAGCTAGTTCACTAATGTTCTGTTGCCATAACAACACGTCTCCATGTGTGTTGTGTGGCAGTGCTGTTCTAGATGTATTTTCCATACGTCATTGTGGTTGTTTCACAACCACATGCCGATGATATCCAAGTCACGTTGCTCAGTGCAATACATTCACTAACAGTGTTGGGACATATTACTAATATATTAGTAATATATTACTGATAATGAATGGCAAATATTACTTTCTGAAGTAATATGTCCCAACACTGTTCACTAATATCACTGCATAGATATTATTCTGGAACATCTGTGTTGAGGTTTTATTTCCAAAAAGATACCAAAGTCACTGCAAAAAAAAAACTCTCACTTTTCAATAGGGGTCTGTGATTGGTCCATCACAATTTTGGGCTGAGAGAAATATAATTCCAACCGAGTGCCAGAACCAACCTGCGCAGGGATTTTTTTCCTGGCAGTGGCACTTTGGGCTGATTTCCAGGCTGCTTTGGCATGTAGACAGGAGGAGCAGACCTGCTCTACCTCCTGAGACACATCACCCTGAATATGTGATGATTATATTCGGAGATGAGAGGCACCTGAGACAAACTATCACCAGCCATTAATCTCAGATCATTAATGTAAATTGTACGCCTTGTACCATTAAAATGGGCCAGCATGTAGTCTTTGTCACTCGGTGGTGATTATTGTAAAGGCCAAATGGCTGATTGAAGCAGAAAGGTCACATTTTTTTAGCTGGCTTGGGAGGCTCATGTAGACTATACAAATGGTTTCTCAGTTATGAAAGTGCTTTTTCTTGCTAGGCATCCCTGTAATTCAGGGGTGCCTTGAAAGGTACATTGTGATCTACCAGTAGATCACAAAGGCTGTGCAGGTAGATCACATGACATGCCCCTAAGATTATACGCTTTATATATTTATCTAACATGTGAATTAAGGTGCCTTGATTGATTGGCGTAAAAAATAGGCTTAAGTATTGTAATTCTGTATCCATTGTCGAATCCATCGCAGTGGGTGAGTCATATAAATGGGCACATTTAACAATAAATGCTCAGAACACTTATCCATCCATCCATCCCAATGGATGGATGGATCAATCACCCCTGGAGAGATAATTTGCCATGCACAAGCATTTCCTGTATTTTGAAAAACGCCCACAAGCAGGGGCGGATGTAATATTTCCCAATTGGGGGGGGCAGACGAAAATGGTAAGGGGCCAGCTTCATCGCAGGTGTCGCTTCGTGCCACGGGCGATGAAGCCGCACCCATACCATTTTCAGTAGTGTTTCAAATACTTTTAAATATAAGCACTGAAATATCTTGGGTTGTTTTGCATGCCATCATGTTTGGTGGGGCAGAATGTGCATTTAGGGGGGTATTGCCCCCCCATGCCTATGCCTAGGTCCGCCCCTGCCCACAAGTCAAAAAAGTGTGGGTACCCCTGCTTTGATTCCTCATGAATAGACTTATAATGCATTCTATTCTACTTATAACTTTTTTAAGAACTAACACTCAGATTGTTTTAGAACAATAAGGCATAAAGCATTTTATAATGATTTATAATGTAAAGTATTTACTTAGGGTACAAAAGTATAAACATTTGTACACTACTTTACAGCACTGATATACTCAAAACAAAAAATGTCAGTGAGTTCATGATTATGGTCCACGACACACACAGTCTGCTTAACAACTCCTGTAGTCTTACCATGTCTTTGATCTTGAAATGTCATACTGTATGTTGAAGCTCTTCTTGTGGCTGAATCTATCTGTTGATGCCCCAGGCAGGCAGAAGTACTGTCTGTGAGTGAGAAAAAAGGAAAAAGATCAACATGAAAAACTGATGATGTGATTTGTGAAGTTAAATGGAATAAGACAAACCACAGAGATTAGCTGAAAGCTGTTGTACTGGGTGTAATAATAGAAGGGTATATACTGGATAGAGGTTAACCATTTTCTATGTGTGTGGAGAAAAAAATACAAGCTATGAGATCTAAAAGCTCAGATCTCAAAACTAGGACCGCGGTTTTGGTTAGGGTATTTGCAACTATAAACTAGTTGCATCTGGTCGCGACTACTAGTTGTGACCAAATTGCAACCCGGTCATTGGTTGTTATTATTGCTTGCAGAGCTAGAACTTTATTAGCACACAGTGTGAACAGCACAACAACAAAGAACCAGGAAGTTACTCCTCACTTCTCTTAGGTCAGTCAGCAGAGGTAGATTAGAACAGTAATGAAACAGTGCCATCTATTGGACAAACTGTTGAGAAAACTACTGCATTACAACACTCCCACTTAGTTTTTTCAATAGCATTAAATAAGTTCCTTTAAGTTCTTAAGTTCCTTTAAATAATAATACAGAGCTGTGCTCGCACTCATAAATATTCAACAAAACAACAAAAAAAAACATTTCTTTCACATTGTTTTCACTGGAACTCTTTTGTTTGTTTACAATGTTTTTTTTCACTGGAACTCTTTTTCACAATATTGTTACTGGAACTCTTTTGTTTTCATTCATTTTTTTTATTTGCATTGATCAGGCAGCGTTCGGCGTACACCTGTCAAGCACAGAACCACTCTATTCAATAGGGAAAAGTCCAATCTCTCCCCTGAGGTATTCAAATCTCTGTCTAGGCAGTGGTTTGGTAAAGATATCCGCTTTCATGAGATTTGTTGGACAATACTGCAGTTCGATTTGTCCATTCTGCACGCATTCACGGATGTAGTGGTAGCGAATGTCAATGTGTTTGGTCCTGGAGTGGTTCACAGGATTCTTCGCGATTGCGATGGCTCCTTGGTTGTCTTCCAGGATCACTGTGGACACAGATTCCACTCCGAGATCACTCAGCAGTCTTTTCAGCCAGATTCCTTCTTGTGCTGCTTGGCTGAGTGCGATGTACTCTGCTTCTGCTGTTGAAAGTGCAACTGTTGCTTGTTTCTTGCTGAGCCAGCTTACTGCTCCTCCACTCAGTAGAAAGACGTTGCCTGTTGTTGAGCGGCGGTCATCTTGATCTCCAGCCCAGTCAGCATCCGAGAATCCAATCAACGCTCCAGAGTCAGATTTTTCATACTTGAGAGCCAAGTTCAGCGTCCCTTTCAAGTATCGAAGTATCCTCTTCACGGCGGTCAGATGTGCAGCATCTGGATTTGCGTTGAACTTTGAGACAGCACTCACTGCTTGAGCTATATCAGGTCGTGTTGCCATTGCAGCATATAGCAGACTTCCCACCATTGATTGATAGGTATGCTGGTCCACTGGCTTACTGACACCATCACTTTTGCTCAATTTGACGTTGGTATCAGCAGGAGTTGCCACAGGATTTGCATTTTCCATTCCGTATTTTTGCAGTATGGCTTCAATGTAGTGCTTTTGATGAAGAATGACACGGCTTCTCTCTTTGTCTTGGCTCACAGAGATGCCCAGGATATAGGACAGCTCTCCCATGTCTTTCATCTTGTAGCGCTCCTTGAGAGCCACTTTGAGCTCGTTCATGCTTTCAGTTGACTCTGTTATCAGGATCAAATCATCCACATAGACTGCGAGTATTTCAAGCTCTTTTCTTGATCTCACAAATACGCAGGGGTCTGAAGTGCTTTGCTTGAATCCGATTTCCATCATGAACTCTGTGAAAGCCTTGCTCCAACAGCGAGGAGACTGTTTCAGTCCGTAGATTGATTTTTTTCAGTTTGCATACCAGGTGTTCCTGCCCTGGTTTGATGTAGCCCTCCGGCTGCTCCATGTAGATTTCTTCTTCCAGGTTCCCGTTAAGGAATGCAGTTACAACATCCATCTGGTGTACATGTAGGTCGTTTTGAATGGCAAAGGAGAGTAGTGTACGAATAGAGCTGAAACGTACTACTGGTGAAAACGTTTCATCATAGTCAGCACCATACAGCTGTGAGTAGCCCTTGGCGACGAGCCTGCACTTGTACCTCTCCACTCTTCCATCACTGTGATGCTTGACTTTGAACAACCATCTCGATCCTACTGCCTTTCTTTCTCTTGGTAAATCCACCAAGTCCCACGTCTCATTTTCCAGCAGTGACTCATATTCCAAGTCAGCCGCCTCCTGCCATTCTTTTGCATTAGGACTTGTCAATGCTTCTTTCAGTGTGACTGGCTCTGTCACGCGACACATATTGGCATGATGATCAACAGTCACTGTATCGGCAAACTCTTCATATCCAAATCTTCTTGGAGCCTTTCTGATTCTGCCGCTTGTTCTGACAGTGCTGTCAGCGGTGACCTCTTCATGTTGTGTTTCACTCTCATCTGTTTTTATGTCAATCTCGTTCTCTGAGCAGGGTACTTTCACTTCCTGCTTCCAGTCGAAGTTAGACTCATCGAAGATGACATCACGGCGGATTAGAATCCTCCTTTTCTCTTCATCATACAGGCGATATCCCTTGGCGTTGTTCGCATATCCAACGAAACGAAGCTTCACAGCCTTTTTGTCCAGTTTCCTTCTTTCTTCGTCTGGGATATGAGCATAAGCAATACAGCCAAATACCTTCATGTGGCTCATGTCAGGTTTCTTTCCACACCATCTCTCATAGGGTGTCTCTTCTTTCAGAACAGCTGTGGGCAGCCTGTTCTGTATGTAAGCCGCGGTGGCTACCGCCTCTGCCCAGAACATTTTTGGCAACTTTGCGTGTGACAGCATGCTTCTGGCTGCTTCAACTAATGTCCTGTTTTTTCTTTCTGCAACACCGTTTTGCTGTGGTGAGTGAGGTACAGTCATTTCATGGTGAATGCCTTGAGACTTCAAATATTCTTGAAACTCCTTTGACGTGTACTCACCACCGTTATCCGTCCTCAGCTTTGTGACGCTCAGACCAGACTCATTTGAGAATGTTCTCTCAAACTCCTTGAATTTGCTTAGCACCTCGTTCTTCTGTTTCATGAAGTATACTTTGCAGCATCTTGTGTAGTCATCAATGAAGGTCACAAAATATTTTGAGCCACTTATAGATTCAGTCTGCATGGGACCACACACATCACTGTGAATCAGCTGCATTTTGCGTTTGGAACGGATCCCTCCAATCGACTTGAATGGCTTTCTAGCCAACTTGCCTTCCACACATCCTTCACAGAAGGGAATCTCTTTTTCTGCAGGGAAGTTCACTCCGTTCACCAGATCTTTGAGTTCCTTAAGTTTAGTAGTGTGAGCAAGGCGCTGGTGCCACAGACTGGCAGCTACTGATGCACTGTGACATACTGGTCCACTTCCTTCAATATCCAGCTGGTATAGTCCATCAGCTCTTTGCGTTCCCATGCCTTGAAGTGTTCCATTTCTTCCACGTATGTAGCAACGAGACTTTTTGAACTGCACACTATTTCCTTTCTTGGTAGCAGCTCCCACTGAGAATAAATTCCCAGACAACTTTGGAACATACAGCACATCATACATTGTGACATTTTTTACATCACTTGTCTTGAAAGACATTTTCATGTTGGCATTTCCAATTCCTAGGGCGTCTACCACCCTGCCATCACCCAGTTTCACTGACTGTGTTTTTGTGAATTGCTGGTAGTCTTGGAGAATGTCTTTATCACATGTCATGTGTTTTGATGCTCCAGAATCAATTAGCCATTCAACCTGTTTTGCACTGTCACTGTTTGCCTCTTTCATCACAAAGGCACTTTCAGAGGAATCTTCTTCATCCTCACACATCACATGCTTGGCTTTGTGAATTTTCTTTTTTGGTTTGTTTTTCCAGGTCGGGCAATCACGTTTTATATGACCTTCTTTTCCGCATTTGTAGCATCTCCACGTACTTCTGTCTGCTGCTCCCACTGTCTTGGAGCTATCCTGCACGTTTCCTCGAAATTGTGACGACATGGCTGATGCACCTCCTGACGTAGCACTACTGGAATCATTAGCATTCACTCGCTTTTGTTCCTCATTTATTAATGCTTGCTGAACAAACTTCAGTGTCAGGTTGTCAATCTTTGTTTCTAGTGCAGTGACAATTGTTGCATAACTTGGTGGCAAGCTACCTAGCAGTGTGACGATCTGATCTTCCTCTTCAATTACAGATCCAATTGCTGATAGCTGATCGGTTAGCTCCTTCATTTGTTTTAGGTGATCAGTTAAAGCATCTCCTTCTTTCATTTCACATCGGAAATATCTTTTCTTCAGGAACAGTTTATTTGCCACAGTGTCTCTCTCAAAATGAGCTTTCAGCGTAGTCCACGCCTCTTTGGGAGTTTGACAGCTTGTTATCAGGTATAGCTGGGGTGTACTTACATTCAGTACTACCATGGAGAATGCCTTTTCTCTCCGTCGAGCGAATTCAGCCTGTGCTGCTGCATTAGCATCTGCAGCTACCGTCTCCGTCTCGTCTAGCAAGCCCCATAGTCCTTTCGCTTTTAGCCAGTGTTCCATCTGAAACTTCCATGTTGCCCAGTTCTCTGGTCCGCTCAGCTTGTCAATAAACAGCTTATCCTCCATTGTGATATCCCACAATACTGTTTATCTTCACACAAAGTCCGTGTACAGCAGCTTTTTCAGCGACGATCTGGGCCCATAACCTATTGCTTGCAGAGCTAGAACTTTATTAGCACACAGTGTGAACAGCACAACAACAAAGAACCAGGAAGTTACTCCTCACTTCTCTTAGGTCAGTCAGCAGAGGTAGATTAGAACAGTAATGAAACAGTGCCATCTATTGGACAAACTGTTGAGAAAACTACTGCATTACAACCCGGTCATTGGTAGTTATATCAGTTTAAACCTGGCGTATCATTGGATAATCTAGGGCAGGGGTTATCAACAGGTGGTCCGTTGAGAGGGTTCCAGGTGGTCCCCAGGCTAAATGATGGAAAGTTGGTTAACCAGATGTAACTCTTGAGAATGTAAAAATGAAACCAAATGGACCCTTGCGGGTCCATTTGGTTTCATTTTCACACTCTCAAGAGTTAGAATATCCATCATCTGCAGCACTATTTAATTAAGAAGTCTACTACACTGTTTTGTTTGCAAAATCCAGAGTTCATTAGTTTTAGGTCTTTGGAGCTGAAATATCATCAAGTGGTGGTCCGTGGCTCAAATGCTGAATAAATGGTGGTCCCTGGTATCAAAAAGGTTGAAAACCCCTGATCTAGGGGGTAGGGTATTGGATAAAATAAAATGCATGAGTGCCTTTTGGTATACTTTTATTGTTAAAGTTTTTGTTTCTGTAGTGGAAGTGGAATTGTACAGCTTCACTGACAGTAAATGTAGCGGAGAAGGCCTCATGACCAGAGCAAATGACCACCACAGAGCAAATTAGATTGAAGGAGGAGAATTCCATGAAACCCCCATGAACTCACTTCACACAACCAAAACTGGATTAAACACTAGTGTTTATGAACTCCTTTGGAGTCAACAGAAATTAAATTATGTCCTCTGAAACCCAAAAATATGTGTCAACCTTTTAATAATGTGAAGTGGATGAGGCCCACTATTGAGGCCCTGCATTTAACAGGTCTGGTTGCTCTGAATGCTTACGTCAAATCGGGTATGTTTGGATGGATATGTGCCCCCTTCCACATACCCTTAGGACGCTATGGGGCTCTGAGGAAGACAGGAGCTTGGATGGAATTGAATACAAGCACACACACGCATGCACACGTGCACGCACGCACGTACACATGCAGAGAGCATCTGGGCTTTCCTGTATCTATTGAGCTTTGAGGTCAGTCAGGCATTGGCCTCAATCTGTTTGTGAAATGTAGACTGATTGTGTGTGCGCGTGTGTGAATTTGTGCGTGCGTGTCTCATCCCCCAGTGCATTGCCCATCTTTTGGCACGGAAATAAACCCAGGCAAGAATCATTACTATTCAAAAGCTTATTAAGTCTGGAATTTTCAGAGCTTAATTTGTTGATGTGGTTTACTGGCTCTAATGTGCGTCAGCATATTTTACATTTTGATCACTCAACCAACCCTTTTATCCAGGGACATACAATGTGAGGCTGCTTGCCCATTCTACAGTAAATGCCTGGTTTCATATAAACACTGAGATAGTAACACACACCAAACTCGCCATTGTTTTTTTTTTTTCCATATGGGAAAAAAATGTAACAAAAACAGATTTCCGTACAACATTGTGGCAAGTGTGACGTTATTTAATACAATTAGATGAGACTTGTTCGAATGAATGGGCTATAAAGTTGCACCTTGCTGGGAAAACGGCAGCCTTGTGAATATGGTCCACAAGGCCTCAGGAGATGCTCTGAAATTAAAATCCATTGTCTAAGAGGCTAATAAATCTGGAAAATATGGAGACAAATATGGAAACAATGAAATGTCTACTAGGCTATTCACAGTTGAATACAGTCAATACAATCAAAGAGAATGGTCATATTTCAGTTCACCTCCTTCTGATTGTTTGCATCTCTCCATGGCACCATATTTAAGTGTGAATCATTATGCACTCTGTATTCTGCTTAACCTGCAGCATCCTGAATTTTATTGGCACTTTGGCTATCGTTGCGTGCGGCCACTTTCTTCTTTATCAAGATTCACGTTATCGTACAGTATGAAACATACGATGTAGACATGGGGTCATCATTTTCTCCAGGCTACAGACCACTAAGTGAGAGAGATGAGGTAGGACCCCCAACTACATGTGGTATAAAATTGTTTTGCAGATTTTTCTGTTCCAGCCCAGAAGGGATGCTAGGGTTCAAGTAGATAATGTAAAAAATAGTATAACAATTGGCATTACAGAAAGATCTTGCAATCCTCTGTAGTAACTCTGGAGTCCCCAATACCTCTTAATTCAGAAGGCTGTTCTATGGCTCTGTATGGACATTATTATTAACCCAATTCTAAACCCTGGTCCTTTGTGCCAGTAACATACTGGTATTCGAAAGCCAGCTATTCCGATGCATTGCCATTCCGACTCTGCATTATACCCATTATAGGATAATCCTCAACCCTATACGCACAGTCACACACGGAAGACATCCAGTTGAAATGGTGATGCATTGAAATACCACTTACTATTCGGTCCACATAGATTTACAGCCATTTTTAGTTTTCACTTAGATTCCATGCCAAATAGCTATGAGCAAATTCGGTTAACACATACAGGTCTTTAAATCATATCTTATATAAGTACAGAGGCTGCCTAGATTGTGTTATTACGTTTGAAGCGTATGCCAAAGTATTTGTGCTTTTGATCCATTAAAATTCCCTTGAAAATAGTCCAATGGTTTGTTGTCGAAGAGGAAAATATACTCCATAGTAGCGATGGCAACGGCAACCCAGTCCACCCTGCAACCATGCTCCCCATAGAGGGACTCAATTCCCAATAATCAGAGTTCATCAACTCCATCCCCCAAATGCATTTTTCAGTATAATATTAATGTGGTTTAGAATTGTGAATGCAAAAAGTGTATGATCAAAAGTGTTTTTGCTGTTCATAAAGCTTCTTACAAGAGGGGAACAGTACAATTGCCTAGTATATGTTGAATCACTCTCTCTATTTAAATACACTAGATCCTTACAGTATATAGCCATGCTGATACCCTTGTGCACCATGGTCAACACAACTGTGCCAGGTGAAATCACCCCTCAGCTACACTATATCAGAGAAAATATGAGTGCACATCTGTGCACAATTATATGAAATGGATGTTGTGATGGGTTTGGACCAGGCTAGTTCACACTCATTTTGTCCTTCACCATCTCATATTTTCTGGTCACATCTTGTGTCCAATAATGTATAAATACTCCTAGAGGGAACTATGGAGGATCAACTAAATTCACTACACATGGCAAGCTTGTAGGTCTATTTGAAATACAGTACCAAGTACCATGTGTTGTTTGTCAAAAAGGAAATGCATGCATTTAATTGAATTTGACCAGAAGCAGCCAAGCGGGAATAATACAACGAATGTCCAGATGGGGATCATCATGAACAGAGGAATGGAATCCGCCACCCCCTCGCCTCAAATGCCTGGACTCTCCACATTTTTCACATAGGTTAGGTAGCACACAGAGACATGTCAAAGTCACTAACCTACAACTAAAGTACTTCTACATTGCACTAATGACCTGCAGACTGAAACAGTGGAGGGCGACAAATTAGTTGAACCGAGCTCCTCGCTGTCTTCAAAGGATGATGTTGTTCAAAGCAAGAGCGAGGGAGTGTGGGACTGGTTGACTGTGCGGGCGGTGGAAAAGAGAGTGAAATGGGGGGAGAGAGCAGAGAGGTGGAGGAGAGAGTGGGTAAATGCAGGAGGTAATGAGACAGGCTGAAACAGGCTGGCAGAAAAAAAAATAATGATCAAAATGTGAATGCGGTAGGAAATGAGATGGTGACAGAAGGAAACATAAAGTAATAAAAAGGGATACGTGTGGAAAGGCAAGAACAATTAAACCAGAATGGAAACGAGAAACATGTCAACAGAAACCAACAAGAGATGGAGAGAAATGTGGAAATGAGAGAAAATGTGGGTCGTGAGATAACCACAAAGCAATGTGAGCCATATCGTTCCATTTATTTCATTATGTTGCTATACAGCTTATGGGTGACCAGCCTTGTACACACACAGTGTTAAATGAAAGCTGAGAACTGTGTGTGACTATAAAAGATGCAGCCATGCATGCTCAATACACACTGTCTGGGGTCAGAGAAGTAAATAGAATTATTATTCATTCCATTTTAATCTCCTGTGATTTTTCACAGCATGACAAAATGATCTTTGCCACCCCCTCTTCTTCACTAGACCTAATTTGATACAATGAGGTTTTGACATTGTGCGTCCGTGCATGAGCGGAGGTAAGGAGAGGTTGAGGAGTTTAGCAGTTTGAGTATTTGTGTTGTTTTCTGAAGCACTTTTTACAAAGTACAAAAAAAAGTGTTTTTTCTGCACATAACTCAAAAAACGCTGCATTGGTTCTAAATGTTTTGAAACCAAAACAGACATAGAATCTTTTTTTTTTTTTTTTTTTTTTTTTTTTACAAAGGAAACCAAATCTAAAACCTGAAAAATGTAGTGATTACTGATTTCTGCCAGACAGCAATGATATTTGTGTATTCCACTTCAGTGACTGAAACGATTCGGGTACAAACAGCAATTTCTAAAACTTGACAACAAAAATGACAACATGACAACATTAAAAATGACAACATTAAAAAGCATAACACAATTAAGTTTTACTCCAAGATATTATTGTTGCATATTTAACAGAATCTATTATCTACATGTGGATATGTACCTCACTAGTGTTGGCAATATCAATTTGATAGCAGCACTTATTTTCACACGAGGGGTCTCTCTATTTTGATGGGCAGTTTATATTATAGGGTCAAGTTGGACCACATTATCTTCACCACGGAGGTGTTTATCTCCGCCTCTGTATCAACAACACTCAACATCTCTCTTGTTTACCTCGGTTGAATAGCTCATTAGCCAACAAAACTCTTCATTTACAGCTAGAATCAGAGTGGTTTTCCAGGCTCTCTCAGCAGGCGGGATGCCCTCTGTACCTGCCCTCTGCTTACAGCCTCTGACAGCAAAGCCCGGAGTGCTGGGTAGAGAGAATCTTGCGGTCTACAGCACTAACAAGCTCGGCTAGCAGGCTGTGCTAACAAGTCCCAGTGCACATGGACAACTCCATTAAGCAAAATATATTGTTTGAACCCACATTCACCCCCTCCCCCTTCCCCCAACCTCCAGAGAGGAGAGAAGAAATTAAAAGGAAGGGGAAGGATAGGAAGCAGTCGGGAGGCGACACTGTGACATGATGAGCGTGTTTTATTTAATGGTAACAAGGTCTCAACACAAAATGTACAATGGATACTTAAAGACTACATAAAACATGAAGGAGTAACATATTTCTGTAGCCAGATGTACATCAGTCTAATTTGGTTTTACAGTAATTATTAATTAATTATTAAAAGTATTGCGATGCAACCAGATGCAGCTGCACTCTAGGCAGAGCAACTAAAGTGAAAAATTTGTTGGGCGAAATATAACCATATGTTTTTTTCTTAAGATGGAGTGTTTTTTTCCTGATTAGAATTAAACATTATCAACCAGGTATTATAATTAAACAAGTAGAATTTATTTCAAACAAGGTCCATTTGCAAGAATTTCTTCCAAACGAGGTCCATTTGCAAGAATTTCTTTCAAACAAAGTTTACAGTATTTGTTAAAATGTTGTTTTTATGTGGACATTCTGGACATTCCCACCAGCCCATTAAGTATTGTATACTTGGTTTGCCTGGTGGTTGGTAGGCAAGATTCAATACTATGTCCCTTGAAAGACACGCTCTTTGTAATTCCCCACCTGTGATGCCACTACTTTGAGAGTGTAAAATGAAACCAAATGACCCTTATGGGAAAGAGAATGACTGAATGTCGTAGTAATCCAAAATGTAGCTTGGCACACAGCACAGAGGACACTCCAGAATGCAGCCTTTAACTTGCAATAGCAGCTCTTTTCTGAGAATTTAGGATTTAAAAGCCATTTTTTAACAATTGGTCTTGGGTGAAATGGTGGTCACACCAGATACTGACTGGTTCTGAGTCCCCAGACCCCCAATAAAGCAAAAGAAATGCACATTTCAGGGTGGCTTTTTATTGTGGACAGACTCATGATGTCAGATCTGCATCTTGATATGACACACCTGTGAGGTGGGATGGATTATCTCAGCAGAGCAGAAGTGCTCACTATCACACATTTAGACAGATTTGTGAACAATGTTTGAGAGAAATATTGTGTATATTGGAATTAATTTTAATATTTAAGTCTGTCTCATGAAAAATGGGAGCAAAAACAAACGTGTTGCGTTTATATTGTTGTTGAGTATGTATTGGCCTCTTGCTATGTAAAACACATTTTAGCTGCATTTTTGTCATGAAAGGTGCTATACAAACCGGGACCATATACCCACCTGTGTGCAGTGTGGTTCTTGGCTGTGGAGCTGCCTGCCAGTGATGCCTGTGTCTCATTTTGATCTGTGTGTGTGTGTGTGTGTGTGTGTGTGTGTGTGTGTGTGTGTGTGTGTGTGTGTGCTGCATGTGTGCGTGCATGTAGGTATGTATATGTGCGTGCTGCGCTGCCTATACTTTCATATCCACAGTCTGTCTTTGAAGCCTGTATGTTACTTTGTGCTCCTACTTTGTGTTCTTCTGAGATTGCACAACTTACCAACCGGAACAAACCAATATAGCCTACCTACTGCCTTCAGGGGCGGATATAGGCATTGGGCATGGGGGCAATGCCCCCCTAAATGCCCAGTCTGCCCTACCAAACACGATGGCATACATAACAGCGCAAGATATTTCGAATTAAAGTGCTTATATTTAAAATGAGTTGAAACACTACTACGGCTACTAACTAACTACAAATGTGTCACCACTAAACCAACAGCATTTCATCATTGAAAACAGAAAACTCCCTGAGTCAGACCTTTAGCTTTATGCATGCTGCGTGTCTGTTGCAACTTTAACAACAACTGATGTTATTATTGATGCTTAATTGCATAATATAAGTCCTGCAACTGAAATTGGTATGGGTGCGACTTGATGAAGCCGCCCCGATACCATTTTCTCTTGCCCCCCCCCCCCCCCCCCCCCCCCAATTGGGAAATGTTACATCCGCCCCGCTGCCTTTATGCATTGATCTGGTATAACATTGCTTTGTAGCGAATTTTTGTACTTTTATGCCTTGATCTGGTATGACATTGCTTTGCAGCAAAATTTCGCTTTGAAGCTCCATCAAATGACCTCCCAGGGCATTTATGCTTGAATTTGCTTCTTTATTCTCTGCATTCCTTCCTGTCCTGCTGAGAGAGGCTGATTTCCCCTGTTTTTGATTTGATTTAGATTTTTTTCTTATCTCTGCTTCACAACAAACAGCCAGCAAAGTGAAGCCTAGACAGGACAAAATGGAAAGGATGAGATAGGGGATTATGTGTGACAAAGGTCATGTGCTGGACTCAAACTCGTGACGTCAGGCGTACCGTACGTGACATGTTGGCTAAATACGCTTGGAGACGGGGCAGGGTGATGGATCTCTGTCTCCTGGGAAGTGTGAATAAATGTCCTGTGTTCTGACCCACAGGTAAACCCAGGAAGTATGAGCACACAGGCAGACAAACACAAAACATAGGCATTATGCACAAATACAAACGGAAAACCTATTGACAGGATAGATACCCAGGAGAGGAGAGATGTTGTTACGATAATCATGTTTAATTACAAACGTAGATGAGGTGTGTGTGTGTGTGTGTGTGTGTGTGTGTGTGTGTGTGTGTGTGTGTGTGTGTGTGTGTGTGTGTGTGTGTGTGTGTGTGTGTGTGTGTGTGTGTGTGTGTGTGTGTCGGCCCCAGTCTATTCTGCACACGGATGGACGTGTCTACCATGGCAACAGTGAGCCTGGGCTTTCCTTATCACTAAATTCCTCTGTCACCATGGACTCCCACTTTCTCTGCTCAATATAAACAATACTAGAATACAAGATGACAATTTGTAAATAAGTAGGCAGAATTGTATTTTTTTTTTCCAAACACAATTCATAATGTACGCTAGCTACATTTTCAATCACTGACTCACTGGTAGTACATGAGCGGAATTTCACTCATGTGCTTTAACGTCTGCCGGTCCGTCCGTTCGGTCTCGGGTGATCTGTGGGCGTCAGTTTGTCTTTTTTGTAGGTGAGGATGCACTATATATAGCGAGGATGTACTGTAAGTATCCTTGGCTCTCTTTGCTCCTGTGGCACAGGCCCTGTGTGGGTGGATGTGTTGTCTGGGAGTTTATCAGATGGGATCCATCCTCCCCATCATGCTTTGCATTTAAATGAAGCTAAGGACTCTTATGGATGGACTCGCAGAGGGAACGACCTCAGATGCTTGCCGACAACAAAGAAGTCAATACGCAATATAGCTGTCCCCAAACACACATTTACAACAAATGCTATAGCATTTCCGCAGTGTCCTTTTATGAATTTGTCTCTGTTATTCTCTATTGATCCCTGTACAATTGTTCCATTTGCATGCCAGAATTACAGTAATTTAACACCAGACTTTGTCCATATTAGAATCATTCTGCTTGTATGGGAGTGCTACAATCCATTTATTCCGAGTCCTAACCAATGATATTGAACTTATTGTAGGGTAACACAATTTGAAGATTGGTTTTATAATGCATTAGAAGCTCATTTATAATGCATAAGACTATAACACTCGTTATAAATGTCCATAACCATGTATAACTCATAACCACATTTATAACGTATTATAAATGTCAGTCATAATGCATTATTATAATTTAAGGAACAGCACATTATAACTACCATCGCTTAGTCAGTTATATAGTTATATAGGCACACATAGAAATTATGTAATGAGTCATAAAACATAATAACCACTGCGCTTCATAATGAAATAATGTCTTATAAACGTCAATAAATTGCTATAAGATGGCTTTCAGACCTTTAAGTATAAAGTGGCCAGATATTCATGTGTTATATAGTTGTACCATACCCTATAGTGTACAGCAGGGGAGCCCAACCAGTAGATCGCGATCTACCGGTAGATCTCGGCCTGATCATGAGTAGATCTCGGGAGATGTGTGGGGGAAAGAAAAAAATGGGGTGGAAAAGAAAAAAAAGAGTGATTTTCGTGTGTGTTTGTGTGTGTGTGTGTGTGTGTGTGTGCGTGTGCGTGTGCGTGTCTGTCTACGAAGCGGCTCATTTGGAGGATTGTTGTCTGCTGTCTGTGAATTATGCCAACAGTATTGTTCTACAACGTGTAATGGACTATTCTTATTATGATTGCAAAATTGCAATGGCAATGTTTGACCAAGTCTGTTGTACTTACTGTATGTTGTACTGTTGTAGGCCTACTTATGACAAGTCTGTTGTACTTTATGCTTATATGGACAGTAAACTGGTAAAACAAAGTAGTGTTTGTTGTTGTGAAGTTACTGCAGGCTGGCAACAACGCGTGTGGTTTGAAATGTTGATATTGGACTGGTAAATCCTGGAGGGGTTGGCTGCTAAAAAGTAGATCTTGGGTCAAAAAAGGTTGGGCACCCTTGGTGTACAGTATACATGGTTATTGATATTTATAACAAGTCTTAATAATACATTATGAATCTATTATAATATATTATTAATGAGCTCATAATGCATTATAAATAAAGCGTAAAATGTAAAATAAAGTGTTACCGATTGTATTTATATGTGACAATGACTGACAATGAATGTTTGTATTGTGCGTTCATAGTATGTAACAGTCTAGATCTGTGCTAAGACTGTTGTTGTTAGCCTGCCCTGTGTGACATTATTTCTGTTACTATTTACCAAGTAAAGTGTTACATTGGTTTCAATCGATGCGGTCTCACTGCATCATCGTTCCTTCACTTTATATCAAGTGAGAACCATGACAGCCCCCATTCTTCATGAGCTATACCAGGGGCAGATATAACATGTCCCATTTGGGGGGGGGGGCAAGAGAACATGTTGGAGCGGCAAGAGAAAATGGTATGGGGGTGGCTTCATCGCCCGTGTCACTCCGCGCTACGGGCGATGAAGCCGCACCCATACCATTTTCGGTTACAGGACTTTTATTACTCAAGTAAAGCGTCAAAAATAACATTAGTTGTTGTTGAAGTTGCAACAGACACACAGCATGCATAAAGCTAAAGGTCTGCTCAGAGAGTTTTCTGTTTTCAATGATGAAATGCTGTTGGTTTAGTGGTGACAAAATTGTAGTTAGTAGCAATAGTAGTCTTTCAAATCATTGTAAATATAAGCACTTTAATTTGAAATATCTTGGGTTGTTTTGCATGGCATCGTATTTTTAGGGTATTTAGCCCTTGCCTAGATCCGCCCTTGAGCTATACACTGTCTCAAATACAGTGATGTAAGATTCTAGAAGGGAGACAGATAGGGGAGTAGGCGACTTGCTGTGTGATCTGGAAGTGGAATTTCTAATGAGACTTGGTAATGGAATGAGTTAATGAAGGTGTCGTGGACACTGAGAGACCACAGAGTAGAAGAGGTAACCATGCTGAACCATGTTGCTAAGATCAGTGAGGATCAAGTGAAGAAGGTATTGAAGAGAATGAAGTGTGGAAAAGCAGTCGGTCCTGATGACACATCCGTAGACCAGGGGTGCCCACACTTTTTTGACTTGAGAGCTACTTTCAAAATGACCGTCTCAACAAGATCGACACATGAAAAATGTGATTGTTCCATGACTGAAAATCCATTTCAAGCCCCCCTAGAAAGTTTGAGTTTTGTAATGGTTGGTGATGGTGTTACTTACTGTCATAGTGTTAAGTCTTGAGAATAATGCACTTATAATGGAAAATAGAGGGGGAGAATTGGAAGGTTTTCCTGTATATCCTATGACTGACGTTTGAAAACAGTATTTGAGGTGGGTTTTTGGGTTGACAGTTGAACTAAGAACTTTCACGCTTTTGTCCACAATTGGGAAAGAACTGGCAAAACGCTGGTCATAACAAATAACAATTATCCTCCATTTTCTAATTGTGTGGACCGTTGAAAATTACGGAATACAGATCTTTAAACATAATTTAACTGGTTCCATTTTAACGCTCTCAAGAGTTACAGATCTATAAGAGTCCAAGTGCTGGGGGACTGTCATGTGATCTACCTGCACAGCCTGTGTGATCTACTGGTAGATCACAATCTACCTTTCGGGCACCCCTGCCGTAGACTCTACAGGTATATACTGTATACCTCTACGGCGTAGAGGTATGGACGTGTCTA
The DNA here is from genome assembly GCA_039105355.1 of Benthosema pterotum. Classification (NCBI taxonomy): domain Eukaryota; kingdom Metazoa; phylum Chordata; class Actinopteri; order Myctophiformes; family Myctophidae; genus Benthosema; species Benthosema pterotum. The sequence goes on along the minus strand of CM076968.1, from coordinate 25,673,449 downwards.
GGAGAAGTGTCAGCATACGTTTTGACTGTAGGAACGAGAGGGTGCCTGAGAAATGGAGGATTAGTGTGCTGGTGTCGAAGAACAAGGGTGAACAAGGGTGAGTGCAGCTATACAAGTGGAAGCTAGACGGAGGGGCAGAGGTGAGCATTTCTGAGCAGTCGTGTGGTTTGATGGTAAGGAAGAGTACTACAAATGCACGGTGTGCTTTGAGGATGTTGACAGAGAAGTTCAAAGAAGGTCAGAGTGAGCTGCATTGTGTCTTTGTAGATCTGGAGAAAGCATGAAAGGGTGACATTTTGGTAGCTCCTGCACCTGCACTCTTTCTGTGCACCTGAGGAAAACTGAATGCGTTATCTTTGATTCAAATAGTAGCAGACAGATGTGGCAGTGACAGTATGATCACACAGAAATACGAAATTATCGAGCCTGGAGGCAAATCTTCCTGGTGATAAAATGGCCACCAACGTAATCAAAAGGGACAACCAAAGAACTAGATTCCTATGCAGAATATACTCAATGGTAAATTACACACACAAAAAAAAAGGTTTCTTCAACTATGCTTGCACCTCTTGGTACCACAGCACCTGAAAGTTCCTGACCCTAACCCAATGGCTTAGGGTTGACGACAAAGTACAGCAACTTGCAATGGGTCTATGGTCCACAAGACTCACCAGTCCATCAAAATGTACCTGTCTACATACTTAAGGGCTCAAAACATGAATTTGACATTTCTTCAAGATTTTTGTATTGTTTTTATTGGCCTTTCCAGTGTACAATCCAACCCTAATCTTAGGGTGGGCACTACAAGGCCACTAAGCTGGTAGCCTTGACACCTGGGCTTTCATTTTCGTCCACTTTTTGTGATGAAAATGATTAGCATGTTTTTAGCATGATCAGCTAACAGCAGGTCCCAATCACCTAGAAATGACCAAACCGTCGGCTGTATGTCCATCGCTGATCATAGTCCAACAGCACGACAGTAAGGCTTGATTTGACTTAGCCCAGCTTTATGATAATAAAAACGATCGCACCGATTGAGCCCAGCAGCATGATGAAAACACCGTCCACCCTTGGCCTTGGTGGAAAGCCTGGATTAACACACAGAGCAGACTGGACTTCAAGTGGGAGTCAACCTTCCAATGTGGGTGTCGCTGCAAATGATGTGGAGGGGGCTGACGACACGACGAGATGACGACACGATTTTGGCCCCTTTTGGCTGCTAAGCTGGTTGCTTTTGGCTATACAGAACCGAATATTTGTACCTCTATACTGTCTTGATGAATTTAACACTGTGGCCCCTATTGTAAACAAGTAGTGATGCTTCATGGTTTACAGTTAACAGTCTTGTATTGAGTGCCTGAGTGGTGTTTGAAATGGAACTGTGGTATTATATGAGGAAGTCCGGTTTGGCAGAAGTATGTTAGTGGTGAGTGGGAAGTTGTAAGGCAGTGCTGAGGTGTGGCGTGATATGTGTGAACTTCACACTGAAGTATCAGCATGATGCTGTAAGAATGAAAGGGAAGGTGTACGAGATGGCCAGCTATTTTAGGAAAAGACAGGAAGCAGTGCTGGAGGTAGCAGAGACTAAAATGTTGAGCTTCGCTCTTGGAGTAAAAAGGATGGATAGGATCAGGATCAGGTTGTTGTAGAAAATAAAACAATTTGAGGCAGAGGTTCATCGTTGGCATCCAGGGAGCGTGTATGCAAAGTTTGGCATCGATTGGGTTAACGACGCCGGAGATTAGCTGTACAAAGACGGCACACACACACACACACGCACACACACACACACACACACACACGGATGGAGGGCAGAACATACTCTTTGCCATGCCGTCAGCCTGGTGCAGACAACAATAATTGTCTGAGTGGTTATTTAGGCTACAGAGTGTATAAAAAGGCAACAAAGGCACCATTTATATGATATACTGATATACTGATTTTCAATTCATTATGGAGCTCCTTTAATTGCATAATGTATGGATAAAATGTGTATGAGGTATCTACAAAAATGTTTTTTTTCCCCCAATAATTGCCTGACTTGCCTCAGGGTGGTGCTGCGCTATAATAGGCTGAGGTTGGGGCAGAGGTTCAGTGTTTGCATCCAGGGAGTGTGTGTGCAGTTTGGCAACAACCGTATTAACGGTGCCACAGGCGGAAACTCTGTGGGGGCTGTGGAGATGCAGCCCCCCTGAGCATTTCATGAGAATTCTATGCAATAATATTGCAGGTAACCAAAAGCCACCTGATTATATATAGGTATAGAGTAGGCTACAGTGTTTTTCCCTACATGTTCACAATGAAGCCTCCTACAGCCAAGCCAATACAACAAGACAATGTTTGTTATGTATTTTAAAGTAAAAACACATAATTAACATACAAAGTAGCGAGTTGCATGTTTGTGTGTGCGCGCGTGGAACATCTGTGTGTGCGCAGCCCCTATGAGGATTATAAAAAGATTTCGCTGTACACAGACGGATAGACGGAAGGACGCACACATGCATACACGTTTTTTACTGCACAAACCTATATCACCCAAAATTACATAAGGTTCATTGTAGCACGCATCTGGCTCTATCAACCACTGATTGCATTTTAATAAAAGATGAAAGTTCCAGCATGCGGATACCGCATTTGATTGCAACTATTGTTGAGAAAACCACAGCTGACAAGACTCATACACTGAACTATTCACTGTCTTAGCAGTAGGCACATTTGGGAAAAAAAATGCACAAAAAGATTTTCTTGATAATAGGGTATCTGACAGGCGCTAGCACCTCTGATTTCTGGCTTTTGAAATTATGTTATATGGCAGCCAAGTCTATGAGTTTTAATGTTTTTAGAGCACTTTTAACAAATTGAATGGTAGCAATTTTTCAAATTTACAATTTTAGACACAGGCTCTTAATCCAGAGTCATTTACAGTAAGTAAGAATATATTGAATAAATTACATTAGTTGAGCCATACGCCTGTAAGTTCACCGAGGACAGGTCAAGTACTTCAGGCTAAGAAGATGGAGTCTGAAGAGGTTGGTTTTCAGACTACAGACTACAGTTGGGAGTGAGACTGCAGTTGTGATTTCTATGAGAACAACGTTCCATAGTTTTGGAAGGGAGAAGAATTTGGGATGTGTGATGCATTGTCCTGGTGTTTTTAGTGAGTGTTAATTCTTTCAGCTTCCCTGCCTTGGCTGGTCTGAGCTAGTGGGAGTCATGTCTCCTAAGTCCTAACATATGTGGCAAATGAAAGTGACTGCCATATACTATATGTGCAAATCAAAATGTAGCTTGATTTTCCTAAAACTCAATAAATCGACAATGTAGCTTCATGGATAATCTCTACATGGATCATCTCTGGGAACAATAGACAAAAAGTGAACTGGTTACAATTCTCAAAGAAGCACAATTAAGGATCCATGATCCACGGAACACACAATTCTTCATATTCAGCATTTTCCTGCACAATGCTTGATTGTGAATAATGTAATGTCAGTGACTTTGTGCAGGCCACCATGGCTTGGGCAATGTCTATTGTTACGGAAACTAGTTTGAACTCAGTTGAAGTGAGTTAGTAGTAACTTGATCAGTGTGTTTTGAGAGGTTGAACATTTTGCTTTCCATTTTAAGATTCTCTGAGTACCATGGCGCATGGATGGTCAAAATTACATTGGATGAGTGCTGCAGCTAGTGTCCATTATTTCATTTTTTTTAAATGCAGCTGGCTATTGGCAGCCAGTCAACAACTGTAGTCTTTTTCCATCCATTTGGCAGTCTGTATTCTTCTCTGGATAGCTCATTACAATTGTATATTGCACAGCACATTGAAGTGGTCAGGTCAGAGAACAAACACGTAGCGCACTTGAATGAATTAAGAAAAATAGACTTTGTTGATCTAGGCCAGAGGCTCCCAACCACTGTTAATAGTACCACTGGAGCAGGAGACACCCAAAAAAGAACAAAAGTGGAATGAAATATTTATTCATTTTTCAACCCATTTTTATCAGCGGGTGCCAATTCCTAATGTGATGCTGGGCTCTAAAAATCCTCTGCTAACCTGGGGAGGCAGCAGACGAGGCTCATGCTTCCTTCAATGCATGAGGAGTCGCATCGCCTTCTTTTCACGTAACAGGGGGAAGTTTCCCTGGTTGGACGTACCACGTGGAAGGAACACGTTATTCCTACCAGTTCCAGTCCCCTCCTTCAGGCGCCCTGGCTTACTGCATGCACAAGATCTCTGTGAGGGTATCTACCCTAGGGAACATGGGGAGAACATGCAATCTCCACACAGACAGGCCCTTTCGCCAACTCCACCTCAGGTATGGCCACTAATGACGCGGAGGAAGCGACACGCTGCCAGCACCCAGAGCGGCCTCCCTAGAGGGAATCGAACCTTCTAGCTGTGAGGCGACAGCACTAACCACTGTGCCACCGTGCCCCCATGTGGAATGAAATATTTATATTACTACTACAGGTATAGTTCTTCTGACCAATAACTAGTGGAAACAGGCTCTCCAGCCATGGTAAAATGAGCATAACAGCACATAACACCTAGCCATTAAGAGAACATTTGAGAACTTAGAAATCAGTTGTGATGATTACTGATTAGAGACTTCCAGCAGCGTCATTATTGGCTTAGGAGTGGAACAAAAAGGGCAGGCCTACGCTCCTGTATTTTAACATCAGTTAATTACAGTATGGAGTTATTTGGAGTGATAAAACTTTTCTGAGGTGATACTTCAGTATAAAATGCTTGGGAACCAATGATCTTATTCTAGCAGAGTTTATATAGAGTTTATTCAAATGCTTCCACCTGGCTCTCATTAAATTCAAACCACGTGTAATGGCATCCCAGTCGATGTGTACTGTAATGCTATCTCTGTTCTTGAAATAAGAATAAGAATTGGATCCAATTGAGGACAACATTGACTGACAATCAGATTACAAATCTGTTTCTAAAGGTTTTTATTTTATTATTGTAGTCACACTGAAGCCTCTTGAAACTGGCTGTTGCCAATATGAAATGAATAGGCCTAAATATTGAGCATATCCATTTTTCGCCTACAATACTGGCAGACATTGCTCTTTTTCCATGCAAATATTACAGCACTCTCACAAATCCCTTGTAAGTCATAATCAACACTGTGTCGCTACTCAAAAGGCATATTGTGACTTCTGCCAATCAGAGCGCGTTTTCGCATAAAAACAAATGGCGCAAATCAGCAGAGATCCAGTTCGTAGTTTTTCGAAGCTGAGCTAGCTAAAAGGGCACTCGTACTGGGGACAACAGACACTGCGTACTAGTGATAGACCGATTATCGGCCGCGGCTGATTATCGAATTCGATATCCATGATTTTATTAATAATCGGTATCGGTGCTAAAAATAAATAATCGGAAAAAGAGCAGCCGATTATTTTTATTTATTATAAATGTTCAAAAATGGTACGTTGTACATCAACCACTTTCATTGAAGATCCAGTAGATTGTGGTGGTGTATAGCTGTCTGTCTCTGACCCTCTCACCTCATGTATTTATAGATTTATCCAAATTACCCTAAATGTATTTTCTCTTTTTCTTGTCTATGTCTGAAGCTCTGTGCCTGTACTTCACGGCAAAATGTTTCCAATGCTGCTACAATGCATTGTTGCCCTTGAATTAAAAAAGATGCTTTTTATGGAGGGGAAACTGAAACACTTTTGCTGCTTCCTGCACTTTCATTCTATTAAAAAAGTAAATAATAATCGTATCGGCTGATATCGGCTATCTGCCTTTTTGATGTCCCACTAATCGGTGATCGGAAACGTCGGCCAAAAGTCTGATCGGTCGATCTCTACTGCGTACTACCGGCGCCTGTGTTCTACGTGGCAATCAGCACTGCTCTGATTAGTTAGATTCTAATAGGAGTTGAAATCCCATCCCTGGAAAGTCAAATCCCATGATTCCCATCGCTAGTGAATCAGAACCCTGCCCGCAACTCCAGACTCATATACAAGCTTGTAGGCTAATGCTTGTAATGAGGGTGGTGAAGCCAGGTTAGAGCTGAAGGACTTAGTCTTTCCTGAGATGAAGTAGAGGCCAAAGTTTAGTGGTATGACTGGACCTTCTGCTCCAACCAGGACATAAGTATGCAAGAAAATCAGATATTGGCATAATGGAGACATGAAAACGTTTATATTTTTTTTTTATTTTTTTCGCTTGTATGGGATGCCACATGGAAACTAAGGGAAGGGCTATGAATGCTAATTCCTCATTTTAATAATGTTTGTACAGTCAGTGGCAGAAAGGGAATTACACAAATAAGCCCTAGAATTTCAATGACATTGTCTCTCATCTCTCTCTAAGGTTAATTTCGTCTGTCTATTACAGTAACACAAACCTGCATATTTAGGACCAGTTATCTGTGTATGTTTCCCTCCTTTGTACTGCACTGTGCATTCTGAAACATTGAGCAGAAAATGACAGTCAAATATTTCCTCCAACTAGCAACACAGTGTGTGTGTGTGTGTGTGTGTGTGTGTGTGTGTGTGTGTGTGTGTGGGGGGGGGGGGGGGGGGGGGGGGGGGTGTGGGTGTGTGTGTGTGTGTGTGTGTTGGATTGGCTGATGGAAATGATCATTAGTTAGATTGTCAAAGCAAATAAAACACTAATGCCACCCTGCAGCTGTGTGTGTATACAAGCACACATGCACAGCGTTGCACATGTGCCCTGTTTAGAAATATTATGTGAAATCTCCCTCTCTGTCGCTCTCAGTACCGGAACACCCCCCCCACTCCCTGTCTCTTCCGGGCTGATATTTTTCTTGGGGAGCCATAAATAATTGCTCAGTGCAAAACAACAATAACATAGATTATGTGTGAGCAGCCTGCTAGACTGTTGGGTATACACTGTGAACTAGCAGTGTTATACAATATATGGAGATCTGCATAGTGTAATATGATGGCTGGCCTTTTAGAGTGCTTAAGCACTTGAACACAGAATACTTGAGAGATGTTGTGTGACATTATCTCAAATTCCATGCATCAGCAGATTTTTTGCTAATTAAATACTTTCCTCTAACCAAGGTGCTCTCCCTCTTTCTGTATCTTATTATCAGTGCATGATCCACTTTCAGCTAGTATTAAGATAAAAGCCTCACCACCACCCCCCCCCCCCCCCCCCCCCCAAAACACACGCACGCACACGCGCACACAGTCTGCGAGTACAGCATGTAATATGCACGAATGTCATGTCATTATGCTGTTCTTTAGTTTAAAGGAAGCCCATTGTCTTTCCAGCTTGGCAGCTGACAAGACAACTCCATCTCCAACATTATTGATTTGTTGGCAATCGATAACAACATTGACTCTTCTTCCACCAATCACATACAGACTTTGCCTGCCACAAGTAGCATCAGGGACAAGGCGCAAGTGAATCACTCAACTCCTTCGGCCTGCATTACTCCTAGATAGCGCCTATCAACCATAGATATATTAAACTCTAGATAAGGCATCCGGTTGAAACGTCGAGGCGAAATGGACATAGTGGCCAAAGTTGAGAATGCAGCCTGGGCCAGAGCTGGGCCCTACTCTCACGCACGCTTCACGCACGCGTATTCACACGCATACACGCGAGCGTGTACTGAAGTCTATGGCATGTACGCGCATAGGCTCCGCCCCCTCCAGAGCACTCCGCTCTGAGCTCCCTGCTGCGGTCTGAGTTGGAGCGCTTGCCACTCGCATTAAAACCAGGAAATGTTGCCTCGAATTTTCTCATATTTCTTATTAATATGTGTATATAAAATATAGCTAACTCGGCGAATCTCTTAGGTTCATCAATATTGTTCGTATAAATTATTTGGTTTGGACTTAAATATTACGATTATGAAGATAGATTTTGCTGTTTTGATGGCCGGGGAAACCCCATTCACTTCAATTGGCTTCTAAAAGTCCGAATTCGAGAAACGATCTTTTTAAATAGCAGCTGTACATGAAATGTTGATGGAGATTTTACACTGAAATGAATATTTACTGATATAAATACATGGTTTGATAACCTACAAGTAGGCTAAAGTCATTTTCTGCTAGGCTTATGCCTCTCCATCCACGCCGTCTGTAAATCACTCTCCCGGGGACAGCCAGAGCAGTTTGCCGGTGTGGTCGTGGAGCTCTGACTCTACTGCATCACACAGTCTACACGCCAAAGCAGGGGTTTTCAACCAGTGGTCTAGGGACTATCAGTGGTCCTTGAGAGGGTTCCAGGTGGTCCCCAGCTAAAGGAGGGTTAGATCTTTATTGAGTACGGGTCAATTTGGTATCATTTTAGGCTAAAATCTGCATTACTTAATTTCCAGAAATCTACACAATTAGAGTACACAATTAGAGAATGTTATTAGAACTGTTACTTATCAGGGCCGGATCTAGAGGGGGGGCACCCAAGTGTGCATCCTGCCCACCCAATGAAAGGTAATAGGCCTATCAATGGTTTTCAACCAGTGGTCTGGGGACCACTGCATGGTCCTTGAGAGAGTTCCAGGTGGTCCCCAGCTAAATGGTGGAAAGTTGGTTAACCAGATGTAACTCTTTGAGAATGTAAAAATGGAATGGATCCTTGTGGGTCCATTTGGTTTCATTTTTACACTCTCAAGAGTTAAAATATTCATATCATCTGAATTAGCCCAAGTCTACACAACTAGAGAATGCAATAGAGAATTTATTAATGATCATTTTGATCTCTGTTTCCAGCCTGGAATTGTGGACAAAGCAAAATAAATCTTTAGTTGGTGGTCCGTGGCTCAAATGCTGAATAAATAGTGGGCTCTGGTGTAAAAAAGGTTGAAAACCACTGCTTCATATAAAAACTTTGGAGTTGCCCACCCTGCCATTCTTCCAGCCCACACTAGTAGGCTCGGGCTGGCTAATTCCGGCCCTGATTGTTATTTTGATTATCATTTGACTGCCATCTCTCCTAAATACAGTATGATAATGTGGACAAAATTCTTTAGTTTTGATTTTTTACAGGCTAAATGTCATCAAATGGTGGTCTGTGTCAAACACTGAATCAACAGTGGGCCCATATCAAAATGGTCATACTGCTGCTTTACTAAACAGTACTAAATTTAAATTGAAAGTCGCCACTCAAAAGAAAATATGAATTGTGTAATGGCAGATTATGGCACTCTGTTTGGAAAGAGAAAGTGCTTTTAAAAACGGTGAATCTCAATGGAGAATTGCTCCATCACATACTGTATGGGCTATGTAGAAGTGTGAATGAGAATGTGAATACAAAACAATACCAACAATGGGTTGTTATTGATGCTTTGAGGTGTAGAGATGTTAGGCCAGCCTGAGAACAATGGATTTTAATGAATATGAAGTGGCTGTGTAAAACATGTTATCAAGTTGTATTGTATAGCACTTGTTAAGAATGCATGTCCCCTTCATGAAATTGATTGTCCCGTTTTACTTGGGAAAAGGCCATCAAATTAATAAATGAAGTGGCACACCACATAATACAAATGCCTATCCTGAACTAATGAGACCCCCCCTATATTTGTACAGAAGGTTTAAATGTTGTGTCCCTATCCCAGCACAATTAAACAAAATTGACATCCAATTCATTCATTCATTGCCCAACAGATTTACTGCATTAATAACAAAAAGGTACTCCAAATATAGCTGAGTAGCTCACAACCTCAGCCTAAAAGCGAAATATCTCTCCATAATCCCAGGGAAACCCTATTGGTTTGACTTATTTACTTCTAAAATGAGCAATCAAAAGTATAAATCCCTTCAAATCCAAATATTCGAAATAGCAGTCACCACAGTGACCACACAACAACACAAGAGTGTGAATGAACTTCAGTTTATTGCATAAACATATAGTTTTATATGCCTTTGCATGTAAACAGTGTTTAGCGAGTAATTATGAAAATAACTAATTAATTTACCTCAGAAACATCCATGTTTCCGAGTCAAAAGGCTAATATAATAAGCATAAAGCATATCTAATGGCGGAGTTCCAGACCACAAGCGGCGATTTCCAAAATATAACCCGAAATGTGTTCTCTTCAAGCGGGCAAACGACTGGAGTAGTACCAACGGTAAGAGTAGTGACGCGCGTTCACCGTGAGTCGCACGCACGCGCGGCGCTCCGGCGTGCGTGTGGGCCCTACTCACAGAGCGCGCAGGCTCAAATCAGGAGTGAAATCGCCTCATGCGCTGAGTGAGCAACTTCATGCAAGTGGACGAGAGGGGAACTTCCGGTGCCAGATCTAGATTTAATATATCTATGCTATCAACCCCTTAACCATGTGTAATGGAGAAGGGACAGCTCTGACAGGGTTGACATTAACGCTGTGTTAAGCCTTTAAAAGATTGGGGGTTGACACAATTGAAATATTGGACAATTAGTTAGGTTCAACAGGTGGTTACTTTCAACATTTCTAATTTGTCATTGACCAAGTATTAATCTCACAAATACCATTACCTCAAAACGTTCAGTATTTACTAGAGTGTGATAGATCCCTTTGTTGTTACACAGCGAAATAATCAATAGACTACTGCTACCAAAATGAGTTCATTTTACAGAGTTAAAATGAGTGTGCTTGCTCCTATAACAGCCTTGTTAGCTGACAATATCAACACTTGAACCTTAATAGGTGAGGAGGTTGGTACTGTATCTGGTATGTTGTGCTTTGACTCAGAGGCACTCAATCTTTCACTCACGCACTCAGTTATATTGACCCTGCTTAGGAAAAAAAACACACTAGTGAGTAGTAAAGTGCCCATGAGTGGAATGTTGTATTCTTACGTACATCACTGTATGAAATAGACAAACATTTTGACCTATGCCCCCCCTCTGTCAGAGGAAGGTGACATAAACATTACCAATAAAAGATACTGTATGTCTGGGAGCAGAAAAGGGTTCAAATTCTTGAAGCCCTCTCTCATCTCTGTCCCTCCCTTCTCTTTTGGGTATACAGTAGACTAGAGCACAAACTGTCTACCGGTATGTCTCTCGGTTAGCTCTCATTGTTTCTCTCAATCTCTTCCCTGACTTTATCTCTCCCTGGATAATTTCCCTCCTCTGTCGGACACGTTTCTCTCTTTTTGTCTTTATCTACCCTATTTATCTTCCCATCACCCATCCTCCTCCCATCCCCTTCTCCATAGCTCTTTTTGTCTCCCTCCATCCATCTCGCTCCCACCTTCGGTCTAACCACCTACCCTCACCCGTAACCAGCATGCTCCACAGCATACTAAATAATATATCAAAAGCATAACAACAAGCGTCAAAATGCAAAGCATCACACACAACACAACCACCATGTTTCCCCTCTAAGGCTGAGTGTTACTGCCCCCCATAGCCAGGCACAGGAATGCACACAATGCTATGCATAGTGTTTATATAATTACAAATACCTGTATATACCTTAGATTCTGTATATAATGAGATCTAGGGGTTCTATTATATTCAGAACTATTGAAGAACATCTCTGACTGGCTATAGTCGCCACAATTAACTTAAAATAAAACATTTTCAATGTGTCTCTCTCCATCCACATAAAGACTTGCTGCAGATACCTTTGAGGTATGCATCAAAAATGAAACTCTTGTTGAAATGAGTGAAGGAAAATATGTAGGGACAATCAACAAAAATATAAACGCAACACTTTTGTTTTTGCTCCCATTTTTCAGGGGATGGACTTAAAGCCCTAAAATTATTTCCAGATATACAATATAACCATTTCTCTCAAACACTGTTCACAAATCTGCCTAAATGTGTGATATGGAGCACTTCTGCTTTGTTAAGATAATCCATCCCACCTCACAGGTGTGCCACATTAAGATGCAGGTGTGACATCATGATTAGTGCACAGGTGTACCCCAGACTCTCCACAACAAAAAGACACCCTTAAATGTGCAATTTTCTTTTGCCTTATTGGGTGTATGGGCCTCCGAACCAGTCAGTATCTGGTGTGACCACCATTTGCCTCATGCAGTGCAACACATCTTCTTCGCATAGAGTTTATCAGATTGTCAATTGTGGCCTGTGGAATGTTGGTCCACTCCTCTTCAATGGCTATGTGAAGTTGCTGGATATTAGTGGGAACTGTTACACACTGTAAAAATGGTAATAACACAATATTACCACATTATTACCATTTCGACAGTGCATACCAGTTCCCACTAATATCCAGCAACTTCACATAGCGATTGAAGAGGAGTGGACCAACATTCCACAGGCCACAATTGACAATCTGATAAACTCTATGCGAAGAAGATGTGTTGCACTGCATGAGGCAAATGGTGGTCACACCAGATACTGACTGGTTCGGAGGCCCATACACCCAATAAGGCAAAAGAAAATTGCACATTTAAGGGTGTCTTTTTGTTGTGGAGAGTCTGGGGTACACCTGTGCACTAATCATGATGTCACACCTGCATCTTAATGTGGCACACCTGTGAGGTGGGATGGATTATCTTAACAAAGCAGAAGTGCTCAATATCACACATTTAGGCAAATTTGTGAAGAGTGTTTGAGAGAAATGGTTATATTGTATATCTGGAATGAATTTTAGGGCTTTAAGTCCATCCCCTGAAAATGGGAGCAAAAACAAAAGTGTTGCGTTTATATTTTTGTTGAGTGTATGTAGGGATAATCTTGGATAAAAACCTAACCTGCAGTCAAAGCATTAAGAAGGTTAAAGCAAATCTAAATTGCTTTTGTCATATTAGATGCGACTATCAGCTACATCAGATAAATCAGATCAAACTGATATCATGCAGGCATGCTATGAATTTGAACACCTATTATACAGCATTAAAACATGGTCACAATCCTCTCAAACTGTCTTAAAACCAATAACAGCAATAAAAACTAATACTGTATACCTGCAAGCAGAGATAAGACTGGACTGTACATCTAAAGTAGTCTTGTTAAGTTATTGGACTACTTCCCATAATAATAGCAAGTAAGAAATTATGTCAGAGGCTTTGTACAGACATCTGGTGTGCGTGGTGCGCTCCAACCAGTCAGAGCATGATGCCTGGCCTGACCTCAGTCTGAATTGTCATTTTGTTTTCAATTCATTATTCAGACCGAAGTCCCTCTCTACCACAGCAGTTGGGTGCTAGGATGGGTGTTATCAAAGCAGCAGTCTTTGCTGATTGGTTCATATTATGAAGCCCTACGAATCACAGGAAAAAAATAAGTTATTTTTCAGGTGCTGATTCAGGGCTGAGCCAGGCTACATGATGCCCTCTCCACACAACAACAACAGCAGCAGTAGTTTGTGCACGTTGGTTCACAACTGTCGTGTGAACCCTCATCACCCACATATGAATTAGACAGCTTTATAAAACAAGGCACGGCGTGCATTAACGACAGAAACAGCAGTTAATGACAGAAACAGAACAATGAATTAACCAGCACTCATCTAAAGATGCAACCACAGACAACCATGTTTAAGTAATTCCAAAAGTTGTTTGCAATATTCCAAGACGCATGCTCTATCAGGCATCCCGGCTGGCCAGGAGGAGGCAGTTTAGAGCCCAGCATTACAGTATATCTTTGTGAAGGTGTCTACCCTAAGGGACATGGGGAGAATCGAACCCAGGATCTTCTCATTGTGAAGTGACAGCACTACCCATTGTGCCACCGTGCCCCTGCAGGACTGACTGGCAAGAAATGCAGGTTTTCAAAGTAAAGTACTAATAATTGAGACTTATGGTCAATTATTTTCTCATTTGCTTGTTGAGTGGCTCCCTGAAGAAATTCAGTAAAGGAAAAAAATCATAATACCTCACTGACAATCTGACAGATTGTTCATTTGTAGAATGAATGATTTTTATGGTTATGATCATATAAACTTCTACTGGCATTTTAATGTTTTGTCTATAGTTTTAATGGCCTATTAGACCGATTTCTGGCTTAAAGTTTTGTCATGTCCTTTTATTTTGGGTTTGATTTCAATGTCATGTTTACAACATCTAGTTCTTGTTAATTTTTATCTGTGTGAAATTCTTACTTAACACGTTGATGCACCAGCATTGATGCTTCTACTGTTTTTGATTTTTTTAAATCACTTTTACAGCTGCCTTTCTTGTAACCTGAAAATGTCAAACATAGTGATAAAGGATATAAACCTGATATTATTTGAAACTTTCTCACAACTGAACTGCTCAGTTAAATCATGCTGTTGGGATATGTTGTTCAGTATGCTATTATATGTTGTGCTTGTTTATGCTTATCCAGGATCCATATATGGAAAGCCTTTCCATATGTTGGTCTGACCTCATCAAACCCTGTACACTCAAGACACGCTCCATACATGGCCAGTACATATCTTGATCTGACTTGAAGTGCCATTTCCTATGCGTCACTCAGGCAGATGCATGCGACCTAAGTCCCTTCTCACCTTCAGGTCGCGTCTCGCCCTCGGGTCACATCTTACAGGTACTGTATATATTCTATGTATTAATCAGACTGTACTATAACTGTCAAGTCAGGTTAAATTTCTCCAAGCAGGCTGTCACCCAACAGCTATAGGCAAGTGCCTTCTTAAGTGTCTAGGACTGAGCCTGTTGCCGCTGTAGCCTTTCAGTCCTTGTAAGGCGTCAAAGCGCAGAAGAGAACACTGTAATTAATGCTGACCATATAAACTTCCAACGTGAACTGTGCAGCATACAAACTACTTAAAATAATAATAATAAACCAATTCAAGTTTCCCTTGGAAAAAAAAATGGGTTACTGGAAAATGAGTTGTTTTGTACAACATATTTTCATTTGGTGTCATTGCAGAACAGCAGCTGCAGTCCTTCCTGGAATAATACAGCTGTGCCAGACTTTAGATAATGAGAGCTGTGATGACTGTTCTGTGTCAATTTACCAGTATGCATCACATACACACACCCATAACCTTATTTATTCCAAAGGAGAACAAATAGCATTTGTATACAGCAACAGAACACATGCCATTGCATTTGACAATGCAATGCCATGAGTTGCAGTGCCCGTTGTACCCGATGTTATAGCACCCAGTGTGGTGGACTATGTTACCACAGTTACATTATAACATTACTATGCTAATGTTAATTATGACAATAAACACTGCATGCCTGCAGCAAATGGTAAATACAATACCATAATGAATAGCTACAATGATGGAGATTTACAGTACAATCCAAGTACAACTACAACATAACTGAAAAACTGTGAACGGACACACCAATTAAGCGTTACACTTGTTTACAATAGTGACCATCTTGTTCATTTCATCAAGACATTTATTGTCTTGGATATTGTCAAGACATCTGAAGATGTATTTACTTTTATAAATCCAGCAGCAAATCATAGTAGAGGTAAGAGGTAACAGGAATATAGAAAGAGGGGGAAGGCGGTAGGTGGGGGATTATATTTTTTTTTTTTTTTTTCCTTTTTTTCTTGCTTGTTTGTGCCAAATAAGAAGTATTATTAGTAGTATGGAAGGAAGTATTTCACAGGTACATGGATATTTTGCTGGAGCATTGAATCTTGTGGAGCACTTATGGCCATTGCAAGTTGCTGTACTCTGTCATCAACCTACAGTAAGCAAATCCAGTCCTTCTACGAGGGCTTCTGTTCGAGGGAGGAGATCCTGTATAGGCATCTAGTTTTGTTGACCTTCTTTTGATTACATGGTGGCCATTTTATCACTGGAAAGATTTACCTCCAGGATGGAGCCTAGGTAGGTGATTTTGTCTTTCTGTGTGATAACATTATCACTCCAACCGTGAGCCATCTGCCTTGCTGCCTTGTTTTACTGAGAATGAGGTTAGCACAGTGTTACTGGGGTTAAGTTTAGGCCTAGAGCTAGGTTTTGGCACTGTTTTACCAAGATTAAGAATAAAGTTAGGTTTAACCAGGGGTGAAAGTGGTTTGAAGTTCTTGCCGGGTCTATAGGAAACAGCATCGTGTAATGTGTTCAGGCCGCGGCGCGAAGCGGCGCGGCCGAAAATTTTTTTGGAGGTTCAAACTCCACAGTGTCCCTAAAATGCATAGGAAAATGCTTTTTTGTGGCACTGTAAGCTAACCTAACCTAACCTGGAACATAATATAAAACACAGCAGGTCTGCCTTACACCTGCATTAGGCTCCCTATACTCCATTTCAGCATGCTTAAACTGTTTTGTATTTGAGGCATTAGGCTACACAAGAAATAGGTTTCATTTAAGATTTTATTTTGTTACAAACTACTGCAAAACAGCATTATTTCGATCCCCAATAATATGCCCTAAAATGAAACCATTTTACTGCTCTCAAGAGTCTCAAGAGTCAAACATCTGAATTATGTAATTTTCAAGAGTCCACACAATTAGAATCTTAAAGGGGAATTCCACTCATTTTTCAATATTTTACTGTCATTAATATACCTTAGAGGTCATGATAAAGTTCCCCCATTCTGTGTTTCCTAGAAATGGAGGTCTGAAAAACAGCACAGCATTTCTTTCTATGTCAGCTTCAGGACTTGTCCCTATTTGCTGTTGCTATTCTAAATAGAAGTCTATGTAGAAGAGCCTCCATTGGACTGACCCCATGAAGTGAACAGAGTTTGCATAACTCTATCTATACTGTATAGATGGCGTAACTGTCGATACTCTGTCTCTGTGGCTCTGGCTGTGCTGCGAACCGACAAGAGGAGACTTCTCTCTGTGCGGTGACAGGTTATTTAACCTAATATTTTATTAGACCCTGCGGGACCCTGCGTGAAATCTTTTCCCGGGTCCCAGACCCTGCGGGACCCCTTCACTTTCACCCCTGGGTTTAACCATAATTTACTTACTTACTTTAGAAATAGCAGGCTGAGCCGTTTTGTCTATTGTATGCCTGAGACAAGAGTTGGTAAATACTGACTTTAAAGTGCCTTTATCCATGACGCTTTACATAGTCCATGACATTTAGACAAATTGCGGTGGAATCCATGGCAGGTACTAACCAGGACATCTGGACATGTCATGGACATTGTAATGATTTTTGCATGTGGGATGCTTAGATTTCTCATCTGAGGACACATTTTTAAGACATAAACTTATTTTACTTCAAAGTGATAATGACAAGAAATGGCAAGAATAGCCATTTTGCAATGTTATACTGTAGGTGTTCCTTAAAGGTAAAGAAATATTTCACAACAAAGACTGGCCAGCGCAGGTGATCTTTGCACTGTATTTAGGCCATGGGATATTGGAGATAAAACCATCTCAGCACACACCAGCCTCCATCTATTTATCCATGATTGGTCTAGTCAGTGCAACCAGTACTGCTGTCTAGTGTTGTACTAAACCCGATTAGTATCAGTTGATTAGCATTGCCATCACCTGGGTGGGTGAGTTATGTAATTTTCCGTTGTTAAGCCATCTTAGCAGCGGTTGCTAAACTATTTGGATTGGCATGACAGGACAATCGCTTTTGGCGTGGGATTTAGTGAAGGGTCTATTGCCTACCCTAAGCTGTAATCCTGAGTCCTCTGTCAATGTGCCGTCCCTCTGCTAATCTCCCATTTTTAATATCACATGTGTTTCTGTTGACCCAGTTTCACACCCCAACTTTATGTCAGACAAGCTGAACAAACAACCAGACACAACAAATTTCAATTTCCCCTCTCATGTAGGGACTGCCCATAAGTCCGACATCCAGTTAGTCGGACCTATGTGGCCTGTAAGAATGAAGCGTGGATGGTTAAGACTAAGGTAAGGCCTAATGATCTACAGTACATAGGTGGTTAAGACTGAGATTGAGTGCCTCCAGACTGAGGCTGAGTGCCTCCATCCATCCTGGGCCCTGCCCTATTTCTCATCGATACTGTACAGTATACAGTACTAAGTTGTACCTCTATGTTCTACTTACCACTAATTGATCCTGGTGGGCAGGTTTGTGCCTTGTATGGTTTCCTCTAGCGTGAATGGGTGAATGTAATGCACAATCACTGTAAAGCTACGTACCTCTCATTGTTATGCAGATATACTGCTGTCTGCCGCTAAAAGATGACTCGTTGGTATTTTTGTCTTACATTTGTCTTATTTTTGTCTTACGCTGCACCACAAGATCTCCATAACCCCCTAAATGCCCTGACTGCCCGACAAGACCAAACACGATGGCATGCAAGATTTCAAAGATATTTCAAATGAAAGGGCTTATATTCCAAACTATGTGAAACACTAGTACTAACTAACTGTCAACAACAATCCAACAATGCCAACAATCTAACCCCATTTCATCATAGGAAAAAAATAAAAAGCTCAGTCTAAGCACCTAGCTGTGCAGCTTGAATAATACTCTGCTTTGATTTGCTTTACTTATAATGTCTCTCATTCAAAATAGCTATACTTTCCATGTTTTCTGTGCATTTTGGGGGTTTGGGGGATTTGCTGCAGTCTTGCGTCCTCCCCTCCAGTGAAGATGGTTAAATCTGAACCTGGGTCCCTGACCGTTGAGAGTCTAACACCCTTTTTGTTTGCTTCTGCCTGTTATACAATATTGTTGAACAAATGATCATACAGAAGACAACTACAGTGTATAGGCAGTATACTGTATACAGTGTATGTCGCAAAATTTTGGACTGTATGTAATTTGTGGCCATCTTGCTCTTGGATGTTTCATGAGGGAGATTAGATTGACCTGGAGTGGATGCAGGGCAGAGGGGAGCCTGTGCTCATTAGGATTCAAGAGATTCAGCAGCAGGGTATTGTACGTCACTCAGCACTCATATAATACAGGTATTCACATATAATGCACACATAATGGACACACACATATGCACACGAACAGATCTGCCTTGCATAAGTTGCATTGCCGCTCTAAATACAGGATGAAAGTGGCGAGCAGAAAAAAGGGGTAGAGTGCAGATGAGAGAATAAACATCTTACTTCAGCACCAGCATATATGATCACACGTATAGGCCTACTAGCCCATGGACGCATATTTTTCCATATATATTTACCTCCCAGTGGAGGGAGGGGGAGAGACAGGGAGAGAGTGTGAGAGAGAGTGCGTGTGTGTGTGTGTGTGTGTGTGTGTGTGTGTGTGTGTGTGTGTGTGTGTGTGTGTGTGTGTGTGTGTGTGTGTGTGTGTGTGTGTGTGTGTGTGTGTGTGTGCGTGTGTGTGACTAGAGAGAGAGAGAGAGAGAGAGAGAGAGAGAGAGAGAGAGAGAGAGAGAGAGAGAGAGAGAGAGAGAGAGAGAACAGAAGCTTAAGAAAAGCGCGCACCCCTCCTCCTCCTCCTCCTCCCCAACCCGGTCTGTTTGTCGATGTGAGTGTGTGTACTGTGTGTGTGTGTCTGTCCGTCCTCTCTCCGTGTCGATGCACATGCACCGGAGAGGAGACACATTTACCCATCTGAGTCAGTCCTGCTCGCCTACCGGGAGATAATTCTAAAACCTTAGCGGGTTCTGATGTCAGCTTGGGGAGTTGTTGAGCGAGGGGGCAGGCGCACACACACACACGGTGGTTACGCGGTGATGACAGTGCGTAAAGACTGAGATACAGAGATTATTATTCCCCTACCTGAAACATAGCGGCACCGGACCGGACCCGAGAGGAGGGAGGGAGGGAGAGAGGGAGCAGCAGTGAGAAACCGCAGAGCCTCGTTCCAGGGCTCCGTAGTCCCGTACCGTCCGGTGCAATGAGTAAAACTGTATGCAGGCTTGTGAGATATTAAATTATAAGGACGCTAGAGAGGTTCAACTTATACCCTCCCGGAATTTTTAAACTGTCTCTTTTCGCTGATGTTTGGCTGGAAAACGGAGCAGCACTGACTTAAGTAAAGATTCGTTTGAATTAAGGTAGGAGGGTCTGTGTTTGTTTGATCATTATCTGGCATGCAAAGCAAAGCAATGCGCGTGTGCACAGCGCGCGACACACACACGCACACACACACACACACACACACACACACACACACACACACACACACACACACACACACACACACACACACACACACACACACACACACACACACACACACACACACACACACACTGCGCGAGGGAGCTTTTACGCTGCTAATGTGGTTGCTCCATAAACATGCATATTGAATGATGATAATAACTACCCGTGCACGTGTTGTGTTTGTGCTAGATGCACGAATCTCTCTCTTTCTCTCTCTGACTGATCGATTGCACACTTTATTAACAGTTTTCATATTGCACGAGAGCTACGATTTTAGAAAGATGTTAAAATTGATAACAAAAAACGTGGGGGCGTGTTTACATTGTGGTCCTAACATATGCACGCACGCGCACGCACGCACCCCCCCCCCCCCCCCCCCCCCACACACACACACACACACAGACATTTATTTATTTATTTTATTTTTTTCATTGGATGCTCTCTATTATAAAATGTTATGAATATAATATATACATTAAATGCATTATAAGCAGACCTTGTTTGAGTGGTGTAGGCTATGAGCTGTTGAACCTATACTTTCTTATCTTATCTCCTATGGTCAGCATCTTGCCACAAGCCTGGGAGGCAAAGCGTTCTTGGTTCGAGGGAGGAGATAACAGGTGCTAACTTACATCATGTTGTAGTCACTGATTTGTAGTCAGTTAAACTGGAATCAGTGCATGAATCCAGTGATTTATAATGTCAGATTTATGCCTGCAGTGTTGTTATTATTATTACAGATATTCTTTGCATAGATACTGTATGCCCCGCAATATATGGTAGGCCTGAGGCCTATATACCAGGCCTAACCTGTATTGGTAAGTAGGGAATGAGGCATTACCCCAGGAGAAGGAGTTATGCGAGGGTAGGACAGAATGAGATCAGCTGGAGAATCTGAGCGGCAGGGGCGATATTGCAGTCGTGCACTGTTGTGGCAAAAAGAGAGTTGACCCAGAAGGCAAAACTCTCTGTCTACTGAGCAGTCCTTGGTCTATGGTCATGAAGTGTGGGTCATGACCCAAAGAATAAAGTTGCGAATACAAGCGGCTGAATGATTAATCTCCAACGGGTGTCTGGCATCTCCCTTAGAGATAGGGGGAGTTCAGTCACAGAGGAGGGAGAGACTTGGAGTAGAGCCGTTGCTCCTTCGCCTGGAAAGGAGCCAATGTAGGTGATTTGGGCATCTGGTTAGGATGGCTCTCGAGCATCTCCCAAAGGAGGTCCTCGATGCACAACTCGATGCAGGGAGGAGACCCCGGGCAGAGGCAAAGGTTCAGATGGAGGAATTACATCGACTCACTTGCCTTGGAATGTCTCGGGATCCCCCACATACATGTACACATACATGCATTAAGGGGCTACTAATGGATGACATCGCAGTAGGGCTTGGTCAATGTCAAGGCCAGCCCAGAACCCTCTCCCTGATGCTGAGGGGAGGGTTGGCGTTAGGCTGGTGGAACTCTATGCATTTGTTTAAATTAGTTGAGTTTATTGTATTTGTTTTACTGAAGTATAGGACTTTAGGTGGATGAATATAGGTTGGGATGAACATACAGTACATACAAGCTGTTACTACCTTACAGTATTTGCAGCCTAAAAATGTGAATGTTTTCCCACCAGAACCCAGTTGAGAGCATGCATGTGAGCGCATGCACTGTGATTGGTTGTGCTCCTGTGAGCAAGTGACACTGGCCAATTGTTTTTTTTAGAAATGAAAAATAAATGATAATTGACTCTGAGACACCAGACAGACAGAAACCTCACTGTACTAAATCATTATAAGAAAAAATAAAACAAAACATAGAAACAACTGCAAATTGGAATACGTTTTGACCCCCAAACAGATAATAAATTGTGTCAGAGTACCTGCAGTGTGGCCAAACTAAAGAAGTGTTTGACTCGTGTACATAAACACAGAGATGCCACAGCCAGACCTGGTTCCCATGAGAAAACAAGCTGTCTAGTGTCTACACACACTGCACAGTGCACATGAAATGTTCTGGGAACCGAGCTGTACATTGTAACTACCTGCCAAACACAGACATCTTCCAGGCTTCCACAGATTACAAACACCAAGAAAATATTACTTATAGTAACAAAACATTTCCATATCAAGTTTTGTGAGCTTGTTGTGAAAAGGAAATCCATGGGAATAAAATCACCCCAAATATTGCCAATCAAGTGTAGAAAATGTACCGGAGCACATACCTTTAAGTAAAGTTAATATTTATTTTTAAGTTGCAAACACAGCTCTGCAGAATGTTGCGAAACTGCTAAGCTCAGTTTACTTTTATTGTTACTTTGTTGACATTTTTAATTGTACACACATTTTGCAAAAGAGCGAACTGCACCATGAATGAGAGTGATAGCGAGAGAGGTGTTTGTGAGATGAGCACTGTGAGCTGCTGTTTTGTTGTCATTACAGCACAGTGGGAGTGGTACATGGTGCATGAGAGTGAGTCAACAACATCCAGACATCCAGATTACTACTTCTTGACATCTCTCTCTCTCTCTCCTCCATGATGCCATTTATTATCTCTATGCCTATTATGATGTGCTGCTTGTGTCTGAATCATTTGAGATGGGTATTCTCACCTTGTATTCTCACCTTGCCTTAGAAAGACTCAAATGTGTCTCGGGTGACAACATTTCTCCGGGTCTCATGTGGTTGCACAATATGCAAATAAGCATGCTCCAAATCAAAACAATGCACCACAGCCTCTATTCCTGGCCTCCTCCAGGTAAACCAACTGACTCAAATGCTTTGTGCAATAAGAGTAAATAAATGTCTATCCTACTTTTGCTTTAATCTCTCATCCTCTCCACACTTTATGTATTTGCAAAAGGGGTTACAATGTTCCAATCACGATCACCATACAATCCCAAATTACCTTTAAACACTGACGATTTGTTCAAAACCATGGACAGCGCCATGGGTTACGAAAAAGACAGAAGCTATTGGCTATGGATACACGGAAACAGTTTTGGCGAGACCTGTAAAGGCTAATAAGACAAATTTGCCTTAAAACAGTATACTAGCCCCCTATAACTAAACTACAAATTAAAAACACTTGTAAATATTGTTTCTTTCGTATAGAGCATACAGTATGCATTCTATCAATGCCATAATGATAGACCGTAATAGCCAACTGACATCATCAACTTGCGACAGGTGCAGCTCCTATCGAAATAAACATTCTCCATTAATGTGTTTTTATTTGTTTATTTTAGTTAAGTGGAAGCATAATGTTTTAATGCATATGTGTCTTATTAGCCACTATAGCCAGATCCTTTTAACTACTGTAGCAATCCTCCATATAGCAACCGGAGCGACACCAAGATGAAACACAGTAGGGCTTTCTTATAGCACTATCAAGACGAACCTACTCGTCATGCATGCCCTCTGTAATTTAGGAGTATCCCCGTCCTTATCATCCAATGTGTCAATGATTGTGTTGTATTGCATGTTTGTGCCACTGTCACTGTGAAGACGAGGTTGTGTGTCAACCATCTGTAGACACTGAACCCTGTGCCTCTGGTCTCTTATCCAGGCCCCTTCGACTCCTCCTTTGACCGCGCCGGCCAGTTACCATGGAGTACCCCGATGCTGACCCTGCCCTGCTGGGGGACCTGGCCCCCTTGTATCCCCTGTACGGTAACTACGGCGATGGCCTCTTCCTGCCCGACGTCAACCTGAGCGGGGGCGGCATGTTCAACGACACAGATGGCGCCTTCCTCCCCACGGGGGTGAAGGTGACCATCGTGGTGGTCTACATGATCGTCTGTGTGGTCGGCCTCATCGGAAACTGTCTGGTCATGTATGTCATCATCAGGTCAGTGCACGACGTGTTGGACGGAGGGAGGGCTTTGAGTGTGTGTGAGTTACTGAGTTACCACACACACACACACACACAGACACATGCACACACACAATGCAGGGCTGTTAAGAGATTGTGCTAGAAACAATTATCTCTCTGCTGAAAACAGCAGGTTTACAAGCTCACATGTCGCCGCAGAGAGACACTGTATGCACTGTGTGTACTTTCTGATGTCGGCTTTAATCAAAGAATGTTTGTCTAATTTAGCAGAATGTTAACCCATTATAATATGCCCAGAATAGAGATGCAAGAGTTCACGTGGTTAAAATATTCCAAGTGTACTTGTGCGGGTTTCTTTGGGCCTCTTTTCATGGGCTGCCACCCCACTCAAGAACAGATGCCACTCTCCCAGCATGGGCTCTGAGCCGACTTCCACTCACATAGAAAGATGATTGCAGTGTGGAGCGAGGGAGGAGGGACCTGTAATGGAAAATGAGTCCCCATGGATGTATTAGTTTGGGCAAAATGGTGAACCACAGTCCTATAATGGTATCTTTATTAGTCACGGATGGTTAAATGTACTGTGGGGCCCGCAGTGAACCATGCAGTGTACCCTCTGCATGGCACTTTACTGCAGTCTGGGGGAGCTTGTGTCCACTGTCTGTGCCAGCAAATTGTATACTGTAGGTTTATAATGCAACAATGTGTTCCAGTGGGGAAGGCATTTATAGTCTGCTAAAAGCATGATTCATACAGAGAGAGAGGGAGAGAGAGAGATGTACCTAAATGAAAGGTCAAAGGTTTAATCTCCACAGCAGTTAAGGGTGTCCATCATGTGTCCTGTGAGTGTAAGGCGTCCTTGAACGCCCCCACTCTAAACACACACACACACACACACACACACACACACACACACACACACACACACACGCGCGCGCGCACACACACGCACACACGCGCGCACACACACACACGCGCACGCACACACATGTCATGTACAAGAGAGAGAGAGAGAGAGAGAGAGAAGCAAAGTTGAGTAGGCCTATAGAAATACATCTGTGTAACAGATAGATAGATAGAGAGAGAGAGAGCAGATGTGAGATACAATAGTGAGAGAGCAACTGATGAGGAAAGACTGAGATGGGAGGGATGGAGGGACGAAGGAGGTGTGTTGAATGTAAATCATCTCTGTCCTGTTCACCTTCACACCAGATGTCTCTGTTACCACTGGCAACGAGGACAACCCCCCCCCCACCCCCCGGTGGCAGGCAGAGATCCGGAAAAAGACAAAGAAAAACAGAGAATGGTGACAACTCTCAGAATCATATAATCATATTCAGAGTCAGAACAAATATTGCAAACAAGAAAAAGCGACTTCAGAGAAAGACAGTTGGGTCTCTCGCTACTCTCTGTCCCGTCTCTTCGTCTCAATTAACGGCAATGCTTCATTTGGCACAAAAGAAAATACTGTACTGCCAAAAGTTTTGCAGAAAACATCAGTCATTCTCTCATGGATTGGCTGTGGCCTGTGTGCTAAAGGAATTTACCGGCACCCATAAGCCCTATTCTATAATGTCTACAAGCAGGAAGGACTAAGCTCTACTGACTGCTTTCTCGGCAAGATTCGTAAGGTTGCTTACAAATCATCTTGTAGCTATTAGGGACAGTACTGTTTGTATTTCTTGTGACTATTTCGCGGCCGGGTGTGTCTGCAGTTAGTGATGGCTAGGTTTAAAATACAAATACGGTTTTGTGATGACTACTTACTTTAGCATCCAACCCTAAAACTAGGGTTAGGGTTAGGTACATAGGGTTAAATAATATTACCAGTACTAAAAGTATTTTCTTTTATACATGTGGTGGTGGGGTCAGACTAGACCGACTAGACTAGACCTTTTGCATCACACCCACATGATTCATTTCATATATATCGATCACAGAGCGTCGTAGGTCGGACGTTCTACCAATATTAAATAGGCTATTAAGTACATCTGGTATGTCATTAATGGGTGGGACAGGCATCTGCAACTTAACCAACTTAACCAGCATTAACCCTGACTGACTTACTTATTTGTTACTAGCAAAATGTGGTCAGAAAAGATGTTTCATGAGCCCCAGGCCAAGAGGTAGGCAAATTAGTTTGTTTTGAGACATAGTGATGCTGGACGACCAAGAGGTGGAAGCATATTCAAAGGAGGTCAGAATTAATGCTCCCGCAGACGTTTCGAGAGCACAGCCCAAATATGTAATGTCTTTCATCTTTGCTGCAAATTTACTGTCATAAACTGCGGCATACTCTATGTATGCAATGCTCAACCAATGGCACATCTCCAGCCAATCACAGCTGTCAATCACAATTTGCATCCGCAGCTTTCTGTCCGCACTTTTCATCCCCACCACTAAAATGATTAGTCTAGATTCATTCGACATAAAGTGCTGCATGTAAATCCGTGTCAATGGCGGTGAACGTATTCATATTTTAAGGAATACTTGGTTGGAAGCCCAAGTTCACACCAGTTTGTTGACGTGTTCAGTATATACCCATTCTGACTGGCAGATAGCACCCCCAGCAGGAGGTGTTTTTCAGTAGATGATGAAAACCTCAGTTAAACCTTTGGTGGATGAAATGTGTTAATGCCACAGTCACACTGCTGAAATATCAGCGTATGAGTCACATAAATGTCAGAGCTTAAAGCGACATGTAAACATGAGATACTCGTAAACAATGCTAATGCTCTACTGTACGACTTGTGTTTTTGTGTATGTATGCATACATGAGTGTGTATGCATGTGCGTGTACGGATGCGTGCACGTGTGGGTCAGTGTGGGCCATCTGCTGTGTCTACATTTGGCAGCAGACATGAGTTGTCTCTCATTAGACGGAAAATTTGCTGTTCTACTGAATGGACTCATTACCAGACTGTGATGCTTAGACACCGGCCAGGCCACACACGCACGCCTGCACGCACGCACGCACACACACACATGAATGTGCCTGTGTTTATCTAAGAACCCCAAGCATGAATACGAATAATGGTACAAGTGGGGATGCTGAGATGAAAGTGCTACAAAGGTACAGTATAAGTAATTAGTGTAATTGAGTTGTGAGTGGGCACTTGTCATTGTGGCAGTTCTTCACTGAGGACAACTGGAAATAGAGGATTATGTGTGTGTGTTTCCTAACCCTTAAAATCGGCTGGAGAAAAGCAATTGTTTTTGCGGTACAAAATGTCTTGGTTCCTATGATAGTTGGTCATTGTTGTTGGGAAATTTGTATATGTTGTATATATGTTGAAACTGCTAAATCCTGATTGATATGTTTGTGGACAATGGATTCAAAGACAACACAGGGGTCTCCAAACCTTTACTGTGGAGCCTTTCTTTTGTTCGTTCTGCATTTTGTGTGCATGGGGGATGCTTTCTAAAGAGAGAGAATGGATAGGGACAGATTAAAAGAAGACAGAGAGGGGCATTTCTGCTAGTGTGTGTGTGTGTATGTGTGTGTGTGTGTGTGTGTGTGTGTGTGTGTGTGTGTGTGTGTGTGTGTGTGTGTGTGTGTGTGTGTGTGTGTGTGTGTGTGTGTGTGTGTATGCGTGCGTGCGTGTGTGTGTATGCGTGCGTGCGTGCTTGCTGTGTGGTTTAGGTGATTTCACAAGGACAGCATGCCTTTGCTCTCTGTTTTTGAACATGTCCACTTTCATAAGCACATTATTTTATTGAATCATAACTGAATGTGAACTTACTGTAAATATGAACAACCTTGGGTCACTGTTCACAGTGTTCAGACATCCAGCCGCACACGGCCTCCAGACCCAACCCAAATCACATTAACCGAAGGTCCGCAACAAAGGTTCATTACCAACACAATTAAGTTAAGTCTAGAGATTACACAGAGTACCGTAAAAACAGAAAGGTTCTAAACTTGATCCCTTAATGTTCAGGGTGTGTGTGTCCTTCAGCTGCTACAGCCAGTGTGTCCTGGAAATGTGTCCATGCAAAGACATGCCAACCTCATTGTCTCCTCTGACAAAATGAACAATTTGCCTGTTTGATACCACAGTGAAAGTTTGGACAAAAGTCAGTGTTATGGAAGCAACATCTGTTGCACAGTTCCAGGGAAGCTGAGGTCTCTTCACCCTTGATGCCAGCCCTAAACCATCTCTGTCATTGTTTCACGTAGAGGACAAAGGGCGTATTGGGTGTTTCAGCTGCGTTTCTTTACTTTTTGTGGGTCCACAAAGGTCAAATACCTTCATCATAGACTTAACACCAATTATTAAAAGATCAAGAAGGTCAATCTCCAGCGCTCAAGTTTAACTTGCAATATTTCAAACTAACTAGGCTTGTATTACGTTATATACCGCAAGAGAGCAATACAGTGTACAACATATGAAAAAGCACATAGGTTTCACCACAATATCATCCTAAAAATATGTTTGATAACTTGAAACAGGCATGTGCTGTGTATAAAACCTTACATGGTTTATTCCCTCATACTATGAAGGAATCTATAAAATGGAATACTACTGGAATACTGATATTATCAAGAATGATATATTTTAAAAGAGATACAATACATGGTTTAATGATACCATTCTTGAAAGATATTGGCTCATTAAAGGAGAATTCCGGCCCAAAAGTTTTTTTTAATCTTTATTTGCAGTTATTTTTTTGGGAAAAAGTGGTCCAGGTGTTATTTTGTGAAAATACTCCTTTATGGCTGTTTCCCCTACCCCAAAATAAGCTTATAATGGGGCCAATGGGTGTTGTGCAAGTTCACCTATATACATCGCTCCAAAATGCAATTTTTTGCTATATATTGTGTCTCCACCATGTCAGTAGTGTGTTAACACTCACACTTTCACTTTCACTTTTGTTTCAGCAGTGGTTCAGCCATAAACCATGTGCCACGCCCCCAGCTTTTGAGACAGCTGGATCACTGCTGAACCAAAAGTGAAAGTGAAAGTGTGAGTGTTAACTCACTACTGACATGGTGGAGACACAATATATAGCAAAAAATTGCATTTTGGAGCGATGTATATAGGTGAACTTGCACAACGCCCATTGGCCCCATTATAAGCTTATTTTGGGGTAGGGGAAACAGCCATAAAGGAGTATTTTCACAAAATAACACCTGGACCACTTTTTTCAAAAAAATTAACTGCAAATAAAGATACAAAAAAACTTTTGGGCCGGAATTCTCCTTTAAGGCGATTGATACAGTAACTATTTAAAATGCATTGACATTAATTTTAATACAAGTTATTAAACCCCTCTACTTTTTATGAAAATTGCCATGGAAAAATTGCCATGCAATACCATGCAGAAAAAATGTATTATTGAAATCTATTATTTGAAAAGCAAATGATTCGAATACCAATTATTTGCACTGCAAAACAATATAATACATAGTCAGCGTGGTTTTCATTTTGATACTATAATGGATGGAGTTACTATATGATTAAAGCCCCAATATGAACCCAGCACCTCATCTGATATTCCTCCATATAGATACTAACTCCTTACCTCCTCTAATGTTCATTCACCACTCTACTGTTCACTCCTCATTACACACTGTAATATTTCCAGTATATTGCTTAATGATGGTAGATTTCCCAGAAGGTAGAGCTGCTTCATTAAAAAGCCAAACCGAATAGCACAGAATTAAATAAAACAACAATTACGTGTGCATGTGTCCATGTGCATCATCAATGCACATTCACATCATCAGTGCCGAGTGTGGGTATACTGTATGTCTGTGTTGGTTCACATCCTCATCTCACTCCTTTCCTAACTCCTTCTCATCTCACTCCTTTCCTTTTTTTCCTGACTGGCTTTTTCCTCTACCCAAAAAGAAGCTTAGAATGGGGCTAATATGTGTTGTCCAAATTTACTTTTTGTTGCTATATATTGCCTCTCCACCATGTCAATAGCGTGTTGACACTCTCACTTTTACTTTTGGTTCAGCAGTGGTACAGCCATAAACTGTGTGCCACACCTCCACCTTTTGAGAAGGCTGAACCACGGCTAAACCAAAAGTGAAAGTGTGATTGTCTACTAACACACTAGTGGCATGGTGGAGAGACAATATATAGCAAAAGACTCCAAGATTTTGGAGTGCTGTAAATAGGTGAAATTGCTTGAACAACACCCATTAGCCACAATATCCAAGACTTTCATGTGAGGGTATACATAATAAAACGTGAAGCTGTCTCACACCCACACAATATGTTTTCATTTGTAGTTTGAACATGTTTCTGTCTTTCTCTTTCCTTCAATTTCTTCTTTTCACCTTATAATTTTCACCCTCTTGTGTCTTCTGCCATTCTTTTGAATTGTCTGTTGTACTTGACAATTGTCTGTGTGTTGAGAAAGAGAAATAGAGGTACAGATTGAGCCGTAGTAGACTGCTTTTGGAGACTCAATCAATGGCAGCTGCCACATTATTGAGTCCTGGAGAGAGATGGAGGTTGAGAGACGGAGAGAGAGGGAGGAGACATGTCAATGATGAGAGGGCGGTTGTGATAGGAGGAGATGTGATGAGACGGTTGTGGGTTGTGATAGAAGACAAACATCAAGAGAGAGAAGATGAGAAGGTCAACACCAGATAGGACGAAACCAGTAGAGAGAGGGAGAGGTCAAAGGAGTGCTATCAAAGAGACACAGAGACTCGACAAAGGAAGAGAAGCTGAATAGTGTCATGATGAGATGATGACAATTGACCAGCTTCTTCCTTCTTGACACCTGCCCAAACTGACCTCAATACTGCAAACAGACTACATTTCTTATACAGAACAAGTTGATTACATCAACTATTCCAAACAACAATTCACAGTCATGCACAAGCATGCACTCATACATAAACATACTGTATACACTTGTCCACTCCACCACAGTTTCAATTTGCAGCAGAAGCGTCACAATTACAGCTTAAAGGGTCACTTCACCACATCAACATATATTCATATAAATGCCCCCCAGCTGTTTTTTTTTCTGTAAATGTACTTTTCTATTTTTATAGGTAGACTATAGTATTACTTGTCTTATATGTCTTTATGAAGTGAATTTGAAACAAAGGAAACAAGCCCTTCCTTTTACGGGTTATTTTTAACTGGGCTTTTTTACAAACCATTTAATCAATCAATCTATCTATCAATCAATGAATCAATCTATCTATCAATCAATCAATCAATGAATCAATCAATCAATCAATCAATCAATCAATCAATCAATCAATCAATCAATCAATCACATTGGTAGCATTGTCAAGGTTAATGGTTTGTTGGCCCATCATAGTCCTAACAAGTATCTGGCAGCTAGCCAGGCCGATTAAACGTCAAGAGTAATTTGTCTCTCAGCCTCCCACCAGACGCGCGCGCGCGCGCACGCACGCACGCACGCACACGCACGCACGCACGCACGCACACACACACACACACACACACACACACACACACACACACACACACACACACACACACACACACACACACACACACACACACACACACACACACACACACACACACACACACACACACACACACACACACACACACACACACACGCGCGCGCGCACACACACACACGCTTTTCATGGCATGAATAAAGGGTCAGAATTGAAGAGAGAGAGATATTGGAGAACATTTATTACATACTTGACTTGAATAGTGTGACATTGTTATTTTTTAAATGGATGGATAAAATCATTGTAATGTAAGGAAGGAGTCCAATATACAACGTAATAGTGGGCAGCACTGATGAGTCTCACTTTAACTGTTGATTTTAATTTGAGATCCATCAATAATGATCGTGAAGATGGAGATTAGTTTAAAATAATTAAACTAATTGGAAACGTGTCATCCGATGTGGAGTTTATTGCTGAGTTTGGATCCAAATACAGTGCCTGATCGTGCATGCAGGGTGAAATGAACAGTAATGATTTTACTGCATAGATTGGAACTTTAGGAGCAGCACAGATGATTGAGGCTGACGAAGGCCAGACATATTAATATTAATCAGTTTAATGTTTCTGTCAGACTCCACTCGACATGCAGCTGCTTTCATCTCAAGAACGCCTCTCAGCTTGAAACCGACCAGATCTACCAAGGACTCGATCTGTCCTGTCTGCTTGGTACAAGGTTGAGCGATGTTACATTAAAATGTGAACCACTCAAGGGAAGAAAGGAAAGCATAAGGGAAGAAGGAGACGGGAATGCATTTATAGTTCTTCACAGTTGTTTACCCACATTTCTGTAAACAATAGCTTTCTGAAAATCACACACACAAAACTGAAACCATCACACACAAAATGCTATACCCTGACACTCCATTTGCAAGATGACTGTTTGACATCAAATCTCTAACTGTTCACAAAATGGAACTTGTGTACACAACTGAGCATTTGCTGCACACTATCCCTGCGTACAGCGCAGTGAAGTGCATAATCGAAAACAATCAAATGGAACTCACCATATGCATGACTGACTCTGGAGAATGAGCCATTTCTTCTTTTGTAAAATGTAGGCCTAGTTTTTTCATATAAAATAAATGTTGTTGAAAGAAACACATCAAGTGGATCCACAGGCCTCAACACTCATTTTGCCACAAGCCTCCTTCATGGCCTGGAGCAGTGGACCCGGCTCTGTTCATACAACTTCCACCTCCAAGCTGAAAAGAACTCCTCAGTGAGATTTAGAAAAGGAGAATGTACTCCTGGACAATCACACACTTTAGCAGCCCATTGGGAGCCCACTTTGACCCAGACAATCAGACCTGAATGTTTAGATTTGAATATTTGTGTGTTGTAGGTTCATACTTTTGAGCTTTTACGCTAGTAAGTGTGTGCTAACAATTGAAGATTGTGTGTAATGTTTGGACAACAAGGTGATGTGTAATCGAGTAAAGAAGGAAAGCCAGTCTAATGAAGATCAGGGAGAGTAAAGTATTGGGATTATGTGCATGAAGTGAAGGTTGTGCAAATTGTGGCAAGGTTTTGCATTTTGTGTGTGAAAAACTAAGCAGGTATGGATGGAGAGGAGGTGGCTGAGCGGAGTGAGAAAGAAACAATAATAAATAGCTAGAATACAGGAATGGAGGAGAGATATGGTACAATAGTCTATAGAAAACAACAAAGTGGTTAAAATGGAAATAAATACAGTATGCGTGGGGCATAAAAAGAGATATAGCAATAATAACAGAGGTAAAACTCAGGTGAAATATAGGAAATACAGCGTGTGTGGCTGACTAACATTGATGTGACATAGAGGAGGGAGGAAAGAGTGGGAGAGGGAAGAGAATCAGAGAGGGAATGGGAAAAGTGTGAAGTGTGAGGAGTGATGGGGATTGACAGAAGAGGTTAGAGAGCGGGGTAGAGTGATGATGCATGAAACAAAGAAAAGAGTAGAATGAAAGAGACAGGACAAAGAGAGGAGGATGTAAATGAATCAGGTTGGTGAAAGGAAAAGCGATTGAGGAAGACAATACAAAGACAAATGAGTTAAAAGATTAAAAAAATGAAAAGGCAATAAATGACAGCAGTAATCTTAACAAACTAGAGGCATAAAAGTGATCAAAGACATATTTCAGCAAATGAGGGGAGAAGAGGAAAAGTCAGTAGATAAACGGCTGCAGAATTCAGAGAAATAATTTAACTCTGATGGTGCCATTTTGGGGCAGGCACATTCACCAGAGATAGACATACAGTACACATTGAAAAGTGTACCACATACATTTTTAGAACTCTTGTTCAACTTTAGTGCCATGCCGGATATGGCCCTCGGGCCGCCAATATGATTTACCATTATTACTGTATAATGATGGTTTATATCAACACATAAATGATCAATAAATAATTGTGATACTATTGTATAGACACACATAGGCACACATAGCTGTCTATCTACAGAAGTGGTTTCACTGCTCAAAGAAGGAGAGTCATACAGTATGTGCCGCTTTTGAATAATGGATAATAATTATAATGGAGGGAGAGAGTTTGTTGAAATACAGGAGGAATGGTGTTGATATAAATTAAAGTACAGTACCATTGATATACACTAAGTGGTAGAGCTTAAATAAAAGGAGGTGGGGTTGATTTACAAAGGGGCACAGTAAGCATAAATGTCAGGGCAGTATGATTGAAGGGATGCCGATTATAGGATTTGGGTGTGCTTGATTGATTCTATTTAAAATGGTTTGGCGTAGGCCAAGTAGGCTACTAAAAGGCTTTGTGCTGACACTAGAATGTGATTTTCCTGGGCAGTTCTCAGTGGCCAGCAGTATAAAATCATCATGGTTGTATTGGGCCATTCCAGCCAACAATAGAAAACCATGGTTATGTTGGGCAGTTCCCAATGGCCAAACCGTAAAATATCTTGCACAACTAGGCAGCTCCCAGCAGCACCTGTGTGGTAACTGCATGCATGTGAAGCAGTGTGTTGGAAGCAGGGTGTTCAATTCCACCCGATACGGTCTGTGTGATGGATGAATGGATGGATAAATGTCAGATGGGGGGAGCAGAGAAATATGGGGCGATTTATATGATGGTGATTTATATCTGGGCTGGCTCTCTTTATGAGAAGGGTTTGGTATTTGAATTCGCAGGGTGCATTTGGATCCAGCCAACCACGTTTATAGGTATGGCAGAGAAGGTACAAATGCAGAAGTGGGACCACACCGGTGATTTACCAGGTATAAGCACAATATTGCTGTTTACATGAGAAAAGCTAGCATCTCTAAGGAGTTACAAGCATTTCGGGGGAAATCTACTGAGAAAAATGGGTAGTTGCAACTGTATTTTTATTTTCATTTTACGTTTGCAAACAACCTGACAGTGTTTGGCGATGGGAGATATGAGCTACCATTTAAGTGAGTTTGTCATAAATGTTCATGGTCAATTTGATGGCTGTTGATGTTTTCTGATGGTGGAGTGTGTATTGGGGGTCCCATAACTGCGGTTATGGGATGAGAAGAGGTTAACTTTAGCAATGAGGTCAAGTTTAACCGTTCAAGCATATAGTTTATTGAGGTTTGTGTAATTTACGTTTTAAGAATACCACTCTGAGTAGCTCCGCCAGCTGTAGGCCACTGTGTTTGTGATGCACACGCAGATCCGACACACTAAAGGTCTGACATGTGAAACAACGGCCGGACTAGCGGTCGAACATGCACTGATCCATGCTTGTGGTTAGGGTTAGGTTAAGGTTTGAGATAGGTTGTCAGACCATTGACAGTTGGACCAATAGTATGCTGGAAATAAAAGCCTGTGGTATTTGATAGATTATCTATCTGTCAATTTTGTAATGTTATCAATTTTCTAATAATCCTGGGTGCTTTCCTCTGCCAACCTGGGGAGGGCAACAGACTGACCATGCTTCTTTCTATGCATGGGGAGTCCAAGCTGCTTCTTTCCACAGGAGTGTTATGTAGCACGTGGAAGGACATGTTTTGGTTTTGGCAAATGGTGCATTTATATAGCGCCTTTATACAAGGCACTAAGTGCATTACATTCACCTATGGTGGCGGAATCCATGCAAGGAACAACCAGCACTTAACCCCAGTGGGTTTTTTTGCTCAAAGACAGTTCCACATGCAGACAGGCGTAGCCGGGATTCGAACCGCCGACCCACAGATCATTGGACGACCTGCTTTACCTCCTGAGCCAGTCGCCCCAAGGGGACACGGAGAGAACATGCAAACTCCACACAGAAATGCCCTTTCGACAAGCATGCCTAGGGTATATGCACTGATGGCTCGGAGGAAAGAACACACCCACAGCGTCCCCAGCGGGAATTGAATACAGGGCATTCTAGTTTGTCCTTCAACCATTCATCAAAAAGTAAAGAGAAATGCCCACATTTTTGACAAAACACCCGCCTTTGGACAGGCAGAAAGAACGATGGAGATACAGAGAGGAGAGGGAATAACACGATGCACTGTACAACAGAAAAGAACATAAATAATAGCAGAGGTAAAACCTGATGAAATATAGAAAATATAAAGTGTGCTTTGATACTAGATAACAAATGAGAGACAGAATGATAAAAAGAGAGAGGGAAAGTGAATGCAAGGAGAGATGGAGGCATTGTCAGAAGGAGAGAGAGAGACGAGGATGGAGAGAAGTAGATGTTTATGGACCGCAAAACGATTGAGAGAGAAATAGACTGATATGGAGAAAATGAGAGAAAGAGAGGAGAAAAAGTGAATCGAGAGGTCAGAGAAGAATATAGTGTTTTACCTATTAAAACCGGAATGAAAGATTTTAGTCTTGGCGAAAATAGTAGATCTAGGTTGTACTTGGGAGTTGGGGTCTGGCCAAAATACAATTAATTTGGGAATACTTGGTTTGAGATTCACAAAGTTAGGATTTAGTACAGAATTGGCCTTAATTCAATTCAATTATTATTATTATTTTCTTCATTAAAGTGTCCATCCACAGCCGTGTTCCATGGATGGAACAGCCCCGTCAGGAGTCTGCAGCTGGGGGTCTGTACTCTGTAATAACAGTCCATGGACCAGACAAATGGTAGACAGAAGTCAGGGAAACTCCAGATGTCGGATGTCTTAATAATGGGTTAAGGCAAGAAAAGTGATGAAATGTGATGAGGACAGAGGAGGTGGATGGGAAGAGAGATGGAGGGAGATTGAAGGAATGATAATTAATCTGAACAAACAGGAGGCATACGAGAGGAAGTGACCAAGGAAATGAGAGAGCAAACAGACAGGGTGAGCAGAGGAGAGGCAGAGGAAGGGCCTCAGGAAGGGCACAGGTCCAATGCTCTGCAAATCTTGACTGTTCATTTGACTCAGAGAGTCCTATTTTGGGCAGGCACATTCGCCAAAGGCACACACCGCATGCAGACGTGCACGACGCAGACATGCAAATTGACAATTTTCCACGGTGCAGTGGCATGTTTCCTCCCGGCTTTGGGTGCAATTTTCAGGACTTGATTTGTGCCATTAGTTTGGACCAGGTCAGTCGTGTGTCCATCCATTGCTGTTTTCTTCAAACGTTGGCTAGCAGAGACACACCAGATAACGTCTCCAAAATGATATCATGTAAAGTATACTGCACAGTGCACACACGTTGTGGCTGTCTGTTTCGCTTGGGTATGAACCACTCAAACTGGGAAACCTATTTTATGCAGCCCACGTTACAGTATGACCCTATTTGATTTAATGAATAGTGTATAAATTCAGTACAACTGAAGTCAAGAAATCATGCCCTGTGCACTCTCTGCCACCACATTTATTTTTTATGCTTATGTTATATCTCAGGGTTACCTTTTTCCCCCTGATTTATATTTTATTCAGCTTTTCTCGAACTTTCTTACTCTTCCTTGAACCACCCATGGAATGTATTATGCACCTTGAATAATGTCGCGCCTTCAAAAAATCTAAGCACCTTGAATACTGGTAAATATGTATAATTGTACTGTACATGCAATACAGCTGCTATGCTTGCTCATGCACCGTATATAATATATATAATATATATATATATATATATATATATATATATATATATATATATATATATATATATATATATATATATATATATATATATATATATATATATAATGTAATATATATATACTATATGTACTGTGTATATACAGTATATACATGTGTGTAAATATGTTTTTGGTGAAAAGCTTAAGAAATTAGTTGTACAGCACATTGTACAGTACCAAGTGAGATAAGCTGATACCCTTTGATTGCACACGCACACAGAAGACCCACACAGAACAAAACACATAAAAAGACACCAATGTGACTGTAATTAGAAACAGTCCTAATTATTTGGATCAAGGCCATTTGTTCAAGGCAGACCATTAAATTACCTTTGTAACCTTTGTTTTTTGGAGAGACTGTAATATTGGCTGATTCTGGCTGAGGCTCAGCTTTGCTCCAACAGAGACCCTATTATTAATGTTATAATTCAAGCTATAAAACATCCCCACTGAGGAGATAATTTGGTGGTAGATATGAACATATCTCTCCCTCTCTTTGTCTTCACCCCTTTCTCTTAATTGGTTTTATCCACTGTGGCTTCCTCCAGAGGTAGGCTAATGGCACAGGGGGAAATTATATGCAGTCATTTAGTTTACCAAGAAAAGGAAAAAAAATCAGAGTTAGTCCACAATTTGTCACCATTCTTATGTCTAGGCTGTGTGTAATCTTTAATCCTTGCAAGAAGTACAAGCTGTAGTAGGTTTGGGTCCCTGAGCAATTACCAGGACATTGATCTTTTTTTTTCTTCTTCTTTGTATTGAAGCTTGGCTTGGCTCTTCTTAAAGCTAAGCCAGTTGCATTTTAAAGCAGCAAGCTGAACATGTGTGCCGATCGCCGATTGCATGAGGTTTTCTTTCACCCCTAGCTGATCTCACTAATTAACACACCTTCAAGCAGACACAGGGATGAGGAAATGAAATCAATTGTTTCTCTCACATGACTGAACACTGTTCAGTTAAGTAAGTTGCAAGTCCTTTTATACTTTCATGCAAATAGATTTTTTTAATACCAGACTTGCATTAGTAACTGAGTACTTCTTCCACCACCGGGGCAGAAACAGCTGTTTTGTCACTGTTCCTCAGAGAGAGATGAGTGCATGCTAGCTGCTAATGAAAATGCAGTTCATAGTGAAACACAAGATGTCAGATAATAAAATAATCACACCTGTCTGAAGTGAGTGGTTCTGTACTATACTGGCCTATGTGTTTGCAGAAGCCCCAACACAAAATACATGGCACGGTGAACAGAATACCTTGCAGTGAAGTGGATCTCAACTACTTAATATTAAAATCCAGGATCTGCGTATATACAGGTATACTGTGTGTATACAGTGAATGTGGAAATCAAGGGTGCCAAGGGCATTTTAATTTGCTCACTATGGGAGTGAGGCAACAGGATGCAAGCATGTCAGTTTGTCTATTTCAGCACCATGAGGAGATTACACACAGGGAAAGTGAGAGGTTCAATATGTGTGTGCAGAATGCAGCAGCCAGCTGTGCTACATGCACACAGTTCTCTGCCCACCTGGCCTGGGATGCCATCTGGCCTAGCCACCTTGCAGGGGTTGATTACGTCGACGTGAAACTACAACATGAAACTAAATGTTTACCTTTTTTCACAGACAAAAACTGCACAAAATCTAAATCAACACGAAGCTATGGTGACTAAAACGAATACAAAAACTGACAAAATTGTAAAAACTCGACTAAAACGTTACTGTAGAAGAGATCCAGTAGAAAGAAAATATCAAAAGAGAAATCATTTTGTGCGTGGTTGTGCTTTGAAAATAGCTGACCAAGACAGCCTACAAGCTCACAACGCACTGCAGTGTGGAGGTGGATCGATGCTCCCATGTTAGCCATGCTGATGTGTCTAAATCACCATAGAGATTTCCCAAAATATTGTGGAATTAAGTCATTCAGGCTCTGACTCCTGGTGAATTATGACCATAACCCCATTGCATCTGTTTCTGTTTGTTCTGTGTTCAATGGCCATGACTCACTATGTCTGGATGTCTTCATTAAAGGCTTAAAATAATTTACACAAATATATTCGGAAATCTGTATGGGGGTGCCTCCTGTGGCAGGTTCAGTCTATGGCAAAACAAAATGGTCCTCACTGGTAAATCCTGAACCACTGTTTCCAAGTTGGTCTGCACATCCATATAAAAAGAAGAGGATGATCCGGGCACACGGGGAGTAAAAATCAAGTACTTTATTAAATTAAAACGGCCACATAGCCACATAGTCTGCACATCTTTTAGTTGTGGACCAATTTGTCGTGACTCACACATAAATATCTATTTTGTTCTGTTTCCTACCCTTAAAATAATATATTATTTCAGAAGATAATAAAGGGTTAGGAAAAAACGGTTTAAACAAAGGAAACTCATTTCAAAACAAGTTCCAATATTTTTCCATAATTTCCAAAAATACATTTTTAAATAGTAGTCTATTCAAGCTCACTGCTATTTTCAACAGCTTGGGTATCATTTCTGTATTGGGTTTTAAGCTAAAACGTTTTGGAACCACTTCACTACCATCTACTATGCTCATTATTGCTCACTATGCTCATTACTCGTTATTACTAAACACTGTAGCTGTGTCTTGATCTTCTTACTCTGTTCAGACTTGGCTGCCGTTATCACTTTGCAGACATCTAACAGGCTTTTATCTCCAGGGGAGACCCAGGAAGTTTCATGGTAATCCACACTTTAGAATGTGAGATATCAGAAATGCATTTGCACAGATTCGTAGCCAGGGAAACCCAGCAAGCGTTATGGTAATCCAGCCTTTAGAATGTGTCACAAATGCATTTCCACAGACCACTCACGATGCAAAGGGGAATTTAACGAACACCATGTTTCTGCTTTTAGTGTATGGAAAATGTTAACGCATGCGCACACACAGACACACGCACGCACGCGCACACACACGCGCACACGCACACACGCACACACGCACACACACACACACACACACACACACAGATGAATGCACTTTAATGCTTACACACGCCACAAGCTACAAATGCATGCCCACTAGGGTGCATATTAGATGCAACGGTTATGTATGAATAAATCGTGTTTAATCTACTATAGCTTGCTGAACCGATCTCTTATTGCGCTGTATCTCCAGCATGGCCGACTCTGGTTTCATTCTCTC
This sequence comes from Benthosema pterotum, assembly GCA_039105355.1. Lineage (NCBI taxonomy): Eukaryota > Metazoa > Chordata > Actinopteri > Myctophiformes > Myctophidae > Benthosema > Benthosema pterotum. The sequence continues at coordinate 25,633,051 of CM076968.1, read as the reverse complement.
TACTCCTTTCTGATTAAATTATTTTATATTACTGTATATTATATTATACAGTAATATTGCATCCTCTGGAGTTAGACGCAGCTTTCTAACATATAATTCTATCAATATGAATTCAGTGATCTGCTGTGTGTCCACTCTAGCGTCTCACTCTGCTTGTTGAGTCTCTATCTTCCTGATTGAATTGAGATTGGTATAATGAAGTGTGGTACTTGCATGGCAGTTTGTGTCTTTGTGCCACAAGGAAACATCCTGGCATGTGTGTATGCGTGCGTGTTCCATGTTTTAGGTCTTTGAAAACCTTCCAGGCCAACAGTGCATGAATAATAAGGAAAATAGCTAGAGTTAACAATCTCTAAAGCATGCTGGGACATATGGAGACGGTTGCCAAGAAGGGTGAGGCTTCATTTCCATATTTCTTCTGATTATTTTTCCCCTCTCATTGAAAATTAATTGAGAGAGAGATGAAAAGTACAGAATGATGATGGTGGAAATATAGTACTCAATTAATGAGATGCAAATATTATATAAAATTTATGCACACAATTTGCATTACCAACGAACATTAGGTTAGGAAATACAACATTTGCCCAACTTAAAGTGACTTCTAAACTACATCCATTTCTATGAAGATACAGAGATAGATCATCTTGTTGTCTCAGTCTTTTGTGAACCTCTTTATATTATCTCTGTTACAGTTAAAGAAGGTATGACGACATAGGAGACCATGACTAAGACCATTAGACCAATTATTTCCACATTCCTACCTTTGACAGTTTCTCTGTCTGTCTCAAACTCCTAATTGAGAGTGACAGCATAGCTTGCTTTCTATAGCAACTGGTACATCCATGCAATTAATGTACTCACAGAGTACATGCTTTGTACTATTCTGAAAAGGAGGAATGGATAAGGAAGCCAACATACAGCTGCGTAAACGATATATCGGGTGCACAGTTCAGGTACAGTAGATACCATACCGTCAGTAGAAAATAATACCAGCACTGATTTTGTGTTCTATAGGATTGTCTTATTAAGGTTAACCCCAGCAGTAAAGAGTAAACAAGGGCTGGTGGAAACCTTAATTAACAAGAGAATCGTATGGAATATAAATTGAGCGCTCGTATTCTTTTCTATGGACTTTTCCTATACTGAAGTACATGAAATGTCATCCATTTCTTTTTCTGCATAGTTTATTTTTGAAGGGAATTTGAACTGTCACCTCTTCCTCACATGCTCCATACCACCCCCACCAGCTTACAGTATAGGAAATTTAATTGACTCCTCTATACAGTATTATGGTTATTGTACACATGCATGCAGAGCTTTCTTCTTTGGAGAGCCTAGTGCAGTTACCACATTCACTGCCTGCTTCTCCCAAACCCATCAGTGTTTTTGATTGAAATCTTATTTTGAAAGTCCTCCAGAACCCGAGATGTGAGTGATCGATTGTGTGCACAAAAACTGTTACTTTTGACAACATCATGATTAAGCATTACACTTGCTTACAACAAGGTTTTCAATTCACAACATTTAGATGTCCCTTGTTTGGTGCTATGCATGTGGATTTATTTTACATTAAGGTACTATTTAGACAGCTACAGTTTGTTTTGGGATTTCTGCCTGTCTGGAGTTTTATATGGAACTTCACATAAAACTAAGTTCAGAAACCAAATTTTGGAAATAATACCAAAATAATACCAATTGGTATTATGCATCGTATATCGTTTTAATCATTGATTAGTCACCTTTACATCAATGTATGGCGTGTAGAGACATTGTTGGAATGAGTAACACTGCTAAAGGTGTGGGTTGCATCCCCAAAAACCTTGCCAAAATGGCAAATCCAACCTTGCTTTGAAGCAGATTCAAAGCAAGGTCATAAACAGCATAAAAAAGTCCAGAAAGTGTCAGGACACATGCTTATGCCTGACACTCGCCAGTGACTGAGTGGCACACACCTGTGACTGTAACACAACTGCCAACACTTGAAATTCAAAACAACAGTGAATGCCAAGAGAACATTTCACTTTGCCGGATTTTTGAGGGTGCAACACACACGTTTAGCAGTGTTACTCATGTCAGGAATGTCTGGTCTCTACAAGCCATACTGTAGCTTGTTGTAAAGGTGACTAATCAACAATTAAAACAATATAACATACAATAAAAATTGGTATTATAACCACATTCCCTGTAATATATTAATGCCAGGAAATTAACAAATTAATTATTAATTATTCTGCCCCAGACACTGTCTTTACAGATCATACTTTTATTTAGAAAATAATTTAGGTGGTGCACTGGAAGTAAACAATGTAAAGTACAGCACAATCTAATTTGAATTCACCCAAAACATACATTTTGTAACTGCCATCAGCAATGGTGTGAATAATGATTGCTTTCATTAAAAAACGCAATCTGGGAAAAGGATCTGAGATAAATGAATTTGAAAAACATAAGTGGTGATATTTATATATTTATTCATCATGATATTGTTAATGCTCTCGAGTTCCTCACTATATACAATCTATTCACAATCTACTGTAATCATGTGATCCCAAGGGCATTTTTATCCAGGAACATCTCGCTTACACACACACACACACACACACACACACACACACACACACACACACACACACACACACACACACACACACACACACACACACACACACACACACACACACACACACACACACACACACACATCCTTGTTTTTGGTCCATAGTGAGGTCTACAGTAAAATGCCTACAGACTGAGGACCACCACTTCTGATTGATTTACGAAAATACCAAGGGTCATTTTGGAGACTTGGGGGCACCCTTATCCCAAACACTCACTTAGATTAGCTGAAAACCTCTTTTTTAAAAAATATTTTTTACAAACAAAGTGAGGACCGGGAAAACACACACACACACACACACACTCCTGTTTGTTTCTGGGGCATAGTGAGGACCGGCCACAAGCTGTAGATTCTTAACAGTTATTTCTATGTTGGTGTGTTGCTTATCTGAACTAGCGTTAATAATGAAAGTATTTAGATAAAATGTAATTATGTAACAAATGCATCTATTGCATCTATAGACCTGTAAACCATGTCTTTTGTTCAACTTGAATAAAAACATTTAATTTGAACTTGCGCTGCCTGTCCCCCCCCCTCTTGTGTAGATACACTGTATAAGCAGATTCAACCTACCATAAAGTACCTTTGGGATGGAGCCATCTGTGGGTTTAGTGTGTAAGCCAGTTATTTGTACTATGCTCAGCAGTGGGACAAATTGAATATAACAATTATAATACAAGAGAAGTTGGAGCACTTTTTACTTGCGTCTTCAGAGCCAAATGTTGAATTTACTACAAGTCACTATACCCTCACATGTCCTTCCAGAATCAGCATCTGTGATGGAGCCAGATAAATGTAAACACTAATATACGTGCACGTTCCAGAGGTGGAAAGACACTGATGTAGAGAATCTAGAGATGGTTTCATTTCCTTTTATTGCGTACAACAACAACAACAACTTGTTAGGCCTCTTCCTCGTTCCCCCAGGGAGCTCCCAGGGATGATCCTAGCCGAGCAGTGTTGCCAACTGCCGAAATCCAAAATGCACTAGAGTAGTGGGTTTCAACCATTTTCATACCAGGGCCCATTATTTATTCCTCATTTTAGCCAAGGACCACCATTTGATGTCGATTTTAGTCTCTCAGACTAATTTAGGTGAAATAAGTGGTAAAACGTTTGTCAAAATAGCATTTCTTCTACATTTTCTAAATGTGTCGATTCTTGAAAATTAGGTAATTCAGATATAATATAATTTAACTCTTGAGAGCGTAAACTGAAACCAAATGGACCGTAAGGGTCCATTTGGTTTCATTTTACGCTCTCAAGAGTTACAGATCTATAAGGGGTCCATTTGGTTACCAATGGTCCTTTCTAGGAAGGAAGGAGGACTCTATCATAGGAGGAAAAATGGTGAAAAACAAGGGTTTTGTCTCTGGTGACTGTCAACCAATTTCGCTCCAACTCAAAAGCACCAGATTTTCCGCCAGAAGATTTTCACTAATTTTGACGTTAGGGGGGTCTGAAAAAAAGCCAAATATATTGACAAATGCGCCTAGTATTATGTATATTATCCATGTCTTCATCCTAGCACTAGTCTTTGTAGGAGTCAGTACCATGTCACTACTAATGACACCAATTACTTTGCAAGCAAGATATCATAAGATAACATAATAGATGTATATATATATATATGTATGTATGTAACCCCCTGTGCATTTGCAAAGAACAGCGAGCTAGCCATTACAGACTGATAGAACATCAACATCACATTGTTACATACACTGAAGGACCACAGCCAACCCATATACGTTTCAACCCTGTGGTATGAGGTCTAATCTGTCTTTGAGATCTAATCTGTCTTTGTCACATTTATGCCAATATATGGAGATCTCGGTATTGTTATTCCTCCTTATATGCTGCCCAAAGCACTGTTGTTAACAGACAAACTGAGCTTGTTCCCAGCTACAAGTACCTTGGCACAATCATCGATAAGAAATTGAAATTTGACCTCAACACTGGCATGTTGTACAAAAAAGGTTGACAGCACCTACACTGTTTGAGGACACTGGCTAACTTCAATGTGGATAAAACTCTCATGAAGCTGCTCTATGGTGCTTATGTTGAGTCTATTATTACTTTCTTGATTATCCGCTGGTTTGGTAATCTTAGCGTCAAGGATAAGAACTCCCTTGTGAGATTGGCACCCAAATGAACAGCCTAGACCACATCTATAATAAGCAGGTGTTCACTAAAGTTAAGTCCATTTAAGCTGATAGAGCTCACCCTCTGTACATAGTACATACTGTTACCGTCTGGGCGCCTGCAAGCCCCCCTCATTCATAAGAATTGCTTTATGTTCCTTTGTCCCTAACTCCATCGGCCTGCTGAATGCTGCTGAGGAAAGGTTGGGGAGGTAGTTTTGCACTTCAGTACTTGGTGACCATTTCAGCTCTGTTCTATCGCTGAGGACCTGTCTGTCAATGCATGTGTAGCCCCAAACGAAATAACCAGCATGCAACAGCCCAGCTAATCGGGCACTGCCCTATACTTGCGTAATACTACATTCGGCTAACAAGATTTTGGAAGCAGGAGTGGGTGATGGCCGGGCATTGACCAGGCCCACAAAAATAGGGTATGCCATCACAATTGAAGGCAGGGAACCCTCTTGAAAAACCCAGTGGGTTAACCTTGGCAAACCACACAGATTACCAGTATGGTGAAGATGAGCAGACTGCTAAAGATTTATTCACCACCTGTTTCCTATAGCCTACCAGCCCACCCATAAGACTGCTTCTTTGACATAGGACCAGAGATGAATGCATGGTTATGTGATTTTTTTACATTGCCCACAAGCACTGTACTGCATCCAACAGTTCCTGGTTAATTGTTGACAGTGTAACACTGGGTCAATTATGACTTAACAACCCCACTATCACATATAGGAGTGAGAGATCCTATAAATACATTAACCACAGCATGAACCATATACTGTTACTGTAGGTACGGGCTCCGTATGAATAGAACCAGCGGCTGATGTATCAAAAGTGTAAAGTTTATTCACAATTAGAAAGACTACTTTAAAATACAGATGGGAAGCAGGGGTTATATTAAGTCATATCAATATATATCATGATGCTCTAGGGCGGATGTATAGGCAAACAATAGTAATAGATTTACTGAGTCCTCTAAACTAAACAAACACTGCAAATCAACCACTCCAAATCAAAGGAAGTAACTTATGTAAATAAAGCAAAATAAAGTAAAGTAATCACGGCAAACAAAACTCAAATCATGCAAATAAATAATTAAATAATAATTAAAGGCCCAGTATAGGCCTAATAAGTTCTATTATTGCACACAGCCCGACTCAAAATCATTGTAACACTCAAACTTTCAAATCCCCAATAAATATATGTATGTATATGGCACGTGGGAAAAACTGTGATTTAATGAGCAGATTGGTCCTCCAAGTCAGTATATTTTCAGCAGCCCACTGTATGTAGGAGATTTGTGAATAGCTCGTCTAAAGGACCTGGAGGCGCTGAAGGCTTGGTTGTTGCTTTCAGCCACTTTCAGCTCTTCTGCCTCACATAATTCAGTATTATCGATGTCACCTTTGTAGGACTGAGCACCACCTGCCTCCAGCTCACAAACACTCTGGCACAGGCTCTGGCCAAAACAGTAGGCCTTGAGCCTGAACTGCCCTTGCATTAAATACCATACAACTCTATTTTGTATAGATTTTTTTATATATATATATTTTGGACATTAAGGGGTTAATAATTAAAAATGCCCGAGGCATATCAGTGGGCACCCTCTTGAATTCTTAAGAGGTGACTGCAAGCTACAAGAATCACTACTATATCACATATCCAAAACATTTTCTATTAATAGTTATTTTAGCCAGTTTAAATACACTTATATTATGTGATTAGAATAGATGTTTGTGTGAGGCAAAAATCAGTATGATGCAATAATAGGATACCCAGATTTTTTTCTTTCACCTGTCAGAACAATTCACTGCTGTAGTTTCTGTAAGCTCAGTTCAACTGCTGCCCTTCCCCCATACTGCCACGGTTGGGTCGTTAATGTAGCAACACAGCCTAATTAACGACCCTGCACTCTACTCTATGAAGGGCAGAGCAGAACAGTTTGGAATTTGGAACAGTATCTCACACCTTGGACCTTGGTAAACCTGTGGAACTTTCTTTTTGTATTCTTATGAAGAAACCATGATGTACATTTTTACAACCATCATATGTGCATTATTATATATTAGTGCATATTGAAAAGTATGCCTTTCTGGAAAGCAATCCTTTGCTTTCCTGGTGCTTCCTGGCTGGTGCTCTCACCTGCAGCAACTAGTCCACTCTATTCACTGAACGGATCAAATTGGAACAACTTGACTTATGTTATTTAGACGTTCCTAAGAATCATAAAAATGAGTTTGAGACCCCTGTCCTACTGCGTGTTCCATGCTGAAAATAGAGCAGCTCTGCAAGCTCACAGCACATTGTGTCTGCGTCGCGTTGTGAGCTTTTAGATCAGCTATTTTCAGCTTGTGGTGATGTGAGAGCTGAACTGAAAGCCTTCGCAAACAAAAGAAAATAACTGGTCTTGGCACCGTTGTAGGACTGAGCACCACCTGCCTTCAGCTCACAAACACTCTGGCACAGGCTCTGGCCAAAACAGTAGGCCTTGAGCCTGAACTGCCCTTGCATTAAATACCATACAACTCTATTTTGTATGGATTTTTTTATATATATATTTTGGACATTAAGGGGTTAATAATTAAAAATGCCCGAGGCATATCAGTGGGCACCCTCTTGAATTCTTAAGAGGTGACTGCAAGCTACAAGAATCACTACTATATCACATATCCAAAACATTTTCTATTAATAGTTATTTTAGCCAGTTTAAATACACTTATATTATGTGATTAGAATAGATGTTTGTGTGAGGCAAAAATCAGTATGATGCAATAATAGGATACTCAGATTTTTTTTCTTTCACCTGTCAGAACAATTCACTGCTGTAGTTTCTGTAAGCTCAGTTCAACTGCTGCCCTTCCCCCATACTGCCAGTGTTGGGTCGTTAATGTAGCAACACAGCCTAATTAACGACCCTGCACTCTACTCTATGAAGGGCAGAGCAGAACAGTTTGGAATTTGGAACAGTATCTCACACCTTGGACCTTGGTAAACCTGTGGAACTTTCTTTTTGTATTCTTATGAAGAAACCATGATGTACATTTTTACAACCATCATATGTGCATTATTATATATTAGTGCATATTGAAAAGTATGCCTTTCTGGAAAGCAATCCTTTGCTTTCCTGGTGCTTCCTGGCTCACTCTATTCACTGAATGGATCAAATTGGAACTACTTGACTTATGTTATTTAGACGTCCCTAAGAATCATAAAAATGAGTTTGAGACCCCTGTCCTACTGCGTGTTCCATGCTGAAAATAGAGCAGCTCTGCAAGCTCACAGCACATTGTGTCGCGTTGTGAGCTTTTAGATCAGCTATTTTCAGCTTGTGGTGATGTGAGAGCTGAACTGAAAGCCAACGCAAACAAAAGAAAATAACTGGTCTTGGCACCGTTCTGGGCTCTGTTAAAGAAGTGTTTCACCCCAGACTGTTTATAAGTTACTCCATTCAGTATTTAGGTACGTGGTGACCATTTTAACTGACTGGGGTGTTCACATGAGACTGAGTAGACCATAAGATGACCATTTTTTTTTGTTGTTTTTGTTTTTTTCTATACTTGGTACACTGCCAAATCAGTTGATTTACAGTTAAGCAGCCAGTGTGGCCGAAATGCACAGGATCGAAGTGGTTAATGCTTAAGTCATATCTCCAAAGTAAAGTACCATTAAGGATTTAAAGGTATAGTAAGTGGTTCAAAAACATTTTCTGTTAAAATGCTCCATTATAAGGTGTGCACTGTTGCACTTCACCTCACTGTAAAGTATGTGCATGTGCACATACCAGGGGGACTGGAGGATTTCCCAAATCACACAAATCACTAACTATACCTTTTATATAACTGTAGTGGGAAATGAGCCTAATACAATGTTTGGCTCTGAGATAGTGCAGTAGAATTGCCTGTAATCAATGCACGTGCGCAGCCCCCCCCCCCCCCCCCCCCCCCCCCCCCCCCCACTCCCCCACTCCACTCTACTGTAGCATTTTGTAAAGCTGCTACAGAATGCTACAGTAGAGTGGAGTGGGGGATGGGTGCAGTCTAGCTGACAGTTCAACTCGGAGCATAAATGAAACAAGCTATTGAAGAGGTCAGACCAACTTTACACACAGCTCCAGTGTATACTGTACCCCAAGGTGGGCACTGTTGCACTTCACCCCACTGTAGAGTATGTGCATGTGCACATCTTGTAACCAGGAGGACTGGAGGGTTTCCCAAATCACACAAATCACTTACTATACCATATACAGTATATAATTGTAGTGGGTAAATGGGCCTGTGTTTGGCTATGAGATGTAGTGTAGTAGAATTGCCTGTAATCAATGCACCTGTGCAGCCCCCCCACCACTCACCACCACAGTCCAAAAAGCTGCTACATTCAGTAGGATTTTCCAAATCGCCCAAATGACTTATGGTACCTTTTAGGAATCAAAGGTTCCTATTTTGGATAAACTTCATGAGCTTGCTGCTTTTTGCTGCAAGCTGGATGGAGCCCGCACACCAGATAAGGTACAAAAAGACTTTCTTTATTTGGACGATCCAAATAAAGAAAGTCTTTTTGTACCTTATCTGGTGTGCGGGCTCCATCCATTTTCATAGTATTCTTTTAGCCCAGCACCCATCAGTCGATGTGCGTTGCCTATTGTCTTCTTCATGGTTCTATAAAAGGAACAGATTGTAATATTCTCTTAAAGTAGAAGATAAATATGGCATTTAAATACTTGCATGTAGTCTAATATATTACCTAATAGAGCATTCAAATAATAAATAGCAAGCCAAGTAAAAGTAATTTCATAATATAATATACCAAATCACATCTCAATCAAATGCATCCATCCATATACATCAGAGTCAGGGCATTTGGGCTTACATAGATCAATGTTCAAAGACGCATGGCATCATCATCAGTTTGTAGGAAACACAGCAGGCTCTGCTGGCTGTGAATTGTTTGGAGACAATAGAATACTGGGCCTGGGGATCCAGGCCTGTATGTAGACTGTGACAGGAAGTGAGGTGGTTGTAGGTTCCATGCAAAGGGGGTTCTACTGAACTTGTGTCTCCTTGTGGAGCGGAGGGGAAATTGTGAAGGAACCTGGTAGTTTGTGACAGGATGGGCAGCTATATAGCCAACATAGGCTAAGTGTTTATATTTATAGTCAGATGAAGGAATAAATAAATTATCATTGCAATATATCAGAATAAATAATGACAAATAAAAAAGTATCCCAATGATAGTATAATGTGTGCTGTGATGGTAAGAATGTGCTTGCTGTAATGGATACTAATACTAGTTGCAAGTAAAATGCACCATCTGTCTTTCCGAAGCTCTGTTAGGCCTACCGTAGGTGTCCAAATTACAACTAATATCTGTAAGCTGGGGACTAAGCTGTCAGGGGACCTTTGCGACTACATGCAGGCAGTTATGAATTTGTTGTACTTCTTCATCAGAATCTGGTTCACACATGTTAGTTAGTTAGTTTATGTATTGTCCACAAGTGGAAATTTGTCTTTAGTCTCATGTACAAAAAACATTAAAAACGACAACAAGATCAACAACAAGCAACAAACATTTACACACAAAACATCTTAACAGGCAGAGAAGAGCACAACAAGGCATAATACTGCACCAAGCCTTTGGAATAAAATATTTTTTAAAAAATATTACGGCTACGGTTAAACTTGGTGTTCTATAACGTCTACCTGAGGGGAGTAATTCGAACTCCCTGTGGAGTGGATGAGAGGTGTCGTTGCTGAGGTTACCATACCACATAGCTATGTTAAAGGTCATGATTCCCTCTATGAGGTTCTTGTAAACAGTCTCCATAATGTATTTGCTCACTCTGAAGGAGTTGAGCCTGCGCAACAAGTGGAGACGTTGGTTACAGGATTTAAAAAGATTATCTGTGTTGAAGTCAAGGTTGCTGTCAACAATAGATCCTAAGTATTTAAAGTTAACTATCTCTACATTTTGTCCCTTCATCTTAAAGGGCTGCACAGGGTCCTTTTGATAAATAACCAGTTCCTTTGTTTTTGTTATATTAATATCTAAGGAGCTTACGTCGCACCAGTTTTGGAGAGAAGACACGTGTCCTCTGAATGCTTTTTCCCCCCACTATTTCTCCCTTTTTAGCATGGCAACCAAAGCCATATCATCAGCATACTTAAAGAGACTAAACTTCTCCTGATATAAATTTGAATTCATTAGTGTACTGGGAGAAAAGTAAAGGTGATAGTATTGTCCCCTGCGGAGCACCTGTGCTAAGCACAGTGATGTCAGAGCGGGTGTCATTGACACGGACCTGTTGAGGACGGTTAGAGAGGAAGTCCCTGACTAGGTGGATGATACCACCATTAACCCCTATATCAATGAGTCTCTGCAGGAGAGTGTGTATCTGCATGCTATTAAAAGCAGAAGTAAAATCAATAAACAGAACCCTGGCATAGTGGGTGGGAACCTGGATGTGCTTAGTCAAGGTGTTGACCAGGCTGACAGTTGCATCATCAGTTCCCCTCCCCTGACCTTTATAAGCAAATTGTAGATGATCAAAACAATTAGAAACAGACTCTGTTATTAGTCGAGCTATAACTCTCTCAAAACATTTCCCCAGAAAAAAGGTAAGGGCAATGAGCCTGAAGTCTTTCAGTTCAGTGGCTCCAGGCTTTTTGGGAAGAGGTACAATGCAAGACATTTTCCATCCGTTGGGCATAGTTAATCAAGCAGGTACTGAAAAAGCTCCAAAAGAATACCTTTAAGTTCATAAATGTTTTTTTTAAGAACTCTGCCTCTCAGGCCATCAGGCCCAGGAGCAGAGTTGGGCTTGATACAGGACAGGCTAATTACAATCTCATGTTCATTAAGTGTAATAGGGACATATTCAGGAATGGACCTACACACATTATCACGCTCAGTACTGAAGTCGTTATTGTCAAAGCGACTAAAAAAGATGTTTAAGTCATTAGCAAAGGATGGAGAGGGGTGACAGGGGGGTGCACTTTTGCTTAGAGTCCCTGGCCATCATCACCTTTAAACCTTCCCATGCTTTCTTGGCATTTCCTGAAAAGTAGTGATGCTCCACTTTATCCTTGTATTCTATCTGTCTCCAGCTCGCATCGCATTTCCTCCTTACAGTCCTCTGTCCAGGTCACAATCTCAATTTTTACTGTCTTTTCCCGTTTCAGCCGAGCCCTGTAACGTGGAAGAACATGTACGACCTTGTGGTCTGACTTCCCCAGGGCAGGCTTGCAGGTGGCTTTATAGGCATCGGGTATGTTGCCGTAGCACTTATCCAAAGTGCGTGCCAAGCGCGTCGGACAGTGTACATACTGATGTAGGTTGGGGAGGTGATCGGACAAGTCACAAGAGTTAAAGTCCCCAATAAGCAGCACGGGTTCTTTCGCTGCACGGGAAAGCGGACGCATAGCGCGTATTTCTTCTTTCTTGTTGGTCAACAAGCAAACATTAGAAAGAGTTATTGCCGGCAAGGGGGGTCTGCTGCCTCGTCTCCTTAGCCGTTCTCTCACTCCGCCTCTCGATCCTCTTTTCTTGAATTTAGTCCATTTTCGCGTTCCGGTATTTTTAAATTCTGGATACTTATCCAGCGAGTCGAAGTCAGAGTCTCCTGGTCTGGCTGGTTGCCTGAGTGACAGGAGCTGGTCCTGGCTGCAGGTGAGGACGCCGACCTTGCCGTTTACGCTCCATACTTCAGCGATTAAACAGCTGACAAGGCACATAACCAGCCACAGTATCATACCAATCTTGAACTTCATTTTGACGAAAAGAGAATGCGGGTTCAAGCACTTAAAACAACGTAAAACATAACAAAACAAAAGACGAGACAAAGAGATGAGACACGGGTCGGCAGCAGTGCAATGTAATGTAAGACTGAATTTCACCAATCTGTCCTCCCTCTGGCATTTTGTAAACAAATGGGCAGGGCATGGGCAGCCCTTGTGAGGATGGGGGGTACTAGGACAGGTAGGCCCTCTCTAAACACAAGTTAAGCTCCCCCGGAATTCTCATAGACTGCCATCATAAAAATCGACCCGGAAGAAAGGACTACTGAAAATCGCTTGCAACTGGTACATGGGGTGACAGTTCATCAGACTTGGGGTCCGTTACTTTCCTTGCATTACTTTAGAAAAGGTAGTGACTCAATATGATGTTATTATAACAACTCAAAAGGTATATTAATGACATAGTACAATGTTGAATGAAGAATTGTGCTCTTATATACCTGCATGTGAGAAGTAACAAAGAAGAAACCTTGAACCTTATAACTTAATCTGTAATTATTATTGGAAGTTATATTCAAGCATGTTCAAGGCCATGAATAATTGTGAATGTCAAGTACAAACCATTTATTCCATTTTTGGTTATGCATCCTGGCACAACATAGCTCCATTATGCTTAGCAATAAGCATAAAGGAAAGTGAGGACCGGCTGACCGACCGACCACAGCGCTGTAGGGGGGCGCTGTGGAGCCCGGTCCTCACTCTCCAAAGGTCCTCACTCTGTCGGGTTAACAACGAAGTCAGTCCTCACTATCCCCCAATAAAGTGAGGACCAGCAAAATGTCCTCACTTCCCAAACGGTCCTCACTCTGTGAGTCGAAAGCACGTGTGTGTCCTCACTATGTACCAAAAACAAACACACACACACACACACACACACACACACACACACACACACACACACACACACACACACACACGTGTGACAGCTCATTCTAGTTTGGCTGTGGCCAGGCGGGGTTTGAATTATTCAAAGTGATTATTAATATTTGAGAGTCACTGCCAAGCAGATGAAAGAACCTTTCATCCCCAACACATCACCGCTTTAAATGAGTGAAATGAAGGGAGGGAGAAAATGAGAGGGAGGGGGGGGGGGTATTGAGAGAGAATGAAAGGAAGAGATAGCTGTGAGAAAGAAAATCGTCATTATTGATATCATGAAGGGAGAGAAAGAAAATATTAATAGAGATAAAGAGAGTATTAGATGAGATAGAAGGAGACATACGGAGGCATGAGAAATTGTGAAATGAGTGCGAAAAAAGTCACCATCCATGAGAAAAAAGAAAATGTGTTGAATGGCACGCGTGGGCGTGAGTGTGAGTGTATGTGGATGGGGGTTGCATATCTCTCACAGATTTACAGATGGAAAGAGGTGGAGAAATGGTAGAGCCTACGGGAGCGAAAGCAACTGTTATCCTTTCTTGAATGGATAAGTAGAAAGAGGGGAACTAAGAGATGGCCAGGGGAATTGGGGTGGGCAGAAAGCTTGCCTACAGGGTGGACATTTTTGCTATATTAGGGCTTCACATCTGTTCCGTTCCAACGGATATGTCTGAGTCATAGTGTTAGGGACTCTGTCGTAACCGTAGATGTGAGGGTGGGTGGGTGGGGAGGGGGGTTGGGGTGGGCAATGCACAATCATTTTAAAATGCTTTGGATAAAGCTGCTATATAAATGCACCATTTATGATTTGTATGGACATCTCTGTCTGTCTACCCTTTGCGTCACCTCATTCACTCCTGTCCAGGAAAATAACTGATCTGAACAACTAGGGAACACTCCCTTGTGGCATCATCCATACACACAGCCAATTATGAAGGTGATAGGTTGGATGGTTCTTTAAATGTATCATTTTGAGTCACGTGCACCTCTGACCCGACCCATTTGACCCTCTTCACTGCACGGTGATATTACCAATATACGTTTGTACATACGGAATATGAAAGTGATTGTTTGGATGATTCCATAGACACAAACGACCGGAACAGCTTGTACAGCACAATGGTCTAGAATTGGTCTATAAAGGTGCGTGCCGATACATTTTGATTGCTTTCAATGAAAACGCTAACCTTTTGACAATTAGAGTAAAAACATTCACCAGATGTGCGAACAAATCTGGAATTTACAAATGCTTCCTTGGTATAGCCTACTGGCCAACTGTTCCAAAAGTGGAGGATGTCCACATGTTCACAAACACAGGTTGATTCATTTGGATATGCTTGTTCTAGATTTCACACCATAAAAGAAAAATCTCAGTTAAACTATCACATTACACCAGCATTTATCGCAATAATTGTGGTTTGATGCTGCTTGCAATTGTTATTCAATAGCTTTTATTATTTTGAAGTGCCAAATTTCCAGACTAAAATTGTCATCTTAAATCAGCTCACAGGATGAAAGCTTGCCAAGGCTTTGTTTACACCGTAGTAAGAAGAAGAGATTGAATGGTTGTTTATGGACATGATGCACAATCTGATGGTATTAAGACGATGCTAGCAATTGCTTATGGTGAGTAGCTATTTGTCCCGATCAAACAAAAGGACAATGGCAGTGGGCATAACTATTGATTTTTATTTTTATTGTTTACCCCCCCCCCCCACTGACTACATGTACATGACAACTTGATGACATCATCAACTTGTGTTTCACCA
The DNA here is from genome assembly GCA_039105355.1 of Benthosema pterotum. Taxonomy (NCBI): domain Eukaryota; kingdom Metazoa; phylum Chordata; class Actinopteri; order Myctophiformes; family Myctophidae; genus Benthosema; species Benthosema pterotum. Next base: position 25,617,843 of record CM076968.1, on the reverse strand, counting down.
TGTTAATGAATTATTTACAGTAGATCTACATTTTTGGGAAACATAAAATGGTGGGAGCTTTATTATTTCCACACGACATCTATACATTGATAAAGTAAAATGTTGAAAATGGTTGGAATTCCCCTTTAAGTAAACAATGCAAAAAACAACAAAAATCTTTAAGCACAGCTAGGGGACAGTGACACTGACAGACACTCACTATAGCCAAAACACCCACCGGTAGATCGATAATATGGATGCATATTGAACTCAGATACTTGTTTGTGTATTGATTAACCCATTACGATTCAGATTCTTCACATTTTTAAATCATTTGTTGTCACACTTCACTGTGAGCTGTTATATCTTTATAAATATTCAATGTCCAACAAAGATGGTTTGGATGGGTTATAAAAACTGAGCGATCAAATATTGAGATTATGTTTGAACAAAACTGGAAAGCCAGCATCTGAATATTTAATATTATTGGGCCACCACTACTGTTGTCGAGTTCTGTTCCCATATGGAAAAATGTATATACCAGTAAATGTCAATGTATATACCAGTAAATGTCACATATGGGAACTCCTAACAGTGGCACCTTTCATAAGCCACTTTACAAAAAATACTATGGACCTTATCTGTTTTGAATGTCATATATAATTATTATAAATTACAAAATTATATTTCACTTTACAAAAAATACTATGGATCCTATACAGTATATTTTGAATGTCATAGTTCTTATAAATAACAGAGTTGTATATGTTATATATATGTTTCACTTTACAAAAAATACTATGGGTATATTATATTAACTTTATCCGGCAATTTCAAGAGCATTCAAGAGCCACTCTCTCTCTCTCCACCCTTTATGTATCAACTGCACCTTTCTGTGTAATGTTCTCCATGTCTTTCCCCCATTCACATTCCCATCCTATAATGAGACAAGAGGGAAGCGGAAACAGAAACAAAAGGAGGCAGTGAACAGAAACAAGCCAGAAGTAAAATGTAGACATGAAGGCATGTGGAGAAATCTTATGCAGTAAAGCAGGCATGTCAAACTCAAATGCACAGTGGGCCAAAATAGAAAGAAAAATGTGTGTGTCTGTGTCTCAATACACAGGGACCAGTTACAAGGGCAATGGCAAAAGCGGCAAAAAAAAGTAATTTTCCTTCCTTCCTTAGTGCATGAAATATACCAGAGGGCCAGTTCTAATATGAATTCAATCCCACGGGCTTGATGACATATTGTTTGACATATATGCAGTAAAGTGAAGACAGTCAAAAGAAAACAGGAAAGGCAGGCGTGGCATTGATGGAGGTCGGTGCAAGGGTTTGTACAAGCTGAAAAGGCTGAGAGATGCATGCTGGGAAGATGGGGTACTCAAAGCAGAAAAGAAGTATGTATGACGGGGAGCTGTGAAATATTCTAGATACAGTGAGAGGGAGAGATGAGAGGTCGAGGGAAGTGGGAGAGAGAATGATTAGAGCAGCGAGAGTATGACGAGGTACTGTAGGAAGAATATGAAACAAGAAGGTGTAATGAGAAAGAATGCAGAGTGCAGAGGGAAGAGATATACAGTAAGGAGAGAGAGAGTCTGTGGAAGTATGCAGAGTGAGAGATTGATGGGGAGAGGCAGCAATATGAAGGGAAATGTCGAAAAGAATGCAGAGTAAGAAAGGTGGAAGACATAAGAAAGCGAGGGACTGGAGAGCGATGAGAGACATCTGCAGCCAGAGAGAGGGAACGAGGAATGCGGCAGAGGACAGGTGGAGGGAGAGAGTGGGGGTGTTGAGAAAAAAAAAGATATACATAGATCAGTGGATATGAGAAAGAGGGTTTAATTTTCTATACAGAGAGGAGATGGGGAGGTGGGGAAAGGGAGAGTTGGAGATGAATTGATGCAGGTTAGAGACTGAGAGATGATGCTCCACAGACACCATAGAATATATAGAATAAAACGTCATGCTTTAAGTTACAGCTTAAAGAGGAATTAATGGCCAGAAACAATCTCTTCATGTCAGTAAAATATGATATAATAAAACATCACTGTGTTAGTTACAGTCACTAGGATGTTAGTATCCATGAAATGCACATTATGTCATTGATACCATTAGATGAGTTTATTGTGCAATAATGACAAGCTAACAATACTGTACGCTTGCTTGCTTATTCCACAGCTACTTAAGAATTAAATCACCACAAATACAAGTACAACATGCCTTTTAGTACTGTAGTTTACAGGCTTCACCTTCAGTAATGTGAAGAGATAATAGTGTTTTTTATTGTACGTTGTAGTGTTTTTGTGTCACTTGCTTTGGCAATGTAAATTGTAAACCTTTGTTTCCTCATGCCAATAAAGCTCTATTGAATTGAATTGAATTGAATTAGCTATTACAAATAACCCAGAATGCCTTGATTCACCAATCAATACTGAGTATTCAACAAAGCCTTATGTGACAAATCCCTTTAATTCACAGAACAATAAAAACAGGGAAACGGATCGCAACATATGCAAGAGCTGCCAGTGAAGATTTGATTAAATATTTGCCCGGAAATGGTGATTCCTGCTACAGAAAAGAGCGAGGAAGAGAAAGGGAACATTTACTACTAACAGGATTAGAAAAGAGAAAAGGAGCGAGACAGTGTAGCGATTAAGAGAGAAACAAGGAGACTGGGAGGACATACATTAGTTTAGATGTTGAAGAGAAGATTGCACAGTTTGTTATTTAACAAGGAGAGAAAGGAGAGAGGATTGAAGGATAAAAAAGAACCCAGTAAGAACCCAATTCCAAAGGGGCAGTAGACAGTTTCTGTTATCTTGCTCAAGGGCATCTCAATGAGACAGAGGCCTGGTATTGAACAGGAGAATCTTCTATTTCAAACCACTCAAACCCACTTTTGAGTGGTTTATTTTTATAAACTGCAGTCTTTTTGTAAACTGCAGTCTACCAGTTGTTGTTGAGCTGCTGCTATGTCTGCTTCACCAATTTGCATTGACGTTTACCTTCTCCTGTCACACCAGAAGTGGTGACCTATTGAATCCTTCACAATCATTATGGAATCACCAGACTGCAAATCATAATTGGCCACAGATTTTTGTGTAACATCTGTCTCCACTGACAGATGTTACAGCTCATTCATTCAGGAAGAAAGAGCAAATGGACTACTTTTCCTTTGGGGCACCAGGAAAAAACAGGGAAATATAGTAGGTAACGGATTACTCTAACTGCAGACTATCTCAAGTTATGCTGATACCCCAAAAAGTATTCTCGTTATAGAACGCCTATGATGCTGTTACACCCAGCACTGCTCAAACTACAAGGCAGAGATATATACAATGAGGAAAATAATTATTTGATCCCCTGATGATTTTGTAAGTTTTCATGATTAGAAAGAAATGAGCACTCTGTCATTTTTATGGTACTTTTATTTAAACAAATAGAGACAGAATATGAACAAAAATGTCCATAAGAAAATAATATTTAAAGGTTATAAATCAATTTGTGTTAGAGCTCGTGAAATAAGTATTTGATCCCTAAGCACAACCTGACTTAGTACTTGGTGGAAAAACCCTTGTTGGCAAGCACGGAAGTCAGAAGTTTCTTGTAGTTGGTCACCAAGTTTGCGCACATCTCAGGAGGAATTTTGGTCCACTCCTGGTGAGATCTACTCTCCAAATTCTGAAGGTTTCGAGGCTGTTGCTTGCCAACTCAAAGCTCAAGCTCCCTCCATAGATTTTCTATAGGATTAAGGTCTGGAGACTGGCTAGGCCACTCCAATTAATGTGCTTCTTCGTGAGCCACTCCTTTGTTGCCTTGGCCGTATGTTTTGGGTCGTTGTCGTGCTGGAACACCCAGCCACGACCCATCTTCAGTGCTCTGGCTGAGGGAAGGAGGTTCTTGTCCAAGATCCTGCCGTACATGGCCACATCCATCGGCCACACAATGCGGTGAAGTTGCCCTGTACCCTTAGCAGAGAAACAGCCCCAAAGCATAATGTCTCCAACTCCATGCTTGACGGTGGAGATGGTGTTGTTGGGTTTGTATTCAGCATTTCACTCCCTCCACGACAAGTCAAATGGATGCCAAAGAGTTGAATTTTGGTCTCTTCTGACCACATCACCTTCCCTGCAGCCTGGTCTGAATCATTTAGGTGTTCATTGATGAACTTTAGACGGGCCTCTATGCGCCTTCTTGAGCAGAGGGACATGACTGGGCACTGCAGGATTTCAATCCGTTATGGTGTACTATGTTACCAATGTTTTTTTTTTTGGTGATTGTGGTCCCAGCTCACTTCAAATTATTAACAACACCATCCCCATCGTCAGGCATGGAGGTGGAAACATTATGCTTTGGGGCTGTTCCTCTGCTAAGGGTACAGGGCAACTTCACTGCATTGTGTGGCCAATGAATGGAAACATGCACTGCAACATCTTGGACAAGAACCTCCTTCCCTCAGCCAGAGCACTAAAGATGGGTCTTGAAGAAGCACATTAAGCTCATGGAGTGGCCCAGCCAGTCTCCAGACCTTAATCCTAAAAAAAATCTATGGAGGGAGATTGAGCTTTGAGTTGGCAAGCAACAGCCTCGAAACCCTGAGGTTTTGGGGAGGATATCTAAACAGGAGTGGGCCAAAATCCCACCTGAGATGTGCACAAACTTGGTGACCAACTACAAGAAACTTCTGACTTCCGTGCTTGCCAACAAGGGTTTTTCCACCAAGTACTAAGTCAGGTTGTGCTTAGGGATCAAATACTTATTTCACGAGCTCTAACGCAAATTAATTTATAACCTTTAAATATTATTTTCTTATGGACATTTTTGTTCATATTCTGTCTCTATTTGTTTAAATAAAAGTACCATAAAAATGACAGAGTGCTCATTTCTTTCTAATCATGAAAACTTACAAAATCATTAGGGGATCAAATAATTATTTTCCTCACTGTATATACAATGACTGACACTGACCTTGTGGAAATCTACTAAGCAGTGAACTGTTCTAAGGGTCGTCCTGATTTGCAGGTGGTCGGTTAAGAGGCATTATTACAGAAAGTTGGAGCTATGTTATGGAAGTGATACAGTATACTAAAAACATTACAGCCTTAATCTTCACCTATATTGGATAGACTGCATGTCTTAATCCTTCTAATTTGTTTGTATCTATCTTTTCCTAACTGCTTTAATTCATCCTAGCGTAGTGTGGGTGGCTATTATGTAATCAATCAATATTCATGAGACACAAACTCTCTATTTAAGGTGTTACACATTGGGAGTCTGAAACGCACGCATTATCGCGGAGATTCCAGATGAGAATCGTGTAGCACAGAGAAAAAAAAGGTCACCAGATTGAGTCTAAGTGGCATGTCCACAAAACAATCACGCGTGCAACAAACAACACTGGATGTCGCACAGAGATTTCTCAACACAAAACACCGGTCCTGTTGAAACCGGATTAGAAGGCGTGATTTATTACTCCCCATCTGTGAAGTCATTTTAGCTTCATTTATTATTATAGGTATTTTAGGACCCCACCCACCAGGTTATTGATCAGTTTCTCTCAAATCATCCATCATTTTCACACTAATGATCACTTATTAGTCTCTAGGTCACCAAGGTTTTAACCTTGTCTCAGGAGGAGTAGAAATGATTTTCGGGTAAAATCAGAGATCTGTGCTTGTTAAGAATGGATTATGAATTGATGAATAGAATAGTGGATACAGTGTAAATTCCCTGCCAAACTCATATTGTGAAATGTTCTAAAAAGAAACGAAAATGAATCATGACCCATTTGTGAGCTTGTACATCTGCTGTTTTTGGTCTTTTTGAGATTTGGTTAAACTGGCACAACAATGAATTCAATTTGAATTGAAATGAAATTGTTTTTCTCCTTTTCAGATACACTAAGATGAAGACAGCTACGAATATTTACATCTTTAACTTGGCGTTGGCTGATTCGTTGGTCCTGGCTACATTACCCTTTCAGGTAAGTCAACAGGGTGGTATTACAGTACAGTATAGAGCTGAGCAGTCCCGTCCTCTTGTGACATCGCCCTTGTTCCAGAAATGGATTCCCCATTCATTTTCCTCATAGACTTTTCGAAAATGATCTATATGAAGACGATTACGCCGCGGACAAAGCAAACTCAGGTGTCAACAAATCATGACAACACACACATTATCATACGCTATCTAATTAAAATTCAAATTGAAATGCAATTTAAATGCAAAAAAGAAAAAGAAATAGAATAAAAATAGCAAAGAAAATAAGTCCCATAGTGCGAAATGTGCGGTCTCTTCATGAGTTCATTCCATTAAGGTACTGTATGTATGCATTACATTTGTTAAGGTTTGAAGTGTTCCCAGTATCATATGCACATCTCATGCTCATGACCATAATATGGGCAATTCGTGTGCTGGACACACACAACACGGTCAAACCTTGGAGCGGCTAGCACCACTCAAAGAACATTAAGCTAAGACCAAAAGGCAGACTTTGGTTCAAGTGATGTGAGGAATGAGAGTCTGAAGAGCTGGGTTGAGATGAGAGGTAGGAATGAGTTCCAGATGGAGGGACCTGCATCTGAGAAAGTCTGCTGTTACAATAATGTTGATGCCAATGAAAGCAAAGATGATTTCATTAAATTGCATTGTTAAGTGAACAAGTGTTATTGGTCTGCGATTGTATTCATTGTTGTTTTTTGTGTGCCTGCACAGTCATCAGTGTTGATACCGGTATAAACTAAAGTATAAACTAAAGAAAGCAGCAAATGAGAAAACATTGACAATCATCTTTTACTTTGTCTAATAATAACAACCTTGGCTAAAAAAGCAAAGGTGTCCCTTAAGGTCTATTCATAATTAGGTGAAAAGGTGACCAACAGAGGGACGTGTGGATCAGTGGAGAGTTGCATGTAGATACTGTAGGTCATTACAGATCTGTTTGGTTACATTAGTACATCCTCTAGTTAAATTAACAATCAGGATTGTATTGTGTGCATCCCTTTCCAGGGTACTGACGTGTTCCTGGGTTTCTGGCCGTTTGGTAATGCTCTGTGTAAGGCAGTGGTGTCCATAGACTACTACAACATGTTCACCAGCACCTTCACCCTCACAGTGATGAGCATGGACCGCTATGTGGCCGTCTGTCATCCGGTCAAAGCCCTGGACATGAGGACGCCTCATAAAGCCAAGGTAAGGACAATTGGGCTGTGCTGGGAGTTTCCAGACCTTGACGAACATACAGTATAGCCCCCAACGAGATGAAACTCAAGCATAACTTCACATCTAAATGTCATATATTATTGGAACTGTAGATGTCTTGGACGTCTCGGATCTCTGACATAGTGTCTATTTATGCCATATGCTCACAGCAATGAGCCACTATACAGCAACTATAGGTCTATGTGTTTTACAGAGATATTTTACCAGCATCTGCTTCTTCTTTTTTCAATTTACTTTTGGCATAGACTTCTATAATCCTTGCTAGTAACCAGCCAATATTAATCTATAGGGTCTAAATTGCTCATTAAAAGAACTTGATACGGGACAAACTAGAAAGCCAAAACGGAAACATTGTGTGTCTTTCTTTGCACATGCGTGTGTGTGCGCGTGTGCGTGTGTGTGTGTGTGTGTGTGTGTGTGTGCGTGCGCGTGCATATGCAGGTAGTGAACATCTGTGTGTGGGTGTTGGCATCGGCCTTCGGGGTTCCAGCCATGGTGTTGGGAGATGTCGAAGTAGAACCAGAGCATAACAGTATGTACACACACACACACACACACACACACACACACACACACACACACACACACACACACACACACACACACACACACACACACACACACACACACACACACACACACACACACACACACACACACACACACACACGTGTGTAAGTCAACACACATATTTTATAGTCATATTCTACTGTCTTCCTCTTGTGGTCTCATTCTCTCTCTCTCCCTCTCTCTCTCTCTCTTATTCCTACACTTTTTCATTTTCTCTTTATCAGATTTGGTCTGTTATCTGTACTTCCCCATCCCCCCCAACCCTTCTCTGCCTCTCCCTCTCTCTGTCTCCCTCTCTCCCTCTCTATCTCTCTCTATCTATCTCTCCATCTCCCTCGCTCTCTCTCTGACCCTCAGGAATTCTGAATGGTGACATTTGCACACATCTTTATTCTAATGCTCATTTGTATTAAGCGGCCGTGTCACTGTGTGGGTAACCTTGTTTTGCATTTTATTTATTTATTTATTTATTTATTTATTGCTTAATTTGTAAGCAAGACAGGCCTTGGAAGATCTACTGCTCAGAGAGGAAATAAAACTTAAAAAATACTGATGTGATGCTTATATTAACCTTATTAACCTCATTTTGTGTTCCGTTAATTTCAGTTATAGAGAGCAATTATATTGCATTACAGTATGTAAGACTTGGTTGCCAGGGATCATTTTAACATCGGACGTGTCTAATTCCATTTTTATGATGCAGCATTATATTCCAAGGCTTGGGGTCTACATGTGTTGGGCCGACTGAAGCACTACATGCACACGCTACACTATTTAACTGCTAAATAGAGTAGGTAATACATTGCAGCCAGCAGCTGTGTGCTGGTCTAGTGGTTCGGTATTGATCCAGTGCTAGCTTCCAGCTATAGTCTAATCCCATCAACACTTCTATCTCCTCTCCTCTCCTCTCCTCTCCCCTCTACCCTTGCCTTTCCTTTCCTCTCTCCTCCCCTCCTCTCCTCTCCTTCCCTCCTCTCCTCCCCACACAAACAGACAGCGGACAGAGTACTATCATAACCTGACAGATACGGGACAGCAGCAGCATGACACACTCAGTAATTGGGGTCAAATGTCCCACCCAAAGGGCATACTGCCCGGAAGAAGAGCTATAATCGGCACCTTGCTGTCCTGTCACTAATGTCATCTTTAGCAAGCTGGTGCGCTTGAGTGCGTGTGTGTGTGCGCGCGCGCACACGCACGTGCGTGTGTGTGCATGCCTTCTACAGGCAAACTGTGACTACAGATTTTGTAATATTCTTCCCTGGACCACACCACTGTATATCTTTCCATACTGCATCACAAAGTGGATAAATACTGTAAGTTAAACTGACTGGGCTAACAATGAACACAGCAACCGTCCCTCTAGTCTAGACTATGAGATGTAATGTCTACAGGCAATAGGATACTGTACAGTCTCACCATGCTTCCATCTGCTAGTCTCATCCTTCCATCTGGTATAGTAAGACATTGAGCTTGTTGACTCAATAAAAACGATACCAGCTGCAGTTTAACAAATTCGATAACTATCCATCATCATCCCATCATGCTGTGTGGTTCGCTTGTCCTTATTTGGTACCTTGCTGCCTGTTGTTGTGTTTAGCAGTGTCTTCATATCAATCTCAGCTGCATTGCCCCATAGAGCAGTGGGTGTGGATTTGTGGGCCCACTGAAAATTCTGCCTTTCAATTTTCCCATAGAGATTTACAAAGATATTTTATCTAAACTATTTTAAGCATAGAATCAAGCCACCCAGGATCCTTGTGGGTCATGAACATACCGTAAACCCTTTGATTCTCTGAAAACTGTATTTATTATCATATACAAATATTCAATTAATCTTTTTGCACAATCAAATGTTTTATCAGCAGCATCCTGGATGGCTTGATTGTAGGCTTAGAATAATTGATACAGAATATCATTGCAAAGGGGCAGCAGTGACAGAGTCACCGGATGGTAAATACAAGTTTGCCAGTTCAAACCCGAGCTCCCCCAGAGTCAGTGTTGATGTGTCCCTGGGCAAAACACTTAACCCTAATTGCTCCCGATGTGCTGGTCAGTACCTTGCAAGGTGCTATATAAATGCACGGTTTACCATTTAAATTTGTATGGGAATAATGATTAGGAAAGTTTTCTGCACTGCCTACTCAAACTAAGCATGGTTACAGTGCTTGGCCTAAAATAACCTCTCAGTTTCTGTAGCACTTGTTAGAAAACATCAACTACTGGCTCTGAGGTGAACCTGCTTTCCCAGCAGCATGAATTGTACATTTGACTGACATTGGAGAGGGAGACAAGGAGAGAGAGGAGCAGATTATGTGAAAGTCAGATCTGCACTGCAGTCAGTTGTGAAAATAGCTCAGCATATAACTGGAACCAGTTAGCCAAGGACGTTCACACAGAAAGGTGAAAAGCTGCCTCCAGCTTCATGAATGATTCAGAAACTGTTGCCTTCTGGAAGAAGGCCAGTGCTTGAATGGAGGGTGGGTGCGTGGACTACGATGTTGGACAGTTTGTTTTCATGACATGACTTTGTACCAGCTGGGTGACAATCTCAAGTTTCAGAGGACCCAACAGACACGGCCATCCATGAGTTAATGTACAAAAACTACTTTTGTATTTAACAATTTTAAGAAGAAAAAAAAAATAAGAGGAGTTTAATTATTTTTCCATTCCATAACTTGGTCAATCAATAAATGTATGTAGTCAGTGTACTTTTTGTATTCAAATATAATGCGCATGTATTTACCCAAAAATCAATTTGTTTACTTATTTATCTGTATTCATAACCCTGCACTATAAACATGTTTCACACAGATTTAAAGTGTTAGTTAGTTAGTGTCAATTTTAAATCATTCAATAGTATTCAGTAATTTAAAATGTGTGACCTGAACTGCAGGGTTATGCACAATGTTGAACAACTTATGATAAGCACCGCATATTAAAATCTTCATATAATGAAAACTTTTTAGATAATAGTTTCCGAGGATTCAATAACGTGGGTGTCTGGTTCATTCCCTCTTTATTAAACATCTAAAACATTCAAAATAAAATACAATTTCACCGGGTCGCCAATTTTCATAGAATGAGGGGAGGGTTAAGCTGTGTGTGTGTGTGTGTGTGTGTGTGTGTGTGTGTGTGTGTGTGTGTGTGTGTGTGTGTGTGTGTGTGTGTGTGTGTGTGTGTGTGTGTGTGTGTGTGCGTGTGCGCGTGAGAGAGAAAGAGAGAGAGACATGGAGAGCGTCCAAAGATACAGTAAGAAATAAATGCTTAAAATGTTGGAAGGACATAAATGTCAACAAGCTCAATGACTTACTACCCAGATGGAGGACTGAGACTAGCAGTACAGATGGAGGCATGAGACCGTATCAGAGGAGATGAATGGTGGGTCATTGCACATCATTTTCTGGGAGTTATTCTCCCTGAAAGGCAACATAAATCTCTTAAAAAGAGTACATCCTAAAGCCCGCTGGGGACATGACATCACAAAGTCTGGAGGGACAATAAGCTAGTTCATTGTTAGGCCAGTCAGTTAATCGGTGGTGTAACTTATTCACTCAGTGACCCAATCCCTCAGAGACACTCATAGGGCTACAGTGTCTCTATCATTCTTATATTTCAATTCTATTACAGTAGCATACAGATAGCAGATAGAAATACAAATACAAATGCTGAATAAATGGTGGGCACTGGGATGAAAAAGGTTGAAAACCCCTGAAGCAGATCAGCACTCGGTAGAGTGCAAACTTGCACGTTACGCACAAGTAGGCCATGGCCTGCTCGTGCGTGAGCAGAGCAGGCTAATACCAATGACATTAGCTATAAAAGGTATTTTACTTATGTCATCATTATGTCATCACCTAAACTGACCGTAGTACCCCCAGGGACCGACTGCCAAACACCTGTCTAGAGATTGAATGGACAGGTACAGGTATCAGTCAAAAGAGAGACATGGAAGAGGATCGGGACAGGCGGAGAAGGAACACCATACATCTTCTCCATGTATAACTCCATACACGGAGAAGATGGAAAGATACATGCAGGAGGGGTGAAATCAATTTGTGGCCGAGGCAGAGGGCCGGGGCTGATAGTAAACGAGTCACGGCTGATAGTTAATGAGTCTTGACTGATAGTAATGAATGCAACCTTTTTCAGTCGCTTTTTCTATATCTGCCATGCGAGATATCCTATCGGTCGCGGCAGATATCCGGCAGATATCCGGTTCAACAGGGGCAACAAAAAGGAACCAAACACGCTCTCTCTCTCATGTACGCACGCATGAACACACGCGCACATACACGCACACTTGCACGCACACTCTCACACTACACTACAGTGCTGTTCCTGACCGTTAGTTTGCAGCCATTTATTACGGATCTATAAAGTCATGTTGATGGTCTGGGTTGATGGATGGGCACTTATAGCAGACATGTACGCACTCATGCGCCCAGTCATGAATGCATGCAAGCGTGCACGCGCGCACGCACGCACACACACACACACACACACACACACACCTGTGCGCACATGCACGCACAAGTTAGATGGATGAGTCAATTTACAGTCCTTGAGGTGGAGATGAGTGGACACACGTTAGCCTAGCAGGAGAAATAGGTTCCTGTCTTGAGCGTGTCAGTTGTTGACGTATTGACATATCGACTTAATATTATCGACACAATTTATAAAAGTGGTTCAAACCATGGGCTCCATTTTCGTTACATGCTTAACCCCTGCCTTCTTATCCCTTTTTTACTATTTTTAAAAAACTTTTTGGAACAGTTCAATGTGCCAATCTATTGACAGGTTGTGACCACGTAGACTGCCCATTTGAACTATTGAAAAATGTTTTTTTTATATAGTTTAAAAAGGCAAAGAAGTTAAGGCATAAGGGGTTTAGCAGTGACGAAAATCTAGACCCATGTTTATTTCAGTATAGAATTAAGTCTAAATTCTTGAATTAAGTCTGTTTCACCCCTCCATCTGAACAACTTATTCATGCTTATTCATTTACTTCCGGCTGGACTATTGTAACTCATTACTCACTACCCTTAAGTCACTCCTCAACTGCCTCCAGTTGGTGCAGAATGCAGCTTCCAGATTTTTCACAGGCTTTTAAAAAGCCAATTAAGTGCAGAAATATTTTGAAACGTCTATTACTTTTAAAGCTCCCCATGGCATGTCACTGTATGTAAGTGAATTATTATCCCCCAAAGCAAATGTCAGAACACCTAATGTTCCTAAAATGAAATTAAGAACAAAAGGCGATAGAGCTTTTGTGTTCGCAGCCCCTACCTTATGGAATGAACTTCGGGGGGCAGAGTCTGTTAAGTAGCTTAGTAGCTTTTTGTAATGCCTACAAAAAGCTACTAAAACATTTGTTTCGTAAGCACTTTGGTATGTAATACTGTCTGTATCCATGTATTGCATTGTATTGTACTACTGTGTTGTTTTATTGTTCAGCTATCTATGTGATGCAGTTATTTCATTTCATTAATTGTACAGAATATTTTAACAGCATAGGAGCATTGGCTATTTAACTATCACTGAACAACAGTGTACCCGTACATCTACATCTTACGACCAGATGCTCACAGGGGGTAACTATGGAAAACAAAAACAGTGGTGCTCTCATGAATCAAACGACAAACGATCAAAGTCAGTGAAAAAACAACAGAGGATCCGGGCACTCGGGATTAAAAGAGATAGCCTTTATTTATTTAAAAGGCATGCTGTCAACATGTTTTGACCTTGTCGAAACACGTTGGCCCCTTGTGAAAAGGGTATTACTCTTTGTAATCCTGGGTGGCAGGATCGTCTGTTGTTTTTTCAATAAAGAATTTGCAGTGTTAGATTTATGCCAGAGTACGGAGAATCAACGACACCAGTTTCCCTGTGAAGGTCAGACTTTACAATAATAATAATAATAATAATAATAATCTTTATTGTCCCGAAGGATATTTGTCTTCACAGTCTGTTCAAACACCAACATTGAACAACACAAGCACAGTACATCAAAACAATACAGACAAACATGAGGTCCCCACAGTAGACGGTACCATCCCATCATACATGAACACTACAGATCACCCTATCGGCGGGGCAGTTTGTTTAAAGCTGCAATAGCTGAGGGAACAAAACTCCTGCTAAAACGAACCTTTTTCCAGGGCAAGGTTCTGTATCTTTGACCAGATGGCATGAGGTTAAAAAAGCGATACAGAGGATGATCAGTGTCATTTGATATTGAAAGACCTAGCCGTGTGATAGCATTATTGTTCATATCAGAAAGTGAAGGAGTGGGGAGTCCGATGATCTTGGAAGCGATTCTAGTGATACTGAGAAGTTTGTTTCTGTTAGGCATGGGAAGGATGGTGTAAAAACATGCAGAACAGTACAACAGAATGGGTTGGATAATGCTTTTGTACAGTAATAACAGGAGATGAGGAGCAACAGATAATGATCTTAGTTTGCGAATAATGTGTAGTCTTTGCTGAAAGCGTGATTGTATGGATGTAATATGTTGATCAAACCTCAGTTTGTTACAAGTCTTACTTATAATCTCTGCTCTAAAATGGCTGTGAGAGCAGGACACTCACTGCGGACACTAAGTGCAGGACACAGTCCTCCAAAAACAAGTGCAACAGAAGGATGCTAGTGCTACAGTACTGTACAGTATACTGTATCACACCAGTGGTCCGTGGTCCGGGGACCACCAGTGGTCCCTGAGAGGATTCCAGGTGGTCCCCAGCTAAATGTTGGACAGTTGGTAAGCAAATGGATCCTTAAGTTATATTTAAACACCTGAATTACTTTTAATTTTCAAGAATCTACGCATTTAGAAAATGTAGAAGAAACGTTATTTTGACCAATATTTTGCCAGTTATCTCCTAAATTGTAGACAAAAAAATCCTTAGTTTTGGGTCTGAGAGACTAAACTCAACATCAAATGGTGGTATGTGGCTAGAATGCAGAAGGTTGAAAACCACTGCTGTATCATATCATTGTTGTTGCTGTATCATTATCATTATTATTATTATTATATTATTCATAAAAATAATCAATTTATCAGTGTTATTAAGCACCTTTTATGTTACATTATGAAGAACAACTACTCACAAATGATCAGGCCTGGTATGTTATGTCACAAGGCATACAGGTATTATGGTATATGTTGGCATGGTATAGGTCATCCTACAGGCTAGGGGACAGAAAAGGGAAAGTGAAGAATAAGAAGGCAGACCAAAGTCCTGTATGGACAGCATCAAGCGACTGGCTACAGCTTCCAAACGCTGCTATGCACAGCAGAGGTTTGAGAGCATTACAGGTCCCTAGCTCCCCAAGCTTCCACTATAATGACACCCCTACGGTCCCCTAGAGGCTACGGGATCAACCACCAACCCAAGTGTTAGAATTATATGAGGTGGACTGGGTTCATTTGGCTTTGTATCTGGATCCGGAGTTGTGAAAATCTAAATGTTTCACTACTCCCATAGTCATCAATTCATACGCAACCCCACGGCTCACCTTGGCAACATGACAACATGCCTTAAAGCCACACTGTGCAAAATCTAATTTAATTCGTTTTTTTGGCAGTACAACTGATACTTGCTCATTTGTTATTAAAGTGTTATGCTGCAGGGTCCTGGTGCCAATGTTTTTCTTTTTTTGGGGGGGAGAAGTAGCAGAATTGGTACCGGTATCTGTTGCACTTGGGTGTCGCAGTGGTGAATTGCCTGCATGCTGAAGCATGTTGGTTCCAATCCACCATTGTGGATCTGGCTTTGTCAAGTATCTATTGGCCTGTAATCAGGGAGGGAAGCTGGGTGGGTCTGCACAGGAACAGGGCGACACCTGTCAGGGAGTGTTGGGCAGGAGGAGGACAAAGCTTTATGTCCTCACAGTGGCTGAGGTCTGGTACTGTGAGATTAACTGATTGATTGATTGATTGAATATTTTATTAGACAGTATAAAAGTACAACAGCACAAGTACAGTCGAACATTTTATAGCCCAAAGGGATGACTGAAGAAAGACCTAGAGGTCTTATTTCCATTCAGGTCCCAAAAGTGTACACAAAGTAGAAATAGTCCGTACAGTACATACATTAAATATTCAACGGCAGCTAGTGGTCATTTACTCCCAGGGTTTGCAAGACCATATGTAATGCATACGTGTTAATGGATAGTAATTGATACATAATAATAGATAGAAGATAGAAAAGATAAATAGAAAGAACATATAACGATCACCTTCTAGACTTCTCCTTTTGCTTTGCTGACAAGTATTGTTTTAAACCTTTTTTGAAGGATGCCAAAGAATTATTAGTTTTGAGGGAAGGAGGCAAGGCATTCCATGCCTGCGTAGCCGTGCATCGGAAAGTGAATTTACCCATATTGGTTTTGTAGGTGGGTGGCACCAAATCATTGTTTGCGCTGCCTCTAGTTTTGTGGCTGTGTATTTGGTTCACCTTAATAAAATAATCAAATAAGTAAATAGGTACTGAGGGCGTAGAGGGCAAATCTGCATGAACAATTTTGAATGTTAGACCCAGTTTTAATTGATTTACTCTGTCTTCGACTTTGAGCCATCCAATATTATCTAAATGCTCTGCAGATAGGTGGGTCATTGGTCCCAGTCCCAGTAGTAGTCGGATTAGTTTGTTTTGAGCAGTTTGGAGCTTGTTTTTTAGTGTCATTGAAGTGTTGGAGTACCAGGACGTACAGGCATAGTCAAAAATGGGGAGAATGAGGGCTCCGGCTAAGGTCCTAAGAGCCTTTTTGTTGATAAAAGGGGAAATTCTACCCAGAAATCTTGTCCTTTGGTTAACCTTTTTAATCACCCTTGTTGCCATGCCTTCGCCTGACAATTTGTTGTCAAGGATACAACCGAGGTATGTGACCTCTTGCTTGCTGGTTATTAACGTATTATCAACTTGAATATTAAAATCTTGTAAATTTAATTTGTTGAGGGAACGGCTTGTCCCAAAGAGAATGGATTCCGTCTTGCCTAGGTGTAACGATAATTTGTTATCACTAAGCCAAGTTTGGATTTTGGCAAGTTCGGTGCTGAGAGCCTCCTCAACCTGCTCCTTGTCTTTTCCTGATATCAGGAGTGCCGAGTCGTCGGCAAACAAGAATAGTTTACAGTTGCAGGCGGTACTCATGTCGTTAATATATAATAAAAACAGAAGGGGTCCTAAGATACTTCCCTGAGGGACCCCACAGTTCACTGGGAGGGGGAAGGACATGGTTCCATTAATGTCCACCCTTTGTTCTCTCCCTTCTAGGTAGGACCTCATCCACCCTAGAGCATTAAGATCGAAACCCAATGCCCTAAGTTTATCTAATAATATGGAATGATTCACTGTATCGAATGCTTTTTGAAGGTCAAGCATGACCATGCCGCAGACCTTGCCAGAATCTACTTCCTGTCTGATGTAATCATTTAGGTACAGAAGACAAGTGTCTGTGGAGTGTGATGTCCTGAAACCGGACTGGAATTCAAACAGCAGATTGTGCTTTCCTAGGTAATTACTGATTTGATCGTAAATTAGTCTCTCTATGACCTTAGATGTTGAACACAAAATAGAAACAGGGCGATAGTTTCGCCCTGTGACTAACTGACAGGTGTGAGTCAGTATGATAGAAGAGCAGTGAGAACACGCAAAATGTGTGTGGGGAGGAGATAATTGGGTAAAAGTGAGGGATGGCTTGTATAAAAGAGAAGAAATCAAAACAATCTGAGGACATTTCCAGTGTCAGGGGCAGCTTCTTGAACTAAAACATTACATTTACAGAAGTTCTCAAAAATGCATTCCATGTGGAATGCTTTGAAACATTATATGTGAAAGATTATTTCAATAACTTTTGTATAATTGAAGAGGTTACACAGTAAGCCTAATCGCCATGGGGATAAGATCCACTAAACATTCATTCTTGCAGTGCAGAGAGAGAGAGAGAGAGAGAGAGAGAGAGAGAGAGAGAGAGAGAGAGAGAGAGACAATACGCTACGCCTGCTGCTCTGGCCTGCCAGCATGTTGTGAAGGCAGGGCATGACTAACGTTGTCTATTATGGCCCGCACCTTCTTCCATGTACACCTCTCCACAGCAGTCCCCAGTGTGTCCAGCCTCCTGCCAAGCACTAAGCCAGCCCCTCTTCGCCAGCTTATCCAACCGCTTAGCATGCTTGTCAGTCATGCTGCTTCCCCTAGCAGACAGGAGCATGAATGCAGGCACTTGCCACCACTGACTGGTGAAACATATGCTGCGTTTTATTGCACACAAGCCCTCCTCAGGAGAGGAGCAGAGGCTGCCCCTTTCAGCAGGCATCTGTGTTCAGGGACCATTCCAGCTAAGAGAGCGAGACAGAGAGACAGAGAGAGGGGGTCTGGAGGCGCAGCTGCAGTCACCATGGTGAAGAAAAGAAAAGGCGGCGGAAATTAGACATTGAACAAGATTCTAATCTTATTGACAGATTTTCCTCCGTGTGGGAAAGATGATTTGGTGCAGCCAAAAGAAAGGAAGAGAGAGCAAGCATAAGAGAATTCACTGCAGCTGAAGCTGATACCCACCGTTTTCAACACACTTAATATGCTTTAGAATTTCTTATTCTGTACTTTGTTAGTCTGAGATTCCCACCCACTACTTGCACCACTCAAAAAAGGAAGAAAAACATAAAAATTAATAAACGAAAAAGACAAAGTGGAATAATTATATCATTACAGATAGCAACTATGGTTATGATGAAATGAGCATGACAGCACACCTAGACATTAATAGAAGATTGGAGAACGGATTAATCCCTTCAGAAATATCATCAGCTGCGCTGATTCGTGATTAGACAGAGTCGCAGCATTATCAGCTTATAAATGTCCAATCGTGCCCGACTAAATGTCAATGTAGTGGAGTAAATTTAAGATAAATTACAAAATGCCCTAGTATAAAAAACTAACAAAGTATTCGTACTGTACTCCACGGGGGCTTACTGAATCTTATAGGCATGTTGTGTGTTCTCTCTTAATGGGAGGGTGGACCAGTCAAGGCACTCTGCCTGACAGGGTAATGGGTTGAGTTCCCACCGGGAGCAACGGCACTAAACAAGATGTGGTGTAGCCTATGCTGTTACAGTGCAGAATAAAATATTAATTTGTTCTCTTTCATGGAGTCTTATAAGGCTTTCTAGGGATGTTCTCAGGCAGTTAAAGCCGGAATCTGTGCTCCGAGAAACACTTTATTTAGTTAAATATATATATATATATATATTTTTTTTATTTATTTAGATTAGACTGTAAAGAGAGACAGGAAGCCAGCTAGAAGAGAGACGTGCAAGACATGACCGGAATTTAAACTCGGTCCTCGTGTTATGCTTGTAGCCTGCCTGTGTTTTAAATGACCTACTGTGACAATTCATTCATGCTAGGGTGTGGACAATTTCCCTGGGACAGCACTAAGACAATATTGTAGCGTGCATGGTCACACTTTGTTTTAATTTAACATGCTCTATACTCTCAGAGATAAACGAACACTTGCATGTGTCTCTGTATGGCCATCTCTCTTCTGCACACAGAGACTGGACAGTGTCACACTGTGAGCTATCTCTTATCTAGGCATGAAATCACCATGTTTGGACCAGACGATAAGCTAATGTGAATAACTGCCCTTTTCTGTCATCCCTTCTCTCTGCATGGGTGAGAATCACACTTAATGTTACGCACTGAACTGCACTCCTTTGACTTGCCCTCTTCTACATCAAGACCTTGAGACACTACCAGACATTAATTAAAGTACAGTCCTGTCATAGTTCCACTTTCAGTTCCCCTTCATACTATTTCTTCACTATGTCGATGTCTTTCTCCATTATACTTACAGTACACATACAGTATACCTAACAGGCATACTTAACACTACTGTATCTCACCATGTCTTCCTCCAGGTGTGCCCGAGTGCATCGTGGCCCTGCCACACCCCCGCAGTTACTGGGACGCCGTGTTTGGCACGTGCGTGTTCATGTTCTCCTTCCTCATCCCCGTCGCCATCATCAGCATCTGCTACAGCCTGATGGTGAAGCGCCTGCGCAACGTGCGCATCCTGTCCGGCTCCAAGGAGAAGGACCGCAACCTCCGCCGCATCACGCGCATGGTGCTGGTGGTGGTGGCGGCCTTCGTGGTGTGCTGGACGCCCGTGCAGATCATGGCGTTGGCCCAGGCGCTGGGCTTCAACCTGGGCAGCATGTTCACCGTGGTGCTCATGCACTTCTGCATCGCGCTGGGCTACGTCAACAGCAGCCTCAACCCCGTCCTCTACGCCTTCCTGGACGAGAACTTCAAGCGTTGCTTCAGGGAGTTCTGCCACCCGATGCCTCCGTTCCGTCCGGACGGAGGGAAGCAGTCCGGCCGCATGCGGAGCATTGCCCGCGAGGTGGCAGCCGCCTACGGCTGCAAGGCCGTCATGGGCGGAGGCGGAGTGGACGGCGGCAGCGACTACGGCTGCGGGGGGAGCCGCGGCGACAGGAGCGCCGGGATGGGCGGAGGAGGGGGTGGAGGAGGGACGCCTAACCCTGCATGACTAGGCGTGGAGCTGCCCCTGGTAGGGGGGCTGTCGGGGCCGGACGATGACGATTACGACCGCTGCCGGTCGAGAAGAGGGGACAGCCTGGGGGGCGGTGTTGGCACAGGGAACTCCAACACAGAGCTCACACAGATCACCTCTCTCTAGCACCGCGAACCCCTCCGCCCCCCGGGCAGGACCCCGCGACTGGCCTGGGGCGGGGGGGACGATAACGGGACAGGAGAGAAGGAAAAGGCCGGGAGGAGGACCCAGGAAAGAGACGAGGAAGAGGGTAAATGGATCTAGTAAAACAGGACTGTGGGCTGTAAGGGAGGGCGTTGAAGCTTATACACAGACTATGTGATAAACTGAATCCAGTGCCCTCACAACTCCAGCATAGACTTATGAAGAGAATGTAGAGGTTGATGTGTCTAGTGTGCAAATGTGGTTTGAGGGGTATATTTCCATGTGTTGGAAAGGACACAATATCCTACAGGACTGATGAGTGATGGGAAGGTTACGGGAACCTCCTCAAAGGCTCACTAATGGAGGGGACATGCCTGGATTCCATGTTAGACATATAAATGACACTCCTAACATAAAAACGCCTTACAGCGAGAGAGAGAGAGAGAGAGAGAGAGAGAGAGAGAGAGAGAGAGAGAGAGAGAGAGAGAGAGAGAGAGAGAGAGAGAGAGAGAGAGAGAGAGAGAGAGAGAGAGAGAGAGAGAGAGAGAGAGAGAGAGAGAGAGCAGCTTTGGCATTTTAATGCTTCTGACTGGACCCATTGGGTGTTGTGGGGACTGATCCCATTATTTCCAGCTGCAAACTCTCTAAGCACTATGTCAATCCTGAGGGCCTGAGGGCTCAGTGATGAACCAAACTTAGTGATTCAAGGATCTTGACAGAGAAAAAGTACACACCCAAGCAGTTGTTCTTGGCCGTGGGGGAAGGGGAAACACTGGCAATATCAACAGTATGGGAATGATGAAATGTGGAGACAGAGTGAAGAAAAGAGCCTGGACTTTGGCAGCACGGATCCACAGTTCCATGCGTCTCAAAAAACATTTGTTTTTTGTTTTTTACTATTTATGGTGCGAGAAGAGGGTATGGATGAGGGTGCAGATGTGAACTAAGGAGGAAGACTCTTGACCCTCCATCTGCATGGACAATCTTCAACCCAATCAACCACGACAACATCCATGACCATTGCCGTTAGCTATATTTATCCGGTTGAGCTTACATTTCCCAAACACGATGGAAATGTATACACTCATTGGTAGGTTAGAACATGTTACCTCACACATCCAAACAGTGAGGTCTCTCTGTAGGTCTCCTATGACTGATGGGGCCGTACTCAAACACCTTAAATAGCCATGGTTCCCCCAGAGTCCTTGGGTTGTTTGGATTCTTGACTGTCAGAAATCCAGCCCACCCGGAAGAGGACTGTTTGAATTTAATGATACCGCTAAGTATGCAGACAACATGCAATAGGCCATGAAAAATAAATGTTTAATGTGTAAAGCCCAATACTGCATAATGGTGTTGATCTTTGAATATATAAGATTTACAATGTAACGTTGTGAGTGATGCATTTACATAAATAATGAACTTATGTAAATCTGTTGTTTTGATCAGCAACACCATTATGTGAGTGTGTATGAATTAGGCTTAAGATGTACAGTATATAAGACAGTGGACACCCATTGTTCCGGATGAAAAGGATTTTGTCTCTCTGATCATGACAAAGACTTGCCGACAAAAGGCAGGGTGTCAGATCTGTGAGACTATAGGATTACAGAAGCAAACACAAGCTTGGCAACTACCTCGTACAATTAGAGTGTTTCTTGAACTACCGGTATATGGCTTGCTCGTGACATTGGGCACTATTCTTTTATTTCTGTCTGGACCCTGGCTCCACAAATGAGAAGAGTTATAGTGGTAATATGTTTTTTATGACAAGATTCTGAATTTCGCATAAACTAGCGAAAGTAAGAACCCTTGCCCAGGGAAAGGTCAAGAGAAATAGGTTTATCTTTAATCTCTAATCTAATTGAAACATTTGTTGTGAGTGTAGAGGCAAGAGAATGATTATGCTATTCTGGTCAAGAAGAAAGCCTCAGTGAGAAGGACATTTGTTCAAAGAAAATTGGAAGCCAACGCTTCTCAAAACTGTAATTTCATTTCACTTGCTGATATAGCAGGAACACTGGTCTTGTGTGCCAAAACAGAAACACTACAAGCTTCAAGATCAGTTATATTTGGACTATTACTACTAGTACAGTAAGTCCAGCCTTGAACCCCACGGTGAGAGAAAGAAACAAAAATATGATGAGAGTGAATTTAAAAAAGAAGACATGGATTATGCCATTTTCATCATGCGTAGTATGATATGATATGATATGATATGATATGATATGATGGAACAATATGTAGCCTACCTAACAGATATTTGTGACTTGATAATACAACGTACTAGCTTTAAGGGTTCAATTCCCTGTGTGGTGCAAGGAATGCATGGAATTTACCATGCCAAAAGTAAGATCATCACTAAAAAGTCTATGTCCTCTACAATGCCTGGCAGAGTCGCACTCAGCGAAGGGCACATTATATATGAAAATGACAATCTAGTTGTAGTTACATTATGTCATAGGTTTATCTGGTTTAAAAATGGGTTGCACACGTTCAGTCCCTTGTTGGTGCTGAACTGAATAGGTTGATACAGTGTCAAAGACAAAGAAGTCCGAACACAGCTCAGTTCAACAATGTTTTATATATTACTTATAGACAACATTTTGGCCATGGCTGGCCTTCATCATTTATCACCTGGTGAAGGCCAGCTATGGTCAAAAACAAAATGTTGCATAAATGATTGTTGGTGTTTTAAATAAATAAAACACGCTGGAACCGGGCTGTGTGTGGACATCTTTCTCTTTTTCAGGGTTCCAGGGTATCGCATTATCACAGTGGCAAATTAGGAGACAGGGGTCACAGTAAATTGACCCCACTCCTGGGGACAAAGGGGCTCTCTTTATCTCTCTTACTTTGTTTCTCAAAAGGGGAAATCCACCCTTACAGGTCACATACTGTAAGTCGCTGCTATGGTGTCACAGTCGCTGCTATGGTTTCCCCCAGAAAATTGTTTAGTCAAGGTGGTGAGGCTTCGAGTCTGTGCTCGTGCGCGTGCACGTCCGTGCATGTGCGCGTGCACGTGATGTAATTACAATACCGTAGGCCAGGGGTAGGCAACCTTTTTGACATGAAGTGCCATGATTTTGTCCTTGACACTCAGAGTGCCACAGTAAAAATGACTATAAATTCCCTTATAGTCAATAAGGGAATGACTGCATTTTCGCGGTCATCACATATTCAATGGCCATTTACTGCAGTTATGTCATTATTAGGCCATATTTCATTTCTTATCAGAACAGGCAGACTGGTAGATATTTTTCTTTCACAATAGATTGATCAATCAGACTTAAGTGGACCAAAACTGTTCATTTGAGGGACAGAGGTATTACTTGAGAGGGACATTTAATTGCAGGGTAGCAACACATTACAGTTGGCATTAAAAATGCCTCATGCATCATTTGTCCATAAGTAGTCCCTAGCCATGAATTTGTTATTTATTCATGTTAGTATGTATTTCACCTGTTATTTCAACAGGCTTAAAACACATCTAGCATTAACAGAGACAGTGAGAAAACTTTACAACAGAAAACAGAAGGGGGACTTTTAGGACAATTGACCACTGTAGTCTGTCAGTCACAATGTGGGACAGGGTCTTTGAAATGAGACACTGTCCCACGCAAAGAAGGACATCTGGTCACCCTGTGACTGTCCCACAGAAACGGGGATATCTGGTCACCCTCAAAATACTCGCAAAATACGCTTCAAGACACACACACACACACACACACACGCACGCACGCACGCACACACGCGCGCGCGCACACACGGACACACACACACTCAGAAGCAGCACACACGAGCTACAAGCTAGCCTATGTGCTAATTATTCAACAGACAGGGAGAGGGTGACTACGTTAAGCTGAAGCTGCACACCAGTTGAAACGCAATAATTTCAGCGTGGATGTCGTTTGGTTAGGCTGACATGACGGGGGTCCGCGGGAGTCGGGGCGGGACACAGACGGTATGCGTTGACCAGACAGCCACCAGCTACTGCTTCGGGAGCTAAACAACTCCGTGTGCTCCGTGTGCGTGCACAGAAGCACTGCATACGCACTGATTGGGCAGCGCGCAGCACAGAAGTGTGACAGTGTCAACACTGGATCAGACTCGCTCCGGTTGATACTGATACTACTGAATAATACTGAATGATCGCGGCCGTTGAGATTTGCTAATGACATGGTTTCAAATCGCACTTTCGGTTTGAAGCCTTAGTGCAGATAACTTTATTAACATGCACATTGTATGAACGACACATTTTTACTTTTTTTTGGGGGGGGGAACGTAGCCAAGGCGGGGCCGGGCTTCACTCAGGGCGGCCGCCCTGATAATAAAGCGCTGGGGGAAACCCTGCTGTAAGTCGCTGCTATGGTGTCACAGTGACACAGTGATTAGATTAGATTTAAATTATAGGCCTTTCAAATGATGAATATTTGGACTCTTACTGTAGTGACAGCACATGTCTTCACCATCTCACAGGATGTGAAAAAAATAATGAATTATCAGAAAGACTGTTCAATATCACAGGATTCACATGAATTCTCTTTCAGGGTGGGTTTCCCTTTAGCTATGTAATGTATACTTTAGTGGTTTGTAATGATTGATAGTGCCCTTAATTCCTCCATCAATTCATCATCAACTGCTTGTCCAGACTTCACTTTTATTTTCAGTTTTTTTGTTTGCTGGCCGCTTTCCTTTCATCAACTTAGAAGTACTATTGACATTATGTGCTGTAAAATGTATGGAATTATATTGTGTTCATCCCAGTTATATCATTGTACAGTATGCTATACCAACTGATTTAATTCACATGCTGTTGACTGTATAGTATACACATATATATTATATATTTATATAATTTTGTACTTGTTAAATTGCCTTAAATAACCTCACAGCAAAATGTTACTGTTAATTTGCCTGTGAGCGTTTTAAACTGTTACATGCGTTTGCTGTTACCTATTTACGCTTGCTACAGTACCCATTTCAGTAGCATAAGGGAATCACGGAAAACTTTGGAAGTTTGATTGTTGCTCCTGTTATTGTGACGCCCTGAATGAACAATGGTTCTGTTTTGTATGACCTGGCAGACTTTGTGTCGTCAAATGCTTGAAGCATCAAGGATGCTGGTCTTGTTTAGGGCTACAACAAACAATTTTCCCCCATAGCAACGATTCCGTCAATTACTAATCGACTAATAAAGAATCCTTTTTGTCAACCTGACATGAACATGTAATAAATGTTTCATGATCAACTAAAACGATTAGGCTGATTAACCATTTTGCACCCCTATTTTGTACATT
Organism: Benthosema pterotum; assembly: GCA_039105355.1. NCBI lineage: Eukaryota > Metazoa > Chordata > Actinopteri > Myctophiformes > Myctophidae > Benthosema > Benthosema pterotum. The sequence goes on along the minus strand of CM076968.1, from coordinate 25,592,044 downwards.
ATTGTGTTGGGCAACAGTAGCATGGTCTACAACAAGCTCATATTGCGTCACAGCATGTAAATATGCCTTTTATTCTTTTTTTTTTTTTTTTACATTTAAGACGTTAGTGAGTCAATTAATTACATTAATTGTTGTAGCCCTGTTACGTCTCTCCTCCTCTTAGACCAGGACAGTTGTGAGAATGTATATGTATGCTGGTCCAGAAAAGGTGGTATTTTGTAATACGGTTTTGTGTTTTTGTAGCACAATTTACATAAAGAGTATAATGACCTGATGAAGAGGAAACCAACCTACTGTATTACTTCTGAACTTCATGTTAACTCTGTATAGACGTTCTATTTGAGTATTACATTTATGTAAAGATATACAGTAAATACTAGCTCAAACCTATCTATATCTCACATCTTTCTCTCTCCTTGAAAAGGCATTGTTCTTGGTGTAGCTATCAGAGTTTTATCACGCCTCCATGATGACTGGGATGTTATTTCTCTGCTCTCGACTCTGGGGAATTTCCTTCATCCGTTTACATGTTTACAGACCACATGAATGTCTAGGTAAAACATGTCCAAGCCAAATCTAGAAAAAAAGAAGAAAAAAAAGTATTGTTCTATTACCATTGTTATTACTATTCTCATTATTATTATTACTATCAAAATGCTAAACAGTGTCACTTTAGTGGTCTTTGCTTTGCCAGGCGGGAGCCTTTCTGCTTATGTACGTATGTTGTATTACTCATTGCATTCTGCTGCTGTCCAACTTCATGGAGTGAAACAGATCTAGCATTTTTATTTACAGTAATTAGTATTTTTTTCTTATTTAATAATATACGGTACAAGAATTCAGACTCAATTTGAGAACCAGATCTCAAAGTCCAAGCACAACTACATTTTGTAGTCATGCAAAAATAGCCGATTGGTGAAGAATTTGCAGATCTGCTATTTTAGGTGCCTGGTGCGGCATACAACCATGCAGGCATTGTCATATTCGGAGACTCAACTGTAACATCTGTACTTGGCCAGTGAATTCTATTTACACTTTTTTAAATCCCAGACATGAACATCTGAGGCCTCAATTCCATAGAATATATACAAAGCCATGTTTAAACATACTTGTAGCGTAAAATATGCATTTTATGCTGCTATTCAGAAAGGGTACATGCGTACACTCTCAGAATGACATGGACACAAGACAAGAATAAAATATATTTTAGGGGATGTATTTTCATTTGATAGATCTGTTTTCATGGCATGTCTTTGGCTATGGCTACATCAACTTAAACGTTCTTGCTCTGCACATCACAGACAGAATGAGCATACTAGCTGGCTTATTGTGCTATAAATATTTTTGCTGAAGCTTGAATTTTAAGTTGTATTTTTCTCTCTGCATATGTAAAATAAAGAAATAAATTGCAGCACATGGAACTGTCGTCACTGATTGCTTTATTCACCACTGATTGCTTTATTCACCACGCTTCAATGGTAGCCTGTAAGGATATTGTTATAAGACACAGCATAATTTAAATTTGTGTGTCGACAAATGTTAAATTAACACTTAAGAGTGAGTAATAGTAAGGTTATTGGTTTAGGACTAGGTTTTGTCCTAGTATGAGCCAATAGCCGACAGGAATCAGCATGATATGTGAAAACCTGGATGTGTGGTTTAAAGAAGAATATAATGTGAGGACTTGGTGATTGGTGCAATTACCTGCAAGACAATGCATCAGCATATGTGGGAGATTTGTAATGAGCAGCACATGTTCTGACTAAAATGAGATCTGTCTTAGGGGCAATCCACCACTATGTTGTACTATGACAAAACAAATCTGTAAAATGCAACAATGTATACGTTCCATAATGCAATTCCAATAGCTGTGGAGCTGTGCTGTTTTACCCCAACAAATTACAAAATGATGGTTATGTGAATGACCTTTACCTGACTGTGAGCACTCTCAAGCCAGAAATATTCTGTTCACAGCAGAAACTGTGAGCAGCCCTGCCATAAAAATGCTGTTAGTAGGAATAAACACAGAAGCACCAGGAAGGAAGTGGAATAAGAAACCAAGCTCTTGTTCCTTCAAAAAGGAGGTGGTCCCCACTGTACAGTACAGTATGTGGATCTTCTGCTCAACTTTCTTTCTTTCTACCCTCCTTATACTCAAAGCTCATGGTATCTCTCTCAGCCTGTTCCACTACTGCATATGAGTCAGGGTGATGACCCCAGACACCAGAGCTACGGTAAGCTTCTCAGCCCTGAGTTCTTTCTCCTGTGACATGCTGTGGATGCTGGGCCACAGAGCCTGCCCTAAATCCCTGACTACTACACCATACCAGAATGCTAAACACCCAAGGGCTGAGTGAGAAGATACCAGCTAGGAGAATGAGGCTGGCCGATGCCATTGATACTGTGAGGAAAGTGCTGACCAGCTAGCCACATGTTTGGAGGATGGAGGTCACTGGCTCATGCTGGAGGGAAGATCATGAACTAAAGAGCAGTGTTGTTTGTTTGAGAATATTTTGACTTAGTCTGTTTTTTTTTGTCTAGTCTTAGTCAACGAAACATTAACATCGATTTAGTCTTAGTCTCAGTCTTAGTCTTTTTTAGTCTTATACTCTTGCATTTTTAGTCTTACTAGCTTTCAACATGCAATACAGATTATACAGACACATTTAGTTTACATGTTGCATGGAGGAAAACAGCAAGATTGGTTGCATAAACCAGTGGTTTTCAACCTTTTTGATACCAGGGCCCACTATTTATTCAGCATTTGAGCCACGGACCACCATTTGATGACATTTTAGCCCCCACAGACCCAAAACTAAAGATTTATTTTGCTTTGCTTTCATGTGTAAACATGAAACCAAATGGACCCGTAAGAGTCGATTTGGTTCCATGTTTACGCTTTCAAAGAGTTACATCTGGTTAAAAAAAAGCTGGGGAAAACCTGTAATTTTAACTGGGGACCACCTGGAATCCTCTCAGGGACCACTGGTGGTCCCTGGACCACCTGTTGAAAACCCTTGGCATAAACAGACAAGTGTTCTGCGGGGCAGGGCTGTGGCACGGATTGGGAAACGTTTGCAGCCTATTTTTCAGAGCGCTGCGTTTCATTGGCATTGTTTGTTCGGCTGAATCGTTTTGGTTGTCTTGCTCGGTGCAGCGCTGCAGTGGGAACCCATAGCGAGTGGTTTGGAGAGCGGTCCGAGTGTGCTTGGCATCGGCGGTGAGCAGCTGCCGGCTCCGCCAACAGAAACATGTCTGTTTTATCGCAGGCTTATAGACTAAAACGAAGAGTTGACGTCTGGTTGACGTGCTGCTGATGTAGACTGTCTGGCTCTGGTCCGGAGCTCCACTTCTGAGTCTTCTGAGTCTTCTGAGTCTGACTTGCATTAGGGGCGGCGGGGCTCTGGACCAGAGCTATAGACGGACATGGACGGAGCCGGTGGCTGCTCTCTGCCAATGCCGGGTGCGCTCGGGCCACTCTCTGGGCTGCCTACTGTGGCTTCTAGCGGCTGTGAGATGGCCAGGGTGTTTCAGCTAGACAAATAGTGTTGATGAAACGATGTGGCGTTCTGGGGGGTAGGCTGCGGACGTTTCCTGGTGCCACAGTGCCACAGTTTTGCATCGTGGAAGAATTGTTTGTTTGTGCAACCAATCTTGCCGTTTTCCTCCATGCAACATGCTGACTATCAACATACTGTAACTTAACGCATTGGGAAGCATTCTGATGTCTTCCCAGCTAGTCCCACGAAAAGAGAAGTTCTGATTGGATCTCATTTCCGTTCGTTCCGCCCTAACTTTGTCTTGTCTGATTCGTTGATGAACGTGTCCATTACATTATGTCTTCAAGTTCGTCTTTAGAGGATACTTTTTGTTTAGTCTTAGGCTTGTCTTCGGTCTTGGAAAAAGCTTTGTTGACGAGCATTTTTGTCTTAGCCTTAGTCAACGAAAACAACACTGCGAGAGAGAGCCAGAGGTTCTATCTCTCTATCGCATATAGGCACTTTAAAATAGGCTGTCAGATGATCACGTTTACACAGTATTACCCAGTCACAGAACTTTATTTTGCAAGCCAAGCTGCAGTTCCATTCAAAGAGGTAGGGACTTTAAGCATACAATGACGATGGTGTCCTCTAGGGCAACAGAAAGTCGATCTGTACTCGATAGATGAACCTGCTTGCTGTAGCAGCTGTTCCTACTACAACAGAACCTACACTTTAACATAGTGTCTACGTCTGCTTGACACATGCTGCATAGACGTGTCACCATGGTAACAAGTCACCGTTGCAGATGGCTGTTTGCATAACGATTCTGACAGCTCGGCGAATTATGTGTAGCCCCTGTACTTACACCAAGGGAGCCATTGTGAAAGCAGTCCATGCTTAAACTGCCTAATATCTCATGGTGCTACAAATGTCCATATAGCCAGTACAGAATTCATTCCATATGTTGATCTACTGTAACTGCCCATTCCAAAGTGCCAGTACTCGCCCAGCAGCCTGCTGTCAGCACCCGTGTGGATGAGGTTTTATGGCTATAGCAAACATTTCATCCTGATAGCATGATTTTCTTCATTAAATTCCCAGTTCTTATGGGTACCCATATGGAAAAAAAAAAACTTTACAGTATGTGCAAACTCTTTCATATAAGCCACTTTCCAAAAACATACTATGGATCTGTTTTACATGTCATATAATTCGTATAAATTACAAAAGTGTTTCACATTCATATATAATTGTTATGAATGACAAAATCATATATGTTTTATATATGTTTCACTTCATAAAAAATACTATGGATCTTACATTACTGCAACTTTATTCTCTTATATGAGGATTGTATGAAAGGTGCCACTTTCAGTTCACATATACATTTTTTTCCATGGGGGTACCTTCTTCTGTGTTAGTCATTTTGGACTATAAGTTGCACCCTGTTATAGCATAACATTATTAGGCCCATGGCCCTGTTCCTCTTTCATCGTTAGTTGCTTAGTTTCCAAGTAGACAAGGTTGTGACCTTTTGTTTTCTACTCTGTTTACTAAAAGCAGGGGTTTGTTCTAAGCAGAGGGCTGTATGCTATGGCCCATGTTCCCTTGAAGGAACAATGATGGATTGTTATGAAAGTGCTTCAGCCCTTAGCTTGTTGTCAGCGGTTTCACAGCAGTGATAAAGGTGAAGGCAATTACTTTCCTCTATAACGACTTCTCAGAAATGCCCTTTTATTGTGAAGGATCTCTTCATCGTATTTTTCTCTTCTTTTATTAAACCTGAGTTGCTCTGCTATAAGTACAGTAGTTGGGCCAGAGACACTGGACTTTTTAAAAATATGCTGATGCATTTCTGTTGTGAAATATAATATACAGGATGTCCAATTCCGGTCACCACTCAGTATGTTGTTGAGTTTGAGTTCCTGTAAGCAATCGGTTAGCTTCTGTTAAATATCAGTGTCTCCTTATAGTCTGGATTGCAGACAGAGCAAATCAGTCTGGATTCCTGGCTAGTTTCTCCACTTTGAGTGTGAAGTACAGTTTTAGGTTCAGAATGAGATTCATACAAGGCATTTTTTTTTCACCGTTGCACTGTATGCCTACAGTGAAGATCTAGACCTGCGACTGGCCAGTCTCCGAAAAAACACCACCAGGGATGCACTCAGAACAAGGGAAAGCAACACCACCACCGACCTGTATCTGTATCTCTCTCTCACTCAGAGAAAAAACAACAACCTGTAACAAAATAGAAACAGCACAGCCAGTGCCCAAACACTTCGCTGTCTGCCTTTGTGATGATATTCACTGTGACACTCACGCGTAGCATGAGAACTGCGAATGCAAAGTTCTAGTTTGGTCACATTTCTATATTTTTTGTACACTGTTTCTGTGCTAGAGAAAAAGTTTGGCTTTACATATTGGTTCAGGTGAGGTCAGGGGCCATATTTATTTTTTGTGAAATCATGACTTGGCAAGCAAAAAAAAAAAAAATCTACTAAAAGCGTCCCCATATCTGAGGCAATGTTCCACATGAATATTTGATATGTTTGGGTATCTTGGCTCAATTCATGCCAGGAAAGGGAATGATAAGTCTAACAGCCTATGGGAATGTAGTACTAGTGAGACACAACATCAATGATGAAACTCATTTTTTCCCAGTCTGTGTTTTATTGGATAAAATGATTCTCTTATGGCATTAAACTCATATTTGGATTCTAGATACTACATCACCCACTGCCTTGTCTGGCTTTAGCTGGTTTCTGAGCTTCGAAGGGAATTCAATCTTTGAGAGTAAAGGCTGTTAAAATGAATGCACCCGGGTGGAAATTGCAGGCAGCTATATTGTATTGTGCCTCTTTTCACATAGTCATTTTATACGCAATTTAGCACATATTGGAGCAGGTCTACTACCAATGGCTCTGTGACTACAGGGCCACAATTTCCATATTCCTCGACCTTGTGGTTTGGCGTGTGCTCTTGATAGATATATGCTCACTGATGTTTCTGCAAGACACACACACACACACACACACACACACACACACACACAGCCGTGATTTGTAGAGCTTGCCTCTTTGTTTGCGATTTCCATTATTAAAACAATTAAATCGTTAAATATTTTGGGGCATTGATTCCAAGATTCCAGTAGTTCTACTTTTTCCTACTCCCTCCTAAATTGATGTACACTGTAGGCCATACATATTTAATATCTTGAGGAACAAGGGGTTTAGTTGTGCTCCCTAATGCCTGTCAGTGAGCAGGATAAAAAGCTACACTGCGGTAAACAAATCATATCACTGCTACAGTTTGGATGTCTGCCTTGCATTTATTCATGTGAATCGATTTAAACGCGATTCCCATATGGCAACGTTTCATGCTTTTACATTTTTATTTTATTATTTGCAGTATAATAAAATAAATAGTATTTGCAACCTTTAATTAGAGTCAAGACTATTTTCTTTTTATCATTATTATAAGTGCCTCCATAAATGTATAACATCCTGTTCAATAATGGCTATGATTCTTATTGGGAAGGTCTTTATTCAGCATTTTTTCCTTGGATCAATGTGATATTTTGATTGTTCGTTGTGCCGTTTTTAGATTTTATTTTTTACATTTATTTCAGAATGACATTTCTATGTTTAACTCTTGAGGGCACTTCTCGCCCTCAGGCGTATTACTGGTAAATATTATTTTCTGATGCTATTCTGAAAATAGCTAGTCTGAGCTAAGCTGCCTACAGCACCTGTATATACTGGTCTAGAGAGGTGGGTCGCGACTCAGTTTATCGCACCTCAGACTATTACTCTTGAAAGCCGTGTTGTTGTATCTCACATTTTCTCTCATATTACCAGTATCTTCCCCTGCTTATTTAGACAGTATACTGTAGACAGCTGATCTCATCCATACACTATAAAGCACAATCTTGAGCGATTGCTTCTTTTTGTAGGGCTTGGAGATGACCTTGATTCTTTTGCTGAGAAAGATGCAGTAGTATTCTATAATTTCTATGGGCTGTGAACATCTTCAGTGTCAGCATGAAGTGACAAGTGTTTCGTTTTGTCTGAGCCACTGATATACAACATAGTTGTACAGAATTGCTTCCATTCCAGGTTGAGTGCTACTGCCCTCCATTTCCCACGTTTTGACTCTGCGTCGTTTTTGTATTGATTTTAGTGGCATTATCAACACAACAGAACCAGAATCACAGTATCAATCCACAGTATTATGCTGTACTGCATTGTACAATTAAAATAACTTGCCTTATCTAAAAACTAACACTCACTCTAAGGAATGTACTGTAACCTTGAAGATTGGCTGTTTTCCCATATAAAGCATATCTGTATTACTCTGCAGTGCTAGATGGATATCAATGGGTATACAATATCCTATAGCTGTCTTCTCAGTTTGCTAGTGGACCATGTTGTTCCATTTGTATAGTAAAAATCTGAACCGAACAAAACTAAATACACCAATGCTAAACATACTTGGAAGCGGCCTCTGGGCAAAACTCGCTTTGTGTACAGGTACAGTATCTCACCGGCTGCAATTGATGTGTCAAAGGTGGAGAGAGACTATTGTTGGGGATCTATCAGGATTCTGTCAGAAATGTCCTTCAGATGCTTTTCTTTGATTTGCACAGGTAGCACTATAGCAACCGGGACAAAGTATGCTGGTCCAGCTCAAAGCCTGCACCAATACCACGGTATTATAACCTGCCACCAGGGGCGGATTGGCCATCTGGAGTACAGGGAGTTTCCCCGGTGGCTTGCGCCACCTAGTGGCCTGGACAGTTTTTTTTTTTTCTTTTTTTTTCCAAGGCAGGCCAGGGCGCCAGGCCCAGACCAGGCAAACTAGTGTTTCTATCCTTCAAAAAAAGAAAAGGTGTTAGTGAGCAGAAAGAATCAATACTAAGCAGACCTGGCAATCTGATTGTAGAAAGTAATAGTACAGTAAAGAACTTGGGGGTCTTCATTGACTCTGAATTGAATTTTAATTCACACATTAATCATGTCACCAAGACTGCCTTTTTTCACCTTAGAAACATTGCACGAATCAGAGCCTATCTGTCAATGGATGATGCTAAAACCCTGATCCACGCCTTTGTATTTTCCCGGCTTGACTACTGCAATGCACTCTTTTCTGGTCTCCCCAAGAAAACAACTGACAGATTACAACTAGTCCAAAACGTGGCAGCCAGAGTCTTAACTAAAACTAAGATGAGAGAACATATTACTCCTGTCCTAGCCTCACTACATTGGCTACCGGTTGTGTTTAGAATTGATTTTAAAATTCTTTTACTTGTCTATAAAGCGCTTAATGGTCTTGCACCTTCCTACCTACATGACTGCCTGCCTAAGTATGTCCCAGGCCGTCCCCTCAGGTCTTCCACTGCTGGCCTGCTTGCGGTGCCCAAAATGGCAACTAATAAAAAACATGGTGAAGCAGCCTTTTGCTTCTATGGACCGACGGCGTGGAACAAACTCCCATTATACATTCGACAGGCAGCCTCTGTAGACATTTTTAAAGCACAGCTCAAGACGTACTTCTATGCACTTGCTTTTAACTGATTCTCTGTGATTTTATATTTTATATTTTATGCCTTATTTCAGGTCCTCACTGTACTGCTTCTTTGATGTATTTTAATGATCTCTTTAATTCATTCTCACTATTTTTTGTCTTCTTCTCTATTGCAATGTAAAGCATTTTATGTCATGAAAGGTGCTATACAAATAAAGATTATTATTATTATTATTATTATTATTATTATTATTATTATTATTATTATTATTATTAATCTTCTACATTCTCTAGTTGTGTAGACTAAGTTGGGCTAATTCACATGATGAATATTATAACTCTTGAGGGTGTAAAAATGAAACCAAATAGACCCGCAAGGGTCCATTTGGTTTCATTTTTACGCTCTCAAAGAGTTACATCAATACTATAACTAAGCAAATGTCTGTCTGAATGTCTGTCTGAATGTCTGTCTGAAACAGGCATAAGTCGTCACTGACTACAGCAATCATTCTGAGTTTTCACATGCTCATTGAACATAACGTTAGGAAGAGACTAACGAAGCCCTTTTCTGAAAATAACCAATTGTTAATGAATAATTAATTTAATAGTGCATTAAATTTTCCCCATCGACTTAACACGGCAACGTCCGAACGCCCCCTAACGTCACGCATCACATCACAGGCACCGTTCTCAGAGTAACCCCACTGTCATGCGGAGTTGTTGCTGGAGGAGCGGTGTTGTCGAAGGAGGAGAACGCTGGCACGGAGGAGGACAACGCTGGCACAATGTGGATTTACGATACGCCGTGAAGGAAGCGAGACGGACACTTTACGCGCGTTCAAACTGGACAGTTGTTTGTTTTCCAAGTCGCTTTTCACTCAGCCCCACCATGATGATAAGTTACGGAGGGTAACACAACTCTTGCGTCATGGAAACGACAGCAAGCGCATTTCTTTCCCTGGCCGCCTCGCAAACGAAATCTCATCTACAAAATGGCCCATCTACAATCTCACGCGACCGCTGTTTTCTGTTTATTATATGATGTTGAGTTGTACAACAGCAGGGACATGCACATTTTGCGATGTGTGTGTGCGTGTCTGCCAAGTACAGGGATTTCCTCCAGCTGCAGCTTCCCCCTGCTCGATGCAGGGGGAACCATATATATCAATGCTTATGCATTGATATATATGGTTGTCTTATATCTATGAGATATACTGTAACACAAATAAGGTTACACTGTGCGTCTTCTTGATTTGGGCGTAGACACGCATGCACACGCACGCACACAAACACAGTTATTACGACCCCCCTTCACTTTCTAAACCCCTTGCCACCAACTTCATATGTCCACAGAAACAGCTACTTTATCCGATTTTTCACCACGTTCCTGCATGCCACCCTTGCTTTGCTACAACTGTTTGGTCCGGGGACCAACTGTGGTCCGGGGACCACCAGTGGTCCCTGAGAGGGTTCCAGGTGGTCCCCAGCTAAGTTGGTTAACCAGATGTAACTCTTGAGAACGTAGAAATAAAACCAAATGGACCCTTGCGGGTCCATTTGGTTTCATTTTTACACTGTCAAGAGTTAAAATATTCATCATCTGAATTAGCCCCAAGTCTACACAACTAGAAGATGGACAAAAGCTAAATAAATCTTTAGTTTTGGGGTCTGTGGGGCTAAAATGTTCTCAAATGGTGGTCCGTGGCTCAAATGCTGAATAAATGGTGGTCCCTGGAGTCAAAAAGGTTGAAAACCCCTGCCCTAAAGTATAGCCTACCCGCAACTACACATTAAAGCAATTACATACTTACATGATTGGTATCTATTAATTCACTTTAATTCACCCACACTGTTATGATCTGCTAATTCACTTTACAGTTTACCACTGTACATTATTTGTTGTTCATATATTCACAACGGGTAAGGTCCTAGTCTGGTTAACCAGCTGCCCCCACCAGGGTGGCCTGGCAAAGGCAAAATTGTCCCGGTGGGAAAATATGTGCCAATCCGCCCCTGCCTGCCACCTTCTTCACTACCATTTATAATTTCATTTAGTAACACCTGAAACCTTCATCAGTACCGTTACTGTATCACAATACCACAGTGATGCTACACTGACAATTCATCTTGACTGTAAAATAACATTTACTATGTCAAGAGTCTGGGTTGTGTTCATTTCCCCTTAATACATGAAGATGTTCCATAGCAAGGCATTGAAGTTGACTTATACCCAAATATGTAGCAGACGGCACATAGTCCGACATCCCGTCAGTCAGTCTGACTACATGGCTGGTTAGGACTCCGGCATGGCTTCCGCATGCGATTATGGTTAGGGTTTGGGGTAGGGTAATATCGGTCTAGCTTGGCTAAAGCCAGACCAAATCAGCCGTTAGCAAAAAATGCTTGCCAGCTGACAGGCATTTTTTGCCAAAAGCTGATTCAGTTTAACTTTAGACAGGCTATATGGGTACCATTATACAGTATGAGTGGTCAAAACAAACACATTATTTTAGGCACATTCTTAGTAAACGAGTCAGGATCTCTCCTAATTATAAACTCTTGGTTTTCAAATACATTGTCTGATAAGGTGATGTGACGTCATAACATTGTCACTACCTTAATTCCACTTAATTCAAATCAACCAATCCTCAATACAGCATACAGCTTCCCAGATCAGCATCTTGTTTCAATTAACTGGAAGTTTTGATTGACTTTATTGGTGAAAGTGCAGGATTTGATTGTCGCTAAGACACTTACAGATATAAAAAATGTCAAACCCAATAAAATACAGCAAAGTCAGGCAGCTGATGCACACGGCCAGATCATAGTGTCAGCCAGCGTGGCCAGCAAGCTTTAGACAACACTCCTTGATCATAGACGTTTCTCTCAGCATGGTGCACATCAAGCTTTAGGTTCCATGAGTGCTCCTGCCCGATACATCAAAGAAAACCATTTGCAAAGATCACCCACGCACCCACACACACATGCATATGCACGCACGCACGCACACAGTGTGTGTGTGTGTGTGTGTGTGTGTGTGTGTGTGTGTGTGTGTGTGTGTGTGTGTGTGTGTGTGTGTGTGTGTGTGTAATTAGCCACTACCATATCAGCAAGTTTGTTAATGAGTAATAATTAGAAAGAGAAGTGTTGAGAAAACAACATTAATGAGATGTGTGTGCGTTTGTGTGTGTGTGTGTGTGTGTGGGGGGGGGGGGGGGGGGTGCGTGGGTGTGTGTAAAGTGAACGAAGGGTATAGAGATCATTGAACTGTGGAACAAAGTTGGAAATACTACAAAGAGATATGAGCTACAGTGGATGATACTGTCCAAATAAAAAGGAGCAAAACAGAGATGAGAACTGCAAACGAGGCCAGTTGTTTCAGAAGTTAAAACAGTGAATTGTTGATAGCTGGATCTCTTTTCCACAGTGTATATGATTCCTCTATTATGGAGATTAGAATGCAAAGCTAAAGGGCAAGTATGCACAGCTACTGTAAACAAAGACTGAGGTGAGCAGTGAAAAATGACACGAATGTGATTGAGGTTAGACAAGAGGGAGAGATGAGTTGGAGAATAATCTGACAGTTCTTATGGACACTCAAATGTGGCCCTGGCTGGCAGTCCCCTTTCAGAACGGAGCAAGGGCCAAAAAAGAGCTTCCTGACCTTTAACAGCATGACATTTGAGTCAATCGGTGTGTGTGTGTGTGTGTGTGTGTGTGTGTGTGTGTGTGTGTGTGTGTGTGTGTGTGTGTGTGTGTGTGTGTGCATGTGTTAGTCATTAGAGCTCATTCAAGCTCATTTAAAACAGAAACTCAGCAACAATAGCTCTGAAAACGTTTGTCCATTATTTCCAATTATTTCCAATTTCCATAATACCAAAGAGTGTTTTATACATTTTTATTTGCTGACCTTTGTCACCTGTACAACGAGGTATACATTGTAAGGATCAGAGATTTGTGGAATGAGCAATAACCTACTGCCAAGCGTGTGTGGTGCCTCCATGAATGTGCCCAAAATTAAAATGGTTGGTCATCCAGCCAATTGGAGTATTTTGGTGATGGTCGTGTGTGTGTGTGTGGGTGTGCATCCATGCATGTGGATGTGCCAGTGTGTTATTGAGGCCCTGATGTTATTTGCGGAATGGTGCATATAGCTGTCAGCAAGTGCTTTAATATGGTTGATGAATAGAACACATAAATGTCCTTAGCTCTTTCAGGCAGAGTGAATAGCTTTAATAGCTCCCATCAGACCTAATGGAAGCAGCACCCTCTAATGTCTAATGTGTCAGATATTGAGGCCCCTTCTCAGAAAGCACAACAAACATTCTGAATCATATAATAAAGATGTTCCGCATATATCATTAGTATTGTGATTTAGAAATGCACAAAGTCTCGCAATTTAAAAGAATAAGATGCAAGGAAAGGGGAGCTTGGTCATGGTGCATAATATTTACAGCCAAAAAATCTCTTATTTACACTGAGGTGGAATTAAATTATTATTTAAGAGATTAGAAAATGTAATGTCAGAGGGAGGTTCAAAATTTATTTTGAGATTGTGCATTTCTTCTTTAGATATATCAGTGTGTGGAGGTTGGTCACGATGCACAATGTTTACAATGATCTCTACTTCCACTGAGGTGGAGAGAGATTTGAAAATGTAATGTCAAAAGGAGATACATTTCAAGACGTATTTTGATAATGTGCAGCCTGTTTTCTTTCAGATAGGTCAGTATCAGTGCGTGACCGAGCCACCAGGCATCCTTCGCAAGGTTTTCATTTTGTACGTCTTTCTCTGAGATGACATCGAGAGATCTGAGGAATGAAGGTGATAGAGAAAGTGGAGAGAAATGGAATCTGTAAGTGCCGTCGACTCATTAGTGTGAAAAGTGCGTAGAGCAGAGGAGAGAGCATGCAGCAGGTAAAGATTCACTCACTGCTAGTGAGTTGTATATTGAGTTGAACGGGAGAGAGAGAGAGAGAGAGAGAGAGAGAGAGAGAGAGAGAGAGAGAGAGAGAGAGAGAGAGAGAGAGAGAGAGAGAGAGAGAGAGAGAAAGAGGGAGAGAGAGAGAGAGAGAGAGCTAACTGCAGTTACATACTGTATATGTTCGTAAATGCTTACATGTGCTGGCTCACATCCAAGCTCACAGCCTATACTATGGCTTTGGACCAGAGCCCTTATCTGCAAGCTACAGTAGAGTCATAAAGCCGGTTTATACTTTGATACTACAGTACTGTCATGTTGCTTGCCAAAAAATAAGGGATTTTGTGTTAGCAACACGGGCATGCAACAAACAAGGATCTCTCTCACTCTCTCAAATCAATACTACAATGCAGTGCACTTTAATGCACTATCGAATGTCAGATGAACAATATTGCTAACACTTCTGTGATAATACAATTTAGTACTCAAATGTAAATGTGAAATGTGTGCCAAAATACCTAAAACATTGTTTTATTTATTTATTGTTTGTCTTGAACAATCACACCCACCATGAGAAGGACAATTTATCATTAAACCCGATTGTGAGTGTTGCATGTTGTTTTTCGCTAGGCGGTAGCAACATATCTCTCAAAGACCTCCCTCAGGGAGGGATCAGTCTGCTGTGGACAAAATAACAGTTTCTGAGTCATCATCCATTAGTTAAGCTCCAAAGCACACAGTTCATGGCATGTGCATCGGAGCAGTGCCATTTTTAAAATCACTTCTGTCAACATGTCAAGGCCTTTTCTTATAGATTTTATTTCCACTTTTATCCACATTATTTCCTCGAATGAAGTGGCCAAAGTGGTACGTGAAAAGGTTAGCAAGTCAATAATGGCAACAAGGACACAAGGGGTTTCGTGTAGTAGCAGGCTGGATGGATTAATTTGTTTCTTACAAACGTAATGCCTTTTACACATGGTTTGAGGCAACAAACGACATCAGCCTGCTCTTTCCGACCATGTGGAACAAGCTCTGGAAATACTGGTTACACCGCTCTATTCCGACATCCCGCCACTCCTACATTGACGTCCAATTGTCGGAGTAGCAGTACTTATATTATTTGAAAACATGTCACCACTCCGACAGAAGAGGTAGCACCATTCCTACAAGCATTATGTGTCGGAATGGCAACCATTATCTTTTTGTCATTGAATGGAGACATGTAGGAATAGAGCCATGTCGGAATAGGGACATGTAGGAATAGAGCCATGTCGGAATGGAGGCATGTCGGAATAGAGCCATGTCGGAATGGAGGCATGTCGGAATGGAGCCATGTCGGAATGCAGGCATGTAACACGCTCTGGAAATACTGGTGAGAGTGGAGTCAGACTGAGCCAATGTTGGCCTCCAACTGAATGCCAAATTGTCACCTATAACATCCCGTCAGAACATCCACCTCTCTTCAAGTACATGAGCTCATGGGTCAAAATGGAAAAGATCTTAGAGTGAGTGAGGCATGGAGGGCCCTGAACAGCAGCCAGCCCTGCAGCAGTCTCTAGATGGGGTGCTGCGCCAGAATGGTGCATGCAGTACTTAACATCAGCAAGAGTACACATGTTGCCAACAAGAATCTGTACGATGGAATGCCCAGGGTGAGCCAGAAAATACCAGCCAGGGGAAAGGCATTAGGGGAAAGACAGCAAGAGCTGCCAGCCAGCAAATTAGTGCTGTGGGAACCAATATATGGGCACCAGTCACGAGGTGCTTTACTGCTTCGCGCAAAAACGTAAAGCACCAGCTAAACAGATGTACGGAAAACTGAGAACTGAGAACCTTGAGAAAGATGACAGAGAGGCACAGTGTTTTCCATTCTCATCCACAGACCAGGTACTCCAGTCCCAGCTATCCACCACTGAGGTCAAGAGGGCCTTTTCCACCATTAACCTTCAAAAGGCTACTGGACCAGTCTAATATCACAACATAATCTACCAGGCCGGGGGCTGATGGCTAGAGTGCTGAAAGACTGTGTAGACTAGAGCAGCTAAAATGTGTGTTTACAGACATTTTCAACATTTCTCTCAGACAAGCCAGAGTAATACCTGCATGAGCTAGTACAGCCCTGTGGCCCTAACCCTGGATATTATGAAATGCTTGTTGTCATGGAATGCATAAAAGCAGGCCTCAGCGTGGACCTGGATCCATACAAGCTTACTTAAGACCTAACAGCAGGGGTGTAGTGGAGGGGGGACACTGCTCACTTCTCACATCTAAAATATTTTTTGGGGCAAAAGTAGGCCTATGTTTTTTGTCTTGTCATTTACTTTTATGGATACAATTAGGCATGGTAAACTCTTTCTCAATATGCTATACTTTTAATAACGTGTCTGTGTGTGTTGTGCAGGTGCACACAAATGCGCATGTAAATGCAAGTGTGCATGCACGTGTCTTAAAGGGGAATTCTACTCATTTTCAATATTTTACTATGTCATTAATAAACCTTAGAGATGTTGTGTAGACATAATAAAAAAAGTTCCCCCATTCTGTGTTTCCTAGAAATGGAGGTCTGAAAAAAATCATTAGCATGGTGAAATACATCTTGATGACATCATCAAGATGTGTTTCACCATGTTAATGAGTTTGTTTTTGAAAATGGGTGGAATTCCCCTTTAAGAGGCGTCCCCCCACTACAACACTGCCTAACAGAGGATGTTGTTTCCACTATGTTCCACTTCATTCTGTCACATCTGGAAATACGCCTCCTCAGACAGGCCTGCTTCCAATACTACCAAACAAGCTGGTGAAGCTGAAGGTGTTGAACGTGGATACTGACACCTGTAATTGATCGTAGACTTCCTCAAACAGTCATTGGCTGGTATTCTCGAACAGCTATGGCCTAACCAGGTATGGTGTAAGTCCTCTCATTGGCTGCATGGCAGCAAATCAGGTCTGGGGCCTTGTAATAGGCCAAAAGCCTATACCACGTGGGCTTACCAAATAATTATCCATAATAATTGAAACCTGCAATTCAAAAAGTCCCCATTCTGAATTCCCATCTCGTTTTAATATCATGCCAAATAAGAACTGCGTTTCAAATATAAACAGATGATTCTGCATTGGCATAAGGCGGCGAGACGACTGCAATGTTACTGCCACCAAATTAATAACACAAAATATGAGCGTCTGACACATGCACGCACGCACGTAGGGATGAGATACTGTAGATTACGTTGAGAGGGACACAGAGAAAGAGGGAGAAAGGTGAACCACATTCACAGCAGGCTTAATTAATCAAAGTGTAATTGCATCCAGGAGCGGTTCAGACTGTTCTTATATCGACCTCCTGTCTCAACGCTAGCTGTGATTCAGCACTGCTCACTGGAGACCTGAGCTCCATCTGGTGCAGGACAGGTGGGGTTGAGCGGGTTATGATCTCAGGGCCTGAGCTTTGACCATTCCGTGTCCGTGTTCAGTCCTTTGCTTTAGACATACAGAGAACGAGATGTGGAAAGAGAGACAAGATATGACAGGGCAACATGGAATGGTATGAGAAACATAATGAACAGCTACAGCTATAGATGTTATAAACCAATAATCACCAGTAGGTTATGGATACAATTGAGCCACCAGGCTCGCCTGGAGCCGAGTCAAACGACTGCATGTATCCTCTGCTGCAATTATGGATTTACTGTCGCTGAAGAGAAAATATTGTGAAACCGACTTACATGGCCAGTTAAGACTGACATGAGGTTAGGGGACTCACAGACCGGTTAAGACTGAGGTTATAGGGTTAGATTTATGGTTAGTGTTAGTATTACATATAAAGTGCACACTTGTGCTTTATCTTTCTCAAAAGAAGAGCTAGAACACCATGCCCCTATGATTTAATAAAGAATAATTGGCACTGTCACTGGTCCGACTACTGTGACAGTATTATGCTACAATATTAGTATTGTGACACAATATTATGACTGTGTCAGGAAACTGTTTTTTTTTTCCTGGGAAATTTAGTTTTGCAGTCTAATATCATATGCCCAGCAAACAGGGCTGAAGCTTAATCTGTATATTGTGCCTTTTGCAAGTCAGCCTAAACAGACGTATAGCTGACGAGAGGATTTGGGAAGTGAAGCTAATGCTGGCCCTTGTGCCAAATGTCTCCTCAGACAAAGCCTCAAAATGACTTTGTCAAAACACCAGCTGTGAGGAAAATGACTTAAATTCAACACATCAAAGCGGCCCTATAATACCATTCGGTGATCTAAAGTCAGCCGGTAGTTGTATGTGCTGAACGCAGTCAGTGGCATTAAGCCCGTAGTGAGCTATTGAGCCACTCTGCAGGAGGCCTCTGCATGAAGGGGAGATTATAATGTGGAACAACTGATGACCTGAAGAGAACATAATAATCTCTGTTGTTCTTGTGTCGAGATGAACTCCTTGGGAGGTCTGGTCAGAGGGAGACAAAAGGATAGACGGAGGGAGATAAAGGAATAAGAAGGAGAAAAGGTATGAATCCTTGCTGGGAGAGATGAGAACCACCTCTCACGCACACGTACATATACAGTACACTCTCTTGTCTCGGTCACATATTTGAACAGCTTGCTTTGACAGCAGGACAACAAGGAATCAGGTCAGACACATCTCACATTACTGCATTATACACCCACTATACCCTCTTATAGTCACAAATTATCGTAAAGCTGCATTATGATATGTAACTTTAAGTTTCATGTCCTACTTATGGATTCGAACATATGGATCACCCACACACCCAAATGTTATAGCATTTTATAGTAACTATACACTAGTAACCATTAGTTAAGCATTAGTTAATAATTAATTATGAATTCACCATTTATAAAGCATGATTCAGTCGTGGTGCAAAATGTTTAAAGGTAGGGGATTTGATGACATTCTATATTTATTTATGTATTTATTTAATTTTGTCCATGTTTTGTGCCTTGTGTTATTTATTGTCATTATTTTATTTTCTACCATGACTGCTTCCTCCTCATTTATACATGCTTTATAAAGCCTAGATAGTCCTCATGCTTATACTTTAGGTATACCAATGCATTACTAATGCTTATAGTAATGAATGAATCATGCTTTACTAATGATGAATTCATTAATTTAAGTATTACTATTAACCAATGCTTAAAGGACAACTTCACCACTTTGCAACGTGTCTTCATATAATATCCTCACTAATGTACATGATAGCACTATTTTTTCCACTTCCAAATATTTTCATATTTTCAATTTTGGAAGACCAATGGCTTCAATTTTCTCATTGCAACTTTTCGGGAATAGAAAGCCTGCAATTTCTATTATCTTGGATTCCCCCTCGTTGATGTGCATGGAAATCGGGTTTCTGAACTGCCCACAGCCCTCCTGTGAGACACAGATTGAGTAGAAAAAAGGGGGGCTTGACAATTTACGCAACCACACCATCATTTCCTGCTCGTAGCTAAATAATCTCAGTGAAAATAAACTTGCTAATGGATTATTACAAGTCAATTAGGAATTTGTACGGAGAGTTTAAAACCAATGTGATTCCACTGCAGGAACTCAGATTTAGGCTGGATTAGGGCTGACAGTCTCCTTGTATTTATTTTTCCCATGGCAGCCAGCCAGAAAATTGTGGTCGTACACAGTTAAATTGAGGACACACATGCACAAACTAAGCTGATCTGCAATATAGATCACCCCAAATGTCTCAACACATCACTAAATAACGGTCTCCTCAGTGAGCAGTACAAGAATCCAATAAGATTATAAAAGCCCCAGAGGGGCCATGATGCAATAAAAGGGGCCAGGTTCATGTGCGTGTGTGCGTGCGTGCAAGTCTGCATGCATGTTTGTGAATCCAAATCCAAAGACTTGATGGCAATGCTGCACGATTGTATGTACTGTATACTGCACATTATAGTTACATGCCTTTAGGCTTATATGAGTAAGTACTGTACATACAGACCCTCTACTGTACAAAATTGCAGTGGGAACTTGCTTGCCAAATCATTGCAGAAACACAGTTTTAACTAAGAGCAGATGGCTTTGTAGTGACACTTTTGGTGAGGCTCCCCACGATGTCAGGAACACATGTGAGATTTATACCACAGTCACACATTCACCAGGTATCAACAAATCTATGGAGCGGACATTTCTGTCTGGCTTAGTAAACCAATCCTTTTTGTTTTTCATGGCCATATTAAAAGGTATAATAGGTCTTTCAGTCTTGGTAGTGTTAAATTATGCAGGCTATAGCCTAGCTACTTTAATTTATGTTGTTTTGGATCATCAGATAGATGAGACACAACAACACAAAGAAAAACACATTCTAGAGTCGGGGCTGGCACGCACACACCATTACAATTGCAGACCGACAACAATAGAGTTGAAGTGTGAGATGATTGAGTCTTGGATAAAGAACTGCAGCACACTCCTTGTTAAGGATAGTGTGTTGCCTACAATCGTTGTTGAAATGTACAACACAAAATGATGAAACCAGCCATCAGTATAATCAGTCTTCTTCTCGTACTGTTGGAGAGCGGTCATTTATATTTGTTACCTGTCCAAGCCTATCTTTGCATTTTGACACAACAGCATGGCACTAGCTTAGACACTATAGTTGACCTGGTCCCAGAAGGCAAGCATGGCGATGTGGTGTTATGATCAAACTGTGCTGCTGATTTTCACACATCATCCTGCTGCACCTCTCCTCCCACAGTAGTTCACAGCCTGCCAAACACATGGCAGGACGAACAAGGGAAAAAAAATCACAGCCAGTCCTCAAAATACCCAACACATTGCATTAGCAGGCGGGAGGAGAAAACCTGCTACTATGCTGTCAGAAATTGTCTATTTGTCGGTCAGTTGAGCCTGTCCCCAAATAGTGCCCAGTGAGTGATTTATGAAAATGCATCGTCGGTAGCAGTGGCTGCAGGTGTTTTGTGCAGATTGTCCTTATTACTGTAGATGATGTGGCGTCCCGCACCATCTGTATCTTTGTTTGTGAATGCACCTGGGTGCATGCATGTAGGAAATTACTTTGTTTGTGAGTATTATGGTATGGTGAGCCAACAGTGCCGGTTCGCCACTCCAGGTGAGATTCACATCGGCCATCGCATTTCCCTGCACATGCACTGCCGAGATGCAGTGCTTTTCGCTGCCGGTCATACTTACTTTAATAAATTCCACCGGCACACTGATCTGAAAATATTTCCTGTAACAAATGTGATCAATCATGATGACTTGTGGACCTTGTGGTTCCGTAGTCCACTGAAAAATAAGCTTGTTTTGATGGAGGGAAGTGGATGGAAAAGGAGATTCAAGTTTGGAGCAATGTAGCTTTTTGTTGTTTTTGATTTTCAAGGCTCAAGCGGCCACTGTGAATTGGTTGCCAGTTGCGCGACCGATAACCCCCCTACTTAAAGAAGACACCACTATCAGTGTGCATCAGATTGAAACATGAAACATTATTGTGTGGAACAGACTTATTTACACAACGCCGCGTGCCATCAGCGCATCAAACTTTGACCCCACCCTCCTATGGGCTAATGTGTCATTTGCACTCATTGACTGCAATTTTATGAGTGGAAATTTCAAGATGTATTTCACAGAATATGCATTTTTAAACTGTTTACAGTGTCTTACCTTGATTCACCACTGCCTGTGGAAAAAGCACGCTATCCTAACAAATTAAACAACATCAGAATAGATAGTTGTCCGTATGTTTAAGGATTGGATGATGATCCAACGCAATACATAGCATACATGTATTGCATACATGGTCTCATATATTTGCATGAAGACACTTTTCTATAGATATGATCAATTAAACTTATCATAATGCACAATTTAAAAGGCCATTACTCCATCAATGAAGTTTATAGAAGAACTTTTAGATAAGTAAGCTACTGACACAACACTTTTGGAAGTGAGGTAGCCTATCTTTATGCAGAGCTATACACAAGATTGCCAAACAAAATTATCTATAACAGTTTCAGACGTACAGAAAATTGTTTGGCACTTTCACATTGCCAAACAATAATGGATCCATGCTGATGTTCCAACTGTCTCAGTCCCTAGATTAAACATTGCACCAGTATCACAATGCTTTTTTAACATGGAGGGAGAGGGAGAGGAAAACAGATCCCCACAATTTCGGTGGTGCTTGCTTGTGCAACTTGATACATGTAATACAAGCAATAAGGAATCTTTCTCTGATTAAACCTCTTGAACCACAGTTCCCCACTACCCAGCACAAACATATCTACAGACTCACAACACGTTGGAAATGCCCTGTGAGCTCATGGTAGCCCGTGGCCTGAAGTGTTTTACACACATCCAGGATAAAACCGGCTGTGCCATTTGTGATCATTCCCTTCTAGCTTTGTGTATAGTATACATAGTGCATTTATTCTTGTATATTCGTTCAATGGGGAGGGAGATATATTTTAGAGGGCTTAGAGTGGTGGACCAGCGGACTGTACTTTGGATCGGCCCTGTCCCTGTGAGCCAGAGAGGTTTAATGGAATGGATCTGAATAAAAACCGTTGACCTCCTCGGCTCAATCTATGTCTCTGGTATTCTTCCTCTCTCTACATCTTCTCATTGTCTCTGTCTGGTCTGCACTGACTGTGAGCAAAAATACATATTGGTTTGCTTTATTTATTGCCCCTGTGTGCTCTTGAACAATGATGATAATAATAACTATCACGTTAAACACAGTGGGGGCTCTAATTATACACTGCAGTGGGTGATGTGAGTAGGTGTGCAATGGGTTAAGTCATAGTGGCCGTGGTTGCTGGCAGTGTTCAAATTTTAATGGGTTTATGTAATGATTTTGAATGGTGGAACAAAACAACTTTTGCAAAAGCTTTGTTTGACATTGGCCAATAAATTGATTGACATCCATTCCAAAGATACAAGATATGCATCTCTGTTGAGTGTGGACATTGTGTGATTGTGAACTTAATTACAGTACATCACTATGAAACTCATACACTAAATGGTCAAAGCTCTGGTCCTGGAGATTATAACTTGCCTCAACCCCACCGGTCCTGCACCAGATAGACCTCAGGTCTCCAGTGAGCAGTGCTGGGCCACAGAGAGTGTTCAGACAGGAGGTCGATGTAAAACCAGTTCTAACCTGGATTCAATTACACTTTGATTAATATGCCTGCCGTGAGTATGGACTGTGTGGTCTCTCTCTCTCTCTCTCTCTCTCTCTCTCTCTCTCTCTCTCTCTCTCTCTCTCTCTCTCTCTCTCTCTCTCTCTCTCTCTCTCTCTCTCTCTCTCTCTCTCTCTCTCTCTCTCTCTCTCTCTCTCTCTCTCTCTCTCTCTCTCTCTCTCTCTCTCTCTCTCTCTCTCTCTCTCTCTCTCTCTCTCTCTCTCTCTCTCTCTCTCTCTCTCTCTCTCTCTCTCTCTCTCTCTCTCTCTCTCTCTCTCTCTCTCTCTCTCTCTCTCTCTCTCTCTCTCTCTCTGAAAACTACACTGGTGTTTTGCATTTTAAAAGATTTCAAGGTTTTAATGCTGAAAAGGACTGTCACTCTTTTAGGGATATCAGGTGCGTCTCCAATGAAATCTTTATACTGTGTGTAATATATTCCTGAACGCAATCTTTGGGCCCATTTATTAAAAATAAATCTTTTGCCTCTGGGGGGACCGTTTTAGCAACTGGATAGACTCTATTAGATTCTAGATTCCAAGAAAATAGGACAACAATAACACACATCACAACATTTTCTAGTCAGTATCTCATTGTATAACCCTTAGTACAATGTATCTGAGCCTGGGCTCAGATCTGATCTGAAGCACTTATTACTAAATATTTACATCTTTACATAATCGCTGTCTTTTCAGTAAGTATCCCCTGTTCACACTGGTCAGTTTTAAATAAAGGATTGTGTCGTGTACTTCTGGAGTATGAATGTACTTTGACATTTATATTGATGCCATGACATTAACATCACCCTCTCTTTCTCTCCATAACACTTTCTCTCCAATATCCATCTCCCTCTCAGGGTTTGTAATTCTATTACTTCTACATTTCATTATACTTGCTTTGGAATATCTCCTTTTCTCTTTCTCTAGAGTTGCCTGCTCTGCCTGTTATCATTTAAACATCAGACCTTGAAGCTGAACTGAGGGTGTTTCATTACATTTTTATCATGCCCCTCCTTACTCTCCTTTTATCGTTTCTCTACATCATTATAATTTTATTTCTCCCCATCTTTTAATTTCCGCTCTTTTGTTTGCTCTCCATCCCTGCCACTTACCCTTTCACTCTTGCCATCTCCTCTCCCATTAGGGCTCGGCTGTTTCCTTTTGTTCTTTAATTTATCTTTTAATTACTATTCATTTATTTGGTGATTCACTTCTCTCCCTTCCTTTCTCCCTCCCGCACATTCCTTGAGTCTCTACCTTCTGCTTATGCCCCTCCTCACCCGATAGACGCAGACACGCGCACCTGCACACACACACACACACACGCACGCACGCACGCACGCACGCACGCTCGCTCGCTTTTGCACACTGCAGATGCCCGACTTGCAGTTGGAAACACACCCACGGTAGAGGCCTTGAATTGGCTTGAGCATAAGGACATGACATGTAGCTCTGCTCCCCCCACACAGAAATTGACAAGTAGCTGCCTTTTATGATGAGCTGAGCTATATGATGAGCCAGCCTGGACTATCACTGTACCACTGTGTATAGTGAATCACAGCATACAATAAATGGAGCACATGCAATGTACAATATTACATACATAAATAAACAAACACACCATAAATACTTTAGCACCCATAACCCCCACAAGTAGTAATTCACTTGCTGAACTAAAAAAAATACTCCGGTTGGAATCTAGCTCAGTTGTTGTGTTTGTCTTTGGGTTGTTTATTTGTTTAATTCTGACTGCAACAAAAGCACACATTTATTGCAACCGCAGAATTAGTATGGAAACATTGAGTTATATTGTCACCGTGATGCTATCCTGTGACATTACGCGGTAAACATACACTGCTGTGTTGTTATATAGACACAAACACATTAAGCAATGCCATTCTCTCTTCCCCAATGCAGTGTAATTTTAGCTTTTGTTATAGTTTAGAATAATGGGTTGATGACTACATTCTCAAAATGTGTACTACAAGTTTGAATGCATGATATCATTATATTCCTCTGTTCTGTCTTTGTGTTCTTTATTGGTTAAATTTAGCATGAACATTGTGCATTTTATCTGCTCTTGCACCTGCATTACTTCAGAAGTTTTTCTGAAGTTCATGGGTTCATGAGAAAGACAAGGAAATGTAAGAGACTTCCCTTTTCCAAATTACTCAATACAGCAAGAAATGGAAAAAACGATTGTGACAGCAGCAGTTATTTAAATTCAGCATCTTGGCTAAAGTGGTGTGGAACCGTAGATTGATCCTGTTTATGTTGTCAAATGATGATTACTATTAAAAACGGACTGAATTTGAGAATTACCTTATCCGTCATCATTTTCCAGTAAAAGACCAGGAGAAAATGTTCTCTCAATGCAAAATATTCCAACAAAACCCAATAACATTGTTGCGACCAGAAATGCAAATGTCGTTCAGTACGTCTTTCCGCCCGTCATATGGCTATATGGCTGTCTCTCGCGCCTTTTGACAGGTCACACCACCATATATGGCTGTCAGTCCCTTAACCTCATGACACGTCACAACACCATATATGCCTCTTAGTCTGTGACATGCTGCAAAAATGAAGATCACAACACTGACCTCAAACCATGGATAACCATACATTTGGAAGACTGGGTCATCCTAGACAGATACAGTATGTACTGGAGCCAGACAGCAACTCTACATCTGACCTCAAACCCTTAAGTCATAGATCACTATGTGGAGCTGACCTGTTGTTGTTACATTCCATATCTTAATCCTTCTACCTCTTCAAAGTCTCCCTTTAACTGATACCTGTCCATTCAACGGGCCTGTCCCAAAGTGCAGCTCGCCTGCCAGATGCCAAAAACTAGAGTTCTCAACGGTATCAAAAATTAAGGACCTGGGCCATTATTAAACCCTGCACACTCAAATCACACTCCAACAAACCATATGCCCTGAGCTCATCAAACCCTGTACACTAAAGACGTGCCCTGCTGCCATCGCATTACGGTAGCTGACATTCCATTATGTTGATCTGACCTCATCGAACCCAGTACCCTCAAGACCCACTCATACTGTATATGACCATTACAGAATTCATTCTATATGTTGATCTGACGGCCCCTGACAAAGTGCCACACACTTGCCCAGCAGTCTGCCGTCACCCAGGCAGATGTGTGCACGCATCAGGGTCTTCTTTGTGGTTCTTATTACAGGATCCAGGGCTCCAAAGATGGAATGTCAAATTATGAATGCATTATGAGTGTGCAAAGACATACCTACACTACATACAGTGGTTCAATGGTCTATGGAAGTGTTATCATATATTAATTAATGTGTTACAATTTTGGAGGTCTAGCTCATGGGCTCCAAATTGGACTAAAAACGGTCTGACTGAGAGGTTTTATTGCAAATGCAGTGAATTTAAGCCAGGCAGAAATATCCGTGTCTGTGCATCACCCACTCCATAATATGGCGAACTCCATATAATGGGAAGCGCAAGTAAGACACACTGCGTCTTGTGTAATGTGGGGAGGAGGGCAGTGCATCAGGTTATTTTAGTTTGAAGAAATTTCTTGCATTGTAGAAATGAAAAGAGGGAAGAAGTAAATGAGGAAAGCGACTCACAGCACTTAGAGTTACACCATCAAGAGACACCAAGGTGGAAAGACACAAGAAAGAGGTAAATGCACTCACTTTATAATGCAATATTAACGGAATCAGTGAAAGAGATAATTCTACAATGTTTTTGTTAAACAATACATTCATACATAACTTCTGCATGCTTTACTTTGGTTACAGATATGGTTACTGAGAAGCTTGCAGAGGCTTGTAAAAATATCATAATGAGGAAGTGTTGTCATATTGCTAACAGTGTGTCAGTCAGGACTCTCCTAAGTTGCGATATGACTGAAGCCGTTTGTTTCCCAGGTCCTTTCAGCACATCTGATTTTGAAAGGTCCTCTCTGTGGAGACATTCTGATTGTTTAAGGTGGTTTGGAAGTAGTTGAAAGGATGCTGGCTGTCATGTGGATGACACTGTCCTTCTCTATGATCGGCAGCGTCCAAACCGACGGATCTCACACAACCGGTATGTCTTCTTTTATGTGTAATCTCAGTAAAGCTATGCCTAGACCTAACCCTCTCCTTAACCTCAGTAAAACTATGCCTAAACCTAACCCTCTCCTTAACCTCAGTAAACCCATGCCTAAACCTAACCCTCTCTTTAACCTCAGTAAAACTATGCCTAGACCTAACCCTCTCCTTAACCTCAGTAAAAGTATGCCTAAACATAACTCTTTCTTTAACCTCAGTAAAACTATGCCTAAACCTTGAGGGAACATAGAGCTGAGGGAACATACAGTAGAGCTGAGGGAACATAGAGCTGAGGGAACATATGACCCCATATTTCCTTGTACCCTATCTTACACTTGTACAGTAAATTATAAAGGAGAGAATAATCAGATATTTGACATTTATTCATTCATAATGTATTCTACTTTAAACAGATGCTGTTTTGAGAGCACAAAAGTCCTATGATAATGGATGGAGTATCAACCTCAGTGGAGGTGTCAAATCAACATCTGAGGCTGGTCTCTGTGTTCTCATCCCGTGTTCTTTCACGCATCAAGCCACATTCAAACCCAGCTCTGCAATATGGTATAAATGTCCACCACGTCCACAAAGCAAATGTGATCGTGATCACAATGTGATATTCCATTCCATGGATGTCATGAAAGCTCAGGCTTCCTTCAGAGGACGAGTGGCCCTGCTGGAACCAAATATCACACAGAAAGACTGCAGCATCATCATCAATGACCTAACAGAGTCTGATAGTGGATATTATCAATTCAGAGTTAGAGGTACAATAGATGGAAAGACTAGTGGATTTAACTTTGATCACAAAAAGATCCTCATAGTTACAGGTATGAAGCAATTTACTAATTACAGTGACCTTACAGATTATTAATAAAAATGACTTAGTTGACTGAATAATGTAGTAATTAATTTGTATATTGTTGTAATGAATTATATAGCAGTGGTTTTCAACCAGTGGTCCGGGGACCACCGATGGTCTTCACCGATGGTCCTTGAGTGTTCCAGGTGGCCCCCAGCTAATTGATGGAAAGTTGCTTAACCAGGTGTAACTCTTTGAGCGTAAACATGAAACCAAATGGACCCTTGCGGGTCCCTTTGGTTTCATGTATGCCCAAGTCTGTGGGGCTAAAGTGTCATCAAATGGTGGTCCGTGGCTCAAATGTTGAATAAAAGTGGTCCCCGGGATCAAAGAGGTTGAAAACCACTGAATAATGGCATTTGTGGCTGTTTACTTGTGTCTGCTCATTCGTTTGGTCTCTCTCTTTGTCCCACTACCTGTACCGGAGGTCTGACACAGAAACCAAAAATAAGGCTTCCGCGTGCCCTGACAGAGGGGCTGCAGAGCACACTGACCTGCACTGCCCCGGGCCCCTGCTCTGGAAGCCCTCCCAACATCACCTGGACACTGAGAAAGAAAGGACACTCTGCTTCGGATACATCTCTCATCCCAAGCAACGCCACTGCATTCCAAACAGAGATCATTACTGGTATCGGCCAGAGACACAGTTCAAACTTAACCTTTACTCCTTCATCTGAGCATGATGGCAGTGAAGTCGCTTGTCAGGTGACCTTTGAGGGAAACATTCAATCAGTGGAGGCTGTGACCCTGAATGTTACCTGTGAGTATACATTAATCTTACACCCTATAATTGGGAAGAAAATGACAAAAATATTTGTCAAAATATATTTGGTGAAAATGCAACTACAAAGTACTGCCGGTTAAACATAAGAAATAATTGTATTACAAATACAAAGTGTATTATATTATTTATATATGATATATAAAAGAGAGTATGCATTGTATTTTTTGCGTCCAAGACCTGAAGTTGCCCATAGTCAGAGGGAATACCACAGTGGAAGAAGGTGATACTCTGAATCTGACCTGTGTTGCTGAAAACTCCCCTCCATCTACTGCTATCACGTGGACTGAAGTCAGCTCTGACAAGAAACTTAAAAATGGTACAGAGAGGGCTTCTCTAGTCATTCCTTTGGTGACAAGAGAACAGCCTCGAGGATACAGCTGCACAGCACAACATCTGAACAAGACTCTGACTACATTTACAGAAATAAGTGTGACGAGTGAGTACTTTGAAAGGGAACATGTGATTTCACATTCTATGCATACTGGTACACACTTGCTTGATTTTTATACTATATGCTTGTTTTCCCCCTAGCATTTCCAACTATCCTCAATGGATCTGAATGCACACTCCAGTTGAGAACCCTGACCTGCATGTGTATTAGTGAGGGATTTCCCTTACCTACAATCAAATGGCCACTACTGAAGAATAGAAGTGCATACTCTGTTGTGACCACAGTACTGAACTCCACTGTCAACAGTACCTTCTCCCTTGCCATTGAAGAGCACTACAACACTCCTGTTAAGTGTTTAAGTAGAAATAATGTAAAAGCTGTAAATATTAAGACACTTCTTCTCATGAAAAAAGATGGGCCAAAGCAGAAAGGTAATTACATTACACTTACATTGCATTTATGTGTATATGATTGTCACACTGTACCACATTGTTCCTAATCTGTTTATTACGAAAGTGAGTCACAAACTCTGAATAACAAACGGCATGGTATGATTAAGAACATCTCACAACCCTCACCCTTTCCTCTACAGTCAGTCAAAACAATGGATTCTTCAGTAGCATTGCAGAACTGAAAACTGTCATTGCGTTTCTCATTGGCATTGCACTTCCCATAACCATTTGCTGTTTGGTGTGGGCATTCCATAGGTGGAGTATTACATTTTCTGTTCAATTGTTGTTGTTGTTTTTTTATTTTGATGGAGAAATCTGAATACAAACAAAAACAATATTCTTCTTCTTCTCTCAAAATGTCTGCACAGATGCAGAGAGAAAAACATTGGGCGCCAGTCTGAAAATGTGCAGATGGCAACTTGTCAAAACCAGCAGGTATTTTTGTTTCTAGTTCGTAGTTTATTGTCTCTACTGGTGTTACATGTTAGGCACAACAATAATTAGACTTTTGGTTTGTTTCTGAAAGGGTTTGTCATCTTTATAACTGACTTGCTCATATTAATATCACGTTGCTCATCACAGACAGGAGGAGGACAAGGAGTAGATGCAGATGAGCGGATCCCACTGGGAGAAGATCTGGAGGGAGTAGTTGACACAGAAGGAGACCAGAATGAACCTCAGTATGCCACTATTGACTACTCCAAGCTCAAGAGGAGAAGTCCAGAGGAAGCAGAGCGCAGACAACAGACACCAGAAACAGAGTATGCTGAAGTCAAGAGGGAACAGAGGAACATGGTGGATGTTGAAGAGGGAAGAGGAGGATTGAGCATTGATTGTGAAGTGTGAGGACAGCAAGGCTGAGAAAGGAGTTACAGAGAATACGGCTCTTTATTCCAATGTTAAAGCCATTGTGGCTGAGGAATGATGACACAATGAATAGGCTAACCTGTGTGGGATGTGGTTAACCACTTGGACCTATGACAATGTCTATGGTTAGTCACTTAAATAGACTAACTTGTGGGACTTTCTTGGATGTGGTGACCACACCACATCTATGGTTAGTCACTTCCTTCACCAATGCTTTATGCTGTCAGCTTGTGCTTGGATAGCTTGTATTATGAATTAGTTGGGGTTAGGATTAGGGATTTGACAGGTTAATTAACTATGCTTGCTTTGTGATTTTAGTAGTTGATCCTAGGCCTAGATTAGTAAAAAAAAAAAAAAAAAAAAAATAGCATATCTATCAATCACCTCATGTGCAGAGCTAGCTTGTAGGCCTATAATCTATTCAACATCCACACTGAGTTTTCTGCCATGTGTTATTTCCATTACAGATAGCATTTGTGCAGCTGAGTCAGTTCAAAAATCATCTTTGATGCTGATGGTTAAGTGGTTGACCACAGTGTTTGCTGTACTACACTTTGCACTTCCTCTGTGTGTTGAGTTGACTGATTGCTCAGGCTCATGAAAGTATTCAGTGCTAGTGGGTTAAACTAAAACATTTATGAATGAACGTTTTTTTTAATATTCAGATTCCATTGGTATTTTGGTATCTTTTAGGCTGGCCTGTTTAAACTTCTGGGTTCACACGGCTGGCTGATGTACTGCCTTGTTTTGGAAAAAATAAAATAATAAACAAATACATAAAGTTAGCTTTGTCTATGGGTTAGATGCCCCACACGTCAGATGCACCACACAATCTGAAAGAAAAGAAATTTGCCAAGTCAAGTCAAGCCACACAGGAATAGTCTGTGTGTGATTCACAAGTTTATCTGACTATCCGTCTCCTCAACAGCTGGTTTGCTTCAGGAAGAGGTATTTTTGTTTATTCACGATTCAGAATCGTGAATAAACGCTAGTTTGACACATTTGCCATAGATGGTACCCCAAAACTGAAATTACCATGATCCACAATTAGTTCATACAACATTTTTAATATATTATTTGGATGCCGTATGGATCATAAAAGAAAAACTTGAGTGATTACTATTGAAATTTCTATTGACATTAGATTGAGCCTTACTCATCTGGGAAGAGAAAAGGCTGGCCGCTGGTCACAACATAAGGCAGAGACTGCATAGCTGAAAATGACGGTCACAAACATCAGTCAAGTATTCTCTCAAATACAATATTTTCTGACCAAACAAGACTTATATGAAGTGTCAGTCACAAACATGTATTCCCTCAAAGACAATATTTTCCGACCAAACACAAAACTTATATGATGCACAGGGAATAA
The DNA here is from genome assembly GCA_039105355.1 of Benthosema pterotum. NCBI lineage: Eukaryota > Metazoa > Chordata > Actinopteri > Myctophiformes > Myctophidae > Benthosema > Benthosema pterotum. Next base: position 25,560,141 of record CM076968.1, on the reverse strand, counting down.
AGTATAAACAGATCCATAGTGCTAACGTAATTTACTTGAGTGATACTTTTGCCAAAAAATCAGATACTTCTGCCCAAATTCCAGCAGTGCACTCTATAGGGTAGATCTTGCCAAGCATGCACTTGAAGTTTTGTATTTTGGTTGCATGTGCTGTGTGTGTGGGGGTATAGAGATTGAATATACCGCTGTCACGTTGGAAAATTAATGAGACAATTTAGGTAGTTATTGATCGCCGTGGACTGGGAATGTATCAATTGTGACAAAGTGTTCTATGCCTGTCGTGAATACACACACACACACACACACACACGCACGCACGCACGCACGCACGCACGCACGCACGCACACGCAACTCATCCTTCCTTGTGCATTATCAGATATAATTTTCACGATACAGAACTACTAATTGGTTCGTACATGGAATGTACCTCATTTGTACTTCATTTGTTACATTAATGGGTTATTTTCCCTCCCTCTATCATGAATCATGCATGGGCAGAAATTGATTCAAGCAGATGTTGAGCCATTAGATCAATATATCAAACTTTAATCATGCATTTACCATATCATATTGTCCCAGACGCTGCACCTATTGTAGCAGTGAAAATCTGAGAAGATTACAGCTTTTATAGCCCATTAAAACCACTAGAAAAACAAGTGTGATTGTCCCCTATGTCCTTCTCCTGTCTTCTCCCTCCCTGGCCCCTCATCTCCCTCACTTTTGTACGTCTGTGACCTATAATATATCTTTATCTCGGTTTCCCTCAATCGTTTGTTGTCTTACTATAATGTTCTCTCTTGTCCCTAGTTCGTTTTTACTAATCTCTCCCATACCCCCCTCTCCTCTCTTTCTCTCTGATTCTACTTAGTATTCCTCTCAGTCACATCTGTCATCTCACTCTCAATCACACCAACCCACCCACCCATGTCAGCAACACATGCACGCACTTGCGCACACGCACACCCACGTATAGACATATAGACATACACACTCACACAGGCATGGTTGTGGTTTCCTTGTCAGTCCCCAAATGTGCTCGGTGTCACAGTCAGTTCATGCTCCAGGGGACACATTTCATGGTCACACCAGCTTAGTGTCACGGTCACTCTGCATTCGACAGGGAAATCATTCTGACCGAGGCAACCAAGCACAGAGTCAGGGTCATTTATAACAGGAGAGCCTGATAGCTACATCAGGGCTCCTATGGAGGCTGAATTTGGCAAACAGGGATTTTAATAATTCACTCAATCAAATAAGTAATTGCTAAATATGTATCATTGCAGGCGCGTGTACACACTATTAAAGTTTAAAGCTGATCTAATATGCCCGCTCAGTACAGCCGGCCTGCCCCCAGGGCCATGTCATTGTTCCGACAACCCATTACTACTAACTCTAACCGCAAGGGAAGGTGTACGTGGTTGTAGTAATGGGATGTCGGAATTATGGGTGGTACACACTGCCCCAGTCACTCCTCCTGTGAGTGCCAAGCTTCATGTGTTCCTATCCTGGCCCTAGGCCGCTGCCCCTTGGGTGTGGCCTTACACTCCAGAGTGATGTAAAATAGGGAATCCGCATGCCCCACCCTGTTATGTGAAACCCTAGTGTACAACCGTTTCTGTCTCTTTTGTGCCCATAATAGAATAGAACAGAGCAGTCCCACCCCGTTCACGACGTCGCCCGTGGCCCAGAAATGAATTCCCCATTATTTTTTCTCTTACAGTACATTTTAACAGCGGGCAATGGACAAACGGCGTCGGCCAACATCTATTATTTGACTATGAGAGCCGCCAATTCGGGCGACAGCAGCAGAATGGGCGATTGCTGAGCTTTTCAGCCAAATCGTCCGACGTCGCCCGGGGATAGACAATCAGAGTCAAATGCTGCTTTTTTTCCCCCTTGACCCCGAACTATTCGCCGCAGTTTGGTTCCTATCTCTGCCCCACTTCCTCCTCCACCCTCCTTTTTTCAGTGCACCACAACATTGTCGTTTACAGTACTCATTTTACATGCCATTTGAACCAAGAATATACGGTAATGACCGCCCGGGTCGCTGATGCCAGCCGATGCCGTTTGTCCATCGCAGTCTTTTAAAACGCACTCAAAATGATTTATATAAAGACGATTACGCAACAGATAAAGGCAATTCGCTTTGTGACAAAGCAAGACTACACAAATGGTTTGGGACAATCAAATAATTTCTAAGAAGAAAAAACTAAACAAAAACAAAAAGTCTATCCTAATATTTTTTTTTCTAACTAATAGATATTGTATGATAATATTGCATTTGTTGTCATGATTTGTCATGACCCAAGGTGGCTTTGCCTGCAGTGGAATCGTCTTTATAAAACTATAAATCGTTTTTGAAACGTCTATGAGGAATATGAATGTATGAATGTGGAATTCATTTCTGGACCAGGGACGACGTCACGTAAGGGGGGGTGGGACTACTCGGGTCTATAGCTCTTGTGCAGTGCTAAACGTCTGTGAAGAGGGTAAAGTGACAGTGGAAAGTGGACTGACTAATCAAATGGCTATGCCATTTGCCAATGGCAATGTGGGGAATACGACAGCTGTGGCAAATTTGACAAATCAATGAAGCTTAGGCTGGGGTTGCCATGGCAATACATTCGGGCCATTTTCTAGCAGTTCTGCAGGATACAATTGCACAGGCTACAATTGCGGACCAACTTGACCAACTTCACTACATGGTCCACTGGGTTTCTGCCACACGCGTGCTGAGTTTGAAGCCGGTCGGACAAATGGTTATCGAGATACATAAATTATAGACATATGTACTGTATGTCGATTACAGATATTCCGTACAGAGATCCTGTATGTTGTATTTTTTATATATATAGCACTTTTCATATTTTTGTCATTATTTTGTTGTATGTTTGAGTGCTGAATGTTTAATGGACCATAATGGAGACATTTTTGACATTTCATTTCTCGTGCATTTGGCATTTTCAAGTTTTTGATGTACTGCTATAATTTACATATGTCATTAAAGTATTCCATAAATCAGTCATTTATGTGGTCCATTACACCAGCTGGGTTATTGGTCTCTGATTGACAGGCTACATCATCAGCTTTAATTACCTTCCTGACTCTGAGGAATTTTGCTCAAATGTGTCAAATAGCTCTATGCAGTTGTGACAGCACCAATCACTATAGTCGCTATAGGGTATTTGTTATCAGGATAAACAAGTGAAATTGTAAGTGATCAAGACATTCAATCACTTAGTAATGATATAAAGCAGGGGTTTTCAACTCCACTGGTGGTCGAGTTCCAGGTGGACCCTTGCGGGTCCATTTTACGCTCTCAAGAGTTAAAATATTTATATGATAATATATCACCTGAATTAGCCCTGAAGTCTGAAGTCTAGACAACTATAGAATGTACATGAAATGGTCATTTTGGTTTGTATGTTTGACTGTTTTGTTTCCGAAATCCCGTCTGGAATTGTGGACAATAGCAAAAGAAATAAATATAAAAAATGATATAAATAGTGGGCCCTGGTATCAGGGTAAAAGGTTGAAACCCACTGATATAAAGAACTAGGAAGACAACATTGGATCTGGCACACAATTTCACATGAGCTTATTAACGGATAACTGATATAGTATAGCAGTAATTACTTTCAGAATGAAAAATTTGTAAGACTCCTTGCATGGTCTCCTCCAACTTCGCGGTCTGAATGTGTGTGAATGGGTGAATGTAATGTAATGTGAATGTAATGCTGGATGTATTCCTGGATCTATGGATAAAACTCAGCAATAAATGCACTGATTACTTTCAGAATAAGAAAATGACCGTGCGTGCATGTGTGCATGAGTGTTTGCCTCTTTTATCACATGGTTGATGTGATGCAGTGGGTGAATTGTTATTTAAAGTAACACATTTATATGCACAAGGGCATCCTGAATAGTCCACTCATCTCCTCATTGACTCTCCTCATATTTAGTGCACTGGAAAACGATGAGTGATTTTGTACCATCTCAAAGTTAAATTTACACTGAGGATTTCACTGGTGTGAAATCCTGAGGTAAAAAAGGACGTTGTGTAATACAACATAAGATATCCTCATGCAGTGTTTTGAAGACATACCTTATGCAAAGGGTTAAGCACAATTTGAGTGCATGTAATCACAGAGAAGAACCATTAAGATCCAAAGGGGCTTACAGCCTTGGATCACAGGCAGATAGTGTATTACGGTAAAAGAAAATATTAGATTAGGATTTTAAGGGGAACAATCCTCTCTCGCTCTTCTTTCTCTGCTGTATCTTCTCTCTCCTGTTCACATTGGTGTCTTATTGTGTTCAATTGTTTAATTGCTGATGCCTGATTTCCAGCAGTGTCCGGTTTGAGGCCCATGATGTTACATCTGATAAATGGAAATAAAGCCGCTTGGACAAAATGCATTAATTTGTTGTGTTTGGCTTTTAAAGAAATAAAGAGGAACAGAAATAAACTGGTAATTGCGGCCGTCTAACATTAGAATATAATCCATCTGGAAAAGGAAAAGGTCTCAGAAGGATTAGAAAAGGTAGGAGGGATGACGTTACAGCTAGGTGGGGGTTCTGCCAACCCCAACAATATCGACATTGAAGCCACAACGTCTGCCTTGCATAAATACTTTGACGTGAAACCTTTTCCTCCTGAATATTCTTAACAAAATGTTATCGGAAGCTATTTTCTGATTACACAGACCTGCAGTGCTCCCCGTTCACAGCCTCCCTCTTCTCGACAAGTCACTGCCTCCGGCTCACAACAATTACGTGGGTATACAAATTACAGTCCAATTATTTCTAATTAGGTGTAATTAGTTATATTATACGTTTGAGAAGTTAGCAAGAGCCTCACACCTTTTGGATATGCTTGCATGAGATACGCTTTGTGTGTGTGTGTGTGTGTGTGTGTGTGTGTGTGTGTGTGTGTGTGTGTGTGTGTGTGTGTGTGTGTGTGTGTGTGTGTGGGCCCCCCATTGTCATCTCAATAATGTCAGCTTGATTGACGTTAATTAGACGATATGTCTGTCCACACTCCACAGAGACAAATGTTCTACTGTCGGCATCGCCTCTCCTCCTCTAACAACATACATCTCACATGAATGTCGAAGATCACACCTGTGTGAAGTGAGGGGCGCTCCCATCATCTGACATCATCATGTGTAAACAGTCGATTTTCTCCGATACATATGATGTACATTCTTCACTGATTGAGAATCTAAACCTGTGTAGAACGAAATCAGATGCTCGTCTCCATATGACGTAAATTCTCCATTCATTGTCAATGACATCGAAAGTTAATCTTAAAACCAAAATTTACAGTATATCTGAATATACAGGAGGAGGCTCTAGCATGCTTTTCAAAATATATACAACAACCTCACCTGCTGCTTCAGTGGAAAGGAAGAGAAGACTTATAGTTTCTATTGACTGAAAAGACGAATCGACCTTTCCTGCCATCTCTAACCGGCAAGTGAATAATGACAGGAACCAAAGCTCTCGCTCGATTGCTTCTCCAGATGACATCATCACTCAGCAAAATCAACAAGTCCCCTGTCTGTCAAGTACAGACGCACACTTGACGTCCCCTGAGGAGAGGGGAGGGAAACACACTTGTATTCTTCCCCCTCACCTCACATACAGTACATGAAGAGACGAACACACACATAATGTACAAGGTATTGGATACCGCAGACATAGGCCTACAACACAAGCCACATTTGTAATTCACAATATGATTTACAAATCATAGATCTTATCGTAACACTTTTCAACAGTCTTTGCTTTCATTTGAGTGGATCTTAATCAATATGATTTGATGTTCGTTTCAACGAAAATACATGAAATCCAAAGGGTGCCAAAGCCAGCCCAGCTGCTGGAAGCTGCTGCTGTTTACCAACATGATGGTACCTCATGGTTGTCCTCAAAGAAACCCTGCCAATTTCATTGTGAGAAACCTGAAACTTCTTTATTCACGAAGAGCCGAAAGTGGGGTAGTCCCACACGTTGCCTTCATTAACAAGGATGTATTGTATGTATGGATGGAAACACCATTTTTCGTCACTCTGACCTTCATCAGGCATCTGATGAAAGTCTGAGTGATGCTGACGCAATGCTGTATCAATCCATTTCTGTTTCACTATTTCACAGATGAACCTCTCTGTCTCTGTAGTCTAAGGACAACAGTTTGTACAACTTGTGCACTTGGTACAACCAAAACAATGTAAAACATGCCAGTTGGCTAGCAGACAGGGAGTAGCAGCATACAAAACATACAAAGAGATTTGGGTCTGGGATGCTCTAACTTACTGGGATACCTAACTTATTTAAGATGTTTTTTCCATTACCCCGGTCCCAATATAACATGCACCTGCAGAAGACAGATACCTGAGAATTTTACGGAAAAGGTTTGGCCTCTCTGAGGTCAATTCAATTTGGTTCAAGGTTCAAGGTTTTTTATTTGTCACTCCAGTGTATGTCAGGACATATACAGGGATGCGTTTCCATTTTTCACAGTGCAATAGGACAATAAACAGTGCAATAAGGCAATAGTCAAGACAATAGAGTGCAATAAGACAAGGTTGAGACAATATATAGACGAGACAAACAATAGTGCAGCAGACCAGTAAAGTGCAAACTGTACACCTAACTTGAGGTGAAGGTGCTAAGCTAACCAGGTGTGATAAAGTGGCAGTAGTGTGAAGCTAACAGACAGCTAGACAGGACTAGACAGGACATATATACAACTACTAGAAACTACAATATACTACAGCTAGAAACTACAACTATAAATTAAGCTATATACGAGACTATATTTTCAGGCAAGGCAGGTTTGCACAGCCTGAGTGGGGAAGTGTGAACCAAATAAGGTATTTTGTTTTCAACCTGTCTCCGTCATGATGGACAAACAGCTACCAATCTCTCCAAGGCCTTGCATTAGCAATAATAAGTAAACAAACACTGAGGCAATGTGTGCAGTGGTGTTGCCATTCTCAACCACACATCAACACACCACTTGACAATTGACAACAGCCAAACATTGTGTGTACCGACTGTAAAACAAAGTGAAGAATAAGATTGTGCAAATCGTGTCAAAATCTAGAAAAAATGTACAAAAAACTGTAATACATCATCTTGTTGTTTTATAATTATACACCACTAATGTAAATAGCAAATTCCTAAGCTATACTATGCAACGTTATGTCCTACTGTATCTAAGAAGTATTTAGTTCAGCAGAAGGCAGCAGAGGCCCCTTACCATACATACAGCAGACCTACTGGCTGTGTAGGTGAGCAGAACATTCTTTAGATCTTATCATGTTTGAACACAAAACTCTTCAGTATGTTCTTGTTGGCTACAGCGGAAGAACTTTAAAATAAGACGCAGGGTTGGGTTATTGATTGATATTGATTGTCTTTCCGTCTAGTAATTGCTGTCTGACTGCAGCCAAATAGCACTCAGCCAATTTGGCAAACAACTGAAGCATTCCGGTCCTATTAAACCAAGCAGACAGAATCTCTTGCACTTCAGCCCCTCTGGAATTGGAGGTCGAAATAAAAAACGACCAATATGGGTTTTACTCGCACACCTGCTGTTTCACTGTTTTTTATAGCCCTGATTTCTTTGGTCTAATGAACACTATACTGAAGGACCGGCGTGCTGACATGCAATATCTCATATTTGCCTGACTGAACAGAACAGTCATTGCATTGACTGTTCACTTTCAGACATTGTTACTTCTGTAGGAAGGTTAACACAAGAAGCTTTTCCGCTAATGCATATGAACGTGTCATTTTATCAATTTGGTACATCATTGAAAATAACTGCATAGTGCACACTGTGCTCTGCGTCTGGCAGAGCACACTGTGCACTGTATTAGCTGTGAGGACATAGTCTAGACTGTAGACCCATGTGGGGGTCGCAGTGACATTTTTATGTGTCACTACTTGAATAAAAACTGCATGTTATTTTGGGGGGAAAAAAGTATTTGCTAAAGGAACGCATCTATGAAATTCCATGAATAAAAAAAAGCTGAAATGATTGTATCTGCTTTTTTCACTAGTTTCCCAGACAAACGTCGCAATCTCTCTTATGGGTTTAGACCATGTAACCTGCTTATTTGCCAAAGGTTATGTGAGGTGACGTATAACGTCCTACACTTTGTTTCAAATAGTGACATATTGGTTTCAAATAGCGACACTAATATGAGGCATTTTAACATGTGTGTCTAGTTAAGTATAGCCTACATTGCTGTGCCTTTGTTGTTTTGCCTAGAGCACCAGATTGCCTCAGACGTGTGTGCTTCATAACTAACAAGTAACTAGCGTGCACTGGGGGGTGCATGGGGGGTGGACATCATTACCGGGACTCATTGTATAACTACATTATGCCGCTGACGTCAGAGAAAACCGCTGCCTGTTGTTAGGCAACTGTTTCTGCTGTGTGTGTCAGACCAGATCAGTAACAGTGAGAAACGGGGGTACTATAGAGATGGGGAGAGCTCAGTCAGGGAGAGAGGGGGAAATCCTGGCTGCCACATCTAGGGTCTGACACATTGTGCTGCACAATAACTCAAAGGGCTTGTGGTTAGAGTGTCCGCCCTGAGATTGGGCTGTCGGGTTCGATTCCTGGCCAGCTCATACCAAAGACTGTAAAAATGGGACCCAATGCCTCCCTGCTTGTCGCTCAGCACCAAGGCTTGGTTTGGGGGTAGGTCCCTGCGACATACACGCGTCATGTCCAGCACATCAAGCTGTCTCGCGCTACAGAAACAGGAGATAGGCTCCTGGCCCATGGGCCTCGTGGCTCGATAAACCTTACTTTTATCTTCTACGCTGCACAATAGCCTATAACATATACCTAACCTCCTCCACGTATGTGCGTTTGTGTGTGGCGCACGCATGTGTACGTGTGTGTGGGGGTTTGTGTATAACCCTAACCCTTAAGGTATTTTTACCTTTTGCATTTATTGATAGATATACAGTATGCTAGCCTAGGTGCCTGGACCACTAGGCTGGATCCGGCCGTGTAGAAGCTATATTCCATTTGCTACTATTTTTGCACATCTTTCTGAGGTGTGATTTGGAGAGAAGATGTATTTGGTGTTTGATTGGCAGGCAAAATGCTCGGTTTTCACTTTTCCCTGGAAAGGCCAGGTTGTGTTATTGCATGCAGATGCCTGCATCAGCCTGAGAGACAATATTGATCTTGCTCTATTAAAATGAGCTTTTCTGATATTTAAGCAATTGATTCCGGTTCTGCAGGCTCACTACAATCGTCAAGGAGTTTTTTGTTTTCGATGATGACATCCCATATACAGTATATTCCTTCTGTCTGGCTTCCTCTCCCTTTTCCATAATGCTGATTTATACTCATACTTTAATACATAATTTAACCACTGGAGTGTGGGGCACTGGGTGGGGACACCAAGTATAGTGTGAATTCAGGCAGTTAGCAAGTCTGTGCGGTTGTAGATCTCCAACTAAACAATTAATTTTATAGTCATAGTTTACCAACGGTATGACGATTCACACCCTACCAGCCAAAACACGACCAGACCCTTAGCACCTGCAAAGAGTCGCATTTACATGCATTTTACATGTGTTGTAATCATGTATGTGCAAATATCTATTCTTAGTGGCTTCTGCGTGGGCAGCGGAGGCCATTTCCAAGCTCTCTTGCTGCGTAAAGGGTATAGTCTTTCCAAGGATAGGTGGTGACAGGTGAGAGCCAAGACACACGATGCATCTTCCATTAGCACTGGAGGAGGGATGGGTGACGCACTGAAGGGCAGATCCACTTTAACTTACCGATCATTCTGTCTGTCATTGTGATTTAAATGTCAGATGAGCCATAAAATGTTAGAAGTAGATACCGTATACTATCATTCAAGCAGATCGGTTAGATATGACAGGAGAGGTCGTGACATCATGTTACGTGTCAATCCTACTGTCAGAAAGACGTGTTCCGCTCTGATAAGCGCCAGCAGCAGCACGGCCAGCTTGCAGTCCTCCCTGCGACAGTCTTCTGCATTTCTCGGAACAGTGTGTCGGCCTGGCCACCTCCACCCGCCCACTGCAGTCTGTGCTTTGTTAGAGTTCTGACTCATTGATTGACAGTGCAGGAAAGGTACAGTTCAATACAAGGTCTGCCAAGAGGATTTAAGACCCAAGAAAGCCTGCAGTATATGGGCTTCTTTCCACTGGAGTCCTTCATATCCAACTAATGAGGAAAAAGGTTAATTGTATTAACTAGGGATGTCCTGAATCCCGATCAAGTTTTTTTTTTTTACTCGCGGTCTGATTCTGAATATTTGATTTTAAGCATGATTTTTCCCAATCCGATATTTATATTTTATAACTCGTTTATCACAACAGTATATAGTTTCAGGGGTACAGTGAAAAGCACTGATAGGCCTATAGCCAAGAGGGCAGTGTGTTTCTACAGATAAAGTCCGCAACACTACTTCTGATAACAGGTATTGTTTTTGTGATGTGTAAACGGCAATGTTACATACGGTATTGAGACATCAATTAGAAGTTCTGGATTGTTTAAGTACACACTACACAATTGTCAAACTGGAAACAAATGTGTGCTTGGCCCAACCATGACATCCACATTAGAGCTGTGTTTGACCTCAGCTCTAAGATCGGGTTCTTGATGATACATTGTCTAGACATTCATTAGCCACATTCTAATTAAGCACGTCTCTATCCATGACGGTCCATATACCCACTTATCCAAGCTAATTATCTTAGACTGTATATCTCCACTCTCTCTCTTTCTCCCTCCGTTCCTCCCCCCAGAGACAGGTGGTGGAAGAGATACTGGAGGATGACACGCACCTGCCTTTCCAGCATGTAAATTATTAATAAACATCTCACTGGTCTGAAGTGAGGGCCACTCTTATCAGGGGTTGACACTAAGGTCTCGGAGGCACTTGCCCATCGGGCAAGTGCAAGTCAGGTTCTACTTGCCCTCAGCTCATGGTCACTTGCCCCCCAAAAATATATTGTAAATTTTGCAGATGTAACTCTTGAGAACATAAAAATGAAACCAAATGGACCCTTGCGGTCCATTTGGTTTCATTTTTACACTCTCAAGAGTTAAAATTCATCATCTTAATTAGCCCCGGTCTACACAATTAGAGAATGTAGAAGATTAGGTCATTTTGATGTGTATGTTCATTAGCCTGTTTTGTTTCCCAAAACCAGCCTGGAATTGTGGATAGCTAGAAAGCAGGGAAAGACACAGAGGTAGAGTGCAATGACTGCCTTCAAGACAAATATATCTTGTGTTGTGTTATAATGCACTAAGTTGCACACTTGCCCGATCGGGCAACCAGGTAGCAGTCTTCACTTGCCACCATTTTTTTTACTTGCCCCGGGCAAGCGGCCAAGTGTTAGTGTCAAGCCCTGCTCTTATGATAATACATCACTTTCCATGCTCAGCCAATCAAATCATTGATATGGGGGGCACACATTACTCAGCCAATCAAATCATCGATATGGGGTACACACTCACAGGCATAGGAGGAGCTAGCACCCTTAAAAATACAACTTTATAAATTAATGCATTTCACCTGCGTATCTGGAACAATATCCCAAAGGTGGCTTGATAAATTATACAACAGAAGTCTGAAGTTAATATGCATGTTGTACCCAATCAGGGCTGGCCTCAGACAAATATTCTCCCCGGGCATCTTCACTCAAATTTGGCCACCAAAACCAGCATCCAGATAGCAGATCTAGTGCCAGATCCGTCACAAACAAACAAGCTACAATACCACCACTTTCACAGAACAACATGAATGATACAAACCAGCAACAGACAACTACACAACCCTCTGTTGCTCGCACATGAATGATGCTGGCAAAAGGATTCAAGATAGAAGAGGGTGCATTTGCCACTCACTGATAGAGGTACAACTCTATCATGATGACTCTTCAGAATGGCAGCAGGCCACCAGGACCTTTCCCTGTGGCATGCCACCTATTGGCTTACCTGCCTACGGTCGTGGCCCACTGGGAATATGTCCAATTAAAAGTGTGTATGTGTACACATACCATAGGGGAACACTTAAACCGTGGGCCTATACACAGCTACCAGTAGTCAGTGTTTGACATGTACTGTCTGCCTATATCTGCTCAGTGTATGGTGGCATGCAGATGTATTGCCCCCTTGTGGACTTGAGGTGCATAGCAGAGGGCATTCAACAAGTTAACTATACAGGAGTTTTAGATGGGCAAAAAATGAAATGAAATACACTGCCAATGTATGTGTAAAACACAGTCGCACGCGCACACACACACACACACACGCACACACGCGCACACGCACACGCACACGCACACACACACACACACATTCATCAATACTTCCATGTTCTTTTTGTAATGTAAACTGTAAACATATTTCTCCTCCCAACATACAAAGCATCATTTTCTCCTCTTCCCCGCTTATCTTTCATCCATTTTGCACCCTGTCTTCCCTTCATCCCCTACACCAATCGATTCTTCCCATAAGGGACCATTTGGTTTCATTTTACACTCTCAAGAGTCATGGATCTCCAAGGGTCCATTTGTTTACCTACTGTCCATCCTTTAGCTGGGGACCACCTGGAACCGCCTCAAGGACCACTGGTTGAACACTGCTGTAACCCCATTCTCTCTTCCTGTTTTTACATCGTCTCTCTCTCTCTCTGTCTGTGGTATCTGGTGCCCCCTGCTGTAAGTGTGTTGTCTGTTTGGAGCAGGAATGGTTAATCACTTTTAACCATATGAGGTTAAGTTGACTAAGAACAAGAGCATCCTCAAGGAGTGCTCTCTCTCCTCAGGCACAGGGACACATGAGACCAAGGAGGACCCAGCAGCAGGCAGAGACACACCCACCCACAAAGCTGCTTAAGGAAGTATTTGCACCACTTAAAAAGTTGGCATTCCTCATTCTGAATGGCTTCAAATAGGTTTGTGGAAACATTTTGAGTAAGCGAATCAAGAGGGAGGGAGGAATATAAGAGAAGGGAACAGAAACATAGAAAAAGAGAGGCGAAACAGATGGGAAGGAACATTAAGATATTAATAGAGGGACAAGGGATAACTAGTCTAGATCAGCAGTTGGTAAAATGCAAACTTGTGCGTTGCACACAAGTAGGCCATGGCTTACTCATGCATGAGCTAATAGGCTACTCATGACATTAGCTATAAAAGGTCTTTTACTTTAATGTCACCATTACCTCATCACCTAAACAGGCCCATTGGAGTACTTGGAGCCTCGAGGGACAGTTGACATTATTAATAAAGAAGGCCAACATGCTGCAACACAACCTTGTGCATATTGTAGTTTCAGTGATAACAAAAACACTATTTGGGCTAAAACCATAATCCTTGTGCTACCACTCATCACATTTCTAAGCTATTGCATGGAACGGTTTTATAATCATTGAACACCCTCTGGTTTGACTCTGGTTTGTCACATGCTACTGAAAGCATAAAGAAAGTTTGGGGTCACAACAAGAAACCCTATAAAAATGCCCAATACTCAGCAAGTGAATTCATGAATGTAATGTATAGACAATATTTTAGGCCAATAAAAGTGACAATACTGTACATTGCCCACTTTAAACAAAAGAAGCCTGTCGGCTGCCCGACTAAGTGGTAGGCAACTGGTGATGACTGACATCAAGGGAAATGATGGGTATTGAAGAAAAAGACGTAAAAAGCTATAGGGTGGGTGGCAACATGGAGGCAATGTTTCCTTGCAAAACATTGCGGAAGCTATCCCCTTCTGTTAAGCTGCAGAAGGGGATGTTTGGTAGGGCAAACAGAGTTGTAGCCATGGACATATAAAGGTAGGCCTACATGCCTCTCGCAGTTCTGGGGTGCCTCTGACCCAATAACGGAAACATGAAGGGAAGCATATATATATATATATATATATATATATATATATATATATATATATATATATATATATATATATATATATACATACATATATAAAACAAACTCTAGCGGCCAATGAGACATCCGTGCTTTTTTGTATCTATGGGCATATCTATAGGACTCCCTCTTTCTCAGCAGTACACTTGCTTTGTCAATGTAAACGTTTGTTTCCCCTTGCCAATAAAGCCAGGAAGGGCGAGATCCAGTATAGTGACCAACGATCAGGTCACAACCAGTTGCTTAATAGTCATGACCAACATTTGAACTATAGTTTCTGGTTCGGCTTAGGGACCCCTGGTCGTGACCAGTTGCTTACGAGTCGCGACGAGGTGGGTGAACATGCATGCACTGCTCCATGCATGTGGTTATGTTTAGGCTTTGGGTTAGAGATAAGGTAAGTAATTTTGCAGACTTATGAGGACCTAGCAGTAAGAAAGTAGTTGAAACTGGTCACAGACAGGTTGTGACCAGGTCCATGGTCCCTGCCTCCCTGGTGGATTTCACTGTCTCTCAAGCTCCCTGGGATTCAATTGATAATAGTAGCAGAAAAGATGTGCTGTGATTGACCAGTAGTTACTTGAGTGGCAGTGATGCAGCACACCACTCCAATGAACCATTTTATAAAATATGGTTGAAGCCTCGTAAGGCTCCTCCAAGGGTGCAGTAGGGCAGGCTTCTCCGCCAGACTTGT
>CM076968.1:25532996-25540496 GCA_039105355.1 Benthosema pterotum | reverse complement strand
TTGTTTAACCAGGTGTACCTCCTTGATAGCGTAAAAATGAAACGAAATGGACACTGGAGGGTCCATTTGGTTTCATTTTTACACTCTCAAGAGTTAAAATATTCATCATCTGAATTAGCCCAGTAGAAGATTAGTGGGCATTTTGATCTGTACGTTTGCCTGTTTTGTTTTCTAAATCCAGCCTACTTGTGGACAAAAGCAAAATAAATCTTTAGTTTTGGGGTCTGTGGGGCTAAAATGTCATCAAATGGTGGTCTGTGGCCCAAATTCTGAATAAATAGTGGGTGCTGGAATACTGTGGAGTAGAATAGAATTTACCTATGGAGGCGCTCTAACAGGCCAATGGGGCGTTAGGCCTACTCTGCATTCAAGCAGTTTTCTTTTGATTTTTTTTTTACTTGTCTTCTTTGTCTTCACTTCCTCTTTTCTCGTCTTTCCTCACAGTGTCTGTTGCACACTTCCTCTTTTGGAAGCTGAGGCTGTTCCTGTGTGTCTCTGTCCCCTATTCCATCTCTGTCCTTTTAGTCTTGTCTCCCCTTTGTGTCCATTTCTCTCACTCTTTCTGTCATTTTGGACGACCTGCGATGAGGGTGTGTGTGTGTGTGTGTGTGTGTGTGTGTGTGTGTGTGTGTGTGTGTGTGTGTGTGGGTGCGTGCACATATGTGCGTGCGTGTGTATGTGCCTGGCTGTGCCTGTAAATGCTGGCGCTTAGGCACGACCAGATTCAGTACCTTTAATGCCAGGTCTACGACCAGGTTTTGCTATAGATCTGCTATTATCACTGAATGTTACCCCCAGAATAGGGATAATAAGTGATGATCATATTGCACATGATGTGACTCATTCAACCTAAGATCATTTGTAAGTAGCAGAACACATATGGACAGAACAGAACATGTATTACCAGAAGTACTTTGTTTCCAGTTCATTATAAACATTCATTGTTTTTGGCTGTGATATAATTGAGGGCAGTAATAATTTACAAGAATGTGCAAATGACAGTACTATGGGATAGCAAACACGTCCCTCCCAGCTAATATCTAAACAAAACAAGACATTTTAGTTACTGTCGGCAGAAACTTTGTAATTCCACATTTCATCTTTTTAGTGTACATCTTTTCATGAGTCAATGCCATATTGGATTGCAATGTTTTGTTATTTTTTGAAAGATCTCTTCTCCTATAACGATGCTCATGCACCCCAGCCTGACCGGTGAAAAGTATTAAAACAAGTTGGTAACTAATTAATAAAAAAACAAACATAAAAGTAAAGTGCAGTAAATTGTGTGTATAATTTTCCAAATATAGTACATGCTAGTACTCAGAGGACTAGTGCAGTACAAAGCAAACGCAGGATGTGTACAGGATGTCAAGTGCAACACAATTGTTCCTGTCACAATGTCCATGGTGAACAGCACTGCATCATATTGTTGGTTCAGTTCAAAGCAGAATGGATGTTGTTTAGGATTCAGTCAGACCTATTCTATTCATAAGATTGAAAATTTAACCACTTTCAACCTGCTATCCCTGTTTTGGGCATGTCATCACATAAAAAGTGTAATTCAATTTGAAACAAAATCACAGATACCAGGTACCGCTTTGTAACAAATACCACAGTGTCATAGTGGCAAGTTTACTTATTTTGGAACACAAAAGAAAGAACACAGAAGAGTTCGATTTTTTTTTTCTTGTGTAGTCGGTCCTTGGCACCCAACAGAAATAAAACAATATCGGTTTGTGTTGCACCGCGTATCACGTGACTTTTTTTGGCTGGTAGTGGATGGGAATTAAGCTCCACACAAGCTTGAGAATGTCACGACGGCCAGCTTCTCAGCAAAATTCAAGCTGAGCATAGCATGTCTCATTGACAACCGGCACAGGGTGTGAACGTTTTACGTTGTATTCTAAATTCACACTTTGCAAGTGTGCCTAAAACCTTACACAATGTTTGTTTCCCATTGAATAATGTCTGGTTGTCATGCTCAAATATGTTACCCTAAATCTTTCTGTCGCAGGCAGTGCTGGCGTCTGTCTCACAAAACAAGATGGCAGTGCCTGTGGATGCTTTTATCAGTGTGATGTTGTGATTCCTATGTGCATTTTATTGTTTAGAACATAAAATGAAGTCAGATTTCAAAATGGTCATGCCTGTGATTTCTTTTTTTGTCGCATTTCTTTTTCACGGTAGATTAATATGACTTTATAGGTGCATGTGTCCTGGGATGAATGACCAGGGGTCCAAATGGGTCCCTGATTCATAAATTGCGTACTTTTGTGGAAAATGCTTAAATTCTGAAAAAGTTTGAAAAACAGTAACTTCTCACTCATGGGGAAAGCAATAAGGATGTAACCACTCATTATACTTGCGGTTATGTGAAGAAGGTTGTACAATATAATGGCCTAAAACCCCATATCTTGATTATGTGGAAAAATCTTAATTGTGGAATGTGATGCTGGCAGTGAAATCACTGAATATACCTTTAACTTAAATACTGGTATATAAATAAACAGAGGATGTGTGCAAAATATGTTAAACAATGTTAAACTCACTTTGTCTGATGCTTTCCCTGTCGATTTGCCTTTCACTTAATGCTTGCGCCTATACCTCTATACATTTCCGCTACATTTCCGATGCCTGAGTCACGAGTGTTAGGGAGCATGCAGACACTTGACAGCGTGTGTGCAAACATCTGGAATGTGCTTTGTAAACTCCTGACCCCTGATCTGAGGTGTGTCAGCAGTGCCTACATTTATTTCGTGTGAAAACATCTTCTAACTAAATGCCATGGTTTGCCGGGTTGCCCATGAATTGAATGGAACCATATACTGTATATTTTGTATATACAGGAGGGTAACTGGATCCGTTGAACATTAATGGCCTCTTACAGCAACATCAGCAGGGGCCGTGGCTTGTAGCGAGGTAGATTTTTGATGCAGTATACTCACTTTGGCTTCTCTTGCTTTCTCCCTGTGTGTGTGTGTGTGTGTGTGTGTGTGTGTGTGTGTGTGTGTGTGTGTGTGTGTGTGTGTGTGTGTGTGTGTGTGTGTGTGTGTGTGTGTGTGTGTGTGTGTGTGTGTGTGTGTGTGTGTGTGTGTGTGTGTCTATGTGTACCCACAACCTCATGAACAAATGTGTCCATGTTTCTGTCCATTCAACTTTTTTCTTTGCATGCCACATATTCTGTGCGTGTGCCTATGTGACTGTGCGCATTTGTATGCCTGTGTGTGTTTGTATGCATGTGCGCTTGCACGGGCGTGTGTGTGTGTGCGTGTGCGTGTGCGTGTGCGTGCATGTGAGAAGGAGAGGTCTTCAACAGAACGGGGGGTGACATGCATGTGTCCATGCTGTTATCAGCGCTGAGGACTCACACACTAACCTGCCTGCCCGCCCCACATGATGGACATACTGGTAAACAAATAGAAGCTTAGAACGCCTTAATCTCCACTCTTTCTCTCAATCTCTTCCTTATATCTCTACAACTTGCTCTCTTCCCTGGCCTTCTGTCTTCTCTTCTCTCTCATTTTCTGCCCTAATAGGATTCTACTGTTTATTATTGGTCTATTACTGTTTTACAATTGCTAACTTCTTGTCTCTCTTTCTCTCTCTCTCTGCCTTTGGTTGTCTCACTCTCTCTTCCTTTTGATGCACCTCTTCATCTGCACATTAGCAGATGTAGTCAAATGGTGCATTTATAAAGTGCTGTTTAATCTAAAACGCTTACATTGTGCATTACATTCACCGGTTCACAAACCATGCAAGGCACCAATCTGCACTTCGGGGGCAATTAGGGGTTCAGAGTGTTGCTCCTTGCGGTTCCCATACAGCTGTTCTACCAGCCACTGACTGTACCCCTCAACTGTAGATCAGTTGAGCTTGTAGACATGGCAGACACCAGCAAGCAAAACAATATAAATATGGCTCAAGTCCTTATTTATTGGCAGACCCTTTCTGTTTCTGTCTTTCTCTCTCACTCTACCAACATGGATCTGTGTCTGTCTCTTTAGCAGATGTTTCCTACGCATACCAATCAAATGATTTGCTGTAAATGTAATTACGGTGTGGGGTGCTGTTTTGGTTACAGTATATTGCCTGGGCTTTGTTTTCTGAAAAGGAGATCAGCAGTTGTATTTTGTTTTCTTTTGTGTGTAGGTAAGAGGTTATCTTTTGTTTCTAGTCATATTTTGTGATTAATCTTTCCCCTGGAGAGTTTCGAACCTGAATAGAATGAAGAAAATACTGAGTTAACAAAGTAACATCCACACTTTGCATTCAGTTAGTTTTGTTTAGCGTTTCAAGTGATGTTTTTTTTAGGTAGCTAATGCAGTCTATGTAATGGATTGAGGTTACAGGACATTTTGTCTTTTGTCTTTGGCAAATGATAACCCTGATCAACTTTGGTTTGCTTCACTGTTGACATCAACCTGATGCCTGTTGTAACTTGATTATGATGATCAGGTAAGCCAAGTTAATTGACCTGAATATGAAGCGATACGCCATTCTGTAAATAGACGCGCCTGAGCTATTGAGAGAGTTTGCAAACTACGACCCACAGGCTTTTGTTGCAAACAGTGAATATTCACATCATATTCCAACATTTACTGTATTGACTAAAGCCATTTGCAGTTGATTTTGTAATTTGTTTCTGTTTGCTCAGAGATAACAAGAAAATAAGTGATGTGAGTAACGTAAGTGTGTTTGTGGCAAGATCAAAATAGAATAGAATAGAATAGAATAGAATAGAATAGAATAGAATAGAATAGAATAGAATAGAATAGAAGGCAGTCAGGTAGTGCATTCTCTGTAGAGCATCACGCCAAATGTTTATTGTTTAATGTTTGTTAATGTTTGAACAGACGAAGCTTCTCAGGATTGCAGTCATTATGTGTTTTGTGTCTCTCTAGTCAAGTCTAGACCAGACCAGACTAGAGCTGATCCACAATCGCAGTTAGTTGAAGGAATGTAGATTTTCTTTTGAAAAGAGGCTCTTCTCTTTAAGCCGTCTTATTGAAAGTACACCCGTGTGTGTGTGTTTGCGCGCGTGTGTGGGCATGCGTGCGTGTGTGTCTGATTCATCAAGTTTCATCAGGACGGAAGTTCTGCATGTCACAATACCTCGGACTCTGCTTCCACGCTCTCCCTCCTTCCTTCCAGCTGCTATATCTCTGTCTCTTTTGGACGGCTCTCTTTGATCCTCTCTCTGTCTCTCTCTCCCTGTCTCCATGTCTCTGTCTCTCTCTCTATCGCTCATTCTCTGCATTGGGAAAGGCTAAAGACGACTCCAATCTTCATCTGCCCGGTGTCAAGTTGCGACTCATGAATTGAGAACTGGAAGAAAATAAGAAAGAAAGACAGACAGACATACATACAGGCAGGCAGGCAGTGTTGTCTGTGGACATTCAGACGTTGTTGAGCTGCTGATGGGCCTACAGGCTGTGGTGAGACTCTAATAACATTATGTGTTGTAACTGAATAGCCAAGCGTTGAGTTCCGGTCAGTGCGGACTGGTTAACATCATGTTATTAAGTGTTGTGTTGTGTATCTGTATGTTTTCTAATTCATTAGTTAATAGTTATTTTCCACTAATTTGAAAACTGTCTGACTACCATGCATGAATGAAGGTATTGATTGCATACTAGTTTGACAGGGTGATTTAAGTCATGGTTGTAGTGGTCCCTAAATAAATATTGGTTGGTTTAATGTCTAATTTGTTCAGCACCAAAAGCACAAATCAGTTGGCGTTAATTTGCCCAAATGGTCCACTTACTGTGACTCACTGTGTATTACTACTTACCTTGTCTAGACACCCAGGCTTTCATTTTCGTTCGCCTTGCCCGAAAACGGAAAGCCTGGACTAACGCACGTTGGAAAGTGGCCTTGAGGGGGGAGTGAACCTTCCAGGGTGGGCGTCGCTCTAAATAATGTGACGTAGAACAGCAGTGGACGGGCGCGGGAGGGGCCGGAGATGACGACACGTTAGTGAGATCAAATCAGAGCGCAGCACTTCCGCCGTGTGGATCCCACGACACCCCGCCCCCCAAGGCCAAAATCATTGAGGGCTAGACCAGGCTACTACTTACCTTGTCTAGGCTCTCCCTGTGTATTATTCAAAATAATAATACTATATACAGGCATTGGCTCTGTAACAGCTAGAGAGAGGTCCTCTGTTACTCATGTTTGCACATGGGAAGTTTTATTGTTGAGTTTTTGACTGAAATGCTGAAAGGGGAATTCCACTTTTTTTTTAATACAGTGACCTATAAGCCCAAAACTTACGACTTGTAGATCAGCTATTTTTTGGGGGGGGAGTTATAAAATAAATCATTAAAATAGTGAATCAGGTCTTAATGTCGTCATCAAGATGTGATTCACCATGTGAAACACCTCCATTTCTAGGAAACACAGAATAGAGTGACGTTTTTATTATTTCCACACACCTCTAGGTATTATAATGATGTAGCAAAATGCCGAGAATGGGTGGAATTTCCCTTTAACTGTACCTGGTGTGTTCAGGTGTTTCAGTAGATTTGGCTGGACCCTGTTCAGGATGTTTGGGGGGAGGGTGATGATATTCAAGTTGTAGTATAGTGCGAAACTGGATAAAGACTCATTGTTGTGGCTCTTATTAACAGTTTTGTATTAGAAAATCTGTGTTAATGGCTTCATTTAGAGTTTGAATACACCCCTGTAAATGATACTGCTGTGTGTAAAAGCTATGTGTGAGGAGCTTGACATCACCATCACAGGAGTGTGACACAATTGGTCTACGTTGGTGGCGGTTTTTGACTTGCATTGCCTCTGTAATGCTTCCAGTGACTAAAAAATGACTTTCTCACAGGATTGGTTACTCAAAGACTTGCACAAATGTTTATGACTGTTTTTTTTTTCTTTCTTTTTTTTAATAGCACTGTGATAGACCCCACTTTGAGAACCGCTGATCTAAAGTGCATGTGCAGTCAGTCCCGCTCACACATCATCTGCATTCGGCACGTGTTTGCAGCATGTGTGTCTGTATTGTGTGTGTGTGTATATTGTGGTTGCGTGTGTTTAGACTAGCAAGGCCATATTAGGAGAGGAGATGAGGTGAATTTGGGGGTGAACATGTCTCCTCAGTGGTGAAGCACTTGACTTTGTCAACACACTGCTCTGTTTGTGTGTGTGTGTGTGTGTGTGTGTGTGTGTGTGTGTGTGTGTGTGTGTGTGTGTGTGTGTGTGTGTGTGTGTGTGTGTGTGTGTGTGTGTGTGTGTGTGTGTGTGTGTGTGTGTGTGTGTTTAGAGATACAGTATGTAGTGTTAGACATGTTAAGACAGGAGCAAAGACAAGCTCCTGTTTTGTGGAAAACATTTAGTGTGAAAGCTATCTGTGGTGATGTGTGTGTGCGTGTGATATTGCATATATGCAATATATATGCAATTTGAGGTGAAATCAAACACATCTCAATGAGTTGAGGCTCATTCCTCATGAGTTCATTATTCTGACAGCACATCGTACATTGTAATGGG
>CM076968.1:25462996-25527996 GCA_039105355.1 Benthosema pterotum | reverse complement strand
CGTGCATGAATTCCACCCGCCTGCAGTACCAAACTTGACAACAACAGATGGACCAGCAACATCCTGTGTGCTGAACTAACATGTCCCCCCGGAAACAATGACTTGGCTATTTGAAAAATGAGTTCAACATTGTATATCACTGGCAGCAGCTAACTCCAAAAATTAAAAACTTCAGTTGGGAAGAGTGTTACGGGCATTTCAGACGGGGAGCTATAAATGCATGCATTAACGCCTTGATCAGCATCAGCTCTGCTACAGGTCTGCTCAAGAGGGGCACGGAAACGCAAGCTTTAAAAAAAGGTATAATCCAGCTCTGGTAAACCGCGGGTATGTGCATGAAACAAGCATGTGTGCAACAAATTCACGGCACACTGCATTAACCACACCGTGTCTTCTCAGCACAAATCGCAGGTCCCATTGAAAATGAACTAGAGGTGCGTTTTATCGTTCCTCGTGTGAAAGGCCCTTCGCAGAGAGGAAATAGAATAGGCTACCAGTCAGTTCACAGAGATGTCACCTTAATTGATAGATTAAGGCAAAAAGTAGCTTGACATGACTCCAAACCCACAGTAACCCCTAATCCCACCTCTAAAAATTGAATCCCAACCAAGTAATGCTTTTTTAAACGATTAGGATGCATTATAATCACCTTTTTAATGCATTGTAATGCAACTATAAAATTCATGAGACTCGTTGTAATACTTCATAATCTGTGTTATGGTGTTATTAAGTTATACAAGTGGCAGTGCAGTAACTAACAAATTATGTGTTTGCAGCATGTCATGTTCAATATTACTTAGGACAGTAACTTCTTTACTTTACTTGTTACCCCTTAGACAAAGTAATATCATCACTTTACTTATTACTGAAATCGAAGAGTAATATATTACATATTATGTTATTACTTTCCCAAGTTCTCAACACCGCCTTTGAAAAAATAGAGATGTACAACATAATCTGTTTAGCGAGCTCTTTTTAGAACTGAATCCAATTTATTGGAATAATAATAGTCTCCAATCCCACAAACTGCACCTGAAAACAAAGCCAACAAAAATCTGTCTCTTTGACTTTTTAAACTTTTTCACAATTGTTTTCAAAGACAGTTGAGTCTTTTATTTAAAAATAAAATACAAAATAAAGCAGCAAGCGATTTGTAGTGTACATAACTGTGCGCAGGATGCAGCGTGTGGACTGGATCTACAATCTAGTGCACATCTCTGTTGTTACAGTACCTGTCGATAGCTTGTAAATCTGTTCTATTTTTGCATGCAACAACAAGCTCATTTAAAAAAAAAGTAACTTGGCGTTACTTGCAAAGTAATGCGTTACTTATTACCCATTTTTGCAGAGTAATCTCGTTACTTTACTTTTTGGAGCAAAAGTAATAATATTACAGTAATATGTAATCTAAAATTAGTTACTGCCCAACACTGTTTGCAGCATCTACATTTAAAATGTTACCTCTAACCTTAGCCTATATATTTTCCTAATGAATAATTTCTCAATGTGTCTAGTACACACGCACACGCAACACGCACACACACACACACACACACACACACACACACACACACACACACACACACACACACACACACACACACACACACACACACACACACACACACACACACACACACACACACACACACTGTCTTGTGTGTGTTTGTTTATGTATTTGAAAGCCAATTGACCATGTCTGTCTCACTGTCCTCTCACTAGGAATGAAGAGGAGAGAAGGAGGCGAAGGCATAGAAAATCCCACGACACAAAGATGGACGCTATACTAAACTGTGAAGCTTGGTATGTTATTAGTAGGACAGTCAATAAACTGTCAAGCTGAAGCTACATTGATGCTGTAACACTGTTAATTTGTTTATTTAATATGACACAATACCAGACTGAAGTTACGTCAGTAATTTTCATCACCATGACACCATACTAAAGGCTCTGTCAACAACACTGTTAACTATTTAGCTTTAGTTTATTACGGCGCTCGCGTGTATGTGTGTGTGTGCGGTGTGCGTGCATGCGTGGATGAGTGCGTGAGGGAGAAATTCTGATCACTGGCAGAGTTTTGTTGTTTGTACTACACTGCAAAGCTGCATGGTTAAACGTTAAGACGTTAAGCCAGTTGGTGTCAAACTCATATTTTACTTGTGGGGTAGTTGTTTCTTTGGTGGACAGTTATTGGATATACAAATCACTTATCCCCACTGCCCATAATTTATTTGGCAATGAGTAGCTACAAGACAGTTGCCTTGCAAAGAAAATAGCAGTACAGGTACGTTCCAAATTCCTACCTGTTTACATGGTTTCAGCTTTTAACGTTACACAGACATAAGCCTAGAGTGTGTATCCCTCACTCTCCTGACTGCTAAGTGTTGCTTAGCCTTGCCAGAATTTTAAGCTGCTGCACAGTTCACAACCGACTCCGCCAGTGATGGTAGTACTCATATATCTTAGTCAATACTGCAATGTATGCTCTGTTACAAGTTTTCAAAAAGATGAAAATTGAAGTTGTGACCTTTGTGAGCTTGTAGATGGGCTATTTTCAATTGGCTCTAGTTGATATTAACAATTAAAAACATTCCGTTTATCATAGCGCCACCATGAGGCCGATTTACAATATGTAGGATGGCATTTCTTCATTGGCCTATAGTGGGAATGCATGTTCAATGTTTCATGGCAATAGAACACAACCTTCATAATTTGACATTTTGTGGTTCTAAACTGAACATAAACTGGCCTCATGATGGCACTATAACAGTGTTAATGCTCTGCCCTCTCCCCAAGTGTTGTGTGCACAGTTTCACGTAGACTTGTCCAACTGTGTCGGAGATTAGCCACCCAGATGAGCCAACACAGATGGACAGACACACACATGGACGATAAACAAGGGCGAATACAAAGTCTCGGCCACTCCTTCAGGCCTGGCCTTATTATTGCCTTTCGGAGAAAATAATAATTAACTAAATTTGAACGGTTGTCGGCACAGTCAGATAGAAAGAGGAATCCCCATGTCTTGCCAGCTCACCTCCAGACCTCCACCCCTCAGGCAACAAGGCAATAAAATCATACAATCAGCCTGCTGATAGTCAGTCTGTGTCCTACTGTATATCTGTGTCTGTCCATATAAATTACTCCCAGGAGGTTTACTCCCAGGAGGTTGACCCATTTATCTGACCATATACAGTCAGGGAATGGTTCGTCACTTTATATTTGCGTTTTTGTGAACTCTCACTCAATCAATGCTCCATTCTAAAATGCACATGGTAACTCATGAGATGATGTGACGCTCCACGCCAGCAATCCATGTCCCCACTTTGCTTGGCTAATACTAACAATAAGTCACACCGGCCTACTTACTTAATTACAGTGAATGACTGAATTAACCACTGGCACTGGCTGACTGAATGAATGATTCTCTCTCTCTTCTCTCTCACTCTCTCTCTCTCTCTCTCTCCCTCTCTCTATTCCAGCACCAAACCTTCATCAGACGAGATAGGTCTTTGGGCTCAGTCTTTCGACAAGCTTATGAGGAACCCAGCAGGGAGGAATGTGTTCAGGGAGTTCCTGCGTACGGAGTACAGTGAGGAGAACATGTTATTCTGGCTGGCCTGTGAGGACCTCAAAGGAGAGATCAACAAGACCTCCATCGAGGAGAAGGCTCGCACCATCTATGAAGACTACATCTCCATACTGTCGCCCAAGGAGGTGAGTAGGACCTGCTACTGTTATTCCTTGTATCTCCCCTCCTCGTCTGCTGTCTGCTAATCTGTTCTCATCCGTCCACTGTCTGTTTCACAGGGCTAGTTATTAATAAATACAGTAATGTTTAGGTAAACATAGTCCAATCTGTTTAGTCAAGACTGGAGAGACTCCTCATTGGCTCTCTCGTTCTAAAAATAACGTACATGGCTATCATCACAGTCACATGCACACGCACACACAAGCACAGCGTAAAGTAATTGACTGAACTAAAAATACCATTTGGTGTACAAATGTTGTACACCAAATGTATTTCAGCTCAGTATGCCTGGCTGCTAAAATGCTGGCTATTTATATCTTGCCTGCATGTGCGTGCATACCGTACGTGTGTGTGTGTGTGTGTGTGTGTGTGTGTGTGTGTGTGTGTGTGTGTGTGTGTGTGTGTGTGTGTGTGTGTGTGTGTGTGTGTGTGTGTGTGTGTGTGTGTGTGTGTGTGTGTGTGTGAATAACTGCAAACTAAACACCTTCACACACATATACACAAACTGCACTGCCAGCAGGACACTAAGCAGCTGTCTGTCTGTCTGTCTGTCTGTCTGTCTGTCTGTCTGTCTGTCTGTCTGTCTGTCTGTCTGTCTGTCTGTCTGTCTGTCTGTCTGTCTAAAATCATACAAAACACTGTTCTATAAACCCTGCCTAGGGGTGTGTGTGTGTGTGTGTGTGTGTGTGTGTGTGTGTGTGTGTGTGTGTGTGTGTGTGTGTGTGTGTGTGTGTGTGTGTGTGTGTGTGTGTGTGTGTGTGTGTGTGTGTGTGTGTGTGTGTGTGTGTGTGTGTGTGCGTGCGTGCGTGCGTGCGTGCGTGCGTGCGTGCGTGCGCGCGCGTGCGTGCGCGTGTGCATGCGTGCGTGCGTGAAAAAGGGCCTCCTGTGATTTCACTCGAGTTCACTAGTATATTGTAGATTCATCACAGAGATGATGGAGTAATATTGGATGTGTGGTTGCATGGATTTGGGGTGTGGTTGGATCTGGTTGGATGTGACTTGGATGGATGGATGGATGGATAGCGATGACTCGCCAATGACTTGCCTCCCCCTCCTCCTCCTCCTCCCCCCTAGGTGAGTCTGGACTCGCGGGTGAGGGAGGTGATCAACAGGAGGATGGAGGAGCCCACGCCTCACACCTTCGAAGACGCCCAGCTGCAGATCTACACGCTCATGCACAGGGACTCGTACCCGCGCTTCCTGGCCTCCAGCATCTACCGCTCGCTGCTGCACGGGGGCTCGCGCACCTCCTCCGAGTCCTAGACCCGAGACAAGTACCTCCTCCATCCTAGACAGAGACAAGTACCTCCTCCATCCTAGACAGAGACAAGTACCTCCTCCTCCTCCTAGACCGAGACAAGCAGCCCCTCCTTTGAGTCCCAGAAAGAGACGTACCTCCTCCTCCTCCCCTCCCTGCCCATCGTTTAGCAGTGGCTCTCAACCTGTGGGTCAGTGCACACTGCTGGGCTGGGAGGATATTTTAATTAATTGGGCTGGGTGGGCTGGGAGGATATTTTAATTAATTGGGGTCCCCTAAATGGCAAATGTTACAATTTTAACATTAATTGTTTTTTTTCCCAAATTGATATTAAAGAATATCAATGGTGGTCCACGGACACTTTTAAATATGTTCAAGTGTGCCCTGCTCCAGGTGGTCAATAGCCACTGTCCTGTTGGGAGAGAGATGCCTCCTCAAAGACAGAGAGAGAGAGAGAGCTCCTATGATTCAGGTTCGACCAATCCTCTTTGGTCCTGTCTGTTTGGACAGGACTAAAATATTTGGTGGGGGTCCGCAGCCAAGGGCTCCTTCCTTGCTAGCTTGTGAAAACATTTGAGAACCACTGTTCTAGCTACCGTTAGCTCAGTGTATTCTCAGCGGAAGCCCCTCCCACCCTCTGCCTTATCAGCCAATGGATGACAGAGATGCTCCTCACTCCACTCCAAAACGCTGTTCTTTTCTGGGACTTTCACGACATGAACTCTCGTCTTGGATTCTTGGATTTTTTTTTAATCAAGGTGGGTGGGTAGTACCCATCTTTCCACCCTCCTTGTGCTAACCAAACAGAAGACGCTGTCTCCGGTTACGTCTTTTGTTTTGTTTTTTCTGTGTTCCCTCTCTCTTTTATCTCTCTCTCTCTCTGAATCTATCATTGTTGCCCAAGCTGTGATTAAAGAACTGACGGATGGATGGGTAGATTAACAGCTAGACAGAGGAGCAAAATGGGCAAACGGACAGTTACCATGGCCTCCATTCAACTACTGATTTACAAATGGACAGACAAAGTATTTTTTATAAAGAGAACTGTATATGATGTATACAATAGTGTCTGAGGATGATTATAGAATTATAAGTATTTAGTCCTCTCCTCTCCATCTGGGCTTTTGCAAAAAAAAAAAAGACTTTGAGTAATGAATAAAGTAACTATCCTGGATCACCCAGACATGCCAACACCAACCAATCCCCTGCACCCATGATGATGCAATAAAACACTGGAGTTCCAAAAACACACACACACACACACACACACACACACACACACACACACACACACACACACACACACACACACACACACACACACACACACACACCACACACCACACACCACACACACACACACACACACACACACACACGCACAGGACAGCCTGTCTGGGCACTACTGCTGCTGATGCTGTGACCTCTCACCTTTGACCTGAACACTGTATTACGTGGCCCCGCTTGGGATGCCACTGCTGTGATTGGCTGCCGGAGGGCTCCTGGCTATAAGGCCACTGCTGTGATTGGCTGTCGGGGCCTCCTGGCTGTACCATAGGTTGATTCAAGGAGGGGGAGGGAGGTTCATCTCAGGTGCAAAAAAAAAATACAGTACTAGGATGGAAAATAAAACAGATAGTTATGACGTTACAAACCCAACCACCAGTAATTCATGGGAGGTGTACTTTTGGGGGAGAGGGGGACAGACACGTTTGTAATTCTGTGAGAAGACAACAAACAAACAAACAAACAAACAAAAGATCAGTCTTAATCAGACTGGTCACTAAGAATGCATTTCTCTTAGTATTATTAAATGTTATTTATTTTATATTTTGTTAAAAAGTATGATATTAATTGTACATATAAACAGTGACAAGAGTTTAATTGATTTGGTCATTTTGTCTTTGTTTTGTGTGTGCATGTGTGCGTGTGGTTTTATTGCAAAAATATGATTAATATTTATATCAAATGACTTTATGGATGCACAGTAAACCAGTTTTAAAGTTTGCCTATAATGTTCCAGACTTGCTGCACTTGAACTCTTGCCACTCAAGGTGGCATGAAGACTGTTGTCTTCCTCTAGCTTCACTGATCACACACAGAGCAGATAGCTGCCATACTGAGCAACCCACCGGGGAAATAATGGCTCTAGCTCAGGGCATGAAGATATGAAGTACTTAAGTCTCTCTGGTATTGCTTACTGAAGTATTAACAGTTTTCAGTACTTTTACTTGGTACACCACTGCATCTCAGAGGCTACATTTCTCACGAAGTATTTGGAAGATTATATAGTCGCAAAACAGTGTATAAAAGAGAAGGAAATACAAAACGAAGTAGTGCATTAAGACTTTTTACTACATACAGTGTTAAAATTCATGTGGCCATGCATGCCTGTACGCATGAATGTGTGAATGCCAGGCGTAATCTCCAATCAGACAGTGATTACACGGTGACAAAGAAGATGCCTGGCTGCAGGACTATGAGATTTACACCTCCATAAATTCTCACTCTATCTTATCTCCTGTTAACTCAAATGTGCAGCATGCAGAAACAGTTTTGCTGGTGTTTTACTTTCAAGTAAGTTAATAGGTGTGTGGCATATCAACTGCATTTTATTATCAACATTTTATTGTGTTTTTCTGTGTGGTGTTGCCATGTGCATGTCTTCTCTCTCTTCTCATTGGTGTGTGTGATTGAATAGTAGTGTGTGTTGCTTTGATTAGTGTGGTGAATATGAGCGCTTAGACCCTGCTGATGGCTGACTCCTGTGTTGGTGGACTCCACTACAGCTGCTTGTCTTGAGCACCACAAATGTCTTCCTCCTAAACAAACTAAACCAACAACCACACCAGTCCTCTGTGTTTTTCCAGGTTTGTTTTATTTTCCATGGTTATGATCCTCCCTGGCACTAGATGGGTATGCAGCCTTTCTTTTGGTTTTGGTTATTTGTGTGATCATGTGTTTTTTTAATTGACCTTTGGGATTTCAAACTGTTTAAAGCTGGTGCCGTAAACTGGCGGCGTTTGGGGAACAGGTACAAGGGAGTCCATGTGTGTTTTGTGACACACCTAGCGACCTAGTGACCCCTAGGACAGGTCGTAACACTTTAATCAAAACGATTTACGACAATGGCTGTTAGATTCACACAGAGATCATGATGTAGATGCAGAATACCTTGCTCAAATGCACCAAAGGGAACCGTCCTGCCCTGATCCCAAACGGCTGCCTGCTCTTCAGTACTCCTAAGCCACTGCGATTTTGCTTGAACTCTGCTATATACCATTTCTCTTAACCTTCTAACTTTCCTCTTATTTAAATTTCCACTATCTATCCAGGGAACATGTTGCAGAGCTGCTGTCGCTGATATTCTCTCTGTACTCTACCTTTGTCATCTTCCTAACGTGTTCCTTGTTCTTTCCCTCAGGTACAGTCTCCATACAGAGTACAGCCATAATTCATCAAAACACAATATCCACATTTTGCTCTGTCATGCCTGAGGGAATGGGAAACCCCATAGTGAATATAACATAGAACATAACCTTTGAGATTAAGGTATTTTCCCCTCAATCCCAGCTGTCTTCCCAAATCTGTTCTTTATCCCTTGCTTTGGCTCTGCTGCCCCTCCCTCTCTGCTCTCTTCTCTGTGTCTCTCAGTCAAGTATAGAAATAGATCAGTCTTGTTGTCATAACAAACAGTGGACAAGCTTTTTTCTGCTGTTTTCTGTTCAGCACCAATATGTCTGCTGTCTTGACCTCAAGTCCCTCCTCTTTGTTGTTGGCACACAAGATAATAATTAGGCCAAGCAACAAAGGGGTGGGGCTCCCTTTCCCTTTTCTTCAGCAGAGGTCTTCTGACTTTTCCCTTTGGGGCTGCCCAGAGCCTTCTATCTAAAGGGCCATTGAGGGTGATTCTTGTATCGAATCAGCTATTTGCAGAATTTGGTGGCCAATCAGGACACAATGTTCAAATAGGTATGCATACTGTGTCCTGATTGGCTACCCCAATTTTCATGTAGGCCGAAATAGCTACGATTACTCTAGTACTGTAGTTCTGCTTCATAACTATTCGCCAATGTGTGTGTGACCTGGCCTGAACTGAAAGAAGATGTCACAACTCTTCTTCAAAGGCCATCTGGGTCAGATCAGGCCTTGGCTTTAACATTTGCACTCATCCATTTACTGACAATTTGCATTTAAAGCTGTATTTAGAATACGGTTACTCTAGAAGTCATCCTAGACAGCAACTCTTCTCCTGGCCACTTGCTGTCAAATTATGTATAATTATTCTTAGCTATAATTGTATCTATATTATCTAATAATTATGATATGTGTCTCCTTTTAATAGTCAAAAACCATGACCACAAAGCCTCAAAATCAACTCCTTGCTCAACTGTGAAATGATCATCATACTGTATGTGCAATGGAACAATAAGACTTGATGGAACTCTACTTTGTTGATGCAATTCTTTCAGAAGTACCAGGGGTTTACCGACTAGTAACCAGTCTTGAATCTATAAGCAACCATGAAAATCCAAAAGTAAAATTTCAGCATTTTTATTGTTTGCGTATGGAAACACCAGTTATAGGACACACCACTCCATAGCAGGGAAGGTGCAGAGATGTGAGGGTGAGCAAAAATAATGTACAGTACTGAATACTGAACAATACTTAACACCGGTGTTACACACCAGAAACATTTGATCTACATGCTGACGTTGCATCATACAATGTTCAATATAAATCAGGCACAGTGCCATTCTTATAGGTGCCATACTGCATACAGGTATAACGACAAGCAAAGTAGACAACAACAAGCAAAGTACATTGTTTAGGGTAAGGAATTGTTATAGTTCCTGAACCTATAACAAACAATACCATATGATGTGTCTTTGGGTCAACGCACACAAACAATAGCGATCATCCTAAGGTAATTTGCATTTAATTTAATGCCAAAAGGTCTTGGGTCTACAAAAAAATTATTAATTGGTATGACCTTGCTTGGATGTCTAAGAAAGCCAGTGGTAAGTAAACCCACACCAATGTTATAGAAACCACCCCAACATGAAACAATGCATTTCCCATTGTTCTGAGCAGTTTCTATTTCCAAATCGTTTTAGCCATTTGATTTAATTCATATCAGACAAGGCATTTCTCTCTCCGTCTGGAAAAGCTAGTCAGGTCTTTAAATTAACATTACCAGCTGCTGTGTGAGGCAATGTAATACAACTTGACCCTTAACAGCCTTCTATCTCAACTGTGTTTACAAAGGAACCGTGCATGTGCCTGTACGAGTTGGTCATAATATACGTCAGCCACTCTTTGTGTGCATGTGTACATAATTTCTGTATGTGGATAAAGTGTGTGTATGCCGTCTGTGTGGACATGAACTTGTCTTTACCTAATCCAGTAATGTTTCCATGAATGAGAAACAACGGACATGACGCCATAGCATAGAACTTTAACCTCAGCCTTTTTCAGAGTTCTATTTTGAACATGGCATGGAATACAGTAATAACCTCCAGATCATTAAAACACAGCGCATAAAAAAGAAACAAGCTGAATTAGTAATTGATGCATTATATCTTTTTATTTACACAAAGCAGTTTGAACCATTTCCAATGGCTCAAGACTGATTTCATGTCCTCTCCGTAATAAAGACATGTTAAGAGTTACATTCAAAAGTAAACACAGCAAAATGGAAGTTCCAAAGATTTTACGTACCAGCAGCAATACTGGTAGAATGAATGAAACGAGATGAGTTAAGAATTAAGTGCATTGTACAAAAAAGTTATATATAGGTTATATTATAGCACACAACTGGCTCCAAATATATTACAAACTCATGGTTATGTGTATAAAAATATACAAACTAAACGAAAAGGTTTAACTGAAAGAAAATTCAACTAAAGTCAAGTTGTCTCATGATGTGAGTGATGTCCACACCTTTCTTCAACAGAACTGGAGAGAGAGAGAAAGGAGGGGGGGGGGGGTACAAAAATAAGTTTAAAGACAATACAAGTTATTGTTACCAAAATTAGCTTACATGACGATATTGCTATATTTATTGCAATATTCTACAGCAACACATTTTTGGGTTGGTCCGAATAGATGTTTGAAACAAGGAATCATGAGACACAAAAACTGACCCTATTGCAGGAATCAAACGCATTATTCCACTGTTGGTTGCTTTTAATGTGATGTAAAACAAGGACGCTGGTCTTGATTGTCTACATTCTGTTAACATCACCTTATAGCTATAAAGACCTGCCCAAAATAATGACGGCATGTTGCTAAGTGGTATCCGCATGTCGGCCACATGCCGGTAATGTGATATAGTAGATATGGGAGGACTGGTTGTGTTTGCATTGAAGCATGTCGGCAAACATGCAGGTGGAAATAGAAATAATGTTGTTTCCCACAAAGTTTAGGAGTTTCAGCGATGGGCTCAGTGCCAACTGCTTATACAACACAACAAACTTCTTACAAAGCAGCAATTTGTCAGATGAGTCCCATTCACCTTGACCTAGAGTGCAGTTAACCGCTAAATAAGGGTAGCACTCACAGGACCACAATATGGGGGGGTGGGTAACTTGAGAGGTCAGGGGAAGGAGAGGGGAGGGGGGCAACAATGTTGTAAAGATGTAATCAAAGGCAAGAGGTGAAGATAAGACATGTGTTTTGCTGCTGTATTAGCTGTGAGTGTCTTGTCTGTTGTTTGCCAACTTGAGTGGAAAGTTAAGGGTGCCAAACTAGAGTTGAATGTCTGCTGCCATCTAGTGGTACTATTATAGCACCGCCACCCACAGTCACTGAGCACAGTCAATGAGCAAGAGATCAGGCATGTTCCTGTATCTTGTTAATAAGTCTGGTTTAGACGTGAATTCTTGAAGTTATTATTAAGATAATACCCTGACTTTGTTATTGTCTTTCATAATGTCTATTAATCTTGATCTGTACTCAGAGCTGTGCGCATATTCCTGGCATAACTTATGAGTCTGATTATGGAAACTTTTTTTTTAGTCTAATGCACATGCACTTTAACAGTTAATTTGAATACAATGTTATTTAATGTTTTGAAAAGCTTTATTTATTTTTCATATTCATGTTTAAATTGCTTATAAGCAAAATAAAATAAAGTTTTGGAAATAATCAAGTTTCTTGCTTTTTTAATGCAAAACATGCATCAAAATCGTATCGAAATTATGGCCCCTATTATTGAGGTACCAACTGAACTGTGTGGGCGTGAAGTAGTATGTTTCCTAGGACTGTGTATCCAATCTACAGTAGTGCATGCAAGTGTGTGTTTACCTTCCATCGGTTTCCACATCCATTGCACAGTACATAGGTGGTCATAGGTTCGTCTGCGCTGCGCGTCTGTACCTTAAATGCACATACACACAATTGTTGGCATGACTGTTTTTTGGTGGGCCATGTATCTCGCTAGTACGTGTGTATACAGTATAAATACCTGTGTGTATGTACAGTTTTTTCCCTGACACTTGCCGCAGACAAACATGTCCGTCTCTGTTCCTCCCTCTTTCGACAGCTGATGTTCCCTGATGGATTCTTTAGTCAGCGTCTCTCTCATCTGCTTCAACTCAGCACTGGCCATCTCCTACACACATAGTGCACATTTTGTTCACAGTATGCTAGTGTTTCATGGAAACGTGTGCAACAGAAACACTGAGAACGGTACCTCAGCAGTCATGGTAGCAATGCGCTCAGGCGTGATGTTTCCACACAGGACATTTCTTCTCAGCTCTGGATTCTTCTGATCCTTCAGGTTGGAGATCCTACTCCTCAAACGAGCTTTATATTTCCCATCTGTAGACTTAAACTCCTGGAAGATCAGTGCACCACAGCAAGTCAAGGACCAATAATACACTGCTATGTATGTGCATGGTAGGGTTGAGAAATGGTTTAAAATAAGTCCTATTCTGGTACTAACATCCAGTGAAAATAGCAGATCTACAAGCTCGCCAACATGTCACATTGCAAGGAATATGACCCCCCCCCCTGGTCATTTATCGTATATGGATTTAAAAAAATACAGAAGTTGTAATTGTCACCTAAATCACCACACTATGTTTTATTTTTGGTACTTCCCCTTTTACAGATGGGAAATATTATGTTAACAATTAACTCAGCTATTGTGACATTAAAACTATGTCAAACATTAGTTACTTTTCATACTGGTAATGCACTGTATCCACACACAGGCAGGTGCATACCATCTCCCAGACAAAAGGAGCCATGATTCATTAAGGATATATTCTTCAATCTGAGAAGCCAAATGTTCACAGTCTGCACCAATGTTCTTATGGTCATCTGGAAAGCACACAGACAGCATGCGTCACATCACAAGAGAAACACACATTTTACATTACAGTGCGCACACTGAAAACTAATAACTAAAAAACGTTTAATTAACCGTCGTTTAATTTCACCACAGTGTTGAAACTATCGTTTCACCATTTCTCGTGGTGTGACCGAGTCCTAGGGCTACAGTGGAAGGGGAGGTAACACGTGGTGCTACCCATCTGTATATAATGTCTGTACAACAGTGATACATCCATACTCACCATCAGTTTGTAGTGCATTGACCAGTAGATCTCGACATTTGGTGCGGACGCTGTCTGTGGTTACTGGGGTGGGTGGGAAGGTGGTAAAGCGGGGGGCGCAAGTAGGGGAGGTGGGGGAGGTGGGCGTGAGAGGGGGGTCCGCCGGCTTCTTACTGCTGAGGAGAGAGGGGAAAATAGTTATTTTAAAGCACTGTAAAATCATTCCTCATTTAATGATACTAGGACCTTACCCGTTTAATATGTGAAGTCCAAATCATGCAAAGCGTGGATAATGTGATGTACTAATCATTCCAATAATGTAAGTGGGTTGAGGAACAATTGTTTTAATGTATATATTGTAACATGGGAAATGTTAAATCAGTTGTGGCAAAGCAAGGCGTACAGAAAAATGGTGATAAATAATGTTGTTGCATAAAATGGTTGTTTCTGTGGACATCATGAAGTATTGTTCAAAGGGTTCATCTCTGTTTATCTGAATCTTCCTCAAACATAAGTTGTCAGAACCTGTTATGCTTACCTGGTTGTGTTTTATGACTGAATGGTAATCTTTGGTGCTGCGTGCCAGCTGTGTTCTTAACTTCTTTGTGGCATCATGTGCATATAGAGTTACAGTAAATCTGGTTAACCAACTTTCCATCATTTAGCCTGGGGACCACCTGGGATGCTCTCAGGGACCACACATATACATACACCCATACGCAGCTTATATTACCATCGGAGGGCTTCCAAGACTCAGCCAGGTGACGGCATTGCTAATCAGTGTATCTTGCATCAAAAAGCTCAGTTGAACGGGCGGTCGTTATAGCCTAAAGTTTAGGCTACAGCTGTGTCAATGTTCTCATCGTATTTCTATAGGTCTAAAAGTGATTTCATGCACATTTGTCCAGAGCATAGTCGGCTATATGTCTGCTTGACTAGATTTAGAAGTCATTTTGATACTGAAACGATTCATTATTTAATATGGAGAAATCCTGTTATTTTACATGTAACACAATGGGTGACAAGGGCAGTTTGGCAGAGTGGTGTGGGTTGTCATCGTGAAACGTTATTATTATGGCTCTACCCATTCATGGACCCCTAAATGAATATTTGACCGTGTGGATGCCCATCTGAAATATATTTTTGTGTGAGCTTGTAGATGGGCTTGTAAATAGCCCATGGCATCTACAAGCTCACACAAAAATAGGCCTAGGCCTATTTGAAAATATCCCTTAAGGGGCTTCCAGACGGCAACGATAAACGCCGGCGTTATCGACGGGCGAGTTTTTTTTATGCCGGCAGTGCCGAAATAAGAAAATCGCCCGTCGATAAACGCTACGCGTTTATGCCGGGAGGGGAGGGGAGGGGGGCGGACGAAATGCGTGGCTCAGAAGCCAACCAAGCCAACAGACTACCAACTTCCCAGACAACTTCCAGTCAAGCGCTACCTGATCATGATCACGCTGAATTTACAATTCATTTACAATGAATTAATGACTCACCAGTCACCAATAATGATGGCTGCAGCCGTAGAGGTTGACATTTGAAAGTAGACTATAGTTATTCCAAGTTGCGTAGGTTAAAATAAAATCGGCAGCATCCATCACGGTTTAAATATGTTGTATAATAAACTCTGCTGGCTAAAAGCATGTAACCAACATGCTTCGTCATAGCGTGACCGTGACACAAACTCACAACACGTCGCACAATAATGCGTTGTAAATAGAACGTTAGAGCAGAATTGCCACAACTCACGTCGTGGCTCGGCTCAGGGTCGGATATAGAGGGGGGGCAGGGGTGGGCACAGCCCACCCAAACGTGCATCCTGCCCACCCAATGAAAGGTAATATCAGTGGTTTTCAACCAGTGGACCACTAGTGGTCCACAAAAGCCGAATAAATAGTGGGCCCTGGTATAAAAAATGTTCAAAAGCACTGCTTCTTATGAAAAACTTTGGAGTTGCCCACCCGCCATTCTTCCAGCCCACCCTAGTAGGGCTGGCTAGATCCTGCCCTGGCTCGGCTGCGCCAGAGCCTTAAATGATTAGGGAATCCACTCCCGGAACAGAAACGGTGAAGTCACTGTGCAGGTCTACTTGCAGAGTGGGTCCTCATCGTCCTCATTATGT
Organism: Benthosema pterotum; assembly: GCA_039105355.1. Taxonomy (NCBI): domain Eukaryota; kingdom Metazoa; phylum Chordata; class Actinopteri; order Myctophiformes; family Myctophidae; genus Benthosema; species Benthosema pterotum. The sequence goes on along the minus strand of CM076968.1, from coordinate 25,512,298 downwards.
TGTATGTTTGCTATAAATCGCCAAGCGTTTTACAAAAAGTTCACTGAAATTGAACATGAATTGAACTCGCGCGCGCGTGCTCGTTTCGTGCACGCGCGCGCGATAAAAATCAGTGACGCTGGGCGGAAAACGACCGACGATAAACGCTTTCTTGAACGCGGGTCGATTTTTGAACTTTTGTACTAAAAAAACGCCGTCCCCATTGAGAATGAATTAGAGTGGGCGATTTATTCCTCGCCGTCTGTAAGCCCCTTAAGTTTAAATATATTTTTAGATTTATACATTTTGCTAAGGACACCCTGGAACCCCCTCAAGGACAGCACATTAAGAACCAAATGCCTATAAGTATAAGATAAGAAATCGCCTTTTTAATCAAAATGCATTTTTAAAAATGTCCTTGCATATTTCACATTTTCACGTATAATTGCGTACGCATAATTTACGCATAATTTGTATTTTCCCGCATACTTCGCATTTGTTCCGCAACTTTTGCAAATTCCCGCATTTTCACCGCATAATTGCACTTAAAAACTCTGCATATTCCATCGCAAAATCAAGGATTTTTGCCCGCAACAATCACGATTTTAGCCCGCATAATCAAGGATTTTTCCCCGCGTTTTTCTGGAGGGTCTAGGGAAAACAGATTTAAAACTCAATATGAAGTTGCTGTCATAATGGATTGAATGTTTTTTTAACATAATCACAAAAGGTGTACTGTACAATTTATAGCCTACACATTACACACATTATGTGTTGTGTTTTATGGTAGTATACTGTTTCACTGTGTGGAAGTGTGTCTCAATTACACTTTTTTTTCTCTCTTCACTGTATAATTCTCATAAATCTCATTTCTCAAAAGACATAAGGTTAACCAATCTAAATATGTGTTGTATCAGTGAAATCATCACTAGAGGGACAGTGGGGAGACCAACCTCTTCTCATTGCCTGCGTCCTTGGATGTGGATGACCTCCTGACAGGAGATCCATCTTTCTTCTTCTCCTCTGAACCATCTGATGTTGGTAGAAGGAAAGAAGCACTGGAGCGTCACACACGTTTCTACGCACTATATAAAAGGTGCTGGATATGAATGACCAACATTCAATGCTAGGTACAGTATATCCTCAGAGTCAGAATGATCTGTTGTAGGTCACTCACACACACACCAGATGTAAAACTCTTGTTAGGGGCATTCAGCACCATACTAGTGAAATACTGGTGATGCACACAGACACACACACACACACACACACACACACGGGATGTTAATCGACACATATTTGGCATGTCATCAAGATAAAATAAGCAGGACCCGCGAAATCCCACAATATATAATACCAAAATATGCATGTCTGAGGAGAACGCTCCATACAGCGCTCGACAATGATCAGGTATGTTCTCGAAGCAAATGGCATGAAAGAGCGCACCAGGCAGACAACAGACACGCCTAGCATTCCACATTCATTAGTAGCCTAATCGACTTGATAGGAGTTTGTTTTCCTCATTCCTTGCGATCTCCCTCGCCGGGAGATTTGACAAGAGACTAGAGCCCGACCGATATAAAATTTTGAAGCCGATCTGATAACCGATACGATATAGGAATACAACCACCGATAACCGATTTGCTACCGATATATATATATATATATATATATATATATATATATATATATATATATACACCCCGTAAAATACCAAATAATAGCCCGGGCTGTTATTATGCAAAATCCATTCGGACCCCGGGAGCTTATTAGGTACTGGGCTGTTATTTGCAGTAGGCTGTTATTTATTTTTGCACCGTCCTGCACAGGGCCATTATTTTATTACAGTTTCCGTTGAACATGTTTTTAGTGCAAAATTAAAAGGTATAATAAACATATGTATAGCAGGCAAAGTTATTGACTTTTTGATTTAATATTTAGAATAGGAGACCTTATAGGCAGCATTGCTTAATAGATCTGACCCAGATTCAGACTGGCATGATTGACTGTAATTACTTAATTGGTTGCACACTGCACAGCTGTGTAACTTTTCACATTTTAGAATATTGTAATGTATAGCCTCAGTATATTCTTTCAATTGAGGTTTGGCCTTACAGAATACATGGTGACCAGTTTTTCAATCAAATCAATCAAATGAACCGCTGGGAAAGCACCTATAATAATTAAGACAAGAGTAAGGTGTGCTCGACCTAAACTGCGTACAGGACGATTCTCTCTTCATATTGTTTGATGAAGTCATATAAAACGTGACCTATAGCTATACCCATTGAAAATATAAAATATATAAAATATACACTGTATTGACGAGTAGGAATTACAGCAATCGCTTGAAAAACGAGTAAGGATGGGACATTTGCAATCTCAACTTTCATCTCATCTCAACAGCGCATCGGAGTTGATGCGCTGCGCTGACGCTTGGATTCAGTATGGTGAGTGCGTGCGCGCAAACGTAGATGCACGAAATGACAGTAGAGCTAAAGGTTTGACAGAATACCCGGTCTGAGTTTTAAAAAAATCGTTGTATTGTCGCTGTGTATGGCAGAATTAAACATGTATTTTGGGGAGGTGGAGAACTGCTGTCGCATTGTGACATGCGATATGCTGACGGCATGGTGCGCATCAGGCAGAAATGAGGAGGTCTGCAAACGCCATACACTATAATAGTATTTAATATGTTTGCAAATAACAGCTCATGGGCGCTTATTTGGAAGTGGGCGGTTATTTGGACGAGGCGGTTATTAAGCAAAATGGTGTGGGGACATGGGCCGTTATTCGGTAGTGGGCGGTTGTTTGAGTAAGGGCTGTTATTTGGTATTTTACGGTATATATATATATATATATATATATATATATATATATATATATATATATATATATTCTAGACCTGTTTTTTATACTTGTTCAGTCAACTTGTCTGTAACAACGTCTATATTTAGACAATGGGTTGGCTGTGGTGGTGTTGGGGAACATGTTCCCCAACATCCAACAAAGTAAATCCAAAGTGGTGGTCTTCAATCGGAGTGTTGTTGTTGTTGTTCTCTCTCTGTGTACTAACCAGCATTGAGGAATGTATTGAAATAGGAGCACCGCTCACTGTCACTGCATACTCTTGTAGGCAAAATAAATCATTGCACTTACAAAGCTATGCACGTGGCCATTATGGGTTACTATGGGAACACTGAGGAGTCAACACTGACCACGTGTTGACTCCTCAGTCCACGTGGTTCTCACATTGAATGTGCCTGTTACGGGTTACTATGGGAACGGGGCAGCGACGCTTTGATCATGGAAATCATGATCGAAGGTCCGTCTTTTTTCGCTGTTCTTTTTTTTTATTCTATCTGCGAAAATTTTCACTGATACAATAGAACCACCGATAGACGGGGACCCCTTATATTGGTGGCCGATGAAAAATACCGATTCTATCGGTCGGGCTCTACAAGAGAGCAGTGACATGTTCACGAACGGCTGCTCTCATCTCGTCGGTGGTGAACTTTAGGCGTTTGTGCCATGGATCCAAAAAAAATAAGCAATCATAGCCGATCATAGCCACTTTCATTGAGACAGACTGCAGGGGAAGGAGGAGGACACAGCACCAGTGTTGCCAACTGCCAAAATCCAAAATGCACTAGTGGCACTTCCAAAATGCACTAGATTCTAGAAGGAGCTAGAGCAGTGGTTTTCAACCCAACTCACCAGCAAAAAAGCACTAGATTTTCCACCAGGAGTTTTTCAATAATTTTGACGCTAGGGGAGTCTGGAAAAAAGCTAAATATGAGCAACAAGTGACAAATGCGCCAAGTTGTCAACACTGCGCAGCACACACGCGCGCAGCACAGACATGTACTCGCTACAGTGATAGTAATACCCGAAATAAGCAATTCTCTTTCCTTGAAAACAGTAACGTTATAACGTTTTTGAACAAGAAATCACAAAGAATACAATATAAAAATCATTAATTTAAAAAAGAGGCGATTTGTCGACTTGTACTTTTTTTGTGTCGCCGTAAGCATGTGTCGACAATCGAGTCGATTTCCGACTTTTTTTCATATCCACACACACGCACACGCACACGCACACGCACACACACACACACAAATCCTACCCAGTAGTTTTTTCCAGGACTTGATGAGGGCCTTGGCCAGGGTCTGAACCTCCTCCTCTGAACTCTGTTTCCTGACAGCATTCACTGACATCCCTACCCGAGTTGACTGACAGTTAAAACAGACAAGACACAGAAGGACAACAGGAGGACGTGAGAATATTGTGCAATGACAGAGCAACAGAAGATAATATGACATGGTATTAGCTGGAAATGGCCTTCTGTTAACCATACCTACAAACATTCAATAGCCTCTGTGTTGTTGTTTTTGTGTCTTTTAAGTGAAAGCTGCACCAAGCCACTTTCACTTTCACTTTCAAACCACCAGATTTGCATAAGTTACTAGGTCTAACTCTACTATCCCCAAGTTAACATTGGAATAACTTTTATTATTGTACTACATGATATACACAACGATTAAATTATTATGAATTGAATTATTTTACTGCCAAGTACAAACATTCTCGTACCTCACCTCTATCTGTTAAGTATGAACATGTTCGTACACAAACAACAATATGAAACCGTTTAGCCAAAAATCGCCTTTTAACATTGGCCCGGTTGCTAGGCAATGGCTCTCCACCCTGCCCAATAGACATTCAAGAAGGATCTTCAAATAACTGCCTCTGAAACTTTGAGTGCTGTCTATGGTTATGATGATCAATCTGAGGTCTGGATGCAATTTGTGATCACAATGCTCCCGACATGTTAACGCAAGTATTAGATGATCTTTACACTCAACACTAGTAGTTGTTTGTGATTGAATTTGTAGACAAGAAAAAAAAAAAAACGTTTGAAGGGAATTTGAGTCTTGTATGCTTTCTATCGTCAGATTCGTCACACTATTAAAAGTAATAGGTCAAAGAAAGTCAAGTTTAATCATAATCTTTGTGTGGGCTGTATGTTCTCTGCTGGCACTATTGAGGACAAAGATGGGCGGTGTCAAATTGTACCTGCAGTGTCTCCAGTGACATCTTGGTGTTCTTCAACTCTCTCAGTAGGTCAATGGCACCATCCTGGACAAATAAACAGAGACAAACTGAATACACAGACACAAACATAAAGCAACTACCCTTCCAAGAACGTGAGACGATGACTAGGACAGTGTACCAGAGAGAGCGGCACGAGCACCGCACATGTGCACTGTAAAATTATCCAAGTGGGAGGAGGGGTATTTAATATGAAACTATTTCTGTAATTGATGTACTATATACTGCTTTACAGCTTTGACAGACCGAGGAAGAGAAGCACAGAGAAAAGGGGAGACAGAGGCCCAGAGAGAGTGAGACAAACATTCCCTGTGTGGAATACTGACGCTCCGAAAGGAAGAAAAGTTGGATTGTGACCAGCACTGCCACATCAGCGACACACACACACACACACACACACACACACACACACACACACACACACACACACACACACACACACACACACACACACACACACAAAAGGTACAACAACAAACAGGGAGAAAAGGACCAGCGGGGTGGGTTTCTGCTGCAGATACAGTCTGAAGTGCCCTTGAGCTGCGTTTCTACCTACCGATGACTCATAGAGGTGGGTGAAGTAAAGAGATGATTAGAATAAGAGCTCTTTGAAACCAGTTGAAAGTTGCTGAGGCCGATTTCTAACAAGGGCATTCCATGTTCCCAGGATCCTATAGGCAATGGCATGCTACTATAAATAAAAATCACACAAGTGTGAAGTGAGGGGCGCTCATGTGTACTTGTGTTTATTATTACGGTTATTGCAGGTACATTTGTATTGGTAGTTGCGATGGGGGTAGAACGAGGATCACAGGACAGGGCCAAAACATTTGTCTGACTCCCCAGCCAAAGATGTTGGGAACTCCTGCAATAAGGTGTGCTGACTCTCTATAAGAGTCTTTCCTATCAATTATTCTATTGGACCATATATAATAGTAAGTAAGTTAATTTTCTCGACATGTTTTTCTTCCTTTCTTTTCCTGTAGCATGGTAATTAAAGGTAAGTTAGTAAGTGATTTACGTGATTTAGAAAACTCTCCGGTCTCTCTGGTAGCACGATGTGCCAGATGCACACACTCTACAATGAGGTGAAGTGCAACAGACAAACAACATATATATATATATATATATATATATATATATATATATATATATATATATATATATATATATATATATATATATATATATATATAGCAAGGCCTATCCCTGATTGGAGGAAGGCCTCTCTCGTCCTGATTGGACGAAAGGCTTTTATCCCAAAGCCCAAACTGAAACTTTTTGTTGTTGTTGTTTTTTTTACCCCAGGCCAGGGGCTCACTGTGGACATGGAGGAACTCCTCATATGGTCACCACACTCTATAGTAGGGAGCATTAGCCAAAAAAGAAGAAAAAAAAAATCAAAACAATATTTAAATTAAGTGAAATCACTTACTATACTTAAGACAAGTTTAGTTTGCATGGTGATAATTAGGAAAAGAGAAATGGAAATGCAAAAATATTTCCATTGACTGAGGCCCAACTGTTTTCACAGTCATTTGTCAAACAATAATTTTTGCTGCACCCCTAATCCTCCCCAAACACAGAGGGGGAGAAAATTCTCCCTCTCTCTCTCCCTCCCACAATAACTAAACCAGTAATTGTGTCTCAAAAGTTGTGTGCAAACACATTTTAATCACATACAACATCGTACATCACCAAAGCACTCAAGGAGTTCATTGACGAGGTAATTGATAAAAGGTGTGGCAAATCAGTCTCCCCATCCTGCCCTGATCCTGCCAGCCAGGGTGCTTTACTTCCTGACGGCTGAGTTACCATCATGGGAGGAGAACGCCAGCGCGAATCTAATCTAATAGTTACGGTATACGACTCGACGTTATTTGATGTGAAATACGAAGGCGTTTCGCCGACACAACATAAACATCGGTAGTCGTCCACACACAGACCGCGAGCAGCAGCAGCAGGTACAAACACAACACAACACACACCACGCTGTTTTCTAGAAATCTCTCCACACAGCAACAGCAGCTAGAGACGTCATGCTGCTGCATGCTTACCTGACTGTTTTTTGGGGATGTTTGTTAAAACACCACACACAGTCACATACACCAAAACCACTCACCGTGTTCTTTTTCTGCACCATTTTGTCAAGTTTTTTGGCGATCCGCTCGACCTCCTGGTCTTTCACCATGTTCGCTCTTCTTTTATTTCTCACTTGTGTACCACCACGGGTTGTTGACCCCCATTTACATGCGGGAGAAAAAAGCCTCTCTCGACTCGTTCTCTTTTCTATCGGCCTCTTCTCTCTCTCTCTCCCTCTCTCGCTCCAGTTCTGAAAAGCATCCACCTCTCCTCTCCTCTCTCCCAGCTGCGTTTAGTTCTCTCTCGTTTGTTGTGTGACGAGTTTGGAGAGAGTGAGTGACTGACTGGGATTTGTAGTTTTTACATTGATCAAGTTTTGGGCTAACGGAACCACGGTCAGGGGCGGATCTAGGCATGGGCATGGGGCAATGCCCCCCAAAATGCCCAGACTGCCCCACCAAACACGATGGCATGGAAAACAACCTATACGATATTTCAAATTAAAGTGCTTATATATTTAACCCTAGAAGCCCCAATGTTGCTTTTCAGCAACATTTTTTTTGTTATTTTTTCCACAAATATTATGGTTGAGGTTGATTAGAATTTCATTGCAATTGGTCATGATATTTGCATAATAATACCCCCACAGACATAGGCGGATTATGACATTAAGGGCCCCTGGTATCAGCCAAAGGGCCCCCCTACACCGGAGGATTTATCTGCCCGGCGCAGCGGCATGATGGTTTATGACTATTGAGGCTATTTTAATGACACAAAACTAGTAAACCCATTGTTAATGGACTGTGTGCACAACTATTATTCACTTTTACCCTTTTTTGGGTGGGCCCTGAGCTTGAGCCTCTTTGCAATCACACGGACAATCAAGCTCATGGGCCCCCCTAGCTCAGGGGCCCCTGGGCCTAGGCCCAACGTGCCTGTTGGATAATCCTTCCCTGCCCACAGAGGCTGCAATTAGCCTCTTCAATTAATCTCTGGCATTTTTGATGATTTTTAACCTTAAGCCTTTAACCCAAATAAAAGTATGTAAAATGACTACAATAAATATATTTTTGTGATTATTAGAATGTCTAGAACATGTACATTAATTTCCAAAATATTCAATATAGTTTTTAACATTTATTTTAATTAATTAATTTAATCAATGAATTAGCATAAATAAAATACCCCCCCCCCCCCCAAAAAAAAGTTTTTTTTTAATAGATCATGGTAGTACAACCTAGTAAGGTTGAAACCCCTTTTAAATGGGTTAAATGATTTGAAACACTGCTACTGCTGCTACTAACTAACAACAGTTGTGGCACCACTAAAGCAATAGCATTTCATCATTGAAAACAGAAAACTCTCTTGAGTCAGACCTTTAGCTTTATGCATGCTGGGTGTCTGTTGCAACTTCAACAAGAACCGATGTTATTATTGATATTTTACTTGACTAATAAAAGTCCTGTAACCGAAAATGGTATGGGGGCGGCTTCATTCGCGCCACGGGCGATGAAGCCGCCCCCATACCATTTTCTCCTGCCCCCCCAATTGGGAAAAATTATATCTGGCCCCGTTTACGGTACCGTATATGCCTACAAAAGTTCTACTTTTCATGGTGGGCTCCAAACATGATCCTGATTGGAAAGCTTTGTATATAACACATTTGTATATACATTTGGACATTTTGGACATCCTAATGTGTGAGAAAAATCCCCAGTATTGCTCTAAAGGAACAACAGGTGCCGTGCCTGCAAATAAGCTATAGGCTTTTCTCTTAGCAGACCCTTTTCTCACACACTGTTGTTGCTATATAGATGCTGCCACCAAATTGCATTTTTATATTATCCAGGGTGCTTTACATAGATAAAGGGTTTAATCAATATGTCTCCTAGAATAACCATAATCAAGATTCTTGCTTTTAAGATTTGTCTTTCAAGGTGGAGCAAATATCGTCCCTTACTCATTTTTTTATATAATGGAGAGTTGCAATACAATTGCAGGGGGCAGGAGCACTACCTGTTAAAACAACATCCTTTGAACCTGAATGGAAGAGGGGAAAGAATTGAATACAGTATTTTTCCCACTCGGGTCAACACCCCAAATAGGTAGCATTTATATCATCTATGTGTAGGGTAAGGCAAAGTCACTATTTTTTGTGTGTTAAGTTAAAATAGTTAAAAGGGATAACAGTTCATGCATATATGTGTATTGTGTTTTTGTCATTGTTTTCTGTAATGGTTTATACTTAAATAGTCTATTTCTTGTTTGCCTGCCAAGAACAGACAATGCTGTAGCACCTTTATGCCACAAGAGGGCAATACACTCCAGTGAGAAGTAGGTTACTGCCAGTCTACAGCCAGGACATCATGTCTCATTCTGTCTGTGTGTACAACGTAAAATCTGTCTTTTGGAGGTGAGATATAAGAAGTGGGTTTATCTAGACATATAAAACAGTATATTGTGTGAGATGGGCATATGATTAGAGTGGGAAAGATGGCCATATATTGATATGGACTGCAGTCATGCTGTGCTTGGTTTTCAGATGGGTTAGCTCTGCTAATGCTACCTGAAGGTTAGGCTAAGGTTGTGTGTGTGTGTGTGTGTGTGTGTGTGTGTGTGTGTGTGTGTGTGTGTGTGTGTGTGTGTGTGTGTGTGTGTGTGTGTGTGTGTGTGTGTGTGTGTGTGTGTGTGTGTGTGTGTGTGTGTGGCCTGTCACATGACCTGTCATAGTGATGACTGTCACATGACCTGTCATAGTGATGACGTCACAGAAGAGCTGTAGTATAGAACATAGTATGGTACGTTCCATGATTATCCAGATTGAAACTATAAAACATCTAGGTATATACACTGCATCCCATTTACTTCTACTGCAGAGCGATATTCTGTGACGTCATCACTATGACAGGTCATGTGACAGGCACAGTAAAATGATGGCCCCATTGGGATAAAAACATTAACTATTTTTAAACTAAAGAGCTTATTCTAAATGTTCAATTCTAGTTATAGAGGGCAAGTATAATGTATTATCCATATTTATCTCATTATGCAGGGTTCCTTTTAAGGCATATTTGTCTTATAAGCCAGAGATCCTTTTTAAGATCAAGAGCAACTGCAGTTTCACTTATGCAGCCAATACACAATGATTATTGTGCGGCAAAATGGAACTAGATCATGATGCGCCTGTCTGGAAAATTTAATGACAAGACAGTCATCCCCTAATAGTGCAGGTTAATTCTGACTAAATCACCCCCTTGGTGCTCATGACTGTGTGTCCACTATGGTTGACCATAATGATGTAGTTGTAGTGATGCGCAGCAGCAGAGATTTAACTTTTGTACTTGCCAGACCGGCACATATCCTGTCTTATCAATAGAGTCCGAGTTGGCAGAGCTGTTATGAGCTGGGTCTCGGCTGGGTGCTACAAACAATCCCAAAGTCTTTGGAGCATGTCCTCACACTTTACACTTCATGGCGCAGTCCACCACACCCAACTTCCCTCCTGTCCTCGCTCCTGCAGACTACACCAGATCGTGGTGATGCATGCATGGTATCAGGGATTGAACCCCAGTCTCCCTCTCGCCAGTACAATCAGTCGAGCCAATAGGAATGAGCATGATTGGGACTCACAATGCCATGCCCACAACAGCCTGGACCTTGGCTGGGTGTTACACATTGATGATTCACTAAGTGTGGGGAAGGTCATGCTTTATATGGGTTCACCCACACAAAGACAGTCATTGGAGTGGCTGGCGCTCACACATTCAGTGATCAGAACCAAGGACCCAGCCTGTGTCATTTTGGGTCTCACAAGAGTGTTTTAGGCGCCTTGTTTTTAATTTGTATTAAAGGTTTACAAGCTGCTAGCACTCTTCACTTGTTTTTACATGCTAATGATTCAGCCATCCAAGCCTCAGATGAGGTAGTTGCAAAGCTGCAGGCCACTCTCGGTTATCCATTCATATAGCTAAAACGGAATACATTTTATTTGGTTCTCAGCCGAAGCTGCACAAATTGGCCTCATTTAGCATATTTCTTGGGGGCCCTTTACCCTATATAAAGTTCTCAGTTAGCTACTTGGCTGTTAGGCCATGTGCTGAAGGCTTAGAAAATGAATTCCGTTCCCATGTCAGGGGGACTACAAATGCAATGCATTTTTGCATAGACCATACCCTTCTGAACATTGGGTTAAAAGTTCTACTCATAATATCCTGCAGTATTTTGTCAGGAGCCAGATATGTACAACAAGTCTGTAACTAAAAAACGAAAATCGTATGTTGCTCTTTTTGCTTGTAAAATGTGATCTATTGATTTTGGCAACCCCAAATCTTTCCCAAATGTCATAAATACATATACCTAACATCTAAAAACAATTATTGGTGCTATAGTTTACTCATATGTGAATTTAGATCATGAAATATAGCAAATTTGTTAAAAAAAACGCTTCACCTTAAGTGATTGTCATCCAGCACAATGTAACATGCACATAGTAAATTTAGCCAAAAACTTATGTTTCATACATAAAAATGTTCTCAACCTACTGTGTAATGAAATGCATTAAAGAACATCAACACATCCTACCCCAAAATGGATGATAATCTATGAAAATGTTACCACGCCCCTAAATTGGAATATGGCAAAAATGCACATGACTACAAATTAATGCACTGAAAGTCAGAATTATTGCAGCAAATGGTATGAAACATTTATTAAAGTGTCACAGCATCTGTCGTGTGTGTGTGTGTGTGTGTGTGTGTGTGTGTGTGTGTGTGTGTGTGTGTGTGTGTGTGTGTGTGTGTGTGTGTGTGTGTGTGTGTGTGTGTGTGTGTGTGTGTGTGTGGTGTGTGTGTGTGTGTGTGTGTGTGTGTGTGTGTGTGTGTGTGTGTGTGTGTGTGTGTGTGTGTGTGTGTGTGTGTGTGTGTGTGTGTGTGTGTGTGTGTGTGTGTGTGTGTTTGGTGGAGGGCTGTAAATAACAGTGAACAAAGGCGTCTTGATGGCAAGCTGAAAGGTGTGACCTTCCAGCATTCCTACCTAAAACTTATTGTTATTATTTTGTCTCATAATGCGCGCGCGTGTGTGTGCGTGTGTGTGTGAGAGAGAGAGAGAGAGAGAGAGAGGGGGAGGGGGCTTACCTGCAGACAGTGTTTCTGCTCGAGAAAGTTGATCCTTCGTCCGTTTGCCTCCCATAGTAATATATTTGTCCACTTTTTTACAAAGTATGCAGATGGCTGGAAGCACAGGGCCAGCAAAGCGGACGGGAAGACCCGTCCGAGACCGAAGTTTTTTTCGGGGGGTTTCAGAAGTGGTTACGTCGGGGGTGCTGCTCTCGGGCGGACCAGCGACTGCTTCTGGCTCTTCTCTCTCCTCCGTCTGTGCACAGCGTTTCTCGGCCAAACCCAATCGTCTTTTGCAAATAAAACGACGGTAACACATTGCGTGAAAACCAGCATCCTCGGGAACATTATTAAACTCCACGTCCACGCAGTGTTTAAAAGTTTCGGCGATAGCTTTACTTTCGCCGTCCAGACAAAGCCATTGTTTGACGACGGACCTGTAAGTGTCCCACCTTGTTTTAGTAAAATCCTCAACGTCCTCATTCTGTACGGTCAAAAAGTGCATATAGCATCGTTTTGAGTCGCTTGACTGCTTTTTACGTACTTTTCTTCTTTGTTTTGGTTTGTTTTGCTCTGTTTCGCTACTCGAACTGCTCGTCGCCATGTTTCTAAACTTATTATGGCCCAGAGAATAAACCTAGTCCCCTATTGGTCCCCGTGACCAAAACCGCAGCACTCCCCTCGCAGAGATTACTCCGCGCTGAGTGCGCCTTGAAAAAAAACAGTGCCGTCTTTGACGACCGATTATAAAAATACTGCAGGATAAAACGAGTAGAACTTTTTTATCTGCACTTTCTACCTATAGATCTATTTTATGAGGTGAAAATTATTTAGTCCGCCTGCCGTGGAAATGGGATTAAACGAAAATCCATATCACAATATGTCTACATTCTACTGTAATGTATTCCACCTTACACCAACTGTCTTTTCTCAAAAGAGTGACATCTGTTGAGATAATTATGGCACACATAATAATTATAACACAGTATCAAAGTTTTATTACTTGCATCAGTGAGCAGAGCGGGTGCAAGTTAAGCGATTGGTGTGTGTTCGGCGGTCCCTTGGAGTACTCTGATTGGTCGGCTTAGATGGTGACATAATGGTGATGTAAGTACGAAACCTTAATAACTAATGTCATGAGTATTGGCTCGCTCTGCTTACACACGAGTAGGCCATCGCCGGCTACTTGTGTGCAACGCTCAAGTTTGCACTCTACTGAGTGCTGATCTAGTGTTATTAGTGGGGTTGCTTGAAGGGGAACCCCACTATTGTTATTGTGATGAGTTTTTTCTGTAACATTTTTTCTCTTTTTTCACCTTGTGATGACAATAGCCTATACGTTGTATAATCGAAATGATTTGATTGGCTGAGCGAGGAAGGTGATGTATGATGATGTAAAACTTTATTTTACTACGTCACCATGTTTTCTCTGTACCATATAAATCCATGTATGATGGATGTCACCCACATGGTGAGTTTATGATCACTGATGTTGTAATGTTGAGATACATCATACATCACGTTCTTTGCTCAGCCAATCGAATCATTTCGATGTTACATCCAGGAAATAATGGTAACCATTACAATATCATCGGGGCAACCCCACTTTGCAATTGCATAATTCTATTTCTAGTTTTTACATACGGCCTAGCCTAGTTCATGTTTGACAAAGCTGCTGTCAGAGACTACAGTTCATTATTTCCTGCTATGGATATAGGCCAAATAACAGAACCTTATAGCCATTATGCCTCTCCTCAGACACTCTCTTCTACAGTATATGGCCCCTGTTCTATTAATTAAATGTTTTCCTTATTGGGCAAAGGGTGATGCAAATGAATGGGCTGCATGAATACATTCCCCTTGATTTAATAGACAATATATATTCTTTATTCATTGGATAGGCTGTGTCTCGCCATACACACATGCATAATTGCTATTCCTCATGCAGCATAATATCGGAGAGTAAATTTTAAATTCAGTTAGGGCCTTACACAATGAATACACACTTTTTCTTTTGATAGCCTTCCGTATCTTGTTTAATTTTCTGTCCTAGGAATTGTAGGTCTACTAATGAATCATGGGTATGGGGAGGAGTGGTGTGGTGCTTGTAATGGTGAAGAAATTGGGAGACTGATAGACCATATTGTGATATGGATTTTCGTTTAATCCCATTTCCACGGCAGGCGGACTAAATAATTTTCACCTCATAAAATAGATCTATAGGTAGAAAGTGCAGATAAAAAAGTTCTACTCGTTTTATCCTGCAGTATTTTTATAATCGGTCGTCAAAGACGGCACTGTTTTTTTCAAGGCGCACTCAGCGCGGAGTAATCTCTGCGAGGGGAGTGCTGCGGTTTTGGTCGCGGCGAAAGTAAAGCTATCGCCGAAACTTTTAAACACTGCGTGGACGTGGAGTTTAATAATGTTCCCGAGGATGCTGGTTTTCACGCAATGTGTTACGGTCGTTTTATTTGCAAAAGACGATTGGGTTTGGCCGAGAAACGCTGTGCACAGACGGAGGAGAGAGAAGAGCCAGAAGCAGTTGCTGGTCCGCCTGAGAGCAGCACCCCCGACGTAACCACTTCTGAAACCCCCCGAAAAAAACTTCGGTCTCGGACGGGTCTTCCCGTCCGCTCTGCTGGCCCTGTGCTTCCAGCCATCTGCATACTTTGTAAAAAAGTGGACAAATATATTACTATGGGAGGCAAACGGACGAAGGATCAACTTTCTCGAGCAGAAACACTGTCTGCAGGTAAGCCCCCTCCCCCTCTCTCTCTCTCTCACACACACACACACGCGCGCGCATTATGAGACAAAATAATAACAATAAGTTTTAGGTAGGAATGCTGGGAGGTCACACCTTTCAGCTTGCCATCAAGACGCCTTTGTTCACTGTTATTTACAGCCCTCTACCCACACACACACACACACACACACACACACACACACACACACACACACACACACACACACACACACACACACACACACACACACACACACACACACACAAATGACAGATGCTGTGACACTTTAATAAATGTTTCATACCATTTGCTGCAATAATTCTGACTTTCAGTGCATTAATTTGTAGTCATGTGCATTTTTGCCATATTCCAATTTAGGGGCGTGGTAACATTTTCATAGATTATCATCCATTTTGGGGTAGGATGTGTTGATGTTCTTTAATGCATTTCATTACACAGTAGGTTGAGAACATTTTTATGTATGAAACATAAGTTTTTGGCTAAATTTACTATGTGCATGTTACATTGTGCTGGATGACAATCACTTAAGGTGAAGCGTTTTTTTTAACAAATTTGCTATATTTCATGATCTAAATTCACATATGAGTAAACTATAGCACCAATAATTGTTTTAGATGTTAGGTATATGTATTTATGACATTTGGGAAAGATTTGGGGTTGCCAAAATCAATAGATCACATTTTACAAGCAAAAAGAGCAACATACGATTTTCGTTTTTTAGTTACAGACTTGTTGTACATATCTGGCTCCTGACAAAATACTGCAGGATATTATGAGTAGAACTTTTAACCCAATGTTCAGAAGGGTATGGTCTATGCAAAAATGCATTGCATTTGTAGTCCCCCTGACATGGGAACGGAATTCATTTTCTAAGCCTTAATCTGGAATCAGCACACGGCCTATGTGTGTTAATGGGAGAAAAACTAAGCCACTTGACTAAACCATGAGAAAGGTGAACAGCAAGACCAAATTCTTAGCCAGAAAAGTGTAGTTTCTGGATATGGTGGGCAAAATGGAGCCATCATCCAGCAGGAGGGCTCCCGCTGGATGATGGGTCAATACACTCACTGCTGAACATGGTCCATTACATCTGGAACAGCAGCACCCCTGAGTACCTTAACATTAATTTGTAGAAGAAGAAGAGTGGTGAGGTTAATTCCCATTGCACTGAAGCTAGCACAGTAGGCATGTACATTCCCAAGTTCAAAACAAATGAGGGAAAATTCTCATTTAGATATTGAAGCAGAAACTGTAACTTGTTATCCCTGAAGGGCACTAATGGTAATCTGTCTAAGAAAAAAGGTCAAATCATAGCTTTCAGAAATTGTTGCAGAATAGCATTGTCACTTTTAGTTGTTTTTTTTTTTTTTTTTTTTTTAGTATTTTATCTATATACAGTACCAATGTCCATTTGTTTAGCCAAAAGTAAGGTCCACAATGGTTGCTGATTGACTATGGTCAATTTGCTGGGGTCATTGGGTGCTCAAGTCAGGTAAAAAAAAAAAAAAAAAAAAAAAAATGCGTTAATGTACAGTACATATCACACTAATGCATTATAAAAATGTTTTACGGTGATAATTATACTATGATACTTGACAATCTGTGGTAGCTTCATACTTCATACTCAATACTTCACGCAATTATTCACACATTTCATGCTTTGTAAGGTGTGACTAAAAGTATTGTTTTATTTGTCTGTTTGTTTAAGGAAATAAGTAATCCAGAGTGCCTGGGTAGAAGCATCCTCGCTGAGCCAAGCTTGTGCCTGACCAGCTGCATAAAGGACTAGCTGACACAATCCATGCTGGTACCTGTGAGTGGGGAGGATGATGCTATTTCACTGGGTAAGTGCTTCTTTGCCATCAACACACTCCTTCTTTGGTGTTTCACTGAATAGGTCAGTCCATACCTCAGTTCCCCCCACATCTTCAACACTGGAGAGCTGGGTATCATAGGACTTATGGGGTTATTTTATTGACACAAAACGTATAAGCTCATTGT
Organism: Benthosema pterotum; assembly: GCA_039105355.1. Lineage (NCBI taxonomy): Eukaryota > Metazoa > Chordata > Actinopteri > Myctophiformes > Myctophidae > Benthosema > Benthosema pterotum. The sequence goes on along the minus strand of CM076968.1, from coordinate 25,495,242 downwards.
TACCAGTGACAAAGACTGTTTGCATCACTACTATTCACTGTTACCCCTTTTTGGGGGCCCTGAGTTTGAGCATCTTAGAGGTCATAAAGACACTCAAACTCAGGAGCCCGTCACTCCACTCGTCAACATATTCAATATTAATAACCAGACACTCCTGCTAGTATATTAATATAATGCTCCTGCTCTTGATTGAACAGCAGTGGTTCAGAAGGTAGTATATACCTGTACTGCATCTGGCCACTAGATGTCAGTGTTGACATGGCATGTCGTAGAATGAAATGGGTCATATCCAGATAGGGAGACTGCTGGGTGTCCATGAGAGTTGGGTTGAGCATGGGTGACTAAAATTGTGTGTAACATTGTGGTTAAGATGCTTGCCACGCCTCCAGAGACACACATGCCCTCGCTGTCTTGTTCAAAGCCTGCCTGAGGACTTCCTCCACTGTCTCTCCTACAATGTATCCCTTTCAGCTTTACTTCCATCTCCCCTATTACTACTGCTATTACTGTCAGCTATATTCAACTTGAAGTCTTGAGTTTTACTGTCCAGTGCAACAGTCCAGACGGGGACCAGGTGCAGAGTCCAAATTAAGTTTACAGTGTGTCACTATGGACAAGAGCATCTCCTATATTGTCTAAACCAAGCATTTTTTCCACTGTGTGGTTGGAGAGGATTAGGTGGTTTATTGTGTGTGTGTGTGTGTGTGTGTGTGTGTGTGTGTGTGTGTGTGTGTGTGTGTGTGTGTGTGTGTGTGTGTGTGTGTGTGTGTGTGTGTGTGTGTGTGTGTGTGTGTGTGTGTGTGTGTGTGTGTGTGTGTGACTTTGAGTTCTTGGTGTTTGTCATATGACTCTAGTTTCTGTTTTTGTTTGTACTGTTTGTTGGTTTTCATATTTTTTCTCACAACGGGATATCAAAGTGGAATTATAAACTGCAAGTAATTTAAATTATACTATCAATGACAAAAGTTAAATAAAATACTGTAGAATAAAACGAATAACTCAAAGTATGATGACTGAGCCTTTTGAATTAAATTACAGTCAGTGTTTCCACTAGTCCGTATAATTTTAAGTATGAACACAGAAGCTTTTCTGTATCAATGTTTGGACCAAGTTTGGGATTGTCCCAACTCAGGGCAGCCCTTAGAGCAATCACGCAGGACAACAGATGAACATTGTTCTAACTACAACCCCCTCACCAATCTATAGACAGCCAGCAGCCACCACACAACATACCACACATCAAAGCATATTCCCATTTCAAACTCAATCTGTATCTCATGTTCTAGCTCAAGTTTATCCATATGTGATAACGGGCTGCCAAGCTTTGTGAAACTTCAGTAGAGCAATGCAAAGTGTATTTTATTTTTATTCTAAAGAATTGTAATGGGTCCTTTGGGTGTGGGAGGATGGGCGTGTTTTTTTCTTCTTCATTCTTTCTTTCTTTTTTAACCAGTAAATCAGGATGAGGCCAAGACGTCTCACCACAAGAGCAACTAATGCTTGATTTGCGCTTCGTCATACGACGCACGCCAAAAATAACTACCCTGCAAGCTGAGAATGCGGAGATGGCACCTTTTGGTGTATCAATCGTTCTGTTCAAGAACTCATTATTGGATAGTACAAGAGCACATAGTACAAGAGTTATTAACTGCATAGGAATCAGTCATTCCAACAATGGAGAGGTTTGTGGTACGAAATATAAATCAATCAATGGGGTGATGGTATTCTAGTGTGGATGGACTCATAATTCTGTATAAAGATGACCCATTTAAATAGAATTTAGAGGATGTTAGTCATGACGCGCAGGGGGGCTCCTACTGTAGCTGCCTCCATAGCAGTCCAATAGACGACCCATTTCCAATAAGCCAGGAAGAGGGAGAGCTGGCCAGACAATACTTGGCTTGGTCCCAGTAGGAGATAAGAAATATGACTGGCTCCATCATAAATCTGATACAAAGTGCATTTCCTTACTTCTGGTAACTTTAATTATAAGTTAGTGGGCTATGAAGTGTAACTGTAAGTATACATTCTAAACTTCCTCCAATATCCTATTAAATGAGGATTCCTGGGCATGCAGGGAAGTCCTGAGTCATACATATTGCAGTCAGATAACTCACAAATAGATTGGAAACACTTTTTATATGGTGTAAAAGTGTCACAACATATTGCTATGCATTTGTACTGCTATACTAAACAAATTAGGTGTGTGTGTGTGTGTGTGTGTGTGTGTGTGTGTGTGTGTGTGTGTGTGTGTGTGTGTGTGTGTGTGTGTGTGTGTGTGTGTGTGTGGTGTGTGTGTGTGTGTGTGTGTGTGTGTGTGTGTGTGTGTGTGTGTGTGTGTGTGTGTGTGTGTGTGTGTGTGTGTGTGTGTGTGTGTGTGTGTGTGAGACAATCACATCATGAATGATTAATTAGTTGGGCCTAGATGGATTTAAGCTAAATTATGCGCAAATACTGTTCTCAATGTTTCTTTTTTTTCTTGGTCTCTATCGCTCTTGATCTCACATATTGTTGTTATTTCAAAGCTATTAATTTGCCAAAAATGTGTCTATCTTCCTTCCTGATGCCAGGGCACATTTAATCAGAATGGCTATGTATTATCATACAAACTAGAACCAAATGCACCATAAACCAGTTTCTCATCTCAAATGACATCAACAATCAGCTACAAACTCAACTGAAATTCATCAAAGTAAATGTAATTTTGTTTTGCATTCTTGAATGCTGCTTGTTTTGTTTGCCTGCCATATTGACTTTTTTAACATCAGTTGTCTTTATACTGAATTAAAATGCTTGACTTCAATGCTTCAAAATAGTGGACTTCGATGCAATGTGTGCATGTGCATGCACGCCTTCTGCTCTATCCATTGAGCTGTGCCTATATTTGTACCATACAGTTAGTTGTTCTCAACCTGTGCTGAGATCCCATCTAGACGATTCATCTTGTTTGGGCTAGGGGTCCCCAGATCACAGTGAAGTGACACCTTAAGGACTTCTAAAACTTTTGAATACCTAAAACAGTCCAGTAATGTATTCCTTACATCAGTGGAAGCAAGATGTCTCTCCACAAATAAAATATCCAGAAAACTTCCAGCAGTTTGGTTTGTTTTAAATGTTAGACAAAATGTGTATTATTTAGTTAGGGTTTTGATGTAAAATAAGTAAAACATAACGAATTAAAAATGTGCGTTCTCATACCAAAAACACATCTTGCATAGAAGCAGTAATGATTATAAAACAGAAAGGTAAAAGAGTGGTGTTGTGGCAATTAACCTCTTAATATGAGGGTGGCTTTAGTGACCAATACGGCATCTACGTATTTATGACTGTCCAGCGATGGTGACATCATCTGTGTATTACCACCTTCCTGTCTCCTGGTGTGGCCGTCTATCTGTATTCTTGGCACCTGGCCACGAAACACAGATTCTCAAATACACACACCCACATGTGCACGCTCGCTCACTCGCATGCACACACGCGCACACCAAGTTTACTCTCAATTTACACTGCCTTTTCATGTTGCAGTGGTAAGAAAATCTAGTCTGCATTTACTTGATAATTTGTATAATAGAAGTACTGTGCAAAGTATTAAAATGCATAAATGCACCAATCTGCATGTGTACTTTTTAGTGGTTGCCAGTTATGTAACAGATATGTTGTTATAACAACTTAAGCCCTATTTTATAATTTGTTAATTAATGTTCGATTTAATTTTTAAATCTTCATTCTCAGTACTTAAGTATAAGCATACAGTGGGGAGAAGTGTAACAGGCCAACATCATATACACCAAAGCCCACCCACACTCAATGAAGATTGGAGGAAGGTCTCAATAATGATTGGAGGAAGGCCTCAAAGATTTACATATAGTAAAGATGCAATTAAATCATATCAAATACATGATATTATTTAATCGGATTGTCCAAATATTGGACAATCCATGATTTAACTCCTTCAGAAGTATAGAAATGTTCTGTATGCAATTGATGATGCAATTGTATATTTTTAGCGTGGTTGATGCAATTGTATATTTTTAGCATTCAAGGATATACAGTTGTTTTATTATTGTAACTCTAAGCCTTACCCTACAGTATAACCCTGACCATGTTCATAAGAAACCTTGACGAATCTAGTTTTACTGTCTTTCTTGTAATCTGTTCTTCTCCTCTATTCCATTGTGAATTTATTTTCTTCTCTCCCTTGGTGGTTGTTTCTCTCCTTGTCTTTTTCAACTCTCTTACCTTCCTGTTTCGTTGTGTGTGTGTGTGTGTGTGTGTGTGTGTGTGTGTGTGTGTGTGTGTGTGTGTGTGTGTGTGTGTGTGTGTGTGTGTGTGTGTGTGTGTGTGTGTGTGTGTGTGTGTGTGTGTGTGTGTGTGCGTGTGCGCGTGCGCGTGTGCGTGCGTGCGTGTGTGTGTCTTCCCCTTTACTCTCTCACATTCTGTTCCATGCGGGGCTGCTACCGTGTGTACACGCACACATGTGTCTGTGCATGTTGTGTGGGAAGGTCATAGCAAACCCACTCTCACACCTCCTGTGCTCAATCACAGCTCCTTGGTCATCTAAGAAAAAACAAAAAACGACGGACTACAAGACGACGTGAAGTAGGAGATACAGTACATTTTTGACCTACGGTATAAGTGAAATATGCACGCACACACACCCGTGTGCACACCAAGCTCTGTGCGTGTGCGCGTGTTGGTTCCACAGAGCTCTCTGGGGGTTTAGACAGAAGAATAGAACGTTGGTGTAACGGTGTGAAACTGAGAAAGTGTGTGCTCCCTTCCTTCTGCCCCGTTCTCTCTCCCTTCCTCCTCCATCCAGTGGGACACAGGGGACCTTCATGTTTGTTGTGACAGTCTGTCTGTCCTGTTTGTCTCTTTGTGTCTTTGTCTGCCAGACCATCTGGAGGTACGTAGGTACACAGTCAAATAGGGATGTCCTGAATCCTGATACCTTTTTTTTCCCACTACGAGTACAAGTACTTCATTTTTAGTGCTCACCGATAATGAGTACCAATACAAGCAACAACTTTTTTTTTTTTTTGAGTAACCACTTATTTGACATCCTTCTATCCTTTTTATTTTCATTGTATTGCCTGGTACTTTTGCCTGGAAATTGTTCAATTACCACAATAATAGAGACTTCGAAATCCATTTGCGACTGAGATGGTCGCCGCAACGGTTTTATTACTGCCGCGACAGTTTTGCATAACAGTCACGAATGTTTTGTATAACATTCGGGACGATTTGCATAACAGCCGCAACGGGTTTCCATAACGGTGAACCGTTTTCCTACTAAACCAAACCCTAACACTAAACATAACCTCAGCAAACCTTCGCAACCATTATGCAAATGGTCACGGCTGTTAGGCAAAACCAAAGTGTTGTTATGCAAAACATTTGCGACTGTTCTGCAAAGCGGTTGCGACGGCTATGAAACTACTGCGACGGTTATAAAACCATCACGACACCCACAAATGGATTTCGCTCCTCCTGCAATGATTATAGTCTGAAATTATTTTGGGGAAAAAATTGAATAGTTCATCAGTCATCAGTTTATATAAGCCTGTAGCCTGGCAGCCTGTTTTGTTCATTTCAATTGTTGGGCCTCCCAATGTATTATTATTAATATTTTTATTTTATTTATTTTTAAATGTGGTAAAATGTTTTTTACAGCGCTGTATAGAGCCTTAATACCCATCGCAAATTACATCGCAATAAAGAAACGCCTCTATCCACTATTTCCGGTATTTCACATACTCACACAGTCGCAGTACTAATCACTGACATTTGTAGGCTCATGGATGGTGCTCATGTATGCCTGTACAATGCACAGACAGCACAGTAATTGGAGAATGTTCGCCTCAGATGTTTATCCTTTGGTAAAAATGTATAACATACCTGCACCTGAACACATGTATTTAAATACTAAATTGCAACAATTTGCGTCCCGTGGGAGCGCCGGGTTGGTCATGCACTTTTTGTTGCTGTCTGTGGGAGGTCCATGTGTTTCTTTGTTTACACTCCGGCTCCGGCTGTCACATATCGGCATTGTAACATTATTATGAGTCAGGCGCATGTACTGTGAACATTTTTGTTTTGAAATGGTTACAAGACAAGGAAATACATTTAATACAATAAAGGACACAGAGTTTAGAGGCTCTAGCATCACTCGCAAAGTGCAGGTATGTTAATTGTTTTACTATTAGAACAAGTGGGGAAGTTGGAGACTGAAGAGGAGAGGTGTTTTGGTTGTCAGATTTGTGAATATAGCTACAGCTGAAGATAACTGAACACATGACATGGTGAGAGTAGTTATTGTGTGTTTTGGACAAACTGTGTGTCAGCTGAAGCCTCTTATGCCAGTGTTTGTGTTGGAGCGCCTCAGTGTGGTGTAAGAGTTTATGTACAGCCACTTCCAGAGAGAGATGGGACACTAAACACTAAAAAAGTACTGTATTGTTTGTAAGCATGCATCACTCACTGTTTGTTTTGAAGTACAATAATAGTACTGTACCGAACTGTAATATACCAGGCTTTACTGTAGTGTAATGCAGCAATACTGCACTATAGCATATACTACACTGTACTGAACATACGGCACCATACAGTACTGTACAAGACACTGGCTGGATGTTTTGACGTTATAGTGAGACCGCCTGGAGGCCGTTCGAATTCTAGTCTCAACTCCTGTAGCTGAAATCTGCTCCGACCAGTGATGCATCTCTATTATGCACCTTAGCAATGCCTCAAATGGCTGTCTGTGCAGTCTAATTGCACAGAAGTAGGGATGGCTTTCTACAGCTTGTAGATGGATCCCATTGCATCTACCCACCATGCAGTCTCTGAATCCCATTGCCCCATAATTTGTGTTATAGTTTTCCGTGTTATTTCCGCCCATGTGTCTAATCTCAATCATTATGCACAATACAAGACTGTACATTTCAGAAATGGATTCTCCGGGTCAAAATACACAATGATCAACTGAAGAAAGTTTGGTAAAACTTTTTTATTGACTAATATAGGGGTTCCCCTGTTATTTCTGCCCCTTGTGTCAAACTATGTGTCTCCTTAATGATACACAATGCAAAAATGTCCCAAGAAAAAATGGATTCTATGTCAGAAATCATATTGGAGACAAAACTGAGAAAAGTTTGGCACATCCGGTAATCGGGTCGCCTTAGCTATTTCCCTGTCTATTGACATGTCCTGACATTTCGAATGAAAGTGTTTTAAATTAACACTTTGTATTCAGAATGACTAAATGTTATCAATATACTTTAATTCACATCTGAAACACTATCTATATGAGAGAGTGAATGGTAAGTTAATCATTCCATTCTCTGTCCTTCACTGAAAGGTACACATGATGAAAAGCACTATGTAGGGGTGAAATTAAAGGATTTTTCGTTTCTATTAATTCATATCTTCTCTGCATTCAATGTGTTGACCGCAGGGTTAAAACAGAGTGTTTGTTTGTGCGCTGGTAGATTTGGATATAGGTCAGGGTGTTGGCAGCATGGTGCAGTAGTGTGACTGACTGGCATTATCCACTTCATCAATGTGAAAAGTGAAAACAATGGGCACAATGTGTGTGTGCGTGCACATGCGCGCACACACACACATCAGCACCTCTTTGGTCACACAATTCCCAGAAACTGCCCGCCAGGCGACACACACGTGAACACAAACGCACATGCGAGCATGCAGGGGGCCTCCCCAGCAGAGAGGGGGTGTGTGTGTGTGTGTGTGTGTGTGTGTGTGTGTGTGTGTGTGTGTGTGTGTGTGTGTGTGTGTGTGTGTGTGTGTGTGTGGTGTGTGTGTGTGTGTGTGTGTGTGTGTGTGTGTGTGTGTGTGTGTGTGTGTGTGTGTGTGTGTGTGTGTGTGTGTGTGTGTGTGTGTGTGTGTGTGTGTGTGTGTGTGTGTGTGTGTGTGTGTGTGTGTGTGTGTGCGCGCGCGCGCGCGTGCGCAATTTAGCCTATCTCAACCAAAGTAACATAAAAATGCAGAGTGACAATGTAGTGCCTCTCAGTAAACTAGGATCACAAGGGCTCACCTGAGATATCTATATCTAGATATTGTCATCAAAAATTGTAATCTGTACATTTAAACTAAAAGACGCTAGGTACATTCATGAGTGAGTTATTTATATGCAAATCCTTACAAAAAGTGTGTTTTGTCTGTCCTTTTTTTTGCCAATTGATAGACACACACACACACACACACACACGCACACGCTTGAATACATACACAAATAGAGGCACATGCAAAACAGAAACATACTTATACTGATGCATTATTGCATGTTTATCCCATCCACCAGTCACTGCTGACAATTATCCCGGTTTTGGAATAATTACCAGATTTGCCCATTGTTCTATAGTAATTCAAACTGTCGTGTTTAACGTTCTCTGCCTTTCTGCTGCTAATTCATATCGACATGAAGTCATGCATGAATTTAAATCTTTTCATCACAAACTCGGCTGCAATTTTCAAACTAACAATTTTGAACAAAAATAATATAAATAATACAATTATAAAGCTTCACATTATTTTTTACATAGTGCAACAATACACCAATGACATCACTAGTTTTAATTTGATCAATGACAAAAGAACAAAAGAAAAATCAATAACACACACTGTAATAATATGGTCAGAGTTTGCCCACACTGTCTGCATATAACGCAGTATCAGTTACACAGTGCTTTGGGCAGGCCCGGATGTAACATTTCCCCATTGGGGTGGGCAGGTGAAGATGGTGGCTTCATCGAGGAAGCCGCACCCATACCATTTTCAGTTACATGACTTTTTATTAGGCAAGTAAGCATCAATAATATAAGTTGCAACAGGCAGGCAGCATGCATAAAGCTAAAGGTCTGACTCAGAGTTTTGAATGATGAAATAGTGTTGGCTTAGCGGTGCCACAATTGTAGGAAGTTAGTAGTGTAATTTTAAATATAAGCACTTTATTTGAAATATCTTTGAAATGTGGGTTGCTTGTATGCCCTAATGTTTGGTGGGGCAGTCAGGGCATTTAGGGGGGGGGGATCCGGCCCTGGCTTTGGGGCTGTGCCGCTGGGAGTAGTTCAGGTACCTTTGCTTAGATACACTTTGACAGAAATCCAGGGCTGGGATGTAAACTGCAACTTTCTGTTTCCCAGTAAACTTTTCCTACCCATTCGGCTTTGGACGCCTTTGTCTTGTCTGTCCAGTCCTCAAAGTAAGACTAAGAGACAGGATGACAAAGGAGTTCATGTACATGGATCCACATAACGGAATAGAGAAACACAGCATATGCAATGCCATATGGTGAAATCTACTCCACACACTCTCTCACACAAGCGCAAATGACCACAAATACAAACATGTTCACTGTGCACACAGCAACGACCACAGACTCGCACAGAACAGCACGTAATGTGAGCGCTAACACAAACATGCAAACAATCTATAGACAGACACACACACACACACACACACACACACACACACACACACACACACACACACACACACACACACACACACACACACACAGCATTGCATGTGTGCAAAATCACTAACAGCCGCATGGTGTACCCTCTCTGTCTCCATACACACACACACACACACATGCGCGCACACACACAAACACACATGATTTATACAGTTGTGGACAGAACATTTCATATGACAGCTAACACACACACACACACACACACACACACACACACACACACACACACACACACACACACACACTGCATACAGTCGTTATTAACATTTTCAGAATAGTTGCAGAGACCACAGAATCTTTTCCCAAGTCCTGTGGCTCTTTCTCTCTCGCGCCATCTTACCCCATTTCCTCTTTATCTCTCCCTTCCCGCTCTCTCTCCCACCCATGTTTCTATCTTTCTTCCTGCCTCCCCCTCCTCCTCCATGTCCCTCTGTCCTGCCTCCCCCTCCTCCTCCATGTCCCTCTGTCCTGCCTCCCTCTCCTCCTCCATGTCCCTCTGTCCTGCCTCCCCCTCCTCCTCCATGTCCCTCTGTCCTGCCTCCCCCTCCTCCTCCATGTCCCTCTGTCCTGCCTCCCCTCCTCCTCCATGTCCCTCTGTAGTCTGTCCTGCCTCCCCCTCCTCCTCCATGTCCCTCTGTCCTGCCTCCCCTCCTCCTCCATGTCCCTCTGTAGTCTGTCCTGCCTCCCCCTCCTCCTCCATGTCCCTCTGTCCTGCCTCCCCCTCCTCCTCCATGTCCCTCTGTCCTGCCGCCACCACCACCACCTTCTGTCATTCTCCATTCCTTCCTCAAATTCTCTGTCACTCACACAGCCCCTCTTTCTCTGCTGTTCTCGTGTGTGTGTGTGTGTGTGTGTGTGTGTGTGTGTGTGTGTGTGTGTGTGTGTGTGTGTGTGTGTGTGTGTGTGTGTGTGTGTGTGTGTGTGTGTGTGTGTTCAAAGGGTCTTTAATTGCATGAGGCAACATACATTTACATTGCCAAAGCAAACAAGACAAATGAGAACGGAATCGAAGTGTACAAAAAGTATCCTCCTGGTTGCGCTATACAGGCCATTATGAAAAAAGTACCATTTCTTCCAAAAATTAATTTAGCAAAAACCCACCTGTTGTTGGCAGTATCGATTAAGATTGTCTGCTAAATGCCTAAATTGTAAATTGATATTGTAACAGGTTTGGCATCAATGAAATTAATGGTTCCGGAAATTAGCTGGTAAAAGATAGACGGACACACACACACACACACACACACACACACACACACACACACACACACACACACACACACACACACACACACACACACACACACACACATGGATGAGTGGAGTTCATACTCTTCATGCCTTCAGTATACAATTTAACTAAAGTACATAAAAGGTAAATAAGTAAATAAATGTGCTGATGGTGAAAGAAATGCAAAATGCCACTCCTTTCCATCGCAGCATTCAGGAGAATGGATACAGTATATTAAACAAAAGTCTTCTGAACTTGTACACAGCATTTTGCATTGAACAAAAGCTAAAGGGTTCTGGGTTGCACCCCAAAAATAGCCCATCTAATTTCTTGTGAGCTTGTAAATCTATTTTTGATTTTTTTGCTTGATAAGATTCTTTTTGGATTTCAGCCCCTGCCCCTCTAACACTATGTGTGTCTCTGTTCGCCTCACTCAGACCTGCAACTCTTTGAAAAAGGGCCAAGATAGATAGAAGGCTACTGAGACTATAAAATTGGCATTTGTGCTTTGCCTGCAGTGTGTTGTAGTACTCTGCAGGGCAGTAGCATTTTGTGAAATTTGTTAGTTATTTTGGGAGGACATGGGAGTTATTTTTGCATGTAAATCCTACCTTGTTATAAGTGAGGATCTGTGACGGTAAACCACATTGGTACACAGGCCATGTGGACGCCGTGTCACTGTCGCCTGCCGTTCTAAATTTGTATTTTCAAAGGGTCAGAAATGACTAAATGTTACCATTATGCCAATTTAATTCACCTCTAAATCACAGTCTCTCTCTCTCTCTCTCAGCCAGCCACACTCAAAACAATCTACAGCACAACCAAGATTACTGGCCCAGAAAACTGAGGTGAAGTCTAGAACTAGCTAGGATATTGGCTATTTGTCATGCATGCCCTATTCCGTTTTTGTGTACACCCTGTAGCCTATACAGCTAACCAAATAGCTTGTGTTGGTACTCATAGGCCTCTGGAGACATGATTCTTGAAACAACTTGACATCCATTGTATAACAGTTTCCTGCGCCAGTCCAAAGGATCGCAACACGTTGCATTACGACACTAAATCACTCTTAATTCTGCTTATGTACAATGCTTTAAACATGGTTTAAAGTTAACAAATAAATCCACATTTCTAGCTGAAATGACCCACCTACCACATCACAATAATGCACAAACGTTTTCTCCCCATCAATGTGTGCAGTAAGTCACTTGTATTTCTCCAAAGGATTCTCAAAGTACTATAGCTATTCTCACTGTACTCTGCTTCTTTATTTCAGTAATGACAAAGCCTTTGAAATCTTTAAATGATTTTGGAACATTTTTCAAAATCTCGTTTTTATGTTTTGTCTGTTACATGACATGCCCAAAACAGGGATCCCAGTGTTTAATGCTCCAAGGAGAGATTCGGATATGTATTTTGTTTGCTGCAATGTTGTACAGAATACCTGTAGCTTTAAAGTAACATTTGGGGGAATATTAGGAAGGGTTCATTTGGTCACTCATGTACCTGCATTTTGGGAGTGGCAGTGTTTGTCACTTTAAACAGGGTAGCAGGGCTTTCTCAGGCTCATCCAGTGCTGCTTAAAGTGAAAATCGACACAAAACCCAGAAGGGTTTCTCTCAAAAAGTGACTTTAAAATACGTTATCATTATCCCCCTCGACATGTAAATCATGCTGTCTGTCCTCTACCACACTCCAAACAACGGGAGGTTTATAACTCTGGGATTGAAAGTACACAGTAGCAAAATACACGGTACTTAGCGAGATATGAAATGACTGGCTGTACTTCAGGACTGTTCTGTCAGGAATAAAGAGAGCTGCACTGTTGGTCTAGGTGATTTTATGAGTCTGAGGTTGTTTTAGGATCAGATCAGTTATACGGCACTTCATCAGTGGTGGAGAAACTACTCACATGATGCTGCAATGTAGAAATATTCTGTTTTGTGTAAAAGTCCGGAAGTACAAAACTATATTTGTATCTGTACATGTACTAAAAGTACCAACTGTAGAAAGTACTTGTTATGCCCCATGTCCCATTTCACAAGATTTAAAATGTATAAATTGTATTCAAATCTTTTGAAATGAGCAAATCTGCAACGTACAAGCACACAATGTGTCACACCAAGCCACATTGTGAGCTTGTAGATCGGCTATTTTCAAATGTTCAAAATTGATATTCTGTAGGGCTGACAATTAGGAAGTCCACAACGGACATACTTTTGGATTACGCCCTCCCTCAGTATTCCACAAAGTATAAAAAAAAAAGCTTCAAAATTGGACTTGAGTAAAAACACTTAGTTCCTTCACAACACTTTACTTCCTCATATGATGTTGTCGCTTGCCATAAATACTGAGAAGAACAAGTTTTACAAAAGGAAAATACATTTATTTACTGGTGCGTAAAATTAATTTTCAATACAAGCAATTTTCATTGCATCAAGTGTATACAGTCGGGAAAATACAAAACATTTCTTAGTTATGAGATTTATTTTCTTTTTCTTTTTTTGAAAGATTACTTGAATCAACATGATGATTATGGCGTTTTGATTCTAAATCACTGCTAACCACACCAGTCCCAAACCACACCAGCCCAAAGAGTGCGATCCCAGAAAATATAGACTGGTAAAGTAGGCTGTGGCAGCTAAATGCTACTTGTGTCTAAATGAGTGGATAGAGGGCATCCAAGGGTTGCATTGTTTTCACACTTAGGAATTTGAGTGCAGTGGAGTTAAAAAAAAAAAAAAATGTTACGTAATAATTTGTGGTTGGTGAAAGTGCAGGAGGCTGTTCACTTTCAACAGCAGTGCTGTCCAAGCAGCAATACCGGAAGGCTGAATGAATGTATGTTGGATTTCATTGCAACCCAATGCTGCTATGACGCTTAGCCGATTTGTGCTAATTAACACACCTTCCGTCATGCGGATAGGCTTGAATCTGGTTGTTCCTACTAATGTTGTTCACCACAACCCTAAAATGACTCATAATGCAGTACACAAATGATTAGTAGATTGACATTTGCTATAGACTCCACTCTTCTCGTTCGACTAGGTCACTGCTTCTGATTCAATATGTTACCATTGAGTTGGGGAGCTTCAGACTCAGTTGGCTGGAGGAGGAATTATTTTGAACGTGTTTGTCCCCAGAGTGAAAGGTCACAAACCACAGAGCTAAATCACCCCCTACTGATCCACAACGAAAACAACAACAGCAGCCATGGAAGCCACAGGAGTAGAGGGCAAAATAACACTTAGGCCCACTTTTTCCCTCCTTGCTGTATTATTGACTTTTCACAAAGATATAAACGGAACAGCACATCACTATCAACACAACAAAGTACAGATAAAAAATTAATAATAATCCAGCATTTTGCCAGTCCTTCCCAAGCTCATGCTCTTTGACCGTATTCCAACCTGTCTATAACAAAAATGCATTCATGTGCTTTTTGGCGTTCTGCTTCAAGAAAAACTATAATGAAGTTCAAATGAACTTCTCTCATCGCAACAGCATCCATGCTATCAAGATTCATTTCTCTAACCCTGCCGCATAAACATTCTCCTAAAATAGCTGCATCTCTTTAGAATTAGTGAAGATATGCGTGTGATCATCCCTGCAGAAAGTGTCTGCCTTTGTTTTAAAAAATAAATGCAGGTAACTTTCTGCAAAAAATGGGTCAGATGAGTAGAATGCTTGTGTTTGTGGATACTGTAATGTATTATTGTGTTTGATACCAATAATACTTATTTCAATCTTAATTAATTACAATGTCCACAGCATTACCTTTGGTTATCTGTCCTACATGCATATATTCAGCATACGAAACATTATTGATGCCTCATACCCCATGGGGTGTGAAGAGCACCCATTAAATGTAAAAAAACAAAAAACAAATTTGTAGTCCCTTTCTAGATGGAAAGGTTTAATCCAAATATCAATTGGTCCTGCACTAAGATGTTAATAAACTTGCATGCAACTTGCATGTTGTACCAAATGGATTCTTCACCACACCCATTAACACTGGGAATGTCTCTGAAATTTCAGACCTATGCGAAATGATTGTTTTCCACAAAACTCTTGGGATACACTGTAGGACAGGCAGCGGTTCTTGAAAATAACCAATCTAATTCTACATCTGTTTTTGAAGACACTTTCTTTTACATGAATCTTCTCTTTCCGCCCAGGTCTGGCACCAAACATTATTTTTTAAATATAATGGGGGTGGGTCTGTGGCCAAATACTGTACCTGTATCAATATGTGGGTGCCTGACAGAACTATACTGATTTAGAACACATTTGTAGAAGCCACCTCAGGTGTTAATGGGTTGTATCTAGGATTATTACGGTCCATTCGTAAATCGATTGTAATTGATTCAAACTAAATTATAAAATTCTACATTATAATTAAGTTTCTAAGTTTCTACTCTATTGAAAATATTGGATAATAAAATGATTCTGTCATTGTCTGGAAATTTATATTGTATTTAAAAATGGTATTGTGAACCTGGTGTTGTGATTTGAATTGTCTCGTGAGCAGAGTGAATCATTACATGCTACAGATATCAAAATACATTCAGTCCTTAAGGCAGTAATGCCAAGCAGAGTTTTAAAACATTTAGAAATCTCTGGCAGTGCAGTACATTGATCAGTATCGCCACTTTGTTTTCTAGCTTTAATGAATACAATACTGAAGTGTACGCAATTCCTTCTTTGTCGCTGCCATCTTTATGGCATTCAAATTGGACTACAATTGAATGCCTTTGTTGAGGCAGATGGGTTTCTTGTAAAATACTTTTAATTTAACCAGGACTTTGCTTCTTTTAACCAGATTATTCTTTCAGTTTTTTTTTCATTGACAACTACAGCATTTAATATTATGTGACATTTAAATTACCCAATCCCGCATTGCATTCATAAATCTCAAGAGCATCTGGACAGCATATGCTAAATAAAGAAGAAGGCTCCCAGGTTAAGTTGATTCCTCAGCAACCTAGTGTCCGTTGGCAGGCAGTGGGGAACGCTTCCCATCAGATCCCCCTCCTTTATTGTCATCTGCCTCATACTTTTGGACACCATGTGTATTGTGTTTAGTGGCGACCAATGTTATGGCATTGTCCTTCAGTCACAACCTTTAGAGTTTAGATCCAATGGAAACAAGCCTCCTGTGGATTTTGGTGTCATCATTTTAGCATAACTAACACTCCTGCTAATAATGTATTCAATCAATAAATCAACGCCTTTTAATTGGCTTTGAGTGATCGGGAAGGTCCTTTTTTCCATGGATTCCATCAAATTATTTCCGAAGTAGGCTTAATAAATAGCCGTTATTATTCTGCTATAACCATGCAGAACTGACACATCCAGAAAAGGTACACTGTCGGTGGGGTATTCACTTATTGATTCTATCCTATTGATGAAGGGACTTTGTGTACTGTAAACAGAAAGATAATGAACCGAGTAAATTGAAATTGCAAATGACATTTATACATTTCAAAATGATCAAAGTATTCTGAGGCACCCTCTGCTCATAATTCCACATTAGTAATTCCACATTAGTCCGACAACGTGGCTTGGCGTGTGGTTAGGATTAGGGTTCTCCGATCCCCATGGCCGGGTCATACCAAAGACTCGGTGCCTCCTTGCTTGGCACTCGGCATCAAGGCTTTGGATTGGGGAAAGTCCCTGCGACATAACCAGCATCTTGTCCATGGGGTGTACTCGTAAATCAAACCGCCTCACGCTACAGAAACTGGAGATGGGCTCCTGCCCTTTGTGGGCCTCATGGTTTCCTTAAGGACAAGGACTGGGCAATTCCATGAAAAAATAATAATGGTTCATTCATTCCTATTGGAGCAAACGTTTGTAATAATTGATTTAAAGACGTATTGCCTAGCCATAGCCTCAGGACCACATAACACTTCCAAGCACCACCATCCAAACGGTTATCGTCCCCAATCCGTCTTGATCTCTGGCCAAGTGTTAGAGTGTCTGAGGCTGATAGCATTGACTTTAGGAATCACTCCATCTTTCTTCAGAGGTTCCCACACGCACACCACAAAAGAAAAGAAGGGGGAAAAAAACATCTTACACACGCCAAAAAAAAAAATGTGTTCACACACATACACACCACAAAAAGGACAAATAAGCCACCATACCCTCTGCTTTGTACACAATCCAACATCTCTCTTGTTTTCCCTCTCGCTTTCTCTGTCCCTCCCTCCCTTTTTTTCTCAGACTGGTTTTGTTTGCCGTCTGTCTCTTGTTCAGAAACACTTGACTGATGGGAGAAGATACTGGCTGCTGGCGGAAATGTACCGCAGTCTGAGAACAGTTTACAGAAACGTTGTTATTATTGCCAGTGCTGAGAAACGGAGACAAAAAATCAAATGTAGGAATAAAATAAGATTGGTGAAAATGCTCAGACTAAACAGGCGTGGCTCCTGTGGAGAAACAAAGGCTGTGTACGTGAAATACTGCACTATGTTGTGATGTGTTTGCATGCGTGCTAATGTGTTAAACACTGACTGTGGTGTTTTTCAATAAGGAACGGATCTGGGTCTCATTAAACTTAACACATAAGGTACATCAGTACAGCACATTACAGCTTAAACGTGTTACAATTTGGGACAATGGAGATTTGGATTTGCATGAATACGTAAATGTGTCTGCTGTGCAGCTTTTCATCTGAATCTACTGTAATTCGGATGTATAACCCCTCACATTTCTGAGATCAACTGGCAGAGGTTTGACAGTGCTTTCTCAGTGTCTCAGCCCATTTGTGCACTGACCACATAGTTGCAACATTAAAGACTGGGGGTGCCGTGATTTTTGTATTTTTTCCAATTTTGTACATGTTTAAGAGGTGACAGTATGTAAATAGACCCCTTGGTGTGTTTTTTATGTGCAATGATGTCTTCCCTTTGTATTTAGGGTTTCTTCCTGGGGGCTGAACCTTTCCAGTCAAACATGTCAATGAAAAAAACTTCAATATAGTGACATCATGAGCTCAGCCCCTCCCCTAACTCCTCCCCCTTTATCATGCAACTAAAGCTGTGGGTGTGGCTTCAGTTCAGGTGGATCTCCACCCATCACCACCCACCAGGCAAACCAGGCATACTTAATGAACTGGCTGGGTGGAATCATAAAAATGACAGTTTAACAAACACTGTACACTTTTTGGGAAAAAATCTTACTTTTCATATAACATTAATACCTGATGATCATGTTTTAGGATAGAAAAAATTCACGGCACTCCATCTTTAAAGACTAGAAAAGGATGCTTCTCAAAGAGTTGGTCTTTGCTACGCTTATAGGGGCTTATCCAGGCTGTGTCTATCATATGTTGCAGGTGGAAGGACATATAGACGTTACAGGGGTATATTATAATAATGGGTCAAGTTTAATGCATTTGTGGTCAACCATATTGCAGAATAGAATGCACTTTTTATATGCAATTTGTAGTAGTTGCCATGAAATTCCAACTTTTAAAATGAATTCACATCATTTGGAGGCCTCAATAGCACAATGATGCTTATGGTGAAATAAACACCTTTAATTTGGAGCTTCAGTCCAGTGTGTAGACCTTATCTTCCTCAATGGCACAATGTCAATCATATTTTGTACAGGCACCCACAAAGTTTAGAAGATTCCATGTTTCAGAAGATTAGAAAATGTTATATGCCATTCAACAGAATATGAAAATAAAAATAATGAATAATCTGAATGATAAATTGTTATCAAATTCCTCCAGATATTTTGGACGCTTTTAGGCAGAAAATGCTAAATGCGTTGACAAGTGAAATCAAATCCCGTCTGTGGCAGGTGTTGTGGCTGGTAAAGATCTGCCGTGGCAGTTATAAAGCCGCCGCGGCAGTTTTGTAACTGTCACGGCAGTTTTACTAACTGGCAGATTTATATACTGCGACTGCCGTAATCAGGAATTGATTTCCCGACTGCGGCACTATCCTGGACTATCCTGGGCTGAAGTGTGATCCTTTAAGTTGGCCTATTGGGAGCTTGTATGCAAAGTTTGACATTGATCTAGGTAGGTCTATGTTTAACTGCGCACACAGACACAGTGGGTCATGGGAAATCACATAAGTCTTAAGCTTGGCCTGGCAAATGCTTGGCCTTAGAAATACAACTACATTGAAAGGATTGGGTCTGGATTGTTTGTTGTTTGGTCTTCAAAGACTGATTATTGAAATATGGAAGTCTTATGGCGAGTAAGCACAGTTTCCCTGTATTTATTTAGAAGTACGCCACGTGCCCACGTGTGCTCATGTCTAACATAACGCATCCGTTTTGTTGATTCTCTGTGGATATTGTGTCCAAGTCATACATACAGTACATTTACACAAACCATACATTTTGAACTAGGACAGACAGCAATGTGTATTTAACTGACCAGGTTGTGCTTTGTAATTTGTCCATCTCAAAGAGGGCGATAAAAGGAGAGAGCAGGAGAAGAGCAATGATCGGCTGACTTAGGGAAGCTAAACAGGAGAGGGATCAATCTGTGCTCAGCACAGTTATACAAGTCACAGAGGGAAAAGTCATTCATGTCTCGCAGTGACAGCACTGTTGTAAACAGCACTTTAGAGTCATGAGATGGCCAATGGAGCTGCGCACAAAGATGCGAGCACAAAATCATTTGAATTGTTCTTATTTACATAATGCTCAAAGTGCACGAAGAAATGTCGACATGGAATTTTCTAAATTGTAATGCAAGATTTAACAGTGTAGTGTAGTTTACTCAGTAGAGATTTTTGTATGAGGCCATGACCCTGGTGTGTGTCAGCAGTCTGGCATGGTGATATCTTGCAGCAACGCATAGTTCAACCCCACGCAGTTCACTGATGATAAACGTCTCTCATGCAGTGGTGGCAATGCTGGGCTGGGTTACTAGTTTAGCTGGATAGCTGCCGACTAATTAGTGAGTTCATAAGCAACCTGTAATTATTTGTTGGCTAAAAACATGATCCTTGGGGCACTTGGGTGGCGCAGTGGTGAAGTGCCTGTCCACCACCGCCGAGGTTGTGGGTTCGAATCCACCGAGGTCTATGTATTTTAGAACAGAGGAGTCTGTTTAAAAAAACAAATTAACAAGACTAAAAGGAGGTTGTTTGTTCGGAAGTTGTCGGTGAACATACAGTATATTCTGTATGTATAATTGAAGGGGTAATAAAATTAAATAAGTCACTGTAGTTTAACGGTTTCGCATTATGTCTGTAAAGGACACATTTATTTCCTTTTTGAGATTTTTTTAAGGTATAGTAAGTGATTTCACTTAATTCGCTTAATTTAAGTGTGGTGACCATATAAGGAGTTTCTCCTTGTCCCTAGTGAGCCCCTGGAGTCAAAAAACCCTAGTTTAAGTTTGGATGAAAGCCTTTCTTCCAATCAGGATGAGAGGGACCTTCCTCCAATCAGGATCGAGTGGGGGTTGGCCTTGATTTACATGATGTTGGCCCCACTGTAGAGTGTGTGCATGTGCACATCTTGCTACTGGGTGAGTTTTCACCCAAGTCACCCAAATCACTTACTATACATTTAAACCTTCTGTTGCGTTGTAGTATAACCTGCTTATTTATAGTTAAAATCACTTTGCTATGGTATTTGATGTTGTGTATTTTCAAACGCACGCACGCACGCACGCACGCACGCACGCACACACACGCACACACACACACACACACACACACACACACTACCTGGGGACCAGTCCAACCACAGCCTGCTACTGTCTGTCACACTAAGAAGAAGTGACACATAACAATTTAAACCAGTCTATGTGAAATGTAGCCTATGGTCAGAAGAATATGGCTTATACAATTCCTCCACCCCTAAGTATATAGAATGTCAGTGATATAGTTCAAAAATTGCACAGGGCATCTGACTGCCTGCCACATACCAATGTGAGAGAAATTATGTGTGGAACGGAGGCAATAAGGTGCCTTGGATCAGAAATTGACAGGGCTTTTGAACTCCCTGTGTGCAACTTATGCTTTAGTGCTATTGAGTGCAACTTATGCTTTAGTGCTGTTGAAAATAGTATCATCATCAGTGTCATGAAAGTGATATTATTAAGGGAGGAAGGCTTTATTATTCATCAGAGTTGGTTCTTTTTGGGGACAAAAATCATTAGTTATTATGATGACAGAGGCCGAATAGCTGCTGCAGCCTGGAGTGGGCCATGGCCATCCCGGAGAGTTTCTTCACAAATCTTGGGATGTTTTTACAAATGACTACGTGGATAAGGACAACAGCAAGAACTACTGAAATTACTTGCACAAGCAGATCATGCAAGTCACTGTTATCCCTCGGTGGTGGGCGGAGTCTGCGAATCAGAAATTAACCCTA
Organism: Benthosema pterotum; assembly: GCA_039105355.1. NCBI lineage: Eukaryota > Metazoa > Chordata > Actinopteri > Myctophiformes > Myctophidae > Benthosema > Benthosema pterotum. The sequence goes on along the minus strand of CM076968.1, from coordinate 25,474,159 downwards.
ACAAGCTCTTATTCCTCTGAAATAATTACGTCACACTTCCTCCCCCAAACCAATTACTCTGAAAATCTTGAAAGACAAGCTTTTTTTTTAGTTTTACTCATCACATGGTTATTTTTATTAAATGTTTACGTATACAGTATTTGGCGTTATTTGCGCCACAGACAGAGCAACATACAGTAACTTTAAAGATTTTCCAACAACGGGTCTACTTAGGGGGCCTCAGGGCCTGTAGGCAATTTTGCGGCTCTTCAGCACCGACCACCTGTGCCTCTTCATGTAGTAGCACAAGGGGAAGTATGGGTTGTAATGCATTCCCTCCCTCGCCTCAACGCCGGCAGGAGGGTCACAGTACCCAGTCAACAGACTGAATACATAGTTCTCATCACCGTGTCCTGTGTTGACGATGTAGCTGAGGTCGGGGGGGAAGGGCTCCGTTGTTTGCCGCGCGGGCAGCCTCAGCGTTGGGGTAGAGTTTGGGAAAGTAGTCCGACAGCTTCCCTGGTCGAGTGAACATCTCACCACTTTCATCTGGCCCGCCCAAAACCTCCACCTCCTCGGCGATGGCCTTGACCTCAGCCTCTGTGTGCAACACTCCGACGAGGTTTCTGAAGGCATGCTGAACACACCTGCTTGTACACTGCGTATCCACGACGTACACTAGCATGGTCCAGTGAAGACAGATGGTCTCCATGACTCCAGGGGTATGAGGGCGGATGGAGCTCCAGATCTGAGGCTTTGATGGACTGGTGGAGCGTGAGGGTGAGCCCGCCCCTCCGGCTGTGATCACCCAGTGTCGTCAGGGCCACCTTCTTATTGAGTGGCAGGCTGGCGAAGGACATTTTGCCTTGGGGTTGTGGATGGTCTTAGAGATGTTCAGGAGAGCTCTCCCACTCTCCAATAAAGATAGAGCTCTCAGCGGCGCCATCTTGTCTGGCTCCCTCTCGGCTGTCTCCCACTCTCTCTAAAGGGACAATCTTTAAAGGAGAATTCCACACCAAAACACATTGGGCATCAATCTACCTTGATGCCAGTGACGTATATAGTGTTTGTCACAGCCCCCTTTTCTACAATTGCCTTGCCTTATATACTGTCTAGTTCAAATGTGGGTGACAAGGGTCCACAGTTGTGAAGCCAGGAGCTGTTGTTGAGGAAATGCTCTGTGTCTGGTTGGCACACTGCGTAATGTTGCCTGTACTGTACATCTGACATACCTTCAGATGTGGGTGACCTGGTATCACCGTTGTTGATGTGAACAGGAGTTGGTGGTGGTGAGCTTTCTCAATTTTGGGCTTTCACACGGATACTGGATGTTTTTTTTTCTAGGCTTAAACATGTTGATTATTAATGATTATTATCATACACTAGATATTTTAGTAAATCTCTATGGGGAAAATTAATTGGATTTTTCATTGGAACCAGAAAACAATGCCCACCACTATGACCACAGAGTCTGGAAATACTGTACATGGAACACAGAAGCTAGCATCTGTTGGTATTTCCTTTCACAAATAAATAAATAAAATCCTTCCATTACATTTGTTTATGTCCATTTAAAGCAGCAAGCTTTATTCATGGTAGATCACAGGTACTTTGATTTATATAAAAAGGACGCCTTCACATACCCTTTATCACTTGCTCATGATCAGAGCTTCAGTGCACCAGGCTGTATGACAGAAGCATTTGAAAATTGCGGAATACACCAGTCTAGAAATGTGAGACTAGATTTAGTGTGAAGTGATTATAAATTGTGAATTAACCTTGTCTAAGTACCTGTCATGAGATTACAGAGTGTATGTGAATATATAGTTACAGAATGAATAGCGTGAATATGCTGCGATTCGGAAAGACCAAGATTAGGGTTTTGAGAATTCCAGCACATATTTGTGGCCTTAATTGCGATGATGAAATTAAGAATTCCTGTCTAATCACCTACTAGTCCCACATTTAAAGAACTGATATGATGTACGAGCCAAAATTACATCCTGTTACCGCCCCTAGCCATCCTGTTAGCTTAGTGCCACATGAAAATTCCTGAAAGCAATACACACAACCAACAGACCTGTCTAATTATCTATCAGTGACACATTTAACGATAAGTAAAGACATATGTCATAGTCATAAGGCAATGTCAGCATGTCATTACCGTATGCCACATACTTACATGAAATAGGTGCAATTTAAGGCAAAAATGTCAAAGGTCATAAAAAATAAGTTTAGTGCGTTGGGAATGCCTGCATGACTTTCCAGCCCTTTGTAAGTGTTGAGATTCTACAGTGTGTAATTGGGGGCATCCTGCAGTGCCACAATGGTCAGAAAAAAGCCCAGATTGGGGCTTTGAGAAATCTTCTCTAGTTTGTTTGTGAATAAAATGCACAACAAACAATTACACAGGATCTTGGAGGTACATACCACATACCCAGACACATCTACTATGTCTATGTGAACAGCGGCATACTGTACAAATGTTAATTTAGAAGAATATGAAGATGCTGGCTTCATGTATTCTAGTACTCCCTCGAATTCCCTTTTTTAATTTCTTCAAAAGTTTTGGAGCGGTGAGCCGCAGCTATGTCCCGCTCGAAAATCGCCTGTAGTCGGCCTATACTGTAAGTAACGGCACAATAGTATGATATAATTAGACTTATACAGGCGATGGGGTGGTACAGTGGTAAAGTCCCTGCCCACCACCGTGGAGGCTGGTGTTTTGAATCCACCTCGGTGCTTCCAGCTATGTTGAGCATCTACAACATGTGTTCTAAAACGTTTTTATGCCAACCCCATAAGGGCTATTTTTTATGACCCAAAACTTTCAAGTTGAGTATATTTTAAATACAATCATACATGGTTGGTCTGATGTATGAATATTCCTACTGATTTGTAATTTGCTACAAACTAAAGTTCTCAAATTCATCTTCACTGACCATCCATGACCATCATGGCTGCCACGGGAACCGAAGTGAATGTCACATGGTGACTTGTGTCCTATATTGAATGCAGTTTGTTGCCAATTTGGTTGGGCTTAATTTTCTTTCCTACCACCTGCAAACAATGCAATTTACACAGGGACCCTTCCAGTGCAATTTTACTATGCGAATACATGATAAAGAAAAAAGAAGATGGTGCACGGGGGCGTGGCGCAGGCTCCTGTGGGAGGTTTGCACATGCTCAGTGTAAACAGGAACTGCGATGATGGAATGTTCCGGCAGAGACGCTTGATAGAAGTCCCATAGCTTGTGATGTAAATAATGAGATCCAGAGTAGTTGTGAATTAAACAGCATCACTCTTCCCCTTTCAAATGTGTTATATCATCCATCCACTGTTTGAATGAACAGTATCCATGTGTCTTTGTCATTTCAAAAAATAAAAGTTGAACACATGTACTGTCTGTAATTAAAGCAAGCATCACAAACATGGACAATCTACAAAATAAAAATGTACAAAACATTTCCATTTAGTAAATGTACTTGTCTGTCTAACTTGTCTGTTATAAACAGCTTTTTCCCTCCACACAGACATAATGTACATACTGTACAATGACATACTGTAATATTTAAACTAAAGACAGAAGCATTATAGTATTACCTTTTTATATTTTTTCAGCATCGAGCATGTGCAAACCTCCAGCAGGAGCTTGCGCCACGCCCCCTTGCACCATCCTCTTTTTCTTTATCATAGATGGGAATGAGGATGCAAAATGGAAACCAAATGAAGCAGCCATTGTTACCATGTGTTTTGCCCTCTTATTTGTGTTTATAGACCAACTGAGGACACATCCCATAACCTTGAGGGTCAATTGCTCTGCAGTTGGCCTAATATAACTTCATCACTCAGCGACTCAGTCAGGTTTTTTGGGCTGGGCCCGATGGTGCAGTCTAGCCAAAAAGTAATGATGATAGGGATGACAGTATACTGTCAGTTTACTGTCGTCATGACATGGCGCTAATCTCTTGATAACTCCATGCTTTAGCATAATGAGTAATGACACAGTCCACAGACAGCCTCTAATTAGAGAGGTTTTTGGTTAGCCAGGCCTGTCTGCTTGCCTGCCTGCGTGTCTGTCTGTAGCCATGTGTTAGCCAAACTACTGATCACACACAGATACAGTACAATCACACAGTAAGTGTGAGGAGTTTTTGTTTTTGTTTTAAAGCATGCATGTTTTCATGAGAGTGTCATCAGAAATACCAAATACAGTTTTCTCTTTATGAGATTTAACGTTTATAGTACATGACAATGGGAAACACTATACTCAATAGCTTGATTTAATTAACGTTTTACCTTTATGCACCACAGCAAGACTTTGATTATTTCTTCCTTGATCTCCCTGTTCTCAGAATACAACTGTGCTGTTGGAAATGCGCTCCATATAGACAGACTGCTACAGGTACCAATTCTACCATAGCTCTTCTGCTAGCTCTTTAAGCTGTTAAAACATCTGTCATATTAGATTTCAAAAACATGAATAGAGTGCAAAGTGCGTGCGTGTGTGTGTGTGTGTGTGTGTGTGCGTGTGTAAATTGCTAGGCTTACAGTAGTGGAGCGGTTTAGCTCTCTTATTAGGGCAGATTGTTCACTTTTTGAGAAAAGCGTGAAAATTGGTACACGCATATCCAAAGACATTTAAAAAATATTTGGATGTGGAGGCATCTTGAATTCCAAGATGGTGGCCCCAAAATCCAAGATGTCTGCCCAGAAATGTGGTTTTTCCTTCATAACTTGAAATGCATTGATTTTACGCCCATAAATGTATTGAACGTTAATACGAAGTTGGCCATTACGGACGATTTGGTACCAAGTACGTGTCTGTATCTCCTACGGTTCTTGAGATACAGCATATAGGTACTTTCACAGATTGAGGAGAGCAAGACATTTGTAACATTGATTCTTAAGTCAATCAAATGGTCATACAGACATGAAAATTGGTACACACACTCTGCAAACCCCACTATTTCTAAAAGTACTGCATGCCCTGCAAAATTCCAAGATGGCAGCCCCCAAAATCCAAGATGTCTGTCCAAAAATGTGTTTTTTCCTTCATAACTCGAAATACGAAGATCTTAAGCCCCATAGATGTATTGAACGTTAATATAAAGTTGGGCATTATGGACATTTTGATACCAAGTACATGTCTCTATGTACTACGGTTCTTGAGTTACAACATATCCGTATTCATGAGGCACCAAAAGTGTAACATTTTGGCACATTTCACTATTTAACTCAAAGATCCCTTAATCACTTTCAGGAATCATTTTCAGGAAATGGACCTACATGTATCTGCTATCATAAACCACTTCAAGTTTCTCAATTGATGAAACGGGTCAGGAGTTATTAAACCGATCGTAAAGGGCTGTTTCAGTGCTAAATTTGCTGCGTATAGTTAGCGAACATAAGCCACCCAGAAATGTCTGTCTGTGCATCTGCCCTTCACAATAAGTGTATATCTGAAGCGGACGCACCAAGTGCAGCATGTGTCCTAGTATAATGGTATAATATGCTAATAGGCGTAATAGTGTAATATATGCAATAGTGTAATAGTGCTAATAGTGTAATATATGCAATAGCGGTATACTGTAATAGGGTAATATATGTAATAGTGTCATAGTGTAACATGTGTAATAGTGCATTAGGGTAATATGTGTAATAGGGCAATATGTGTAATAGTGTCATAGTGTAACATGTGTAATAGTGTAATAGGGTAATAGTGTCATAGTGTAACATGTGTAATAGTGTAATAGGGTAATATATGTAATAGTGTCATAGTGTAACATGTGTAATAGTGTAATAGGATAATATGTGTAATAGTGTCATAGTGTAATATGTGTAATAGTGTAATAGGATAATATGTGTAATAGTGTAATAGGATAATATGTGTAATAGTGTCATAGGGTAATATGTGTAATAGTGTCATAGTGTAACACGTGTAATAGTGTAATAGGGCACTATGTGTAATAGTGTCATGGTGTAACATGTGTAATAGTGTAATAGGGTAATATGTGTAATAGTGTCTTAATGTAACATGTGTAATAGTGTAATAGGGTAATATATGTAATAGTACCATCGTGTAACATGTGTAAGAGCGTAATAGGGTAATATGTGTAATAGTGTCATAGTGCAACATGTGTAATAGGGAAATATGTGTAATAGTGTCATAGTGTAACATGTGTAATAGGGTAATGGGTTAATATGTGTAATAGTGTAATATATGTGCATTAAGGTAAGAGTGTGGTATACAAAATAGCTGTATAGTGTAATTGCCCTATTACACATATATTATACTATTACACATATTAACCCATTACCCTATTACACATGTTACACTATGACACTATTACACATATTACCCTATTACGCTATTACACATGTTACACTATGACACTATTTCACATATTACCCTATTACACTATTACACATGTTACACTATGACACTATTACACATGTTACACTATGACACTATTACACATGTTACACCATGACACTATTATACATATTACCCTATGACACTAGTACACATATTACCCTATGACACTATTACACATGTTACACTATGAAACTATTACACATGTTACACTATGACACTATTACAATATTACCCTATTACACATCTTACTCTATGACACTATTACACACATTACCCTATTACACTATTACACATGTTACACTATGACACTATTACATGTATTACCATATTACAGTATACCTCTATTGCATATATCACACTATTAACCCTATTACACTATTGCATATATCACACTATTACGCCTATTAGCATATTATACCAGTATACTAGACACATGCTACACTTGCGTCCGCTTCACATATACCCTTATTGTGAAGGGTAGATGCACAGACAGACATTTCTGGGTGGCTTATGTTCGCTAACTATACGCAGCAAATTTAGCACTGAAACAGCCCTTTACGATCGGTTTAATAACTCCTGACCCGTTTCATCAATTGAGAAACTTGAAGTGGTTTATGATAGCAGATACATGTAGGTCCATTTCCTGAAAATGATTCCTGAAAGTGATAAAGGGATCTTTGAGTTAAATAGTGAAATGTGCCAAAATGTTACACTTTTGGTGCCTCATGAATACGGATATGTTGTAACTCAAGAACCGTAGTACATAGAGACATGTACTTGGTATCAAAATGTCCGTAATGCCCAACTTTATATTAACGTTCAATACATCTATGGGGCTTAAGATCTTCGTATTTCAAGTTATGAAGGAAAAACCACATTTTTGGACAGACATCTTGGATTTTGGGGGCTGCCATCTTGGAATTTTGCAGGGCATGCAGTACTTTTAGAAATAGTGGGGTTTGCAGAGTGTGTGTACCAATTTTCATGTCTGTATGACCATTTGATTGACTTAAGAATCAATGTTACAAATGTCTTGCTCTCCTCAATCTGTGAAAGTACCTATATGCTGTATCTCAAGAACCGTAGGAGATACAGACACGTACTTGGTACCAAATCGTCCGTAATGGCCAACTTCGTATTAACGTTCAATACATTTATGGGCGTAAAATCAATGCATTTCAAGTTATGAAGGAAAAACCACATTTCTGGGCAGACATCTTGGATTTTGGGGCCGCCATCTTGGAATTCAAGATGCCTCCACATCCAAATATTTTTTAAATGTCTTTGGCTATGCGTGTACCAATTTTCACGCTTTTCTCAAAAAGTGAACAATGGTTTTGCTAACCCGCTCCACTACAGTGACTACTAGGGCTTCTAGTATCAGCCTAGATGTGGCCTCCTAAGCCAATGGGAGTCTGAATTCATACTCTGGTAACAGCTACACACATATAAAGGGCTGGCAGACATCCCTTCGGGTTCTGGGGCAGAGGTCTCTTGAGGCGAGGCAACGTGAAGGCACGCTTTCACAAGATTACTTGCAAAGCATAGTGGAAGCAGAAGCTTGCTAATCTTCCACATGTGTAACAGAAAGGGACGTTCATTAGGCCAATCAGAATATTTGTCAATGTAAACGTTTGTGTCCTCATTGCAATAAAGCTCCCTTGGATTGAATTACCGTATTGTCCCGAATATAAGATGACCCTGCTTATAAGACGACCCCCATTTTTCAAGACTCATAAGTGGTAAATCAGTGGTTTTCAACCATTTTGATACCAGGGCCTGTTATTGAGCCACAGACCACAACTTGATGATATTTTCACCCCAAAGACCCGGAAACTAAAGATTTATTTTGCCTTTGTCCACAATTCCAGGCTGGATTTGGGAAACCAAACAGTCAAACATACAGATCAAAATGACCATTAATCTTCTACATTCTCCAGTTGTGTAGACTTGGGCTAAATCACATGATGAATATTTTAACTCTTGAGAGTGTGAACATGAAACCAAATGGACCCGCAAGGGTCCATTTGACGCAGGGTGTCTGCAGCGGTGTCTGCACTCTGCAGCACTTCTGCTTGACTTCATCGCACTGGAGACAGGTCACTACAATGAACTGCAGCGATCAATGAGGCATCTATATTTATACCACCACAAAAGCCTCTGCCCCGGCTCTGGACCTGATCACTTATATCTCCATACATGGAGATGGTCTGATCCGACATCACAACACTGGGCACGGCATGCATGACACAGAACTCTATATGCAATACAGGGACACAGAGGGACAGATACAGAAAACTCCTTACAAGTTTTTTTTTTCTTTTCTTTTTGCGCAAGTTTTTTGTTTTTTCCTTTTTGTAAATGGAAAATAAATAAAAATCTAAGTGGAAAAAAAGAAAGAATGGGTACAACAGCTATTATAAAGGTTGGATGGATCTCCAACTTACATTGTTTGCCACTTGGTGCTCTACAGCCGGGCACCGGTCTAGTATCAAAGAATTGTACAGTCAGAAGACTATTTATGCAGATACCGTACATCATCTCTTACTTGTCACGCCTTGTGACAAGCTCCAAATATAGCCAAAATAGAATTTATTCCATATATTGATCTGAGCTCATCAAACCAATTAGATCTCTATATACTGTATGGAGCTGACCTGTGCTGACATCCCAGATATTGATCTGACCTCATCAATCCGTCTACTCTCAAGACACACTCCATATGGCCAGTTCATAATTCATTCCATATGTTGATCTAACCGCAACTGAACACAAAATTGTGTAAAATCAAATTACAGAATGATTATGATGTAAAGACATACATATGGACTTGTTCAGAAAATCTACAACAAATGTTAAAATCAAGACTTTCTTTCTATTACTTGTGTGCGTCTCCACATGGCCAATCTGGCAATATTTTTGAATATAATAAACTGGGAAACAAAAGTTCGGAAAACCTAACTTTGTATTTTTTTCCTCCACCTTAATAGTATCAATTGGTATTGTATTCCTTCAGAATATGGCCCATGCAGTAGGGCAAGTGAACGCTGGTGTTCCAGCATTCAGAGTGGACATATCGGGATGAGCTTCAGGACCCAGTGGTGATCCCATCTTCAGAATCTGGGCTCTAGCACCATCCTCCAGGATTAAAAAGCACACACAGAGCCACACACAGGAACATCACAGAATACCTCTTCACTAATTTGTGGAGTGGAGAGTATCGAATGGTCGGCTGTGAGTTGAACACTTGTGGGATAGCATGAATATGTACATGTACATGCACTATGCAACTCAAAGCAAGGGTTGAATTCCGTTGAATTCGGCGTTGTAGTTGTAGTTGCTGTCGTAATGGAGATATCAAACCGATGTGGTTTGATATCAACAATAATGCTTATATGAAACCTGTCAAAAGAAGGGCCTATTTAGATTATAATGGCGGTATGCACAGTCAGATGAGCAAGGGAAGCAAGGGAAGAAATTAAGGAATAATTTCCTAAAGTAAGGTTTACAAACTTTTGTTGCTCTGTTTTATTTTGATTGAAGAGGATAGAGGCCAGGTTATACTCTATTTTCAATAATGATTCAAGAATGGCAAGCTTAATAAATATTCCTGTTAATTGCTAATACCAGCAACAGGTACCAAAATGTAGGAGAATCTAAAAAGCAATGTAAATTGAGCTTTGAGATTGTAGATCTGCAACTTTGATTTGTTTTATATTTATTTACTTACTATATGACATTGGCACCTGACTGAGAACAATCTGATGCTGAATACATCCTCAACCATTTAAAATATAACAGATTGGTAACATACTGTGCCACCATGTGTTTTCAAAGGTCATATGAAGGATCAGCTGCTCTATAAGGCTGTGATTAGTGTGTGTATATATATGTACACATATAATGAATAATGAGTAATGACACTGCAGCCTGTAATTGAAGTCGACTCTTTAACGAGATGCTTCCTGTCAGCCTGTCTCCAGGCGGGAGATGAGAAGCGTGGAAGTGTTAAAGTATGTCTCCTGAGGATGAAAACATACCAGCAAAACACCACCACTTAACACGTCTGCATAACTGCAAAACCACGTGGCTGTTTAATTATGCGACAAATTAACACGGACGGATGGGCTGGGAGGCGGATGGTGAGTGACAGGCAGACAGAGAGACAGACAACATCTTAAATGCTCCATCTCAGATTTGCTATTTTACCAAAATATTATAATTAATGCAACTCTTAAAAAGTAGCACCTGAAATGTCAGTATTTCTCTGCATATCAGTTTTTGAGGGGTGCTAACAGCTTTAATGTTTGAACAAACATTAAACATGCCATTGACTAAACGGCCATCATTCCTTGGTAATATCCTATGATTACAGTGCCCCTCACTTCACACTAGTGTGATTTTTCTCCATGCAGCACCTGAACATTGAACTATGCGCATGTGTTATTTTCTTCCATTTGTAGCGCTGACAGTAAAATTAACATCGGGGATTTTTCCTGTGCAGCAATCCTAATTCTGCCTCCTGATATTTTCCGGCACAGAGATTGATATCTTGAACTTGGGTGACTGACTGTGGTGGAAGTATGACTGACCCTGAATCAGCCGGCATCCGGTTGCACTGTCAGCATATCTGTTTGTCTCCCTGTCCTTCTATTCCTAGCCTGGCCCCGCAGTGCTTATCACACCTTGGCCTGTAATTAATGTACCGCAGCTCTGCAGGGACAATATACGACCTTTCCCACCATATACACTGACTGCTCTTCTCATCAGAACTCCCAATGTGTCGTCCCGGCTCCCTTTGTCT
>CM076968.1:25452996-25457996 GCA_039105355.1 Benthosema pterotum | reverse complement strand
ATGCAGCCGCAGCCATTGTACCGTCGCCTGCCAACAGCCGACACACGTTCACACAGTCCCTCTTCATGTACTTTATAATATATAATATCCTGCATCGATTCTTATAATGCAGACAATTGGCTATTGAACTTTATTCACTAGAGCTAAAGTTGTATCACACGCTTTAATGTGTCTTATATATTTAATGTTTCATTCCTGTTTAAATGCAATAACTCACAGAGGTTGTAAATGTGTTTTTTTTTTTTCATACCCTTCCAATTCCTCTTGTGGATGGAGCAGTAATGTCTGCTGTAGTTCAGCCAAAGCATGCAATTCCTACATGTCTACAATTTGGACCGCAGTCAAGCAGGATTTAAAAGAGACATCATGAGAGGGTTTGATGTGTGGCTCTTTAATCAATTATCATCTAATTGGTAACAACTGTCTCAGCTTTCTAATGAATCACAGCGCCGCCCGATTCTCACATTCGCTAGTTTGGTAGTTTTGTGGATTTACAGAAAAACCAAAATGTAATTTAATATGAAATGAGTAGACTGCGGTTTGGTGTGTAATCAGTGTCAGATTCATGTACTTCTGAGCCGTGGATTAGCGGAGACAGCATGCGATACAATTATCTTTTATCGCATACAATTCTGATACTGCAGTTTATTTTTCAGATTAGTTAAGAACTAAATGTTGTGTATTTTATTATTTTTTATATTCCTTGTTTTTGTTCCATTTAGTTTTTAGTGTTTTTTTTGTTTTTTTTTTTTCCTACAATTTTACTGTAATTGTTTTTTATCATTACATGTCATCGTAATAATGCTATTGATGTAGATTTTGATGGTGACACTTTACAATGTAATGACGTGTGTATGTGTGCTGTCCCGTGCAGGCCAGTCGTGGAAGGCCCTCAGTGCGCCCGACAAGCGTCCGTTCGTGGAGGAGGCGGAGCGCCTGCGCGTCCAGCACCTGCAGGACCACCCCAACTACAAGTACAGGCCGCGGCGCAAGAAGACCACCAAGAAGCTGAAACGGGTGGAACCAGGACTCCTGCTGCACAGCCTGGCCCAGGGAGGAGGAGGAGGGCCGGGCCTGGGCCTGGGTCTGACAGGGGAGAACCACTCGGAGGGCTCTGCTTACGGAGGCCACCCCATGCACCACCCCCACGCCCCCCACCACCTGCTGCCCTCGCTGCAGGGACACTTCAGAGAGCTGCAGAGCCACAGCGAGATGGAGAGCTACGGCCTGCCCACGCCCGAGATGTCCCCCCTGGACATCATGGAGGACGGTGAGCCTGTGTTCTTCCCCCAGCACATGCAGGAGGAGGCCGGGATGGGAGGAGGAGGAGGGTGGAGCAACGGGTACCATCACCCCCACCACCACCACCACCACCTCCACCAGCCGCACCACAGCAGCCATCACGGCGGTCATCACTACGGCGGCCATGGCTACCATAACTCTCTTCATGGGGCCGTAGCACACAGCCAGGCGCCCAGCGTGAGCTCTAGCCTGACCCCCAGTGTGAGTTCTAGAATGAGCTCCGTCGATTCAAGACTGGGCTCCGTCGATTCTAGAATGGGCCAGGCCGATTCTAGGATGGTCGGTTCCAGAGGGGCTCCAGCTTCCATGGGCTCCAGCGACTGCCGGGTGACTTCCGTCCACGGTTCTCCTCACCACATCGGCCTGAGAAGTCCCACCAAGTGCTCGCCCCCGCTTCCCGATTCTTCCGCTGCTTCGTTCCCTCACCAGCCTCCCGTCTGCCTCCTGGAGCCTCTGAAATCTCACCACAGCACGCCGCCATGCTCCACCCCCGCCAGCTACTACAGCCAGCTGTACGGCAGCGGCGGGGGTGGCCATCAGCCCGCCCATTTCACCACCTCTCACTTAGGGCAGCTCTCCCCTCCGCCCGAAACCCCTCCCACCTGTTCTTCTTCCTCCTCTTCCGCTCTCCTCCCTACGCCCGTTCACTTAGACCCTTCCGATCCGGAGCCTCCCGCTCACTTAGGTCCCTCTTCTTCCTCCGCTGACTTCTGGTCCGAGGTGGACAGACATGAGTTTGACCAGTACCTGAGCATCACCCGGAACCGTTCAGAGGTCTACGGGTTCAGCAGCTCCAAGGCTGTGGGCGGGCGAGGTGGCAGCACCGGTGGCAGCAGTCTGAGTAGCATCAGTAGCATTATCAACAGCAGTAGCAGCAGCGGGTGTGAGGAAGGGAGCAGTCCACTCATATCTGCGCTGTCTGACGCCAGCAGTGCAGTATACTACAGTGCCTGTATCACTGGTTAAATGCCCCCCCCCCCCTTTTTTTTTTTTAGCTCAAATAGTCTTCTATCTCATCACTGACGTTGTCAAGACCTGGTTTGTACAGTCTCCAATGTCACACATGAGCTGAGACAGAGACACAACCTTCAACCCTTCTCCCGGAACTGGAAAATGTGGCTCCAGGGACGTGACACCAGTTGTTTTCCATCTTTTCCATCTCATGTGTGGTTGAGCAACCAATTGATAAAAAAAAATCTGATTATTTTATTCCACATCTTGCATCAACATCTTTACTATTCTCAACCCCAGCAGACATTTTAAATAAAACACCACTTTTACTACTGCCGTTGTGACAGTGTTCTATAATTCTTAATTCTGAAAAAAAAAAAAAAAAAAAAAAAATGTGATATGCCCTTGTACACACAGAATCTGAATCTGTAGCCCTCACTAATACCGACCCACAGTGGCTGTGGTATTATAACATGTCTGGTGACTCAAAAGTTGCTGGCTTGTACACTTTTTGGGTCAGAGGCTGACTCCAACAGCCACAATCGTGGCTGATCTAATGCCTCTGACCCCAGCACTCTCACCCGTGCTGGTCATGTACTATGCATGTCCATAAGTCCTCATACACACTGCGTGTAACATGGTGATCAGGTGTCCACAAGCTCTACTTCCATGCACACTACAAAACTCGTGTCTTATTATCTTTTTATTATTTTTTTTACACTTCATCTCAGGACAAACAGGCAAAATTATAATATTATGCTATGAAAATTGATTTCGACTTGTGTGACTTGTTCAACGGAAATAGCAGATCCAGAAGCTCATGATGTGTTGGTCTGCAATGTGTTGTGATCTTGTAGATTGGCTATTTTTAGTCCACGGCATGATGTACATCCAAGTATAAAACAGGCATTATACCAAATTCATGGATGGACGGATAGATGGAGGGACAGTACGATTTGAATGAATCCCATATATTTCCTTAGTCACAGGTTCTGTATGCTACCAACGGAACTGGACCTGACAACACTAACCAGGCTGCATTTTTTTACAAGGCTGGGTTGGGTTTTCCCCAAAACCACCACAGCCGTAAGAGCTGGATCCTTTGATTACAAACTTTTTTTTTCCTGCAGGGCTTTTCCTGGAAAGGTGGGTGATTACAGTGACTTTACTGTTATAGCGAGAGGTCGCGAGTTCAATTCCTACATCAGCTACATGTCGAGTCATTCCACTCATTCTGGTGCGAGACATTGAGAAACCCACGCCTGCTGACTCTGGATAAAAGTGTTGTGCAAAACAGGCCCCACACAACCTCCTTCAGCTCCGTGTTTCCGCGAAACGGGTTCCCATGCTGAGGCAACCGTTTTCTTTTTTGGGCTGAGAAATGTCAAGAATCCCAGCCTTCAAATCATACTAGTTTGTCTTAGAATGTAAAAGGAGCAAATACAATGATAGTTGGGTTGGTCTCGCGCTTCCAGGAAGGCTTGCAGCGTGTTATTTGATATAGCCATTTACTGTATATATCCGCAATTCCTTTTCTTGCCTGTGTTTGTGAGCATCGCAAACCCCTCATGAGAAAAGTGGTTTCTCCACTCAAAAAGGCTGCCCACAAAAATATCAGAGACTATGCAACGATAATACATTTTAACTGCGAGCAGGAATCATTACAGCAACAACGGCAACATATCTTGGACGCTCAAGCCATCGTCGGTCAGTTTTGTGAAGAGAAAGAATGTGGCCATGAATTCCATTGTATTTGCACTGGGTTGACTATTTTAACTGTATAGAAGGAACACTACTTATGAGAGGTTATATTGAATTGTTAATGTATTTTGTTTGTTTTTTTAGTTTTGTAAAATAAAATGTGGAATAAAGAGACAAAGGTGCTGATTTTATTAAATTTTTAATTGTCCTACAAAACTAAAATAATTGATGTTAAACTGCAGACTATATGCAAACTAAATCCTCTTCCTGCCTAAATTGGTGGAACTGGAAATAGGATTGTTTAGCCATATTTATTAGCTATTAGTTTTTGCTCATATGAGACCCTATGCCCTGTGACCTTTAAAACACAAAAAGTAGCAAAACCAAGAGGATGTAAGATGAAGTTATTTGGAAGTGCAGAACCAGAACATACAGTAGGCTATTATTCCTCTTGTGTAAATATCTGGTACATATGATGCTACTGTTGCAAAACGTGTTAATAATCACAAATCAGTATCATATTTACTAAGTCTTTATTTTTCATTGTATACTTCTGTTTGCCCTTTATTTGTCAGACAGCACTAGGGAAGTCATTGGTGAGAGTCATGTACCCACTTGATAGGGTCCATGTGGTTATATATTTATACTGAAGAGTTAAGCAACAAGTGTTGCAACACTGAGCTGGTCTTTATTGTGCTGTTGAATAGGCCTTTTTCACAGTACACACACTTATGCCATTGACCCTGACATTAGTTGGGGTTTGTTTCCTTTATTTGTAGCATGTTACCGGTAACTACAAATTGACTGTATAGGGGCTCCACAGTGCATTATGCATTTGCACAGTTACAGTCCAGAGCTGGAGGCACCATTAGTACCTCGAACTGTTTATGACTCGTCAAAATGTCTACTGTGAGAAAGGTCTTTGAAAGACATTAAATCAGTGACACCAATGACATCAACACACAGTCCAACTTCAGCTCACCGCGCCAACACTAATCTAGCTTGACTTAATGTGAAATGTGAATTTGTGAGTTTTTCTGAGGATC
>CM076968.1:25225496-25442996 GCA_039105355.1 Benthosema pterotum | reverse complement strand
TAATTAACCACTTAAAATCCAAATAAATGTCCCAGGTTTCCTGTTGTCTTTGTCTATGAAATATATTAGAGGTTGACATAAATATTAGACTAGCAGGTGCATTTTGTGTGTGTGTGTGTGTGTGTGTGTGTGTGTGTGTGTGTGTGTGTGTGTGTGTGTGTGTGTGTGTGTGTGTGTGTGTGTGTGTGTGTGTGTGTGTGTGTGTGTGTGTGTGTGTGTGTGTGTGTGTGTCTGTGTCTGTGTATCTGAGTGAGTGTGCACATGTGTAAGTGTGTGCACGAGTGTGTGAGTGACACAAGAGTCAAGACACATCAAGCCTGGTATCGCTAATTTAACAGTGATTTTAAAGCTAATCCTGGATCAGCCAGCCTAAACAGTTATCTTGTATATCCTAAGAGATGAGATAAGGTTCCCCAACGTGTGGTCTGATGGTCGGTGTTGGCTGAGGCTGAGTGGTAGTAAAACCATGGATGTTTCTAGAAGCTGTTATAACTCATCCAGCGGTTTAGACCTGAGAATAACAGTAGTTGAAGAGATTGCTTAGAGACAGTCTGTCTCAGGTCCAAACCAGGCGGTATTTAAACCTCTGCAGCTGGACTGGACAGCAGAGAGAGAGAGACCATCTATCACTCATCAGGACTTTTAGACATACAGTAGCTGAACTTAGACAGAAGATACCTAAAGAATCCTTCACTGTTGATGGGTTGGTGTTTCTGCACAATACAAAAACAAACCTGGATGAATTAATTAAAAAAGACCTCTGATATTACATTTTATTTGATGTGATTTCCCTGTTGAAGCTAGTTGAATTGAAAACCACACAGCAGTGCATTCCCATGCTGGCAGTATTTTGTCAAGGCAAGGAGGACATGTGGATTGAGTCAGTTATATGAAGTATGAAGTCATTTTCAAATAAATCTTTGTCGGGTGATTGAAGTCTACCTGCCTTTCTATCCCTCGCACATTGTCTACGTCTGTCCCTCCTGTTTTCCTCTCATCTTTTTACTGTTTGTCTCTCCTGCGCTCAGCATGTATACTATTGTCAAGTCTCGCCTGTAGTGTCTCCCTCTCAACTGCCATATTGTCTGTCTCTTCTACACTTGTCTCCCTCTCTGCTTTACTGTCTCATAAAGCACTTCATGATAACGTTGATTTGTTTTAATTTCACCATTTGAAATGAGGGTTTAGAGCTTCAGTGGTTTTGGCTGTTGTAGGATCCCAGCAATAAAGGCATGCTTCTTTCTAGCTTTTAGGTCTCGGCCAGCGGTTTATCCTGGGAACAAACCTGAGCAAAACAGTAGTTGAAACGATTTGAAGTACTTAGAGATGGTCTCTGTATGTCGCTGCTCCAAACCAGGCTGCGGCCTGACTTTGCAGCTGGACTGTCAGTTTGGTAGTTAAGATAGCGCACACACAGTGTATTGGATCTAAGATACAGTATTAACAGCTGTGGAATATCATGTAAACACTAAGCCCTTTGTGTTTGTAGTGGAGTTTAATTTCTCCCGGATTAGCCACTGTCTTTTTGGGGTGAAGGAAAAGCATGGGTACCAAGGCTGACCTTTGCCTGTCAACCGAACCTACAGCCGTATCTGAAACAGAGATATGTGCTACATGTATGCCTTTGTACACGGCGCAATCCAAACACACAAACAATCTGCACAAACATACACACACTGCCAAGTCCTGAGAGTTAATTCAACTCAGAGATAGTAAATAACGAGTGTGACCCACTCTGAGAGTGCACCAATAGGATCCACACGGGTCCACTTGGTACACTCTCAGAGTTAAATGAGCACTCAGGATTTTACAGTGCATGCTCACATTATACTTGGATCCAAAGCCAGCTCTGTTGTTGCTGCAGTGCAGCTGCTCTGAGACAGATCAGATCAGTGTGAGTGTTGAGTGTGGGATTCCTGTACATCAACATGTGTGTCTGTGGATCCTGTGTGTCCAGATACTCCAACAGAAGTTTAACATGGTCAGCTTTTAGTTACTGTATGGGTCACGCACATACTTGCATGCACGTGCATGCGTGCGTACACACACACACACACACACACACACACACACACACACACACACACACACACACACACACACACACACACACACACACACACACACACACACACACACACACACACACACACACACACAGATGTAAGACTGTTGGTTTGGCAGTAGTAGGACCAGTGGTGTCTCTGGTGAACCAGTAGGGTTTGGGCCTTGGCTCTGCCGCCAGTAACAGCTACCGCACGCATGCACACACACATGCACACACGCGCACGCACACACACACACACACACACACACACACACACACACACACACACACACACACACACACACACACACACACACACACACACACACACACACATATTGCATCAAGCAGAACATGGGATTTTTTTTCTCAGACGTGTCATAGCAGAAAATGACAGCTGCAGCTAATTCATTTCATAATCTGTTTGATTTGCTGTGCCAAACACTCAACAAACCCTCAATAGTGCTGTATTAGCAATGCTTGATAGCTGTTACACCCAAATAAATTGTACTAAATCACATGACTTACCCTGTTATGATGACACTTATGTAAAAATGTGCTATTCATGTGCAGGGCCGCCCGACAATTGGCAGTGCGCAACATTTTAATAGTCATATATCATGAAAATAAATTTGAATTACAATTTAAAATTTAAAAGTAGAAGTACAAAAGTATTAATTCTGCAGAATGTCCCATTGCTGTTGCATTTAGAGCGCTACTGTCGACTTCTCGAGGTCGCATAAAAGCAGATCAGCTTCTCGTCTATGGCGTAAATAAAAAGAATGTTTAATGTACTCACTAATATAAAGACGGCTTGTGTCTTAGAAAGCCTACTTTCTGTGGTGGACACACACTGAGCCCTCACCACATGTATAAAATGACCTTTTTGACCAGAAAGGGATTTCTTCTTTTCACTGAAGGAAAAAAGTCTGTTTTCTCTTGGCAATATTGGTCAAGGGAGCAGGGGAGAAACTAAAAGTATTTTCTACATCTGCATGTATTACATTTATTACACAACTTGTTAAAATGATTGATTCTGTTTGGTCAACAGTGTGTTGCTTCTGGATAAAGACCACTACTGTATGACATACCGGACTCAACTCAAAAGCTGGGAGAACCTAAGCTGGGAGAACCTGACTGCACTGCTTGGATTTTATACTGTACCCAACGTGGCAGCCATGTACACATGTGCCAGCACTTTTTCATACTTTTTAGGTAGTTACTGCCAGCGATTATCACGTAAAAGTCATATTTCATATTTCAATCCTATTAAAACTATTATTTTATAATGGTAAGAGAGACGTAGATCTACTGCAAAGGCACTCTTTGAGTTAATTATCCGTGTGATGAGTGGGATATTGTATGGCTGCTACTTAAGTTTTCAAAGTGAGTGGATGCCCCATATGCGTCTCCTTCACTACTCCCCACCACACCCTGGGTGGTCATTGGTTGTAGATCAAACAATGTCAGACATTATCGCTTACATGTCCAAAAGTAACTGGGATATATTAGTATATTAGTATTAGTAGTCCCAGCTGGCACACGACGTCAATTGACGTTGATTTTTGGTTGGATTTAGGGTCTGACGTCAGACAACCAAAACCCAACGTTGGAACAACGTCAAATTCCAACGTCAAATTGACGTGTTAATCTGACGTCAACTGACGTTGATATTTAGTTGGATTTACGTTGTGTTGGTAAGTAACCAAAATCCAACGTCTGTTAGACGTATTTATCGCAACGTCATATTGACGTAGAATACTGATATGCTGTTGTCAGGTTTTGACAAAAACTCAATGTCTGTCCAATGTCATAATTCCAACGTCAAATTGACGTGTTTATCTAACGTCAACTGACGTTGATATTGAGTTAGATTTACGTTGTGTTGGTAAGTAACCAAAATCCAACGTCTGTTAGACGTATTCATCGCAACGTCATATTGACGTAGAATACTGATATGCTGTTGTCGGGTTTTGTCCAAAACTCAATGTCTGTCCAATGTTATAATTCCAACGTCAAATTGACGTGTTTATCTAACGTCAACTGACGTTGATATTTAGTTGGATTTACGTTGTGTTGGTAAGTAACCAAAATCCAACGTCTGTTAGACATATTCATCGCAACGTCACTTTGAGGTAGAATACTGATATGCTGTTGTCGGGGTTTTGACCAAAACTCAATGTCTGCCCAACGTTATAATTCCAACGTCAAATTGACGTGTTAATCTAATGTCAACTGACGTTGATATTTAGTTGGATTTACGTTGTGTTGGTAAGTAACCAAAACCCAACGTCTGTTAGACGTATTTATTGCAACGTCACATCGACGTAGAATACTGATATGCTGTTGTCAGGGTTTTGACCAAAACTCAATGTCTGTACAACGTTATAATGCCAACGTCACCACAATGTTTAAGCCTAACATCAATAGACGTTGATATTTGCGTTGTGTTGGTAAGTAACCAAAATCCAATGTCTGTTAGACATATGTATCGCAACGTCACATTGCCGTGCAATACTGATATGCTGTTGGCGGGGTTTTGACCAAAACTCAATGTCTGTCCAATGTTATAATTCCAACGTCAAATTGACGTGTTTATCTAACGTCAACTGACGTTGATATTTAGTTGGACTTACGTTGTGTTGGTAAGTAACCAAAATCCAACGTCTGTTAGACATATTCATCGCAACGTCACTTTGAGGTAGAATACTGATATGCTGTTGTCGGGGTTTTGACCAAAACTCAATGTCTGTCCAACGTTATAATTCCAACGTCAAATTGACGTGTTAATCTAATGTCAACTGACGTTGATATTTAGTTGGATTTACGTTGTGTTGGTAAGTAACCAAAATCCAACGTCTGTTAGACGTATTCATCGCAATGTCACTTTGAGGTAGAATACTGATATGCTGTTGTAGGGGTTTTGACCAAAACTCAATGTCTGTCCAACGTTATAATTCCAACGTCAAATTGACGTGTTAATCTAATGTCAACTGACGTTGATATTTAGTTGGATTTACGTTGTGTTGGTAAGTAACCAAAATCCAACGTCTGTTAGACGTATTCATCGCAATGTCACTTTGAGGTAGAATACTGATATGCTGTTGTCGGGGTTTTGACCAAAACTCAATGTCTGTCCAACTTTATAATTCCAACGTCAAATTGACGTGTTAATCTAATGTCAACTGACGTTGATATTTAGTTGGATTTACGTTGTGTTGGTAAGTAACCAAAACCCAACGTCTGTTAGACTATTTATCGCAACATCACATCGACGTAGAATACTGATATGCTGTTGTCAGGGTTTTGACCAAAACTCAATGTCTGTACAACGTTATAATGCCGACGTCACCACAATGTTTAAGCCTAACATCAATAGACGTTGATATTTAGTTGGATTTGCGTTGTGTTGGTAAGTAACCAAAATCCAACGTCTGTTAGACGTCTTTATCGCAACGTCACATTGATGTAGTATACTGATATGCTGTTGTCGGGGTTTTGACCAAACCTCAATGTCTGTCTAACGTCAAATTCCAACATCAAATTGACGTGTTAATCTAAGCCTAACATCAACTGACGTTGATATTTAGTTGGATCTGCGCTGTGTTGGTAAGTAACCATAACGTTATCATGCCAACGTCCATACAACAATACAAAGTTTATTTGCCCGTGTGCATTAGGCAAGGCACCATTTATCAATTGTATCTAGCAATCTAGCTATGTATCCAAACGTATCAATGAGTTATATGGTCTGTTACTCATACCTGTGGATTTGAGAGGAGATACTTGTATTGTGTGCAATGTAAAAGATAGATTTAAAATGCGGTGTGGTGGGACTTGCGGTGTGTGGAGTGGTGTGATTCCATGCCAATGGAAAAGGGGTTATGTTGCAGCCTGGTATGGCTTGGTATGGTGGATTGTACAGTCCGGGTAGGGAATGAGGTATTACCCCAGGTGAAAGGAGTTTAAGTATCTCGGGGTCTTGTTCACGAGTGAGGGGAGGATGGAGAGGGAGATCAGCCGGAGAATCGGAGCAGCAGGGGCGGTATTACAGTCGTTATACCGCACTGTTGTGACGAAAAGAGAGCTGAGCCAGAAGGCAAAGCTCTCTGTCTACCAAGCTATCTTCATCCCTACCCTCACCTATGGTCATGAAGTGTGGGTCATGACCGAAAGAACGAGGTCACGGATACAAGCGGCCGAAATGAGTTTTCTCTGGCGGGTGGCTGGCATCTCCCTTAGGGATAGGGTGAGAAGTTCAGTCACTCGGGAGAGACTCGGAGTAGAGCCGCTGCTCCTTCGCCTGGAAAGGAGCCAGCTGAGGTGGTTCGGGCATCTGGTTAGGATGCCACTCGAGCGCCTCCCTAGGGAGGTCCTCGGGGCACATCCCACTGGGAGAAGACCCCAGGGCAGACCAAGGACCAGATGGAGGGATTACATCGACTCTCTGGCTTTGGATCGCCTCGGGATCCCCCAGGAGGAGGTCGCCAATGTTGCTCGGGACAGGGAAGTCTGGAGCTCCCTGGTGGAGCTGTTGCCCCCGCGACCCGACCTCGGATAAGTGGAAGAAGATGGATGGATGGTATGGCTTGCCCACAACCAGGTGGCTGGGACACAGAACTCACTAGGCCCTTTTCTAACCATCACCCAACATAGCTGAGCAGCCCAGAAAGGGATTTTTTTGAACAACAAATTTTGAGAAAATTCCAGGGCAGGCTAGTCCCAGGCAAACAAATAAAATCTGTACCAGACAGATGATGGCCTTGCTGGTGTATGACTCCCCGCTTGATTTCTGCCTCCAGCCCTGTACCAACACATCGTGCTGCACCTTGTGAGGCTGCGAGCTATAATATTATATGCATTGTGCATCATTAGATTGTATAACTAAAGGACGCATGTTACACTTTGAAACAGGCATGGGTTTGAGAAGCTGTAAAGATGTATAGGCTATATGTGGCAACCATATCACACAATTTCTCTTATTGACCACTGCAGATTTATAGGAAAAATGTTTAGCCTGTCTTTGCAAACAACGCTACGGGTGGAAACAATGTAGCCAGTGTGTGATGAGATATCATTGTGTCATCAATCTCTGTGGCTAAACTTTCACATACTGCCCCTCATTGAGAGGCCGCGAGCTACAAACTATGAAACTATGAGTCTTATGCCATAATGTTACATAACATAGGCCATTTACAGGGTTTTCTTATTATAGGATGCCTAATGTATTACAATGTTTTAGCGCTTACATTATATATTGTAAAATGTATTATATATTGGAAACCTTTTTACTATTGTAAGTCACTCTGGATTAAGAGTGTCTGCTAAATGCCAAAATTGCAGGCAGGCAGGCAGGCAGGCAGGCAGGCAGGCAGGCAGGCAGGCAGGCAGGCAGGCAGGCAGGCAGGCAGGCAGGCAGACAGACAGACAGACAGACAGACAGACAGATAGAGGGGTGGACCTAGGCATGGACATGGGGAGGCAATGCCCCCCTAAATACCCAGTCTGCCCCCCCTCCCCCAAACACGATGGCATGCAAAACAACCCAAGATATTTCAAGTGCTTATGTTTAAAATGATGTGAAACACTACTACTGCTACTAACTACAGCTGTGTCACCACTAAACCAACAGCATTTCATCATTGAAAACAGAAAACTCTCTGAGTCAGATCTTTAGCTTCATGCATGTTGCGTGTCTGTTGCAACTTCAAACTGATGTTATTATTGATGCTTTACTTGACTAATAAAAGTCCTGTGACCGAAAATGGTATGGGTGTGATTTCATCGCCCGTGGCGCAAAGCGACACAGGCGATGAAGCCGCCCCCATACCATTTTCTCTTGCCCCTCCAACATGTTCTCTTGCCGCCCCCAAATGGGACATGTTACATCCACCCCTGGATAGATAGATAGATAGATAGATAGATAGATAGATAGATAGATAGATAGATAGATAGATAGATAGATAGATAGATAGATAGATAGATAGATAGATAGATAGGTGGATCTAGGCATGGACATGGGGAGGCAATGCCCCCCTAAATACCCAGTCTGCCCCCCCCCCCCTCAAACACGATGGCATGCAAAACAACCCAAGATATTTCAAATTCAAGTGCTTATGTTTAAAATCATGTGAAACACTACTACTACTGCTACTAACTACAATTTTGGCACCACTAAACCAACAGCATTTCATTATTGATAACAGAAAACTCTCTGAGTCAGACCTTTAGCTTTATGCATGCTGCGTGTCTGTTGCAACTTCAAACTGATGTTGTTATTGATGCTTTACTTGACTAATAAAAGTCCTGTAACTGAAAATGGTATGGGTGTGACTTCATGCCGCCCCATACCATTTTCTCTTGCCCCTCCAACTTGTTCTCTTGCCCCCCCCCCCAAATGGGACATGTTACATCCGCCCCTGGATGGATGGATGGATGGATGGATGGATAGATAGATAGATAGATAGATAGATAGATAGATAGATAGATAGATAGATAGACAGACAGACAGACAGACAGACAGACAGACAGACAGACAGACAGACAGACAGACAGACAGACAGACAGAAAGAAAGAAAGAAAGAAAGAAAGAAAGAAAGAAAAAGAAAGAAAGAAAGAAAGAAAGAAAGAAAAAGAAAGAAAGAAAGAAAGAAAGAAAGAAAGAAAGAAAGAAAGAAAGAAAGAACATGAAAATACTGCTGTCATTTTTAAAAGTTTACACCGGTCCCTTTTATGGATGCAGGCTAATAAGATCCCTCAAAGTTCCAATTTAACATGATTGCTCTATTACAATATTATTCCAATTTATATTCAATACTTAAATGTTAGGTGTGTGCGTGCGCGCGCACGTGCATGCGCACGTGCATGCGCATGCGCACGTGCACGTTCAAACCCCGCCACTCTGATTGGCTGAGGAGTGCATCCTCCACCAATGAAGAGGCAGCATTTGAAATCAAAAGTGAAACCTAACCGACAGCTTGCATTGTGCCTCTGTGTTCAAATCAAAAGTGAAACTTAACCGACAGCTTGCATTGTGCTGCTGCTGCTGCTGCCATGGAATATACCGTCGCGTCGCCTTCAGCCTCCCGTTTTCAGCAACATCTACAACGAGGGTGTATCCAGAGAAGGTAAGATTCTCTGTTGTGTTTAATTGTAGTCCATTTGGTTTCATTTTTATGCTCTCATCATGTGAATTAGCCCAAGTCTACACAACTATAGAATGTAGAAGATAATGGTGATCATGATGATTTTCTATGTTTGACTGTTTTGTCTCTGAAATCTAGCCTCGTATACAAAAGCAAAAGAAATCTTTAGTTTTGCGACTGTGGCTAAAATGTAATCAAATGGTGCCTCAAATGCTGAATAAATAGTGGGCCCTGCTATGAAAAAGGTAGCTAGTAGTAGTTATACAACAGGGGTTTTCAACAGGTGGTACGGGGACCACCAGTGGTCCCTGAGAGGGTTCCAGGTGGTCCCCAGGCTAAATGATGTTGAGAGTTGGTTAACCAGATAACTCTTTGAGAGTCGAAACCAAATGGACCCATTTGGTTTCATGTTTACATGCTGTGTGGCTAAAATATCAAATGGTGGTCCGTGGCTCAAATGCTTAATAAATAGTGGGCCCTGGTATGCAAAAGGTTGAAAACCACTAGCTAGCTAGTGGTAGTTATACAACAGGGGTTTTCACCAGGTGGTATGGGGACCACCAGTGGTCTCTGAGAGGGTTCCAGGTGGTCCCCAGGCTAAATGATGGAGAGTTGGTTAACCAGATGTAACTTTTTGAGAGTCAAAACCAAATGGACCGCAAGGGTCCATTTGGTTTCATGTTTACACTCTGTGTGGCTAAAATATCAAATGGTGGTCCGTGGCTCAAATGCTGAATAAATAGTGGGCCCTGGTATGCAAAAGGTTGAAAACCACTAGCTAGTGCTAGTTACAACAGGGGTTTTCAACAGGTGGTGCGGGAACCACCAGTGGTCCCTGAGAGGGGGTTCCAGGTGGTCCCCAGGCTAAATGGAGAGTTGGTTAACCAGATGTAACTCTTTGAGAGTGTAGGCCTAAACATGGGACCAAATGGACCCAGGTCCATTTTGTTTCGTGGCTCAAATTCTCAATAGTGGACTCTGGGGTGCTGTAATGAACTGAATTGTCTGATGGGCGATTTGTACTGTCTGCTTGCAGTCAAACAGGAGCCAAAATGCATTATGTAAATATACCTTATTACATTAGAACTTGGCAATATCTGACATGTGAACCAATGTTCCCTAAAACACTTGATTTTATTTTTTAATGGAAAAAAGAGTGGGGAAAGTGGAAAATTAGCATGTCCGATTTAGTTTTTTGGTCTGGGTGGGTGGTTTATTTCATGCTAGGTACCAACTTCCAATACAAAATATCTCTCAAATGACCCAATGCACCATCCCTGAAATGGGCGTCATCATTTTTCAAAGTTTTTATTTTTAGGCCATTTATCCCCATACCCTATGAGAGCTGGTATGAGAAATGTTGAAAACCACTGGTTTTGAGGGTTCACCAAGTGAACCCTCATTGTGTTAGACCTGTGGTTCTCAAAGTGTGTCTCTGGACCCCCAGGATCCTTGAGGGCCCAGGGGGTCAGCAATGAAATGATAATTTAGAAACAAATGGACCATTTCTAGTTCTGTAACTCTGGGAATATGTAAATAATTCAAATCGACCCTTACAGGTCCATCTTCCTGTAAACACTAGGACATTGTTTTTCCAATATAAATCAAGGGTCTCAGAAATATTAACGCCATTAAATGGAGGTCCATATACTAATGCATGTCAAACTCGGAACTGGTGAAATTAAAATGCTTGAGAATCTCTTATGGGGGGTCCAGGTCCTTGTTGTACTGTATATTTAATGGGGGTCTGCAAGGCTAATTGGTGCCAATTTGGTGGTCCTTGACATGAAAAACAAAAAACAAAAAACTGCCCACAGATATTTGGGTAATTGGAATAAAAAATGGAACCAGTGATATTAGCTGTTTTAATAGTGGAATAACACTGTAGGTTATTCCAGTAGTTGCATCTTTTTGTTTGCTGTTTGCATATTGATGGCCTGCTATAGTCCATCCACAAAGGCAAAAGGCAAAAACACTAATTGTTTAGTTTTCTTACAAATGTTACATTTTTTTCCTATGAAGAAAATAAATGGGGGATTCTGGAATCCCCCAATCCCACATCACCGTGGAGCTACAGTACAGAACATATACGTCCACCACATATACTGTACCTATCAACTTTGTAGTTTAAGGATCAACAATGTTATTGTAACATGCTGTCGACTAAATTCTTAATTTGTTTTGACCATGCGTGTCAACTAATTTCTTAATATTAGAATAATATTCTAGTCGACAGCACGTAAAAACAAATTCTGTTTATGGGGGATTCTTATATATTATATGTATAAACTTTCCTGTTAAACTGTCATCTGTCTCCTCTCCATTCCCTCTCTGTACTATCATTGATTTTGGTCCACTGTACGTCGTACAGTATAATTAAAAGTATGTTAGTGAAATATGTTTTGTAACCGGAACTTCCCATATCCCTGCAGGTTGCTGCTGTCTTGCATAGAGTTGCACAGCCCTGCCCACTCATGACATCGCCCTGGTTCCAGAAACAGATTCCCCATTCATTTCTCATAGACTTTTCGAAAATGATTCATATAAAGACTACCCCACGGACAAAGCCAACCCGGGTCGTCACAAATCATGATGACACACATTCTTTTGGGACAATCAAATAATTTCTAAGATGAAAAAACGAAACAAAATGTGTTGTATCCTGCCATTTTCTGCTTCTTGCTAAATAGATATTGCATGATAATATTGTGTTTGTTGTCATGATTTGTCACAACCCGAGTTGGCTTTGTTCAAGGCGCAATCGTGTTTTTATGAACCATTTTCAAAAAGTCTATGAGGAAAATAAATGAGGACTCCATTTCTGGAACCAATTGCGACATAATGAAAGGGGTGGGGCTGTGCAGCTCTATTTGAGGGACCAAGAAGGACGTGCTGACCAAAACAGGTATATTTCAACATAATATGGATTAACCATTGTCATTGTTTCAGTAAACTTACTGTTCTGGGTGAACCAGTGTTGTTCTTGTTGGCTATCTTTAAAATTTTGTAATGTTTAGTCACATTTGTATTTAGTCATGTTTATAGTTGACTAAAAGTACAAAAAAAGTCTCAATCTTAACCTCTAAATTTATTTGTGTAGTTTTGGTCAACAAAAACTGTTTTGTCTAGTTTTTGGTACTTTTTTGGGCACTTTCTAAAATATTTCACATTTTCTGGCATCCTTTTGATGAAAAACACAATTTTAAGGAATACATTCCGGTATGGAACATGTTTTAAATTAATCTGCAAATGTTTTGGAGTCATAACAAGTATCAGAAATATTGATGATTTTTATAATTTATTGTGAGCATATAGAATGGATCATATATGGTGGAAGTCATTTAGAAAACAAAGCGACTTGTCTTCACTATAGTCTACTACAACTCTAGTCCACTCGTACCTCCCTTGCATTTTTATTTGTTTGACGTAATTGTCATTATATTTAGTCCTAGTTTTAGTCGTAAGCCATTTACCATGAAAGGGAGTGGGTTTTTGCTCATTTGCCACTGCTTCAGG
Organism: Benthosema pterotum; assembly: GCA_039105355.1. NCBI lineage: Eukaryota > Metazoa > Chordata > Actinopteri > Myctophiformes > Myctophidae > Benthosema > Benthosema pterotum. Next base: position 25,430,288 of record CM076968.1, on the reverse strand, counting down.
GTTGTGCCATGAAGCGAAAACACAGTTGTAACTTGCAAGGATCTTTAATTACAATCATCAATTGTTTCAGAATACACATATCCTTCCCCCACAACATATAGTCCCATTAACACAATTATTGCAGCCACGTTCACAACACAACTCCAGCTCATCCAACTCTTCTTCATTGTGAGACATTGATCTGCGTTTAATTTGCATCACAACGCATCCACATATTTTGCAGTTTTTATTTAGTTTTCCTTGGTGGAAAAAAGGTAGCTGACGGACATGTTTTAGTTTACAGTCAACTAGAACAATAAGGTGAACTGCTAGTTTTTTCTTTTGATTTCTATGAATAGTGACTTGGTCTTTTTCTCTCTTTCAGACCCAGGGCATGTTAAAGAGCTTCACACTGTTTGCCCGGAGAGAGACATCGCAAGCAGGACATCTGTACCAGCAGGAGCAGTTTCCTGACAGCTAGTGGCTTCTGCATTTCATCTAACCAAGGCATGGAATCACTGTTTGACTAACAAAAGGGCAGTGTGTGAACACAGTCGTCATGAAAAGGTCCCAGAAGAAAAGGCGATCAACGGAATTTGAAGTATGTTTTTTTTTCTAACTTATGATCTGATCTCTACCCCTCTAAAAAGACGAGAGATTTAAAGACTTCATTCCTTCCCTCTATCTTTAATGTGATTCACAGTGTTACATCACAGGTTTCTTTGAAGCAGCTGAATATCTGGATATTTTGATCTTCTATGGACATGTGTTCTGTTGCAATATTAGAACGGTGTTCTATAATCACTTCTTAAAGGAGAATTCCACACTCATCCGTCTACCTTGATTGCTGTGACATCATATATATTACACTTGTTTTTCGTCATAGATGCCCCATTTTCTACATTTTCCGCTTGAGGTCCCCGTCCCCATCCCACAGTTTGCATTAGGGCAGGTTGTCTTTATTCTATTGGGGCATTTTAGTAGCTCCAAACAATTTTTTTCACACACCATATTTCAATAGTATACTGATGCTCATGCATGAGTTTTACGTCACTTTGGGGAAGCCTTTACTTGCAATCCCAGAGATAATCTATTCCTCATCGTCTCCTCCCCTCCCTTCTTCCACTCTCCTCTCCAATCACTCTGTTTGAAACTTGTCTCATGGGTACCACCTGTTTTTTTTAACATCATGTAGTGTCCCAATTATCTTGTAGTGTATGGATTGATGTGAGTGATGAGTGATCTGCGAAAAGAAATAAGTTTGGAGCTACTAAAATACCTGCATTAGAATAAAGACAACCTACAGCAATACAAACTCCAATAGAGGGAGGGGGCCTCAGGGTGTAGAAAATGACAGAAATCAAGGGCATTATGTATCATGTCACAGGAATCAAGGTAGATGGATGCCCAATGTGTTTTGGTGTGGATTTCTCCTTTAAGTTAAGCCATTTTCATTCTGTTGATGGGATCAATAGAACAGCTTGATCATGGAGACTTGCTCTTACATTGATCATCATGGTGTACCAAAATGCAAATGTTCACTGTCTTATTCACCTGGCAAATCTTTCAGGTCCTTTGAATATGCCATGTTTTTGTTTTGGCTCTATTCCAGTAGTAATCATTGATGTTTGTTAGAGTTGGCTTCTCTAGTTCTTTACAGAACTAGAGATATGGTTGCAACTAGCCTGACCTTAGTCTGAATTGTCATTTCGTTTCACTTCATTATTCAGACTGAAGTCCCTCTCTACCGCAGCAGTTTATGGGATGGGCATTATCAAAGTGACAGTCTTCACGGTGATTGGTTCATACCAAACCATAAGAATATTGGGAAAGCAGATAATGTTGTCATTATTCTGCCGTTTATAAAACCTAAAACCTGACGCTTCCTTAAAGAATAATGAAGTAAAATGAAGTGAGTGACAAGGCTGTTGGCCAATCAGGTGCTTTGCTCGGATTTTCAACCGGCACAAAAGGCCCCAAAGGCAGGGAAGCCAGTCCTTGAATCACAAGCTAGTATTTTTAAGGTGCTGACTCAGGGCTAGGCCACAACCCCCTTTTTCTGAACAAACTCTAGCTGTGGTTGCTGTTGGAATATAGAGAAGTAAATATATATTTTTTTTACTTGTTTTAGGTTGTTACTGTTAAACATAAATGCAGTTATCTATTCAGATATCCCTAATTAGGTCATTTTGGGGTTGTTGGTATGGCTTTGTATTTTAATCTTCATAGCCTCAGAAATATTGGCCAGAGATAATAATCCTCGACCTTAAATGTGGACAAAGTGGTCAGGTGGTTAAATGTTGTACAGGCAGATTAGGGGAAACCAAAAGGCAGAAACACGAAATGACATGCTTTTGAGCGTCCTTATACATGTTTATCTAGTCTATAGTGTAGCAATTATAGTGTTTGATAGTAGCAGGTATCTCTCAGGTAACACAAATGTATGTCACCCTGCAAGAGAAATCTTTACTAAAGAACTGGAGAGATATGGAGACCCTGTTACCGAACAAACACTGGTAAAGATTGCTGTCTGGATATACCATGTACTGTATGTAGTGGGCAGTTGAAATGTATTTCAACATTAATTTAAACATCTCTAATAAGTTCATGTTTTTGCCATAGTGTTTTAGGGATCTCATGTTCTTTAATGAGCTGGAGACAAATTCTTATTGAGAAAACACACACTGCCTATAATTATAAAGTAACTATTAAATGGACCAAATCACACCAAAGGCTCACCATGCAACTACTAAGGAGAGAGCCTTTGGTTTGATTTGGTCTATTTAATTCCATGCATTGAATCACTTGACGTGTGTCACCACGGGCATGCTTATTTTGCAAAGGGATATTTCACTTTTAACAAAATATAATTTTAATGCCACCTCAGTCTAATGTTAATAGAAAAGATTATACTGTAAGTTGCATGATTCAGTGGATTTTCATTTAATTATTTCAGTTATTCCTAATAATTACTTCAAAATAAAGGAAATTGATTAATGACAAAACACACTTGGGTATTTTTTATGAATCTCTCATTGTCACTCAAAATTGAGTTTTGTATACTGAAGACACTTAAAGGTAGGGGAAGTGATTTCACTTTTGTCAGGTATCACCCCAAAAAACTTTTTTTTCTGTTAAAATGCTCTATTATAAGGTGTGGAAACCACATATGGAGTTTCCCCCTCCCCCACGTTAGCAGAGGAGCTAATAAAAGTTCCCCAGGTCACCACCAATTCTCCTCCAATCAGGAGCGAGCAGCAGGTTCACATAGTGTAGCTACTGTTGGGGGCCCCTAGTGCCCTAGGCTGGTACTACACCATGAATTTCAAATCACTTCCCCTACCTTTAAATATATATTGTTTCAGAGTAAACATACAAATCAGCCTCAGTCCTAAATGGGTTAAAGAGAAAATGCTTTGTTTGTTATTTGTTAAGGTTCTGTAAACGTATGTCTGCATGTATGAAATATATTTAATTTGTTAAAATGGTACTGTAAAGTGTAAAAATGTAATGTTTTAAACATTGAGTATTTATTTAGAGAATTGTAATTACTTAAACTTAAATTATTAAAGTGTCCCTTTTAGGTGTAAGTGCTTTGGGCGAGAACAGGACCAGCTGGCCTTAAAGGGGAATTCCACCCATTTTCATGTCATTGATGTCATACCTTCATTTCATGTCATACCTTCGAGGTGTTGGGTGGACATGATAAAAAAAGGTTCCCCCATTCTGTGTCCCCAAGAAATGGAGGTCTGAAGAAAACCACTAATATGGTGAAACATCTTGATGATGTCATCAAGAAGGTTCACCCTGTTAGTGGTTTTATTTTCACCATGATTTCGTTACACCCTAACGGGTTCATTTGGTTCCATTTGTACACTCTCAGAAAAAAAAAAAAAAAAATGGGTGGAATTCCCCTTTAATGGCCAAACAGTGGTCCAGCCAAGCCGTGGTCCTTACTCCAAGTGGGCCAGACATAGGGGCCAGTTGTGGACGCACTGTTCTGGCCCAACACTGGAACGGAACAGTTTTCCGCAGCTGGCACATGTCCAGTCCTTTTTAGCAAAGTTTTGGTTTAAGACCTTTTGTTTTATAGCAAAGATGTGGAGGGGGGAACTTTTGCCGTGAGAATGTTCAGCCTACTATATGTTTTATGTTATGTTTTTCTATACTGCGATTTAATAAAGAGAGTGACAGATTGACAGATTTTGGACATTATGTCAACCTAATTTAGGGTTTTGACCACAATGCTATTTCTTACTGCCACATAACGGATTATGATGCCTTGCCAATGTTGGAATATATGATTTTCAGTTTAACCAATTGTCAGATTTTGACCTCAAACCAATCTTGGTTTCAATGAGATTGACTTTTTCAGCTAAAAGTATATAATGTTGGAAGTCAAACCTATAATCAACGTCTACGTAACATCACAGGTTGACATCAAATTAACGTTGGGTTATGATGTCAGTCCAATGTTAGATTAAGACGTCAATCAAATTTTCATTCAACTAAAATACAACTAATATACAACGTTGGAAGTCTACCCAATAATCAACGCCTACATAACATCATAGATTGACGCCAAACCAACGTTGGATTATGACGTCAATCAAACTTTCATTTACAACTAGAATACAACTAAAATCCAACGTTGGAAGTCTACCCAATAATCAACGTCTACATAACATCATAGATTGACGCCAAACCAACGTTGGATTATGACGTCAATCAAACTTTCATTTACAACTAGAATACAACTAAAATCCAACGTTGGAAGTCTACCCAATAATCAACGTCTACATAACATCATAGATTGACGCCAAACCAACGTTGGATTATGACGTCAATCAAACTTTCATTTACAACTAGAATACAACTAAAATCCAACGTTGGAAGTCTACCCAATAATCAACGTCTACATAACATCATAGATTGACGCCAAACCAACGTTGGATTATGATGTCAATACAACGTTAGGTTATGACGTCAATCAAACTTTCATTTCCAACTAAAATACAACTAAAATCCAACGTTGGAAGTCTACCCAATAATCAACGTCTATATAACATCATAGATTGACGTCAAACCAACGTTGGATTATGATGTCAATACAACGTTAGATTATGACGTCAATCAAACTTTCATATTCAACCAAAACCCAACCGTCATCCAACGTTAGAGTACAACGTTATCCTAACGTTGTGTAGACGTCTTGTGCCAGCTGGGGTAGTTACAAATAGCCGAATAGAGTAAAAGAAGAATATAGCCTACGGTAAATTCTTCCCCACCTTACAGTAGTTTGTCTGTGTGGTGCAATTACTGTTTGTGGACACTAGGTGGCAGCAGAGCAGCAGCTCCATGGCTCAGTGTGCATAGAACTAGAAAGAATAGAAAGAACCCTCCTTGGTTCAGGTTGATCAATCAGTTTGTAAATTCTCCCTGCTGTCAAGGTGAGTACAGCCCAATGTCTTATGAAACCTGCTATAATTAGGCTACTACTAGCCCTAGTGTGTGTGTGTGTGTGTGTGTGTGTGTGTGTGTGTGTGTGTGTGTGTGTGTGTGTGTGTGTGTGTGTGTGTGTGTGTGTGTGTGTGTGTGTGACAAAACATTCCATTCCACACACAGACCCTAGCTTTATTTACATAATAGGTGACCTGGGTGTATTAATGTTGTCAGTAATGTACATAATGTATTCACTCATATGTTATGAACTGCAGTCTACAATGATGTCTGTTCTGAATGGTTTAGTTCTACATCCCAGACATTACCTCACCAGATTTGCTGTGATGTTACTGAGCCCCCCCCCCCCACCTCTCACTCTCCCCCAATTTCATCTTTTTAGCTCTTTCTCACCTTCTCTCTGTATCATTTTTTTTATCACATCAGTCAGTCAGCATGTCTGCCCTACACCTTTCTCCCTCCTCATTTTGTCCTTCTATTTCGTGCTCTCTTTCTTGCACGTACGAGCACACACGTGCATGCGCAAGCGCTTTTGCTCGCTCATTCTCTCCCCCTGTGTTTTTTTCAATGAGATGACAGTTGAGATCTAGATGAGATTTTATGGCGATATAACACTGCAGCAACCAGCTTCCACTGACAGTAGTGGTTGCATATGCCCCCCCCCCCCCCTCCACACACACACAAATAAATGTGTACTCATGTACAGTATATACAGTATGTCCCTAGCCCAAGAAATCATAAAGTCTCACACATGCAGAGCAGTGACAAATTTAAATGAGAATCCTAAAAACATATTTACAAAGAAATGCATCTGTATGATAAAAAAAATACCTTAGCCCCAGTTGATTTCACCCAGGCAATTATGTTTATGTGATTTTCATAGTGTTGCTTTAGTCTTGAGGTGGGTGGGTCCCTTGCTACTTTCAGGATGTTCAGTGACGTCATAGAAGCTAGGTGTGTTTCCCTCATGCCCACATCCCTTTTTGTTTTGCTACAGGCGGGTAAAGGTCCTTTTTTATTTTATATATAAAAATAATACTTGCATATTTCATTTCATAGTTGCCCCATATGGTGTGGGTGGGAATCCAGCACTGTAAGGAGTTCTCTGTCCACCTGTGTCCAATGTCCCATGACCCGCCTTTGCGTGGAATCACTTCCCAATCCCAATGGCCTCCCTCAAGCCCTGAACCGTCATTAACTTTAGTGGAGATGTAAGTTCAATCAGGGACAATTTGCATCATAAAAGTCCTTGCTCACGGCCAAGGCGGTTAGCTTAACCGTCTGGGCGCCTAGGCTGCTAAGCCAGCCTGACGGCGTGCCCCGGGTTTGATTCCTGAGCCCGGCGGCCTTTGTCGCATGTCACTCCCCATCTCTCTCCCCCTTTCCTGTCTACCTACTATCCTGTCAATAAAGGCATAAAAGCCCAAAAACAAATCTTAAAAAAAAGTCCTTATTCACAGCCAGTTTTTTAAACATACACGATATGTAAAACCAAAAAGGTATGATAGCGGTTGGAATGTTAATCATTGTGCAAATCAGAAATTTTCATTTCCATATTATTTTACTTTGTTCATTAGTCATATCTCATCATGTTTCCTTTATTATTATTCAGTATAGTATCTTAGTATCTGTCCATTTCGTCTCCCTGTGAAAACACTGAAAATGTTTGTTGACATTATAACCACGATTCGTAAATAATTTGTATACTTAAATGTTTGAGGTTTGGAGGATCATCCTCATTCCCCTGGTACTGTCATGAACTGTGGCTAATATTCTTGCCAATGTCAGCATGAATGTTAACTTACAGAAAGGGTCACTGGTTTATCATGGGACAACGGTCAACTAAGTCAGTACAGTGAGGACTCAGTGAGAGCAAGGAGGTGGATTGGAATTGGGCCAAAGACTGTTCATGTAGGAAGATGGTCCATCCTGGTTGGAGCCACCAGAGGCAAGCAGGTGACATGCTATACAAGTCCTACAAATGGTTTCCTAAAAAGGCTTCCACCTAAAGTGTATTTGAAAATAGATGATCCACACCTGTTTGTATCAGAGGAGACATGGTTGATGTCGAAACTCTCCCCAGATTAAACAGTAACAGTTGGCAGGGACTACACAAACATGAGGAATTGGCATTGACTAAATTTGGCTGAACAAAAGACCAGCAAGTACTTCATCCAGGGCTCTGTGGCTGCGGCATGTAGCTATACAAATGCTGAGTCGGAATTGAATTGTGTGTGTGGGTGTGGGTATGTGTGGGTGGTTGGGTGCGTGCGTGCATGTGTGTGTGAGAGAGAGAGAGAGAGAGAGAGAGGGAGATTGGGGGAGCTAGCGTTTCCCTTTGCCTGGTTTCACTTTGGTTCTTATCAGTTCGTTCATGTATCTGATTGTTCGAGGTAGAAGCTTTTCTGCAGTTTGTTCCCAGTGGCTTGAAGAATTGAAAACATTTTCCATGTGGCAGGATCTCAAACAGTCTACGGTTGATTGGCGTGGCTTGGGTCCTTCATAATCCCATAGGCTTTGCTGACACGCTCGTCATACAGTTCTTTGATGGGGGCAGATCACATCCGCCGTTGCGTTCAACTGTCCACACGACCCTCTGCATTTCTTTACGATTGACGCTGATGCAGCTGCCATCCCATGCAATGAATGAAGCAGCCAGTTAGGATGCTCTCATGAAGTAGAGGAGTTGTTGAGCTTCACCATGTAGCTCTATGTAAGGAAAGGTTCAGAGGTGAACCTTTCAAGAGTTTTCTCAACTTGCTGTTTTCTGCAAGACATGCTTTCCTTTTGAAAAAAGGAAGAGGCTTTTATTTTTGTCCATGTTGCTTGGCAGCGTTGCTCCAAATGATGTGACGTAGCACAGCAGTGGAGGGAATGACAACCCATAGGTGAGATCAAATCAGATCTACCGGCACGGCTGCGCTGGTCCCCACCCATCTAGGCCAAAATCATTTCAGGTTAGGCCAGGCTGCAAGTAAATCAATGTCTTTGACTATAGACAGTTACCATATACAGCCTGCCTAAACACAATGGACACTAGGAAGTGACTGACAAGAGGCAATCACTTCTGCTGTTTATAGGACAATCAATCCCATTATCTATTTCCCAAGTCAATTTGACTGCATGACAAACACACCCATGACCACACCTCCAGCTGCAAATAAAGGTGTCTGCATAACAAATTGTTGCTAAGGGAAGAAGAAAGGTGACAAACGGAGCCCTGGAGGTGCCATGCAGAAAAATATATTTTAAAAGCGTTCGAACGCTATATTTAGCGTCCAAACGCATTGTTAATTCGTCCAAACGCATTGTTAATTCGTCCAAACGCATTGTTAATTCGTCCAAACGCATTGTTAATTCGTCCAAACGCATTATTAAAAAATCCGGGTGTGTGTGCGCGTGTGCTGCTGCCGCACTGGGAGTGACTCGCGGCAGCTCCGGGGTCCCCGGAGCGTCTTTTTTGGACTTCCAGAGTCCAGACAGAGCTCACGGCGAGCAGGGAGCCGAGCTTCGGACCTGCCCGACTGAAGAGCTCTCTCGGTCGGGTAGAGTCGGCCGCTCGCCCCCTTACTCGGCGCGAGCTACGGAGGTCCGAAAAAAATGAAAATGTTTATAAGTCCAGCTCCATCTTCGAGGGGTCCCCGAGCGGCCCCCTGCCCCCGGGAACCCTTTACACCCAAGGATGAGTCAAAAAGCTAGTTAGCTAGCCAGCATTGGCTAGTGGGAGGCAGTTACCACGTCGTAGACGTGTAGGGATGTGACGTAGCCGAATCCTCCTTCAGAATCTCCACCGTCTATACACTGTATCAGGGCCATATAGTAGAAGGGTTGCGACATTGAGGGGGCAGAAACATAGAGTTGGATAGAGACGTATTCTGATTTTCCCTTCCATCCACTTGCATTAACTGTTTCCTCCAGATGTGGTCTCTGTATTTTATAACTCAATGGGCAGAAAGCATTCTGGTAGACTCTAATGCATTCCGTGACTTCCGGTTGTCCCCATTCTCACGCCGAGCAAGGGGAAGAGCGGCCGACTCTACCCGACCGAGAGAGCTCCTCGGTCGGGCAGGTCCGCAGCTCGGCTCCCTGCTCGCCGCGAGCTGTCTGGAAGTCCAAAAAAGACGCTTGATTGCTTGTTGAATAAAGCGTCTGGACGTTTTCCTAACGCGTTTGGACGTTTTTTAATAACGCGTTTGGACGAATTAACAATGCGTTTGGACGAATTAACAATGCGTTTGGACGAATTAACAATGCGTTTGGACGAATTAACAATGCGTTTGGACGCTAAATATAGCGTTCGAACGCTTTTAAAATATATTTTTCTGCATGGCACCTCCAGGGCTCCGTAGAAAGGTGACAAAAGTAACAATAAAGGAATTCGCTATGGGCGGGGTCACGGATTAAGCAGGTAACGAAAATCGAGGTTTAAGGGTACTAACCCCTCATTACAAAGACAAATGCTCCCCAGTGGGGAGGGTCCCCAGTGGTATGAAAAACCATAGGCCACTGTTTAAAAATGTTATATGGTCAGAGGTGTAATTCTTCCCTATATTCTTGAGTGCGGGAGTCCATGCCAGGAACAACTGGACCCAAATGCCCCCTACAGTCTGTCTGTGTGGGTCATTTATCCTCAGTTACCGTAGAATTCTGATTCTACCGTAGCCTTCTCTTCTCTTCTCTTCTCTTCTCTTCTCTTCTCTTCTCTTCTCTTCTCTTTCTTTCTTCTCTTCTCTTCTCTTCTCTTCTCTTCTCTTCTCTTCTCTTCTCTTCTCTTCTCTGTATCCCCCAACCTCACAATATCCAAAGACCAATCCAATCTCACAATATTCAAAGACTTTGATTACAGTCAGTAAAAACTGTACCTTGTAGTCGGCTCTCATTTTAAACTACGACATTTTGCATTGTATTGATTGTTCATCCAGGCTGTGTTGTCCATTTCATTAAGTTCTTCTCTGTGTTTATTGGCTCTGATATGCTCAGCTTCAGCTCCAGGGGGAAAGCTGTTTATCTGCTCACTTTTCTGGAGGATAAAGGAGCTTATTGCTGCCGAGTTGGAGGCTGTGCAGTTGGAAGAAAAAGGTGAAATTTGTAAATTGTAAAAAACTGTGTGTGCGTCTGTGCGTGCATCTATCAGTGTTTCTTTGTTGGTCTTGTACTGCTCTCTTTAAAGGAAAATATGTTTTATATTTCCTTCACTTTCAGACTCCATGTTTTTCTTATTTATATCGCTGTTCTTGCTCAGCCTTTCTCACCTCAAACTGTCTCTCCCTCTGTTTCTCCTCCACAATCTCTGCTCTATTTCTATATCGTTTCGTAGTTTTCATTGGCTTCTCTTCCCCCCCTACCCCCCACGTCCTTAACTGCTCTCCATCCCTACAGCCTCGCTCCAACTCACCCCATCATTACATCTAAGTAATTAAGCTAAGTCTGTAGATAGGGGAGCTTACCGGACATAAATAAACAGCAGAGTGATATTAACCTGATGGGGGAACTGTCGTATATCATCAGGTCTTTTCTGCTGATGTCTGTCCAACTTCCCCTCCAAGAGTCTCCACAGCCGTTCTAGAGCCAAGCTTAGCAAGCATTTAAGTTGACACATCAGGGCTCATCAGGCCTGTCCGTTGCTTCCATCAGTGCATGTTTACAGACATGCCTGGGTGTCAGTGTGTCGTCCACAAAAGACTTTAACCTGATGAAATGCTGATAATGTCGAGACTTTATCCGTCAGTCAGATTTGCCTGCAGGTTTTGTGGCAATGGTGGCGCAATGACATCGTCTGTTTGGTATACATGGCTGAAATCCACTTGAACATTTCACAACACGATGCAACTACTGTGGATTAAAGATTCCCTCCCTGTGAGATCATGTGGCTACCATATTGTCCCGAATATAAGATAACCTTGGTTATAAGACGACCCCCTTTTTCCAAAATTCATTTTTGGAATAATTAGTAATAAATAGTAAGACAAAATCAGGTTATTATTTTTATTTAAAAATGAAATTTTAAAGTGTAATTATTTTTAAATCAAATAATTTTCATTTCAAATGGAGGCTCTTGACATGTCTTATTCCAGTAAAATCAAGTCTCAGGTCTCTTGCATCTTTAATATTATAGGAGGTAACTAACTATTAAGTGGCACCGTTTCTAGAGGGACAGTGCCGGAACTGTCAGTGTTAGACAAAGTTTATTAGGCTAACGTGCACTACTGTGTTGGTTGGAGTTGAATAAATTAGGCATCATAACTTCTCCTCTGTTATTTGTTAACTTGGCCACTTTTTGACCACGTTCATGTTGTTCTGCTACCACCATTTTGCAGTGTTCGTGTTGCATCGTGTGCACTGTGCACTCGTGTGTTGTTTCAGTGTTGCATGAGTGCGGATGTGTAATGCCATGGTAAAAGAATAGACCCTGATCACAGGGCGAGGTTGTTTTCTTGGTTATCAATACTTGTCTTATATTCTGGACAATACGGTAGTTTGCTTGAGATTCTCATTTCACAGACAGACAGACATACAGACAGGCAGAAGACTTCACCTGGTGGACTGACGAAGACAATGAGTTAATTGTTCCTGGGTGCGAACTGGGCAGCCTGTGAGTGATGATGTCCTTGTTGCTGCACCACAGAGACTCCTACCGGTTAGTGGGCTGCCTGCTCCATGAGGAGCGGAACGGGGAAAGACGGAATGAACCACGTGTTTACACTCTCTCAGTGAAGCTCCTCTCTGTGCCGGGAGAAAAGAAGCAGCTGGTGGGTCCATGTTGATCAGAGGAGGCATGTGGTTGTCCAAACCCTCCCTGGGGCAGCTAAACAGCGACAGAGGCCATGTAGAGCATTGTTCACAAAGTGAAAAATGAAGACGTAAGAGTTGAATAATGGTTGTGGCCTCCCTGTCTAGTCTGGAACTATCGACACGACTAAAATATACTACAGTTTGTGAACAATGCCGCTCACAATACAGTGTTCACAGTAGCAAAGCCACACTAAACGCTTCCTACTGTGCTGGAGTTCTTCGACTCATTTAGAAATTGCGTTCTTGCCTCACCTGTCACCAAAATTAGTGGCTTAACAGCCATTTCAAGCTCTATCCAAATGTTCCTCTCGCTTTGTATAAAGTGGCACCATTTCTGGCTTACTGTATCAGAAACCTACTTCACTAATGATACATTGTGTTGTGATTCCAAGCTAATGAAACTACAGCCTTTTTCTTACCAGAAACTTTTCATGCTGAAATGTAAAAGCCTTGTTATTGCACCCCTCCTTGTTTGAAACGTGCAGTGATAATTGGTGCAGTAGATTGGTAAATATAAAATGGTACCATCTTATGAGCGTCGTATGAGTGGGTAATAGTTAAGTGAAGACAATTATGTTACTCATAAACAGTAAAACATTGAAGCTGCTATGAATTGCAGTAATTTTATTAACAATGTGAATGTTGTGAAAGCAAGTGCCTCTCCACCTCCCCTTCCTTTCCCAGCCCTTCTGTCCTCCATCAGCATCGCTGCCCCTCTCTTCCACTCCTCCTTTTGTCTCTCACATATACATCCTTTGTCTTCTTTTCTTTTGCCACAGACACATTAATATCGTAATGAGAGCAGCGCTGATTTTAGACACTAACATTAGAAACCCAATCCGTTGTCATTTCTCTAGCTAAATAATTAAAAAGACTGGGACATTTGTAGTGGCTGAGGATGGAGGTAGGGAAGCATAGTAACAGATCTGGATATGGTAGAAGTTAGTTCTGGTACTGTATACCTCGATTGACAACTTCACCAAGTTTAGCAAAACTTTTAAAGGCAAAAAATCTTTCTACAGACAGGCAGCTTTATTGGTTTCAATTAGCAGTAAGAACATCAAATATATTTAATAAAGATGCAAACAAGGATATGTATAAGAGTAGAGAAAAGGTAACATAATAATGCAAGGTAACAGTACTGTAGTTTGAATCAGATAATAGCACAATATAGACTGTACATTAACAATGACTTAACATTCAACCTGGCCCTGCCTATGCCTGGCCTGGGTTGGGTTTCCAGATGGTGGATTCGAGCCCCTAGGCTCTGCGGTAGTGAGCATGCAGGCACTTGACCACTGTGCCAAGAGCAGCCAAAAGCCCAGATATGTGTCCTCCTCAGCATTAATTGAACTCTCCCAGTGTAAAAATAGATGTTTTAGACAAGTTAAATTAATGCTCAAGACTTTACTGTGCAACATTACATTGTTGACAGCAGCGTATACGTCCAAGAACACTGCAATGGGAGGGCATTCTTCATTGCGACTGTGGGCCTGACAGTGATGCAGTAGCTACAAGGCACAGCCTCTGCTCGCTTGGCTCACACCTCACACTAGCCTTTGCATAAACCAGAGAGATTGTAGATAATTGCAGTGAGATTTACTAAACAGTGTAAACTCAGGGTCAGGAGTATTCATCACCACCGTGTCCCTCGCTGGTCTTGGTCCGTCTGCTGCATATCCCTCCTGTGACTGTGCTGTCAAATCCTGAGAGTGTTAATTTAACCAAATGGACCCTTACACTTGGTTACGTCACCTTCAGGGTTTTCTCAGTAGTTGGAATAAGTGCTTTCATATTGATCTATTCATTTACTTGTTCATTTGTTTATTTGACCAATGTTGACACATTAGTTTGGGGGTCTTCAGCATTCTGTATTTGGCTGCTTTGTATGCATATTAAGTTTTACCATGTTTTAGAGCAGTGGTCTCAAACTGCCGGCCCGCGGGCCATTTCCGGCCCCCGAGATGATATTTTGTGGCCCCCACCTTAATATGAACGTTTAATATTAATGCGGCCCGCGACGGCCGCGAGTTCCCCCGTCAAATTCCGACCAGGCAGCCCAAAGCATTTGCGGGAGAACAGTCTGTTACTATTGACTGCTCATTACTGAGATCCTGTTTAAAGCCCGCCTACTGGCTTTGCTATTTGCACAGAATAGCAAAGAGGAACCGGATCTGCACCCTGAAACACGCCCCTCCCCCCGTGCAGTTTAGTTCATTCTGTCGCTGAACTGTCAATCTGATGAAATGCAATGACGCCATTGGCTGCAGTACGGGCGAGATCCTGTCATGGCGTCTCTCTATCCACCGCTCCGTGTTTACAAACACACGTAGGGAAAAGAAAACTTTGCCTTTTACCAAGGACTGCGTTCGGTTTGGTAAATAATGACAGCGTAGCAGTTTTCTAAAGCCCGATACGGGCGGATGCATGGCTTATAAAGCAGCACGCTGAGCTAAGGTGAGTAGCCTAAAACGAGCTGTTGTGTCCCCCTTGCCCGTAGTGAACGGTGTTGTCGTTGCTCCAGGGCAGGCTTACATCTGCGCTGGATAGAATCATAGCCATCTAGTAGAAAAGTTGCGACATTGTGGGGTCAGAAACCGAAAGTGCTGAATTATTTTCAAAGCCCCATTGCGCGACCACTGCAGACAGCATTGCCAGCAAAGATGAGACGTCGCGCAACTGGGATATAGTTTTCAAAGAGGCTAGCGCAAATAAATAAAAGCCTATTTAGGCACGTGTAAAACATGACAACTATTGGGAAACCAATGCTGCTAGTTGGGCTTCTGATGGTCTACTCTAGTGTCATGTTTGCAAGACTAGTTTTTGAGTGACACTGACAAACTATATTTTTGATTTTATTTATTTTATGGCGCTGCTTTGTAGTGGCTGTATAAGTTCAAAAAAGCTGTAGTTGGCTTTGTTAGGAATATACATTGATAGCTAAAGTAAAGATTTTGTTACTGCTTCCTTATTGGTTGTAATTCATGCCATCACAATCAAATCAGAGCCACTTTGTTGATGGGTTGGCTGGTCCGGTTATTTTGTATTGTTTGTAGGTTCTATTATCCAGTAAATAGTTCATTTAATATTGTTCAGTTATAGTTATTATCATAATCCTATTATGTGCTACTGAATGAAACAGATAGCACAGTGGTATATCAAAGGAAGGAAGGAATAGAAATAGAAAGGAATAGAAATATTATTATAGAAATGTTATTTTTGTTTTTTGTGCGACACAACACCACCTATGCACACACTCTTTATCCCACATTGGTGAGTCTGAATCTACTTAAATTTAAGTGAAATGAAGGCGAAAATGGCGAAAAAATAGGCTTGAAATGGCAAAAAAAACGTTTGTCCATGTGACGCGCTGTGGCTGCGGCCCGGCCTCAACCAGGCTCTGCTTCTAGTGGCCCCAAGGCAAATTGAGTTTGAGACCCCTGTTTTAGAGTGTCTGCCAAATGCCTAAATTGTAAATAGTAAACAACAGAAAATTGATATGATAGCTGCTGTACAGTCTGTACAGTGTGCGCGCGCGCGCGCGCGCGCGCGCGCGCGCGCACACACACACACACACACACACACACACACACACACACACACACACACACACACACACACACACACCACACACACACACACACCCTGTAGATAAGCCGAGAGACAGAGCAGTGTATAGGAGAGACAGACAGTAGGAAAGCTGAGGCACAAACTACAATCTGACAACTGTCTGCAATATTATGCTGTTAGTTCTGGAAATACAAACACTCCATCTTATCAGTGTCGTTCTACTTCTGTCTGTTTCCTCTCTGTGTGACTTCAACACACAGCAAACAAGTGTCATTGTCACTTTTGCGCAGTTGACATTTTCAGAAAAGCATTATCACAGCAGACATTCTACACTGTACTGTCAGAAAGTACCTTATCATCAAGCATGCCATGGTATACATGGATATCGGAAGTGCGGTTGTGTTGCAGTGGCAGCTCTGGAAATCAACTCAGATCAACACTCACAAAACGTCTGAGATATCAATTTCTGGATGTAAATAAAAAATTGCAGCATAGGTATGGTATCTCGTTCATAAAACATATAAATCTAAAATCACTGTAATAGCAACATTCACAACCAAGACCATCATAAAGAATATGACATGAAAATAAATAAATAAATAAAACCTCCAGCCATACATACCAAGTCCAGTATAGCCTAACCAGGGGGCCCACTGTATTGCCTCTGTCTTGGCCAATAACTAATTCTTCAGCAGATTTTTAAAGAATGTTTAAATTACTACGTAAATGTGTAAATTTAATTCCCCTAGCGATTTTGTTCCACTCCTCTGTATATTGGAATTAGTTTCTTACCTACCTTATTTTTTTTTATTTTTAAGTTTTGGTGGTTTAAGGTCAGCTATACTAGCCCTTGTGTGCAAGCTATGGGACTCATTAACATACTGGAACTAACCTTGGAAATATTTTTGGCATTGTTCTTTAAAATAAGAGTCTCCGTTATTGTATTTTACCTTCAGTGGGGAGCTAACTTAGTTAGTACTGGCTGGGGCAATGTTTTTTTCTTTCTTCTTTTATATGTCTGTGTCCTCATGGTGGCACTAACTAGTAACAATCCTAGCTAGGAACTTTGTCCTTGTGTTGATTGTGCCAGTAACATCTTATAATATCTTGGCATATTCTGGTATAGCATGCAAAAGGGCCACTTCACCATTGTAATAAGTTTGCAGTGAGACAAGTACAACATGACATCACAGACACTTTGAAATAGTAAAAGAGAGACAAATTAAGAGACGAACTGACTCTAGGCACTTGTCACTAAAGCAGAATAATCTGCATATAGATCATCTGCTTCCCTTCGTCTTTCAAGTTTGCTTTGTGTACTGTGTGTGTGTGTGTGTGTGTGTGTGTGTGTGTGTGTGTGTGTGTGTGTGTGTGTGTGTGTGTGTGTGTGTGTGTGTGTGTGTGTGTGTGTGTGTGTGTGTGTGTGTGTGTGTGCGCACATGCGTTCCATAGTGCCCTATAACTTGGCCTTGAAGTTAGCTTAGCCTTATCTAGAAGAAGAAGAGAGGGAGAGAGACTTCTGGATGGATTTATGACCAGAGCCAGGGGCCCTTAAAGAGCTTAGCCTGCTCACTGGGAGCATGGAGCTGCCAGCAAGGCCTCTTCCTCCTCCTCGGCACACACACGCACACACACTCACACACACATGCGCACACGTGCACACACAAGCATGCACCCACACACAAGCCAGGGCCTAATGGAGAGCCTGGCAATTAGCGTTCTCAGCATTTTGCATATCGTCGGCATACAGTAAAAAGCCCATATGCTCACTACTGGTGTTTAATCTGTTTATGGTATTTTCTACAGAGAAATAACAATCTCAGGGTTCTTCCTGTGTCTGAGCTAAATGAAAGTTACTTTTCCTGAGTTTGTTACACCTCTTTCCTCTTAACACGTGTGTGGCTTTTTGTGTACCTGTTGAATCTTAATCCATTTTTCTTCTGTTTTGACTCCTTGTATAATCCTTTATCGAATACATTTTCATCATGACTCAAAGATTAACCCATTATAACGCTCAATGATTAACCCATTAAACTGGGAAAGTACTGTATAACTATTTTAGATTTAAACATTAACTAACCAAAAACAGCAAATAAATATACAGCTCACAATAAGCTTAATATAAGCTCACAGCATGTGGCCTGGTTTTGAAAATGTTTGAAAACTCATGAAAACTCAAACTAATTTTGAATTACAGAAATGTTTGAGAACTAACCCCAACTGTGTAAAAAAAAAAAGTGTCAAGACATGTCAGTAAGAGCATGCCCCCATAACCCCCCCCCATTGTGACACACAGATTACACGCATGCACGCATGCATTTCTGCCTGGCTTACATAGTAATCTTTATAGTTGTTATCCTGTTGGTATACCACACCCCAAAAAGTAATAATAATAATACATTGTAATAAAATTATATACAGTAGATAGACACAAATAGACGCGTGCACATGCAAACAGACACACACGCACGCACGCACACACACACACCGCACGCACACACACACACACACACACACACACACACACACACACACACACACACACACACACACACACACACACACACACACACACACACACACAGCAGTGCAGCAGTGATGCGATGCATACAGTAACGGTTATGTTTGCCTGGAGAGTGCCACAGTTCCAGCAGCTCTGCTCTCATCCTCTGTTAATTAGCTCCCTGAGGTCGCCAGCTCTTAATGATCCTCGTTTGTCAGGAAATTACTTGTATATGTTAGGAGACAATGTCAGAGTAGAAGAATATAGGAGAATAGAACGCAAACTTTATTGTTAATAAGGAACAGGTGTCTTTCTTTTTGTCTTTATTTTCTTTCTGTTTTTCTTTTCAGACCGTGACGACTCAAACAATACTAATTGACTAATATTTGACAATTTGGCCAATGTTTTGCTACATTTCTTTTCTCGGGACTCTTGAGTCATTGCTCTCCACACTTTCTTATCTAACCTCATAGGTTCTTGAGCCCTTTTTAGCCAAGCTGTCACACCGCAGTGCAACCACGTAAGTGGTGCTCTTCTTTCCTTTCCTGTTGGCTCCTGGAGTTTTGCTTCAGTTTGCTTGCCTCTATAGTTCACGCTGTCGCAAACTCTGTTTGCTTCATGGGATCAGTCCAATCTATTGTCAAGTTGTGTTTCATCATGTTAATGATTTTTCTTTTAGGACCTATTTTTCTACAACTGGAAACAAATGGACCTGCTAGCGACCTGGTTCACATTTGTACACTCTCAGCAAATTTTGGAAATGTCCCTCTTTTGTCTCTCTCTGAGGCTGCAACAGCCCTCCAGAAAACAGTTTTCTGGCCCCTCAATGTTGCAACATTTCGGCTGGTCCGAGTATTATTTGGGCAAGCCTTCATGTATTCCTTCTCTCTCTGTTTTTTCTGTGATGTGCGTAGAGGACCACATTTCTAATATGGTCCATCCATGGGACACCTAGTGGTATTATAGCATTCTCTCATCCAGGTTCCTTTCCTGTTGCTTTGTGAGGCTAACAATCTGTTACTCACAGTATACCATAATGGAAAATTAACAAGTAAAGCGTCTTATGGGTGAGAAGCAACCACAGGTCATCCTATGTTTACATTTCACAGTCAAACCACTCTAACTATGGCGACTAACTCATTAATCTGGTTTACTATAAGGCCACAATCAAGCCAGCCAGGGAAACTCAATAATCTTGTCCAAGTAGCTCTGGATAAAAGCATTAGCTTAATGTAATTCCTGCATCTTGTTTCAAAGCAATTGTTATTTAGATCATTAAGGCTTATTTTTTTGCAGATAAGAAGCTTTCTGCAATGTTTGACTTGGTACTTCAGAGCTTGTCCTGGCCTGTGGAAAAACAACCACTGATTAGTTCATTGAGGGCAATGAAGTGAAGAGCCATAATTCTCCAACCACTTTTATAGCCTATTCTACTCTGAGTTTATGGTCTCTTTTCAATTAGCATGTCCACTGTAGTAAACACAACAGTAGCTCTACATCTTGTCAGTTTTATGCAAGGCTGCCTTGTTATATCTAAATAAATATGTTTGTCAAAGCTTGGACACTCATGCCACACACAGCTGGATTGTCCTATGGTGTAAACATTTGGTGAAAATGTCAGATCTACTAGCTCACCTCAACAGCATTACTAAGTGTTAAGTGTCCTTGAGCCATGCTCTCCAAATGTTGCGTTCACACGGGCAGATCCAAAACATACAAAGATGCAAAACTACACAGCATTATTTGTAGCTTTTATCGTTGTATCTGAAACCAGATCAATGTTTTTGTAGGTTTTGCAGCAGCTACCAAGATATATGCATCTTTGTATCTTCATGTCGCTGGCTTGACAATGAATGGTAGACTGTATGCATCTGCCTGTGTAAACGCAGTACTGCTCTTCAGTGGAGATGCTTGATGGCCATGTAGACCATTTAGCATCTCCCATCTGTTAGTCACACCTCCATACATATATGGTCATGCCTCATGTAACCCTGAGTAATTATATGTGGAGAAAACCGGACCATCACCTAGATCTGCATACAAGGAGCTTGCCAACAACTCTGACCTCAAACCCTTAGATCTCCATATATAGAGCTGGCATTCCATATGTTGATCCTACCCCACCTTTCTTCTCTGACACTCCATATACAGTATGTTGATCTGACCTCCTCAAACCTGAATACTCACACACTCTGTATATGGACAGTGCAAAACATATTCTTATCTTGAAGTCCCCATTCCAAAATTCAATTCAGATTATTTTCAAATAAACTTGTAAGCCAGTCATTAGAAACACAAAAAAAGCATTTTCGAGACTGCATCCCAGATGGAGATTAAATGCCCATATCTCAAATGGGGAGACATTTGCGTAGTGTTTTCCAATGTACAGTATTCTGGTACCTTTGCATGCCTAAGAAGAAACTACACATTTAGGTAAACATATTGTCAGGAAAGGTGTCATTTACAGGCTTTTAATGCTTATACACTACGATACTGTACATCTCAATTGTAGAAAAATATATAGAAAGGTTTTTTACTTGATTCTTACTGTAGACATGCTAAAAGATTTAGGGAAAATAAACCTTTTGAACCTTTTTTAACAAACCTTTTTTTTTTTCAATCAAGATGAACAATATAGTTGTTTAGTCTTGAAAATGACACCTTTCCCAGGCATATATGTTCTTAAATGTGTAGTATGTTCTTAAGTAAATGTGTAGTATGTTCTTAAGCATGTCGAGAGGCACTCGAATAATCTATGGCCATTTAATCTCTTAAATGGCCATATCTCAAATGGGAAAACATTTGAGATATGGACATTTATCATCTCCGATTGACTTTTAGTATGTTATTTAGCATGCCCAGTGCTACCAGAATCCATAACAAAACAACTTTGTATCAATTTTGGGGGGTTATCCTTGCTCTTTGTCATGCAGTTGAGTGTGTGCAGGCTCTATATTGTCATCTCTGATGTAATCATTTATTTTAGACTTTATTTATTTTTAGACTTTTATCACCCTGTGACCCTTTCTGCCATTGTGCTTTATTGCACACCCAGTCTTAAATGTCACTAATGGGATATGTGTTAGTGAACTATAGCCTACTAAGAGCTACTTTATTCTGACACATTGCTTCCAAACCCATGAATGTTAGTGAATGTTTTAATCTATGCTCAGTGAAATAAAGAACATCTACACCAGTTTCTTTCCAGTGACCGCCACGGTTTCCAGCTGGTCCCCAGATAATTGATGGAGAGTTGGACACTTACAAATCTTTAACTCTTGTCAGTGAAGTGTAAAATGAAACCCAGTTATTGTTAAACATTTTGAATGGGTGGGTTAAACTTGTACCCCCCACACATTTGCCATATTTTCTCCACCTTAATGATACAATTTTTAATTGCATCTTATATGATTTTAATCATCGATTAGTCACCTTAAGCCACAAGCTATGGCTTGCAGAGATTGGAGATGCCTCTAATACTGCTAAACATGTGGGTTGCATTCTCAAAATAATAATGAAATGTTGTTCTGTTGGCATTCACTCTTGTTTTGAATTTCAAGTGCTGGCAGCTGTGTGGCAGTCACAGGTATGTGCCACTCACTCACAGGTGTGTGAAAGGCACATAAGCATGGGTCCTGTCACCTTCTTGACTTTGTTTATGCTGCAAGCAGCAGCAACACTGGTGGAAATAAAGATGCCATGTTTGTCCCTTCAGGATAAGGCCATGCAATAGGGCAATTGGAAGCTGATGTTCCAGCATACAGAGTGGCACCATCATTTGGTGTCATCTCGGTACCATTTCAAAACTTAAGACCCTAACGCCTTCAAAGCAATGTATCTTATAACAATATAAGATACATAGGTACCTAGGTAATGCATATACGTGTGTGCGCGCATATATATATATATATATATATATATATATATATATATATATATATATATATATATATATATATATATATATATATATATATATATATATATATATATGTATGTATGTATATATATATATATATATATATATATATATATATATATATATATATATATATATATATATATATATATATATATATATATATATATATATATATACATACATATATATATATATATATATATATATATATATATATATATATATATATATATATATATATATATATATATATATATATATATATATATACCTGATTCCCTGAATGAAGGCTATAACATTATGTCATTATGTCACATTATTCAGCAAGAGGAAGCATTTTAAAAGAGTTCAGCGAAATTCACAATGTAGTGTAGGCTAATCGATGTTGCCGCGGTATAGTTTCATGCATGCACTGCACAGACTGGAAAAAAAATGTAATCGAACAAAAGCCTTGCAGAAATCGTCTCAGGCTTCAAACACACTTCCCTTGTCGAATTCCCAGGTATAGACAATGGCTCAGCTTCAAACCGCGATTCATAAAGATGGCTCGAATTAATTGGCAGATGATGAGGCTAGTTATGATGTAATGTCTCTCTCCCTCTCTCTCCCCCTCTCTCTCCCTCCGTTCCTATCACGCTCCATACGCTCCTGCACACACACACGCACACACGCACACATGCACACACAGAAACAGACTGGAGCCCCCTCCTCTCTCTCATACACACTCTACCCCTCTCTCCCCTCTCTTTCCCCACCTCTTTCTCTTTCTCTCTTTTTTCCCCTCTCCCTACACTAACCAACATGGCCGCTAAATCGGACGGAGCCGCGGTGTCTGTGGATGATGACAACCCGCCCAGCAGAAGGAGCCTCTCCAGAAGGAGCCTGTCCGTGGCGGCAGGGAATCCCACCAGCTCTTTGGCCGGCGGCAGCATCACCGCCGCCCGGCCCCGCTCCTGCAGCACCGCGGGGAGACCCTACACCCTGCTGGACTGCTGCTGGGTGCTCTGCGCGCTGCTCGTCTTCTTCTCCGACGGCGCCACCGACCTGTGGCTGGCCGCCGACTACTACCTGAGGGGAGACTACTGGTGGTTCGGGCTGACGCTCGTCTTCGTCGCCGTGCCCTCCGCTGTGGTGCAGGTGTTGAGTTTCCGGTGGTTCGTCTATGACTACTCGGATTTCAGCCGCGGAGACGGCGGCGGCTGCGGAACGGGCGCGGTAGGTGGAGCGACCGCGACGGCGGCGGGCGACTGCAGCTTCAGCACCAAGGACAGCGAGCAGCGGCGCAGCGGTGGATCGGCGTCGGGGAACGCCGCGAACGTTACGCCGGTCTGTGCGTCTTCAAGCCTGCCTGCGGTGCCGGGGAGAGTCGGTGGCCCCCGGAGGTGTTGTATCGTGTGCATGTGGGTGTTTCAGACCGCGCTGCACATCCTGCAGTTGGGCCAAGTCTGGAGGTAGGAAGGACAGCTCTATAGTATGGTTGTGGAGAATGACTGAATGAGGGGTGTGTGCACGAGTGTTTCTGTCATTCTGTGTTCAAGTGTTCGTGGGTTTGTGGCGTGTTGTGTCGTGGCTGCACAACACTACCCGTGCTATACTGCTTCCAAGATGAGCATGCTTCATGTGTGCGTGCATTCGTGTTTATAAGTGCTTGCGTGTACTACTTATACGCGCGAGGGTGTGTGTGTGTGTGTGTGTGTGTGTGTGTGTGTGTGTGTGTGTGTGTGTGTGTGTGTGTGTGTGTGTGTGTGAGAGAGAGAGAGAGAGAGAGAGAGAGAGAGTGACTGTGAGCGTGCGCGTGCATGTGTGTGTGTCTCAAAATTATTACCTTTCTGTGGCAGGTTTTTAGGGATAATTCGGATAAAGGAATGAATTGGGCTAAAGCAGCAGGAGCAGCCACCATGATGATGTGCTACACAGCTCTCTACTCAATGGATCACTAATTGCAACTATTTAGCAATCAAGACTGGCCATCATTAACTACTCACACGCCAGAGTGAGTTCTAGAGTAAAGCCAGCTAAGTTACCCATATATCAGTCTAGTTCAGGCCGGGGTTTTCAACCTTTTCAACCGCCACCGGGCCCCCCCATTTATTCAGCATTTGAGCCACGGACCACCATTTGAGGACATTTTAGTCCCACAGACCCCCAAAACTAAAGATTTCTTTTGCATTCGTCCATCTTCTAATTGTGTAGACTTGGGCTAATTCAGATGATGAATATTTTAACTCTTGAGAGTGTAAAAATATAACCAAATGGACCCACAAGGGTCCATTTGGTTTCATTTTTACGTTCTCAAGAGTTACATCTGGTTAACCAACTTAGCTGGGTACCACCTGGAACCCTCTCAGGGACCACAGGCGGTCCCCGGACCATAGTTGAAAACCTTTGGTCTAGTTCAAAATTCTCTGCCTGTCTGTCTCTGCCTGTCGGTCTGCAGGGTAGGGGCCAGGGTACAGGCTATTGAACATTTCAGTGCATTTATCATGGGGGTCTATGAATGAATACTCATAATGAGATTGAGTATCAACACAGTTTGTAGGCTGCTTTGTATTATTAACACAACACCCTTAAAATACCATATTATCCCAAATGTAAGGCGACCCTGTTTATAGAACGACCCCCATTTTCAAGACTCATTTGTGTAAAAAGAACATCAATGTCAAATAATATAATCCCCATATATAAGACGACTCCATTTTTTACTATATTTCCATTGGAAAAACACTGTCTTATATTCAGGCCAATAGGTAGGACAGGTGATTCCTCTGTTCCTGGACAACCAGAGAGCTGCTGCTAGTTTTCTTTTCCACCAACTCATTAATTACATTCACCTGGTGTCCCTGATTAGTGCCTGATTACGCCAAATGAAAAGCAGCATGCAGCACACTGTGTCCCTACAGCTGCTGCACAAGAAATTATTAAGATTCAATTTAGATTTGAATGTTGTTTTCTGTGTTGTGCATTTTGTGAGAATGGAAGTCACTTCTTTAAGACGACATAGAATGAGGAGAATCAATTGTAGGAAATTGATTCTCCAAGAAATATATTCACCGGGGTCTGTAGTTCATTAGATATCGATTCCAGTTCGAACAGACTGCTCAATTTGAATTCCTAAAAAGCTACAGTCACCCATACTCTAAGCACGTATAAAGCGTGATTTCCCACCAGGAGTATCCCTCTGCTGGAGGCTATATGGCATTCATTCATTCATTCATTCATTCATTCATTCATTCATTCATTCATTCATTCATTCATTCATTCATTCATTCATTCATTCATTCATTCGTCAATTAGAGTGGTATTTAACACAAGCAGTTTTCAATTGGCAGCCCTCATTTACACAACATTTACACAATTTCAATAAATAGACACATGGATGGACTAATGAAGTACCCCATAAATGCATGGACTGATTGACAGGGTATAGAGTGGGAGATGACATTATGATTGTTTGGTCATCAGGATCATTGCAAGATGCTGTGATCATGTCAAGCGCTCTGATCATGTTATCCACAGTGATGTAAGTACATTTACTCAAGTACTGTAGGCTACATCTAGTCTTGCACTTGGTGGTCTACTGTACTTAGTGGAGTATTTCCAATTTTCAATACTTTTTAGTTTTCTTCTGCACTAAAATAAAACTATAAAATAACATATTTTAACTTTAGCTCTGCTCTAATTAATATAATTGTGGATTTACTAATAGATTTTGATTGTTATTGCAAAACAACTTCAGACGGATAGATATATACTTTATCAATTTTAAAATAGCTGATCTACACGCTCACAACAAACTTGAAAAGGGAACTTTTAACAGCAGCACTTTAGTTCCATACTTATTATCCAAAGCATTCATCAGCTAAAAAGAACAAAAAACAAACCCAAAACACTGTGGATACGGCCCCTAGGAAATGCAAGGCAGTGTTATTTGCATAGCACATTTCATCAACAAGGCAATTTTGTGTGCTTTACACATACAATTGTACAAAGGAAACACAATTATACAATAGCATTAGGATGCATAAAACAAAAGAAGTAAAACATAACTAGTTACAGTGCAGAGGCGAGAGAAAATGTGTGTGTGTGGGGGGGGGTACACTAACTCAATCAAAGGCACTGGCAACTTTATTTGTGTTAAATTAGAGTGGCAGCGACCTCAGCTTTTCTGGGAGTTTGTTCCAGATTTGTGGCGAATAAAAACTGAAAGCATGTGTAGTCATCTGGGAAAGCAGGCCAGACCTGAGAAGTCAGTGTATGGTTCATAATTTTGTACATGACCAGAAATGTATGTTAATCATGGCTTTATAGAGATACGATAGCAGCATTTCAAGATCAATTATTCAATTGTTTGTGTCTTTCAACCGAATACAGGTTGAGACTGAGTATAATCTGAACTCATGGTGTGTGTTCCATGAATTTTGAATTAACATTACGATTTCTCACTCTCAAGTGACT
Source organism: Benthosema pterotum (assembly GCA_039105355.1). Taxonomy (NCBI): domain Eukaryota; kingdom Metazoa; phylum Chordata; class Actinopteri; order Myctophiformes; family Myctophidae; genus Benthosema; species Benthosema pterotum. The sequence continues at coordinate 25,403,607 of CM076968.1, read as the reverse complement.
TCTTGGGATGGATTTGATGGCTGAAGCAGACTTTGCAAGACTGCACAGTGACACGCTTGATGGCTCACTTGGCGGTACCTCGGGTGGCTCAATGCCACTTTAGATGTGGGTCTGTCATATTAACTGTTTTTAGCTGACCAATCAAAGTTTGGTCACATTTGTCGCAATAGGCCGTTTGGCGAGTGAGAGCTTCAGTGTATCGGTCAAAAAGAGATGCTTTTCACATCTTATAATACCAAGTTCAAAATATAATTCAAGAGCCTGGCATGTTGCAGTTCATTATTCAGGTAATTTTCATGTTGTGATTAAACGTGAGATTTCCTGTGAACAGGCTCTGTCGGTCATGCAGACACAATTGTATTCCCTTCTGCAAGGCATCTCGAATTCTCCCTTAAGTGAGAGGATGGATGTTCTACTATGTTGTGCTGACTCCATTGCCACAGAACTCTCTGGAGTGTACTGTAGCCTACTGTAGGTATGTGGCTGACACTCACAGTACTGTTACTCTTATCAACACAGAAAACATAGCAGCAGAGGAAATAAGCACCTGCAGAGATTTTAATTACAATGTGCCTATAACTCTATTAAAGTGCAAAAGACATACCCACACTGAGACAGGAAACTGATGACAAGAAACTGGATAAGCACCTACACATACAGTATGTCATTCATGGACAACAGCTTGGCAACACCATTGACTACTTTATTTGCTGATAATAACAAATATGACAGAGCTTGCACAAAAACATTAGTCATTTCTTTACACCTGTAAAACTGTGTCACAATAAAGTTGAGAACTGATTCTGACTCTGATTCTGACATTGTGTCAGAGATGTTGTAGTAGTTGTTAAGAACCTCTTCTCTAGAATGAAATGTACCATTTCCTGGAATCCCACCAGAGCATTCTCTTTTGAGACTCTGTCTGACTCTATTCTGTTTATTGTCTGGCTATTCTAGGCTACATGTACCCCAAGGTTTTCCTTTCTTATTTTGTGTTGTGAGTAACTCAGTGGCTGGTTGGGTAGCTTTTTGTGACAGATTGCAAACATTCAGAGTGTTAATTTATCTGTGAAAGTGTGAAGGTTTACCCATAAGGGAAAGTCCCTCACGGGCAAACCTTCACACTCTCACAGATACATTTTATTATATTTTCCTCATTGACAATGAACGGGTATATGGAGCGTATAACATCTCCAGCGATATGCAGACCTTTCATATTTATTTGATTAAATAGAATCTCTCCAAGGGGCAGATTTAAAAGAACTGCCTTTGGTGATGAATCCGCATCATATTTTCATATTGAGCCTTGATTGGCAGCCCGCAACTCCGGGGGTTGGGCCCATGTTTGGATCTCAAACCCAATTTTATGCTTCACGACCTAATATACCAGTTTTTCATTATAATAATTTCCTTCATGATTATCATCACAATTATTTCAAAAATATTTCCTAGCCTATATTTTCAAAAAATAACTTAATAAAACTCAGAATTTGTGTAAATAGCAGCTCTACAAGCTCAGAGTACACTTTGTGAGCTTGTTGATCGGCTATTTTTACAACACAGAAGACAATTCTCTCTTTGCTTTCTAATAATGGAAGACAGAGGAGAGAAAGAGAGAGAGAGTGTGTGTGTGTGTGTGTGTGTGTGTGTGTGTGTGTGTGTGTGTGTGTGTGTGTGTGTTTTTGTGTGTGTTTTTTGGTGTGTGCGCGCGCGTGCGTGTGTGCTTGTGCGTGCGTGCGTGTGTGTGTGTGCACGCGCGTGCGTGTGTGTGTGTGTGTGTCCTCAGTGACCTGTGGCCGTCTCTGTTAAGTTGCCCTTGACTTGAGCAACACTCCCTTCAGATTTCCTACATAAACCCTCATTGTACAGGATCTCTGGAGAGTGTGAGTTAAGTACTGAAATAGGAACTGTGACTTCTTCTTCGATCTTTATTTAACCAAGGAAAGTCAGCTGCAGATCCCTGTGCAGTATGGGGGTTGTGGTTCATAGTGCTCACACAATGTATATTCATTCTTTAGCAAAGCAGTGGCGTATGCCATTTAAAAACAAATCATATTAAGCGACTTTGTAGTATCATTATAGCAGAATGAGGATGCAATCATTGTGTTTGATTTTGTGAAATATGGCAGTGGGTGTATTGTGTGCGTTTGCCTTTTCCTATTTGGCTTTCCAATAGCCCCTGGCACTGCCTAGTTTGTCTCTCTGTGCCTGCATAGATTGATTGGTCATGCCTGATGCCTGACACTATCATGCTCGCACTATCATGTGTGTTATTTGCTTTTTTTAGATTGCGGAAGATTTGTTTATCTTCACCCTGGAAACTTGTGTCTTGTGTCATAATTTAATACAACCGAGACGCCTCACTGTGTTAGCCTCAATGTGTATTTATAATACAGAATGTGTTTGAATCAAAGTCATAATTTTTTGTTTGTTTTTATTGAGTAGATTTCACCGATTGTGCTCCATGTTGCCATGTCATTAGTTTGCAGGTTCATTGTTCCGAAAGCATGGTCGAGCAGAGCATGGTCGCACTAACAGGACAGAACTATGGGTTGCTTGTCTGGTCTGCTGCTACTATGGTGTGCTATTAGCTTAATTTGGAATTTGGAAGCAAGTTGAAACTAGCTGGTGTTGAGCACTCTGCAATATACTGTAAGTGTGTGTGTGTGTGTGTGTGTGTGTGTGTGTGTGTGTGTGTGTGTGTGTGTGTGTGTGTGTGTGTGTGTGTGTGTGTGTGTGTGTGTGTGTGTGTGTGTGCACGTGGTGTGTGTGTGTGTGCACACGTGGCTGTCCATTCAGTTTAATAATCTGCTAAAGTAGCTCACTGGCAGACTTCAGGTCCCAATACGCTGAATCACCCAGTCTGCAGGAACTCAGAAACACTTCATTGCCAGTATGTGCAGCACTTGTACAGTATGACATGCAGGAATACATTCTGGTTAAGGTGTCACATGCATGTAACTCTTAAGACATTAACACAGGACAGGCAATGACAGAAATACAATATCAACCATGTCTGTATTTCAGCGACATACAATGCCATCGTACTGTAGCATTCTGAGAAAATATCCTGAAACTTTCACTCACCTCAGGTGAGCTCAGCAGTGGTATGGTTGAGGTATGGGTCATGTGGCCTACACAGTACACTTTACAGTAACTCAATACCTTTTATTTCATTTGGTTTCATTTGTACAGAAAGTCAAATAATGTGTCGATATACAGTATCAGCCAGTGATATATCAGTCGATCTGTTGTTAAATCACCAAGGAGGATATTAAGGAGCTGGAAAGTAACAGGAAAGGATGTGCGGAGGTGGCATGCATACCAGGCGCCGATGAATCTGTTGACAAATCATTTATATTAAACACCTTTCTCTTCCTTTCTTGCCCACTCATGGCATGTACTGTATGTGACTGTCTATTTGTTTGTCCAGGACGAGCTTTGTCTGCCTTTTATTAGATAGTATACAGTAAGTTGACAGGGATTGTGTGGAGAGGGATGAGGACCGCTAGGCCAGATCAGGCCAGATATGCCCCACACACATGGGCATATGAGTGTGTGTGTGTGTGTGTGTGTGTGTGTGTGTGTGTGTGTGTGTGTGTGTGTGTGTGTGTGTGTGTGTGTGTGTGTGTGTGTGTGTGTGTGTGTGTGTGTGTGCGCGCGTCCGGAGATCTACTATTTCCTGTTCTGTCACCTGATCTGTCACTTTCTCTCGCTCCATTCATCCTCTCTTTGTATCTCTGTTCCCGTGTCTTGTTCTCTCTCACACTGTCTCTTTAGATACATAATATTTTCTGTGTGTGCCTTCTGTAAGTCATAATTGTGTTTATACATACTGCAATGTAAGTATTGATGTGCTTGCATACCATTGTCTACATGAATGTGCATACATTCATTTATGGACATTCACACACACACACACACACACACACACACACACACACACACACACACACACACACACACACACACACACACACACACACACACACACACACACACACACACACACACACACACACACACACAGTTTGAGCCCTTCAACATGTTTGTATTTTATGCTGGAATAATACGCCTGACGATCAACTGATGCGATCAGAACGATGCGTGAAGAGGAAGGCAGGTGCATTATTCATTCTGTAGTAATGTTTGTACGTCTGTCAGTACTCATCTTCAGGGAATTTGTGCCAATTGTAACACAATATATAATCATGCAAAGCATTCGTCATTGACTGAGGTTATCCAACCGAGGGCCGGATGCAGCTGGGCCTGTGGTTGGTTACAGAGGACAAAGATAATTTGCGTATCACGTACCCATAGCCTTATTTAGTCACAGACAATGACAAGATAGCGTTTGATCAATGCAGCCACCATGGCTGCCATGATTGATATTCTGATTTCCTACTCCAGTGAGATCAGTCAGAAACTCCAGCGACACAGCCAGTGCCGATAGGCAATGCTGTCAGTCACCAGAAAAAACAACAACATTATTTTGATAACTGCCCTCCTCCCCCTGCTGACGGACGGTCTGTTTTTGGTTTTCACACATTGTATATTATGGTGTACCACAAGGTAGTTACCCCGGTCCACTTCTCTTATACATTATGAATTATTTCCATATTAGCACTGCTGGCCCTGTTGGTCATCTAAGGTACTGCACAGTCAAGATATACATTGAAGACCTTCCGGTGTTTTTCCATTCATCTACCAAGGGAGGTTGTGGCTCAGGAGGTAGAATAGGTTGTCTAGATTTTTGTCACCGCTAAACCCCTTATCCCTTAACTTCTTTGCCTTTTTAAACTATTTTTAAAAGTCTACATGCTCACAACGTGCCAATAGATTGGCACATTGAGTTATTCACAAAAGTTTTTAAAAATAGTAAAAAAAAAGCATAAGGGGTAGCATGTAACGAAAATGGAGCCCTTAACCCTAAATTGCTCCCGATTGCTGGTTGGCACCTGGCTTCCACCGCAATTGGTGTGTGAATGGGTACTATTTCAAATCAAATTTCTTTATTTTAGCACAATAAAATCATTACAGAAGACTGAACAGAAAACTGAACTGAAAGTGTTTTAACACAAATAAGAACATCAAAACAAAACAACATAAAACAAACAACAACAAAAAACAAAAACAATGACGTATAAAAAAGCAAAGACATAGCAAATACAAATTTTAAATCTGATATAAAAAAAGGGAAAAAAGGGAGACAGCAAGTGCAGCAAACGGACAGGACAACGATCAACACATTCATACATGGAACAACGCTCAAGTGTAATCTTCCAATATGGTTAGGGTGTCAATGAATGTAGTTCAAAAAGGGTTGCCAGATTTTGTGAAATTTCTTCAAGGAGCTGTTGAGGAAAAACCTAATCTTTTCAAGTTACAATAGACAAGATACAATAGACAATTTCATGAATCCATCTCTTGTGTGTGGGAGGGGAGAGAGCGGTGAATCAATCCGCTGGCAAGTAGTGAAGGCAATATCCCGATGCGTGGAGCTGGACGCATTAGGCATTAAAGGGATATCAAAAAGGCTAGTGAGAGGGTCAGGGTCAACAGGCTCACCCAACACCTCACCAAGTGAGTTAAATACAGCAGGACAAAATGTTGTCAATTCATGGCAGGAGTCAGAACATGTGCAAGTAGTCTGCTGGTCATTGTTTACATCTGTTACATGCATAAATTCACCATTTACCATAGAAAACAGATGACGTTTATGATCATACAGTATTCCTGCAGACCTTCTAGTATCAAAAGTGGCTCATGTAAGGTGTGACTTGTCAAGTATTTTTTATGCCTCTAAACCAGGGGTGCACAAACCCCGTCAGCAATGACCCAGAAATATCAATCCTTGGTTGTTGCAACCCAACCTCATGTAATATTTATTCAGTGTGCTATTTGTGTGCGTGTGTGTGTGTGTGTGCGCGCGCACACACATTGTTTATATATACCTGTTTGATTTAATATATCTATCTGCTATGATGATTGAATTTTCCCTCAGGGGAGTAGTCAGTAAATTAAAATCAGAAGTTATTCACGTGAATGTCTGTCTGTCTGTCTACTGTGTCTATCTTTATTAGCGTAATTGAAAATTATTTGGCTGCAGTGACAACAACCATGTGTCACGACGACGCAGGGCCTTGACATTAATCGTTTCAAAACCTGTGTGAATTTACTTTAACACAGATGATTTTACTGCGTAGCTCTAGTTGTCCATCAATGTCCCTCTAGTCTCTGTGTGTGTGTGTGTGTGTGTGTGTGTGTGTGTGTGTGTGTGTGTGTGTGTGTGTGTGTGTGTGTGTGTGTGTGTGTGTGTGTGTGTGTGTGTGTGTGTGTGTGTGGGGGGGGGGGGGGGGGGGGGGGGGGGGGGGGGTGTGTGTGGTGTGGTGTGTGTGTGTGTGTGTGGGGGGGGGGGGGGGGGGTGTTTGTAGCCTCACCTGTGTGTAGCCTCACACAGTTGTTTCCTTGCTGGTGCACCATCCTAACCCTCTTTGCTGAACGTGCTTGGTCTGAAGTTACTAAGGTCTTTTTTAAAAGCAGGTTAAAATTATATGAAATGATATTTCAAGTTAAAAAATGAATCTGTTTTCATGTAGCCTATATTTTTGTCCAACTTGAATACATACTGTCCCTGCAAAAATACAAATAATTCTCCCAATCCCCCTTTCAGTTTCTCATTCCATCACTCCCTTCCAATCTTAGAGCATTGGTCTCTCTAGTCTCTACCCATTGAGCAGCACCGGCAATATAATAATATTTGTACTATAAATGAAATCTCTGTCCAGCCATCTGTCCATCCATCTGTGTGTGCATAGTGTCTCTTGTTCATGTAGCCGATCTCAAGAGCTGGTCGAGGAACTTTAAACTTGGCAGGTGCGTGGCTAAGGACCTGAGGGAGTGCAGTACCCATGGTCCAGTTCAATAACCACTGAGCAGACTGATACGCTCTGCCCTCCGATTGCTGGAGGGCAAAGGGAGGGAAACTTATTGTGCGCAATTATTCCAAAAATATTGATAAAACAAGTGTTAGCAATAAAGTGTCATAGAGACCTAGATTTTAGCATGTCTGACATGGAACTCCATATAGAGCATAAAGGATAAATAGACATACAGACAGACAGACAGACAGACAGACAGACAGACAGACAGACAGACAGACAGACAGATGAGTACAGTAGTAGCCTACTCATCTCAATACATAATGTAGTACATAATGGGTATTCCTTCACAATTTACACCCAAGTAGTCCAGTGCCCAACAGCTCCAGTCTAGTTGTATTAATAGAAAAAGTTCCCTTCTGGTCACAGGTTCCGCCGGGTCAGGCTGTGGTCTCCTGGTGATGTGAAAAAGGTGCAATTTCCTGATTTGAATTTGATTTGTGATTTGAGTATTTAAGGCATTGTTTTTTCCTCGGCTTGTTATGCTCGCTATAACAAGCCAATGTAAAAAGGATGGCGTTATATCCAGTGTTGGGAAAGTTCTCTTTTTTCCTGAAATAGTTCAGTTCATAGTTCCTACATTTAAAAACGAACTCGTTCCGTTCATAGTTCATTGCTGAACTTTTAGAACTAAAGTTCATGGTTCCAAAAAATGAACTATTATAGTTCTTTTTCGTTCTTTTTTACCTCCCTCTTTTTTTTGTTCAAAATGATTGCAGCCCATAGCCATATACAACTGAAGATGTCCTTAATTGATCCTCTTTATTATGGGTCAATCTGTCAAAGTTTTTGTTTGTGAAGATTTTATTATGAAGGCGCTCAGTTCAGTCGAGCCCTCTGCATCTCTGTGTGCTGAAAATATCAGCAGAAATAGAGATCAACAAGCTCAAAGTGCGTCACTGAGTTTGTAGATCTGCTCTATTTTCAGCTCATTCTAGTCTCACTCTTGAACAGGGCTCAATGCTTAGGATTTTTCCAAGTAGGCTACTATTTTACAATATCAATATATTCACATAGCCAGGTCGACCGACCATCAATTATGCAAATGAGCCCGGGCCGTCGCGGGTATTGTTTTGGTCGGGTATTGCAACTCTATACAATAGCCCATATTGTTATATTAATGACAATGTGAAAGGGCCCCCCAAACCTTAAGGCCGCCTCTGCTTGTAGCAGGCGAATTGTAGCCTAATAGAAATGAAAATGATCCGACGGCAAATCAGTCAATGATGGTAAGAATACACAATTGTTGTGCGTCCGAGCGCACACGTGCGGCGTGCGCTATTTATGATTAATCACGGGATCGCGGCACACGTGCGTGAGGCAAAAGGTTGCTGCGCAGACAGTATATGATTCAAATACACGCATAGCGCAGGGAGATTATACACTCTAAAAGTTGACATGCTGATTGATGCTGCTCAATCAAAATTACAGAGTTAACCTTATTCAGTTTTTATCAGAATGTTGGCATTAATCATGTGAACTACATTAATAGTACGTTTGGTCCAAAAAGATGACTAACATAATATGTCTGAGTTGGGTTTATTTAGAAAAAATAAGTTCCAAACATTAAAACCCAGTAAAAGTGTGTTACTTGTACATTGGGGTCGAACTAGTTGTATTAATCCAGAAAAATAGGGTTTGTCTAACAGCCACGCATGCGCAGACATGTCCTGGGCGGGGCTTCTATTCAAACTGGACGTCACTGCATTTCAGTTACAGGAAGAGAAAGCTCAGCACAGAGAGACAGAGGAATGGAGGCAAACTGTTTGTTAGGATTGTTTTTAACCGTCTATTTTGGTGAGTACACATTTCATTCTTCCTTAACTTATCTGATTTGTGTTGAATTTCATGCAGTGAGTATTATCTGCTTGCTTTCTGTCACGTTTGAGTCCTAAAAGTGTGCATTTTTTAAAGCATTTGAGCTAGTTGTTTTGGTATAATTCAACAACTTTAACAGATTCACTGAAGGGTAAGGGTGCTTAAACAATAAAAAAACGTTTAGTTTGTAGTTCAGGTATATATGTGTCTGCTAGTAGAAGGAATGCAGGGGTGTTTTCCCCTTTTTTTTCTCTCATTTCATGTGGAGGGAGAAAAAAGAGAGGGGAAAGCTGATTTGATAGACCTTATCAATTGGTATGTTTTGGTAAAGACACTTGGTGTAGAGCAGTGTTCTTCAACCAGTGGTCCAGGGACCACCAGTGGTCCTTGAGAGGGTCCAGGTGGTCCCCAGCTAAATGTGGGAAGGTGGTTAACCATATTTAACTCTTGAGAGTGTAACAATGAAACCAAATGGACCCTTGTGCAGGGGTTGACACTAACACTTGCCCGCTTGCCTGGGGCAAGTAAAAAAATGGTGGGGCAAGTGAAGACTGCTACCTGGTTGCCCGATCGGGCAAGTGTGTGACTTAGTGCGCAATAACACAACACAAGATAAATTTGTCTTGAAGGCAGTCATTGCGACCTGGGCTAGTTAAGATGATGAATTTTAACTCTTGAAAGTGTAAAAATGAAACCAAATGGACCCGCAAGGGTCCATTTGGTTTCATTTTTACGTTCTCAAGAGTTACATCTGGTTAATCAACTTAGCTGGGGACCACCTGGAACCCTCTCAGGGACCACGTGTTGAAAACCCCTGGTTTAAAGCACCCAAGTAGGAAGTAAACTTAAATGCAAAATTTACAATATATTTTTGGGGGGCAAGTGACCATTCCTGAGGGCAAGTAGAACCTGACTTGCACTTGCCCGATGGGCAAGTGCCTCGGAGACCTTAGTGTCAACCCCTGCTTGTGGGTCCATTTGGTTTTGTGTTTACGCTCACAAGCTCCACAAGCTCACAACGTGTCACGTTGACGCTTGAGTGCTTGTAAATCTGCTATTTTTGACATTTTTGAATAGTTAAAATATCTATGTAATGTAGGTACTGTATATTGGCTATATTAACTATTCATTTTTTTCCTTTTCAACATATTACTGTACCATCGTGGAGGATTCCAACTTGACTTTCCTAAAAATCCATGTTCCTGGGCAGACTGCAGAGTAATGGGTAAGCACTTTGACTCTTCACTTAAAACGGACAATCCACACACTTAACTTTCATTGCATCAGACATATTGTAAAACATGCAGCAAACTATATAATATGGTGTATAATATGATGGTGGAATCCCAGATCTGCTTCAAATAACTTTACTGACACTGTCAATCAGTTGGTGTCCTACACCAGGTAAAAACGTCATTGTACCATAGGAAGACCACCTTGAAGTACTACAGATGTGTTACTGTATATAATATATTACCGTATATTGGCATACTACATGCGGTTTGTTTAAAATATTTTTTAAATCTAGTAATTTCCAGACTTTTCAAAAATGACTTGTATAAGATGATTATGCTGCAGACAAAGCCAACTCGGGTTGTGACAAATCTTGACAACACAAACACTATTTGAAAAAAATTAGCAAGACGATAAAAACATCAGGCTACAACACTTAAGTTTTTCTTCTTTCAAATTATTTGATTGGCCCAAAACATTGTTTTTCTTATCACGATTTGTGACAACCTCATTTAGCTTTGTCAGTGGCATAATTGTCTTAGTTTTTATATAAATCGTTTTGGAAAAATGATGGCTGTGAGCATTGCCATGGGCGGGACTGCGCAGCTCTCTAGTACCCTACTGTCTGGCAGAACCTAATCCGTAAAAGCAGACCATTTGTTTAGATTAATGAATCCCTTCATTTGTCTCCCTCCCTCTCCATCCATCACCACCAGATGATGCATATCCGGCGTGCACTACAACTTGTGCCACACCCCCCTCCCAACGAGACAACCCTCTTGTGACCATACAGGGCGTCGTTACATCGGCATGAGTCCACCTGCGAGGCCTTCCCTCCCATCTACGGCTACGTCCCCTGGTTCATGGCATAGTGAGACTACACAATCTGTAGTTAGTGTTGATTTTGACAGCAAATTTTGAATATCATGTTGTTTTGTTGACTATGTACAGTGGATTTAAAGGACATAATGACTGATTTTACACTTTGGCGAATGTGAGTTGGTATAGATTAAAATAGAACTCAATAAAGTACTATTGGCGACAGTGGGACATTTGCCCAAAATTGCAGATGTACAAGTCCACAGATCCGTTCAATTCCTTTGCAAGGCGGCGTGAGCTTGCAGATGAGCTAAAATAATACTGTTAATAATAATATGGATGGCATCTCTCTCTGCAGGAATAAAGGACACATCCTTTGAAAACAGAGCTGCTACACCACAACCTCATCCATCTCCTGACTGGAGCCATGGGCCTGCATCAACACAGGTATTTACCTAACTTTACTGGTTCACTCTGTGTCTGTAGTGCAGGGGTTTTCAAACTTTGTTTCACTCAAGGCACGCCTGTAAATACTCTTTTCATTCACGGCACCCGGAATTACACTGTTAATTCTTGGACTCATATCATATTACGCTATGAAAAAATCTTTGCACCTGAGGTATAGCATATTACTGATAATTGTCCATCAGTTTCTATTCAGTACTGAAAATTTTAACTTTATATTGAACCTTAGCATCCTTATTCTGGGGAAAACATTCATCAAAAATGGAAACAAACATAACATTATGGTTCACTTGTGTTTCTTTGCAGGCTACAGGATACAGCGGAGGACCTGGCTGAAGTTATGGTTGGTGTGCTGACTGGAGCCACTGTCCAGCTAGAGCCCGTCGCTACTAGTACTGTACTGGAGCAGCAGGTAGTCATGATGTGCGATACTTGCCTTGAGCAAAAATCCAAAGTCTGAAAAACCCCAAGCCTAACCCAATTTGTCCTGACTAGATTCTAGTTTCGGATCATAGATTCTACTTTCAGCTGCTAGATTCTAGTTTCTGGTTCTAGATTCTATTTTGAGACTAGATTCTAGTTCCTGGTGCTAGATTCTAGTTTCTGGCACTGGATTCTTCTCTCTGGCACTAGAATGTAGTTTCTGACACTAGATTCCAGTTCCTGGTGTTAGATTCTAGTTTCTGATTCCATTTTCTGACACTGGATTATAGTTATCAGAAAACATGTTCTAGGAATGCACCAGAAGCAAAGGTTTGAGTTAAAAAATGTTTGCTTCCGAAATATTATATTCAAAGATTTGAGCCACATTTTCACAATTTTTCAGAAAATATTAGACCTACAATCTCATAGCGGAGGCCATTGTTTTACTGAACATTATTTTCTGTTTACGTATCAGCTGGTAATGGGAAAAAAGAATATTGCACCTCAATGTGACTTTATTTTGTTGTTGTTGTTTTTTTTTATTTACAAGTGTGCACGTAGTTGTTTTGCAGTACGACACTGAACCTTTTTTTGTCTGTAGTTTAATCTGTCTGGTAACATTACTATATTGTACAGTAAACATCTGTCTGTTAACATTACAATCTTGTAGAGTAAACATCTGACTGTAAACATTACTATCTCGTACAGTAAGTACAGTTGAAATGTTTGTCAATGCATTATTGTATTGTTGTTGTTTTGCACATGCATGACAAATAAATTGTGTTTTGAAATCACATGAATGCATGTATGTTATCAGATCAAGACATTTATTATAATTAAGAGATTTTGCTAAATAAAATGAAGTATTGCACACTGAGAATAACTAAATGTTATAGTACTAAATTGATCTAGTACTGTTTAATCAGAATAAACAGGTTGTGTAGTGTGCTCATTAGAAATAACCATGTAGTACTTACTCAGAGTAAACAGGTTGTGTAGTGTGAACTTTTGAAATTTCCATGTAGTACTTACTCAGAGTAAACAGGTTGTGTAGTGTGAACATTTGAAATTACCACATTCTGCTTACTCAGAATAAACGGGTTGTGTCGTGTGAACATTTGAAATTACCACATTCTGCTTACTCAGAATAAACAGGTTGTAGTGAACATTTGAAATTACCACATTCTGCTTACTCAGAATAAATGGGTTGTGTAGTGCAGATTCAAAATAATCAAATACTGCTTATTCAGAATTATTAAGATACTCGTACTGCTTACTCAGAATGAACAAGTTTACTTTCACTCCTGATTTCCAGGTTAGAGTTTACGTAGTTTTTCTGAGGCAATGAGTTTCCTAAGTTTTTCTAAATAAAGTCAACGAGTTAGAATTTAGAGTGTACATTTCACCAACATGAACAGCTTTAGTAGCTCATTCAACGTGTTGGAGAGAAGCGCAGCGTGTTGGCTGTCTGATGCTGTGTGCTGCTGCCAGAGGGAGGGGCGGGGCGGTGGGCAAGGAGAACAGATCTCCAAGCTAAGGATACTCGAGCCTCAACACGTTGTTAGCTTGTATATCTGCTCTATTTTAGCGAACAACACCGCCGTACTACAGTAATATAAATTTAGGTAGAGAACTGCAACTTTTTAGTCACAAATGCGAGCCTGTCGAGCCCTGCTCTTGAACGAAATAGAACGCAAGAAAAGTGACGTTCACTCACGCCAGAAATGAACGAGTTCACACCGCCGTTCTTCAAGCAGATATAGGGTCCGTTCGGTTCAAGTTCCTTAAAAATATGAACGGTTCAAAGAACTTTCGTTCTTTGAACGCGTTCGGGTACAACTCTGGTTATATCTTCTCCCTATAGACATTGTGTTAGAGATTTCATGTAAATTGCATGCTGCATTCAGGATTTGATGCTTTTTACAAACTTTACAAACCAATATAGGATGGAATATGAAATTTGGGACAGACTCATGGGCACATGACTCTAGAGATGTAACGTTTTGCGAGATTTACAGATTTCATTTCTCAATGAGTGTTACAAAGGACTACAAACAAGAAAGAAAATAAACACATAGACAACAGAAGACGGATAAAACCCTTGTGAATTTGCTCATATGGGGGAGAGCAGTTCATCCTTCATACAAAGCCAGAGCAGACCTGGTCTTGAACATAACAAGCTTTGTGTGACCCGTTCTAAAAGAGATTGCTTGCCAGTGCAGGGATACTAGGATATCAGAAATGTGGTAATTTTGGGGTAAGCAGGGTTGCTGCTTGGAGGAGCCTTTTGGGTGCGACAAGTGTCTTGGAAATGAACACCTAATGCTGACACCATCAGTGCTTTTCTTTACCCTTACAACTGCACTGAGGATGGCTGTTCAAACCGTTGCCCAGCCACCAATGTCCTCTCTCATCACTGTAAAGCATGATTTATATTTAGTCCTATGGCAGTATCCCATGCAGTGCCAGGCACTCATGTAAATACCACAAGCCACAATGTGCTGTGTCCTCACTAAGAAAAAAGAAAAGGGGAGAATTATTTGTTTGCATACTTTGCGCATACATTATTTATTTGCATACTTTATGCTTCATACTTTTATAAATGATAATATATCAAAGCGTTTGCCTTTACAAATACAAGAACAAATGTAGAAAGAGTCGAAATAAATTGCAAATAGCTTTAATGTGTGTTTCTTTGTGTGCTTGAAGCAACAACCTCCCCAGATAGCGACCTAGTGCCATCTGGCTCCATTACAGATGAGTGTTTTCCCTTTTGAGCATGTACGTATACTACTGCTTAGAACAATCAGAAGTCTAAAATACAAGGAAGTGTGCTTTTGGTTTAGTTGTTTATTAGAGGTGTGTAACTGTGAGAGTGTATAAAGGGAACCAAATAGACCTGTAGCAGTCCATTGGGGTATTTATACACACTCAGAGTCCTGAGGGTCTGTGGTCTAATGCCTATGCCAAACTAAGGGTCATATAAAAATTAAGAAGTTTCATATGCTATTCCATTTTCTAAATGTGTGGTATTTTGTGGAAAATTATGTGTTGCAACAGTGGGCAATATTTATTTGTGTTGCTTCACATTTCTATAGGTGGACAGATGACTGAAATGTGACTGTATGGTGGTGAATAAGCGAGTAGTTTGGGGTTGAATTAAATGCTTACGGTATATTAATGCCAATTATTAGGTTTTGAGGGGGCCTAAAAGTGTGAAATCTGTAGAAGCAATTTTCTTCTGCTTTGACTATTCTGGCTTAACAAGCTTCAAATGAGCATACAGCATCTTCTTTAAATATGCTTTTAATGAATGACACATCATTAACTAAGGTTCTGTACTGTACTTTAATAATTTGATTAGAAAAGCACAGTAGGCCAACTGCTACCAACTTGCCTGTCCGCAATGAAATAAGGCCTTTTGTGCTCCCTTAATGTTGGTTGATTTCTAACATTGCTGCCGAGGCATTTTTCTCTGGTCTCTCTCACTGTAATTCGCTCCTTAAAATTTAAAGCGCCTCAAGCATATACAGTAATAAAACAACATTTTACAACTGCATGAATAAGACTATTCATATTCTATTCATTCATGTTTGTGCAATTTGCTGCCCCATTGCAGCTTTAAAAGGTTTAAAGGTTATTATTACACATTTGCAAACATGCATACCTAGATTTAGAACATTGTTTTTGTATAAACCTTATTTATTTACATGCTGTAGTTACAATTAATGTTTTCATATCTTTATAGCTTGTTTGGCTGCTTGTGGCATGCCTCATGTTTATAATCATGTGTGCTTTTGGTTGGCAGAAGTAACATAATCTCACATAATTTAAGGGGTGTGCACTTAGTGTACAATCCTCATTTGTGACCCATGCTTATATGGTTCAATTGTGAGGGTGTTCCACATGGACCCTTGCATGAAGCTCAGTAACTGGTTTGTATTGTACATCCTCAGGGGAGCTTGAAATTAAACGTGGACTACAGCTATAATGTGAGGATGACTGAACTGAAGTCTGTTTGACACAAACAACACCAGCAGCACATTGTGCAGTATGTGTCATGTCGGTGATTAACATGTCTCTCTCCCTCTCTCTCTCTCTCTCTCTCTCTCTCTCTCTCTCTCTCTCCTCTCCTCTCTCTCTCTCTCTCTCTCCCTTTCTCTCTCTCTCTCTTTCTCTCTCTCTCCCTCTCTCTCTCTCTCTCTCCCTCTCTCTCTCTCTCTCTCTCTCTCCCTCTCTCTCTCTCTCTCTCTCTCTCTCTCTCTCTCTCTCTCTCTCTCTGTCTCTCTCCCTTTCTCTCTCTCCCTCTCTCTCTCTCTCTCTCTCTCTCTCTCTCTCTCTCTCTCTCTCCTTCTCCCTCCCTCTCTCTCTTCCCCTTTGTTTTCACCTTGTTGTCATCTAATTAGAGAGCGAGAGATGGGGGGAGGTGACAGAAAGAGGAGGACGAGTAGGAGTGCGCAAGCAAGAGAAAGGGAGAAAGTAGAGACTTGTCATAAATGACAAAAAATGTGTGCTTTTGTTCAGAAGTTGTCAAGACAGGCTGTGTGTGTGTGTGTGTGTGTGTGTGTGTGTGTGTGTGTGGTGTGTGTGTGTGTGTGTGTGTGTGTGCGCACGCGCACGTGCATGTGCGCACGCCAACCATAATCACCCTTCTCCCCCAGAATATATTGACTGAGGCTGAGTTGTCATCTTTTTCTGATGAATTGAAAATGGAGGACCCTGATGTAAACACGTCTCAGTGTTTTTTTCTGTTTTTTTCTTCATAGCAGTTTGTAGTATTGACCTGTACCTCTTATTGTAGATATTCTGTGAATATTATTTTCAATCAATCAATCAATCAATCAATCAATCAATCAATCAATCAATCAATCAATCAATCAATCAATCAATCGTGACATGAACAGTGTCCATAGAAGGTGCATTGTGAAAGCTGAGCTGTGTTCACAGCTTGACGTCATGGAAATTGTGACATTGCGCCATCTACTGGCTAATATACAATGGAAGTGTTCATAAATGTGCCTATTTCTCTAAGTCTGTTATTTAAATGGCCATCCGTAGGGGATCTTTGATATACCTGTATATATGCATTGTTCTTTTTTAAAAATGCCCTTAAAAATGTCCTTTACATTCTTTAACCTGGTGGCACACTTCCTAGTTAACATTAACCAAGTAAACTCTCTATACTTAGTATAACAGACCTGTTTGGCTCTGTACGTGGTCTGTTCTCCTTATACATCAAAACTCTTCATCAGAAATAGAAGATCTACAAGCTCTTATTGCACCTCAATACGACGCATTGTGAGCTCGCAGATAGACTATTTCTGGGGATTTCTTTTTGAATTTGTGAATACTGTAGGGTTTAAGTAGTTAATCTGACCTTCTCTCAACCAGATGTTAACTAACCGGGCCCTGACTTAATCAATACACACCTGTTATAATGGCAGGCACATTCATTTTACTCTTCTTAACTGTTACAGTAAATGAACAGAAGATGAATTGAATGAGAAGAGGTCATAGAGAGAGAAAGATTGCCTTTGAGAACGAGATAATAAAAGGAACGGAAAGAGTGACAGTGACAGATGAAGAAATGTTTGCTGGACAGAGAAAAAGTGTGTGTGTGTGTGTGTGTGTGTGTGTGTGTGTGTGTGTGTGTGTGTGTGTGTGTGTGTGTGTGTGTGTGTGTGTGGTGTGTGTGTGTGTGTGTGTGTGTGCGTGCGTGCGTGAGAGAGAGAGAGAGAGAGAGAGAGAGAGAGAGAGTGAGTGTGAACGTGCATGTGTGCGTTCAGTGACATTTACTCAGAATAGAACCTCTGGCTACATATAGCCTTCAATATAGAGTAGACGAAGCTAGATACAGTGCACGTACGACAATATATAGTGTGCATGCACACACACATTAACATTGCTTGCACAGAGAAAGAGACACAGTGACAGAATGCATCATTTGACAAACACCATATTTTTACCTACAGTATCTCTATCTCGGTGGCATGTTGTGAAGAGCATCTTTGTCTCTAGTATTTATTCCAGTCTCTCTTTCCCCTCATTCTTTCTCCCGTGTCAAAATGACAAGCTCTTCTCTTCTGATTCTTTAAACTCCTTTGTGTGTGCGTGTGTGAAAGAAAAGTACTTGGATATGCATTGCTCCGACAACACACACACAGTAAGCTACATGTGTTGTTGCCACTGCCCTCCCCCTCCACACACACACACACACACACACACACACACACACACACACACACACACACACACACACACACACACACACACACACACACACACACACACACACACACACACACACACACACACACACACACTAAAACACAACGCTACCCCACCCCACCTGTCACTGATAGTGCAGCTCTCTCAGCTTTTGTCACTCAACTCGTCTTGTTTGCTCCACTTGACGATAGTATGCAGTGCGGGTGTTGTCATGTCGTTGGCTTGCTAAAGAGGCCAATTGCAGAAACTCTATGTCTGAGATGAAATATGAAGTCTGAAAATGTGAGGCACTGTTCTGAACAATACCATTTTCTCTTTCAGTCTGAAGCCGCTAAAGTGATTTGTCTTGACATTTTGTCTGGAGTGACATCTGACACAAAAACAAAACAAATGGGAAAAACTGCACTGTACATGTACATCAGATCTGAGGCGAATGAACAAGGGGAGGCAAAGGATACCAGCAATCCCATGTGTTGTGCTGTGTGCTGGTAAGTGCGTGCAAGTGTGTCTACTGTGAGGTTGTAGTAGGTACAGTAGTGGAGGTGCAAGGTGAATGATGATTGGTTTGAGATATCCATCTTTGATGAAATATAGGCCAGTATCCATGGCGACTATCTCAAAGAGAATGACATTTATGTGCTGCTTAAAGCACTGCATGCGAAGGAATGGATGGATGGGTGTGTGTGTGTGCGTGTTCGCAATGCGCATGTGTGTGTGTGTGTGTGTGTGTGTGTGTGTGTGGGTGTGTGGGTGTGTGTGTGGGCATAATACGCACCAAGCCCCCAGTTAAACACTCCAGACATACACAGAGGGAGCACACAGGGTGGTGTATAATGGAAGTGAATGGACGTTCAAGTCACATACACCAGAACTTTTTTTTGGCATCCAAAATTTGGTTGAGTTCAGTCTCTATCCTTTATATGTCAATAATGCACACCTTTGATCACCTGCACTGTGTTGTTGTTGGCTATAACACTTCTCCGCTTTCAGTGCTGGTCACTACTGTAACTTTATATCTAGCATGGCAGATGGTGTTTGGCTTGTGGTCTTTGAACCATTCACATAGCCAGCGAAACCTAGGATATTTAACCCCAGTTAGTCTGAGTGTTTAATCAGTACCAAACCTACAACGTAGAATATGTCATATTTTTGAAAGGTTAAACCTAGTAAACATGGCAAATTGTTTGATTTACGTGTCCCTTCACATATGGAAATTTTTACAGTATATACTGTATGCAAAGTCTTGAAAGTGGGACCTTTCATACAATCCTCCTATTGTATTTTTTAGTATTTTTTTTTTAAGTGAAACATATATAAATTTTGTAATTTATAAGAATTATATTCTTATAAATTAATATAAGAATTAAATAATATTCAAAACAAATATAAGATCCATAGTATTTCTTTTTGTAAGTGTCTTGTATGAAAGGTACTACTTACGCATATATGATATATTTATATAAAATTCTCCATATGGGTTCACAAGCGGGAGACTTTGAATTGGCACAATAGCACATTACTGAGGTCCGCTGAAAACGATGGATATTTTGAATAATTGGCCCACATTTCTTCGCCCTTGCAAAGTGATGCTCTATTCTACACAACTGCCCACTTCGCCTACATATACACCCTGGCAGTGGACACAGGAACAGTCTGTGTGGGTGCATGCAGAGGCATATGAAATAGGAGTGGCAAACAATTTCTTAACCATAGCCCCATTTTTAAAATAGCTGAAATAGTGGATCTACTACCTCTCAATTGGTCACCAAGCAACACGTTGAGATCTTGTACATCAACCATTTTCACCATTTGTTTGGTGATGAAAAGAGAAACATTTTGAAGTGTTTGCCTATAATGAGTTCCCAAAATAGAGAGGGATGCCACGTTTAAGGTGAACCTGGTGTTTTTATTATGGTGACGTGGGTGTGGGATGGGTGTGGTGTTGATTCTTGTTTATTTCTTGGTGAATTATGAACTATGGTGAATAATTGTTGTTGTTTAATTGACTAAGATTTCAGTTTCAGCTAACTAACGATAAATTGTTGTATTGTTGTGAAGATGATCAAATGAACAAAGCTAAATTAAAACTAAACTAGACTAAAATAATTCAGAGTTGGGGACAGTATGTATAAAATAACTGAATTTAAAGTTAAATGTGAACACTAGAGGGTGGCAATTGACATCCCCTTTCTTTCTAACTCCACTCTCAATCTCATTTTCCCATCTCACACTCTCTCTCTTTCTCGCTCACTCCCTCTTTCTCTGTGTCCTTTTCCAGTTCTGCTGAAGCCTAAATGATTCTATAAATGATGACTGATTAATGCAGGCACCAGCAGACTGTTCAGCTCTCTCACATGTGCACACGTACACACAGGCACACCACACCCGTGTGCAGACACACAAACCACATGCCAAATGACTCACACACGCACGCACGCACGTACACGCACGCACGCACTCCACAAACCCAAATACAGTTCAAACCTCTCCTTCTGTGTCCTCTCTCCAGTGGGTTCTTTCTAACCCCATACATCATCATCATCATCTCTTCTCTCATTCTCTCCTTGCCTCTTCTTGTCTCTAACCTCAATCTCTCCCATCCTCTCCTCTATGTCCTTAACACGTTTTTTTCTCCTCTCTTTTTTCCTCACTGCGACTGCTCCGGAATTTTACATGTGCACGCAAACACACACGCGCACAACAGCAGGATTTACGGGATCAAACCTGACCCCTTGAGCTAAGCGATAACATCACCGACTTCACACACCCACGCACACGTGCGTGCCACACACACACACACACACACACACACACACACACACACACACACACACACACACACACACACACACACACACACACACACACACACACACACACACACACACACACACACACACATACACATTAAGCAGGGTTTATATCTTTGCCAATTAAACACTTGAGCTCTCAGTGAGATCTTATCACATCGGTGACTCAACGACAATCAATGCTCATTCACCTCCAACACAGGCACGCACACACACATGCTGCACACACAAAGACGCACACTCTCACACAACATATCCCCACAACAGTGAATTGGATAGTAAAGTGGATAGCTAAATGTTTCACCTTGCATAGAAAATTTCCAGTAAACACTGTCGATCAGTGTGCTTGCACAAGCCCCGGCAGTTGAACCTGAACTGTATTTCTGGTTTGTCATAACAATTAGAAATCATTACAATTGTAATAACCGGATGATAATTCATACAGTTATATTACCAACCACTACATTATGCAGTGATGTAACAAATAAAATAGTGTTCTCATCATCCACATATTGCTTCATTTAGAGAAAAGTGACATTTGATCTTTGATGATGAAAGATGGACAATATATTTGCTCATTTGTAAGGGAACAAAGCCAGAGAAAAATAGGCTTACGTGTAGGCTAGGCCGATATTCAGACTGAGAAGACGATGACATCAGTGACAGCAGGACATCCTGCTTCTGTTTTTTACGCTCTTCAGGACGAGAGTACATCACACTGTACATCGTCTGTTCACCGTCCAGGCCACGATACCCTGAGGTTGAGCAGACCGAGGACGTCGGTGGGGGGCAGGAGGTAGACCCCCATCTCGTTGAGTGTAGACTGTGCTGAAGGATTCCTCTCTCCTCCCCATGTCGCCTCCTCCTCTGAGGTTCTCCACTCCTCCGCGGCGTCTCCCCGCAGGAGGTCCCTCAGCAGGAGAGCCGAGCCGACGTTGAGGGACAGAACTATGCAGGCCTCTTTGACACGCTTGAAGAAGTTCTCAGGTCGCTTGCTGTAACGCCCAAACAGGGGGAAGAGGCTCCTGGTCATGTCAAACTGTAGCTGGGCCACCCCACCCTCATTGAAATTATTATAAAGGATGACATCCTCGTAGAGGAACTTGTCCACCTGGTAGGCGAGGCTCTGCCATGCGGTCTGGAACAAGGGGACGCACAGCAGCTGCTGTAGGTTTAATAGGTGATCCCTCAGGCAAAGCATCATGGGACATGCCGAGCTGGACGGAGACATGGTGGCCTGGTCGGAATTCAAGGGCCGAGAAAGCCACCCGCCTTGACGATAGGCCTGTGCCTTCTCCTTCACATCTCTCATCAATGCATCCAGAAGTCGGCTCATCATGTCACCCCTCAGTCCGTCCAGTAGGACCAGGAGGTCCTCGAAGAGCGAGCCCTCCAGGGAAGCCAGGCGGCCCACCTCCACCATCCCCAGGCCACTCAGGATACCCCTGCTGTCCCCCTCTTCGCCCAGGGAGACCATGGCCTGCTGAAGCTGGAGAAAAAACACATTGTCGGACCAGTCTGTCAGCACAGCGGAGATGTAGTTTACAGCATTGAGAACGGCGCCGTAGCGTGCTCCCAGCGGGCATCTAGACTCCTCTTTCATCACCTGTGTGAGTTGGATGCGGAAATTGTCCACAAGGTCCCTCTGTAGATCGAGGAACCTCAGCTGAGCGCGAGGACATGGCAGTGAACGGTAGCGCTCGGTAATGACCGACAGGATAGTCATGAAGGTCTCAGCACAAGCTGGAGCCTTCAGCTCATCTAACTCGGCCACGTCGCTGATGTCTCCAAACGGAGAGCTCCATGCTTCCTCATTCAGCAACATGGTTTTCATCTTCTCCAATGCCCTAGTCTTCTCAACAGTGAGCCATTTTTGTAGCGTGACCTCGTTTAGCAGGATGTGCAGGGCCCCTGGGAGAGTGGCAGGATAACTGTGTGTTCCCTCAGCTCCTTCTCAAACTGCAGTATCTCGTCCACCAGGTGGCAGAAGAGATCGTCATCTCTCATGTGTCTGGGGATGTCGCTGGCCAATTTCTTCTGAGCTAGAGAAAGCAGGCCACAGCACAGCTCCACTCTGGCATTTCCGTTATTTCCAGCCTGGTCCATAACGTGTTGGATCTTCTCCATAAAGTCTGAGCTGTTCCCCATCCATCTCAGAACCTGGGTTAGGTAACATTCTGGCTTGTTGAGTGAGTTGGTCTGTCTGTTTCCAGAGAAGTGGTATCTGAACCTTTTGCTGAGTGGCTGTAGCATGATCTGAATGGGCAGCGAGAGGGGCACAGCTTGGGGCATGCCTGAATGTGACGCCGACATGTTCTCTGATATTATATCATCAGAGGTCTGCAGGCACAAAAGCTGTCTGACTAGTAGATCCAGCTGGTTGTTGATCTCCTGGACATTGGCAGGATGTGTGTTGCAGGGGGAGGTGAAGGGCCAGTGAAGAAGAGTCAACACCTCTTCAAAATCACCTGCCAGTCTGTCTTTGATGATTCCATGCCAGAAGCCTAACGTCTCTCTGAGGAAAACCTGTAAGTGAGTGCAGATAGACCCCTTCAATCCATTGTCCAGACTGGCCATGGTCCTTACTGCCATGATGGCTTCCCACACATTGTTTGTCAGCAGATACTGTTGAATGTTGTCACTGAGATCCTCAATGTGTTGTACGCACTGCAGGTATTTCATATGCCTGTCTACAGTATCTATCTGGCGCAGTGTCTGACCAAGTTTGTCCACCCATGGTTGGGCATCCTGTAAGTGCTGTTGAAGTGTGTTACAGAGAGTCTTCTTTTTCTGTAGCAAGACATTCAATGATGTCATGACCTCCTCGGCTGCGGTTAAGGCTGAAGACACCTTCAGAGACACAGGGCCGGATACCGTCTGAATCTGTTCTTCTATCAACTTGTTCTCTGTAATCAGTTTCTCCAAGACGTCCCCAACATTATTTAATGAGTTCAGATCATGGCCAACCTCCTTCTCTATGAAGTTTACCACGTAGCATTGGAGGTCCCTGTCTCGGCTTACAGAATCTGAATCTTTGCTGTTTAGTGCAAATATGTTCATCCTCTGTGGGATCTGTGGGAGAGGATGTTCTCTCATCCACTTTTCCTCCATGTAGATCTTGCACTTTATTAGACCAGTCTGCTAGTACTATTACTTCAGACATCTCCATATTTGGCCATCCATCCGTCTGTCCGTCCGTCCATCCATCCATCTCAGGTATAAGTGTCAGGGAGTGTCAGTGTGGTCCTGAATATACACTATATAAGAATCAATATAAGGCGATCTTCCTCTTGCATCCGGTGACCTTGTATACCACCTTCCTTACATCTGCATCCACCCTCTTTACATTCTCCAACATCTCCTACCCTTTGATCTTGTCATAGGTGTTGATTGTTACTGTTACTGGGTTTCTCTCAAAATTGGCACTAAGGATCCTGTGGGTGTGACTGTGGATGGACCCTACAGAGAAGCTTTGTAGGTATGTAGGTTTGAATCCTTTGGCAGAAGATACTGGGACCGCAGATGGTCTTTCATGCCTTATCCTTGAATGAGAGGACATGAATATTTTCCCAATTTTGCCCCCCTGTAGTTCAGTCAAAAGAGAAGTTCTGCCCAGACGGTCTTGAGGGGAAAGGGGTGCCCCTGGAGACACTGTCTGTCTAAGAAACCTCTGTGAGCTTCCAGATCTGGAATCTAAAGAACTACTTCACAGAACAGGGCACTCTGATTTGCGTAGCTTTCTTCAGCCCATCAGGAGTCACAATTTGCCTTGGGATTATGTGGAGGCTGGGTGTACAGTTCATTCACCTTTAAAGCCATAGTTTTCAAAGTTTAAATGTTGCTATAGTAGTTTTATGTTTTGTAATAACAATTTGTTCAGTTGACACTATGGCAGGTAAATTAAAAGGTTTGGGCCTGAGGAGTTTCTTTTGAGTTGACCACGTTTTGTTAAAGAGTATGTGAAAAAAAAAACAAAACAAAAAAAAAAAAAACACAAGATATATAGCTAATAACTACATTGTATAATAAACACTATTCCCAGTCGGTGGACTTCAACACAAGATATACATTATTATTGTCTGGTATCAGAATTCTGTATCGCTTAACACAAATTGTGGTATCGTGATCAGATTGGGCACGAAAAAATGTCGGGACATCCCTTGCACTTACATGAGTAAATGTACTGACTTTCTACCACTGGTGAGTGCATGCGTGCATGCGTGCACGTGTACACGCATGCATGTGAGCATGCGTGCGGGAGAACTACACATCAGAGACTCATTAACATCAAGATGTTTCTAACAATCACTCATCCTGGAGATGAAAAGGGGGCAGGACAGCCCTCCTTCACTCATGGCCTATCCTGTCTCTCCAGTTACAGCTTCTCTCTCTCTTCCCCTCCTCTCTCTGTTTGTCTCTCTTTCCCTTTGTCTGCGGGTTCATATCTGGTTCACCAGCACTCTTGGAGCAAAGCTCCAACGTTTTATAGGTCTCTATGGGGTAATGCTAGAGTACTCATGCACAGGACCACACACACACACACACACACACACACACACACACACACACACACACACACACACACACACACACACACACACACACACACACACACACACACACACACACACACACACACACACACACACACAATCTCTCACTCTCTCCATGCACTATATTGCTGATTCGTATATGCAATGCCAGAGAGCTTTTAATTTGAAATGAATGATATACAGGTATAAGCGGCGACACTCTGTCGGCCTATACCCCTGGTGTAACTTCATCATGGGTCAATACGGTTCAGGGCTTCACGTTATGCCTGTAGAGGTTTTATTCTGCTTGTGCGTTTAATCCAGACTGACTGGAACCCAAGGGTCAGGTACTGTATGTGCTCCACCATGGCAGCAGCACGCATGCATGTACAGCAGCACCGGCCCCACTGTCCTCTCTGCTGATTGACTGCTGAGCACAGCAGAGGTGCAGGGAACTGCGGACTGCTTGGAGCTGTGAGAGCTCATCTAAATGTGTTCAATCACAAAGCTCATTCTACAGGAACTACTAGCCTACTATATCCGCCATTAGATATAATTGTATTTTTACTAGAAATTGTTTTGTTCCATAGACTGTGAAACTCAGACCCTTCTGAAGTGAGTAGTACTGTACTGTACTGTACTGTACTGTACTGTACTGTACTGTACTGTACTGTACTGTACTGTACTGTACTGTACTGTACTGTACTGTACTGGGTCCCAGCACAATTTACGGTACACCTATTAGGACTAATAAGACCAAATAAGGCACAAATAAGGCATAATTAGAAATAATATGTTAATTATTACATGAAGCTACACCCTAATATGCCTACATTATGATCTCATTAGACATCGCAAATACCAAAAAGGCCTTTTGTTATTTCACTTTTTGCAGGGACTTTATGTCTAATTTCACATATTTTATACCGTAAATTGAATACGTCCCCAACTTCTATAGATGGGGACGTTCATTCTCCCACGTGGGAAATCAAGTATGCCTATGTCTAATGATAATAGAACATACTACACTGTTGGGCTTTATTAGAAGTAATATGTTCTTTATTAAATACCATTCCTCCTTGTGCATGTGTTTCTTATATGGCCTACTGTATTTGCATGTTACGTCTAATTATAAATAATATATCTTTATTAGGGACAAACAATGCCGCCATTTCTGGTCCTACTGCAGAGAATACATATTTCTTTGGGTTACGTTACAATTAATATGCTGTTATGTGGGACGAATATAGAAAGAATTGTACCGTGAACTGAACACGAGCCTTTAGGTCCCTCATTCAAAGAATAGGCCTACATGGAGCGATCACTTTAGTCTTTGTCCCATATAACGGCAGTCTTCATATGCCGTTATATGCGACGAATATAGAAAGAATTGTACCGTGAACTGAACACAAGTCCTTTGGTCTCTCATTTAAAGAATAGTCCTACATGGACCGATCTATTTAGTCTTCATTACGATTAATATGCCGTTATATGGGACGAATATACCAAGAATTGTACCGTGAACTGAACACAACTCCTTGTCCCTCGGCTGAGATTTTCGCGCTTTTGGTCGGTCAGACTTTGCGGCGGCCTGACTTTTCCAGTTACCATTTAGATGAGGAACGAAACGACTTGTGTTCAGTTCACGGTACAATTCTTGGTATATTCGTCCCATATAACGGCATATTAATCGTAATGAAGACTAAATAGATCGGTCCATGTAGGACTATTCACGTTACGTCTAATTAAGACGTAACGTGCGAATATATAAGAAACACATGCACACGTAAGGAGGAATGGTATTTAATAAAGAACATATTACTTCTAATAAAGCCCAACAGTGTAGTATGTTCTATTATCATTAGACATAGGCCTACTTGATTTCCCACGTGGGAGAATGAACGTCCCCATCTATAGAAGTTGGGGACGTATACAATTTAAGGTATAAAATATGTGAAATTAGATATAAAGTCCCTGTAAAAAGTGAAATAACAAAAGACCATTATGGCTTTTCGGGAATTTTGCGATGTCTAATGAGATCATAATGTAGGCATATTAGGGTGTAGCTTCGTGTAATAATTAACATATCATTTCTAATTATGCCTTATTTGTCCTTATTAGTCCTAATAGGTGTACCGTAAATTGTGCTGGGACCCTGTACTGTACTGTACTGTACTGTACTGTACTGTACTGTACTGTACTGTACTGTACTGTACTGTACTGTACTGTACTGTACTGTACTGTACTGGCCTCTGTGTCTGTGGGTTGGGCTGAGCAACAGTGACACTTGGTGGTGAACAAGCACTGTCGTGCTATATTCGTGCTCGGACTCAGCCAACTCAGGGACCTGGGCATGGACACACATAGCTGTGTATAGAGGTGGGTGCAAGCACCACTCAAAATCAGACCTAAGTCTGACGTGAGATGTGGAACAGCGCCCCATTTGGGGCGCTGTTGGTGGCCTTATAATTGATGAGTTAAGAGTTGCAAATAGTTGCATTGGTGCGGTCTGCCCTAATCTGAATTATAACAATCAGTCAGTCAGGCATTCCCGTTTGTAAGATCTGTCCTGCTGTTGTGGTCAATGCAAAAAAAAAAAATGCTAACCACAGGCACAAAAGTAACACAATATAATGCATGCACACTGCACAGCGCATAAGAGAAGCAGTAGGAGGGGGGGGAATTTGGAGATAGATACTCATTGTATACACACATGCAAGCACGCCCATATACTCTGGAATCTGACTGGCTTGGTGGTTTAACTGTGGCCTAACAGATAATGCTCCTCATATACAGTCCACAGTGTGGAGGGAAGGTGTGAAGGGGGAAAGAAGAGGAAAGGAGAGGAAAGGAATTGGGAGGGAAATGGTAGAGGAGGAGATTGAAAGCTGCAGATAGGACGGCCTGGGGCGAGAAGGAAAATAAATGAGAGAGGGAGAGGGTGAATGAATGAATGACGAGAGAAAAGAATAAGAGGAGGGAGAAAGAGGGAATGACAATGGCTGCATGATCCTGGAGAGGGAGAGAGGGAGAGTGCCAGACCAGCAGATTATTTGCAGAGCCACAGATTTCCCGACTGCCTTGTTGCCTGCATGTCGGTGTGTGTGTGTGTGTGTGTGTGTGTGTGTGTGTGTGTGTGTGTGTGTGTGTGTGTGTGTGTGTGTGTGGTGTGTGTGTGTGTGTGTGTGTGTGTGTGTGTGTGTGTGTATGTGTGTGCATGCGTGCGCATGCGTGCATGCGTGCAGGGCCGTTGCTAGCCATTTGGGTGCCCTAAGCACAAATGCTTTCTGGTGCCCCCCCCCCCCCCCCCCCCCAACAAAAAAGACATAAATGTTGTATTTCTCACAGGGCCACCGTTTCACATAAGCAGTGATGGGCCATTAGTCATCCTGTTGTTTTCAGAACGATCCGACACCTCCAGTCTCCAGAACCAGTTAAACAGGTTTTGACTCATTTGATAAGAAAAGGCTGAATTAATGAAGTCTAACACCTTGGAACAACCTTCCTAATGCCATTGTAATGTATAGTTCCCTGAATCCCCCACCACTACTCATTGTTTCTCAGTTGCAAGGGCGATTTTTTTTCCTTCCCTGAATTCCTGGCCCAAGCCTATAGCCTGGACCAGCAAATTAACCACAGCCCCTGTGAAATCCTACTGAAATCCTCATGTAGGCTGCACCCTTGCAGCCTACACAGAGAGGTGGGGGCGTGTGAAGGGTGAGGTAGTGGTGAGGGGCATCCCTGACCAGTAATACTTAGGGCCTCCAAAACCTGGTGCTGCGGCCCTGAATAAGCCCGCAGCCTGGCTGCGTATTTTAGCTTGTATTTTCAAACAATTAGGCTACAGCTCGGTCAATTCTCGATCATTTCTTACCATTCAACATGTTATGTTGAAAAAACATGTTCCATGTTTTTTGCTGTATGTGGCGAGCATTTATCCCAAGTCTGCAAAACGTTATTAAATTAAACGTTAGTAAATTGCAAAAAAAGTCGGGAATTTCGCGGCAAAATAGACATCTTTTTGATCATTCATATCTCCTTCAATTCTGGACCATTTTGTACATTTCAAAATGCAGCGTGACGGGAAAAAAACACTCTCTCAGATGCTGTATAGAATATGCGGGTAGATCTTCTCTACGAAGCGGAATCAAGAAAAATGTAACCGTCGGGTATTCAGTGGAAATGTGAAAGCAGCAGCATTGCCACAAGTTAATTAATGTATTTAATTATATTATATGCCTTACCTAAACACAAGCAAGTGACCGACAGCAGGCAGCTGTCTACAGCTGTTTATAGGACAATCCATAATAACAACAACAATAACAAATAAGGAGATGAATTGAACTGGCGGTTCTGTGGACATCTCCAGTGTGCACAGTCTGTGCATGCACGTGGCTTTGAAATCCTGTTATCTATTTCCCAAATCTATTTGACAAAATTAGCTTAAGGGACTGCGTGACAAACAGGGGGGCACCATGTCTCTGGAGAGGGGCACAAAGCAGATTCAACAGTTTTCTCGGGGAAAATGCATATTTATAGATTTTTATTTTATTTTTAATGGTGCCCTGTCGGTCACGTGGTGCCCTAAGCACTGTGCGTTATGTGCGTTGCCCTCGCTACGGCTCTGCATGCGTGTGTGAGGCATGCACATGCATGTAAAAGAAAAATGGTGGGGCGATTTTCTTTATCCTTATGTAGTGATTCTATCACTGTGTGCATATCAGTCTGTCTCAGTGTTGGGTGTTTTTCTACATTGTCCCACCCCATATTTGCTGCCCTGGTTAATGGTTATGCCCTGGCTCTAGATGAACCTGTGGTCATCAGTGTTTTTCTATTGCTTTTTGCTTTCATATTGTTTTCATTTGGACATTTATGGGCATGTGATTAAAATAATTTCCTAAATGAACTGATAAGCAGTGATATTAATGATCAAACATAGAAATGAGAAATCCATGCATGTAATTCAGCCTGAAAGGCAGAGATAAAACGTATCTTTGTGTAAACTATGAATATGAAATAAAACTGATTCTGACACACACTCTCTCACCCCCTCTTTCTCTCTCTCCCCCTCTCTCTCCCTCTCCCTCTCTCTCTCAGGTACATCCATGCATTGTACTTGGGTGCTCAGAGTCGGTGGCACAGTGACGGTCCACGCCGTCACTTCCACTGGCGGCTTATGTTTGAGAGTGCTGACATCACCATGCTCCGCCTCCTGGAGGCCTTCCTGAAGTCCGCCCCTCAGCTGGTCCTTCAGCTCAGCATCGTTATCCACCAACACACTCTGCTGCCCCTGCAAGGTAGTGTTGTCCTCAGTCGGTTGTTACGCCCATAGATATATAAGAAAGCTAGATGGCTTGGGCAGAGCCTCTGACATCGTTCACGGAGGCCATCTTGTGAGAGGACTAAATACACTGCTCTATGGCAATCCAAACAAACACAGCTCTAACTCGCTCAAAACTTGACGGATGACAAATGGATTGCATTATTATGAACGTCATCAACGTGGCCATGATTTTTGCTAAATTTGACTTTTTTCTCCAAAAATCATATAACGGCTCATATTATGCAGACGTCTCTGACGAAATCCGTTTGAAAATCGGTTGAAAAAGAAGCGAGTTGTCGTCATTTAAAAAGTATATGCTCATAGCCACAATGTTATGCTATCTTCTCACAAGATGGCTGCCACGTAACAACGTCACTCCCCATTGGCCAGCAGCGCGGGCGAGCCATCTAGCTTTCTTATCTTTGATTACACCTCTGTGACATACAGATCACGTGACATCAGCAGGGATGCGGAGCCCTGATGTCATCAATACTGGCCACCTGACTTCCAACCCTTAGATGTTTACATATGGAGCTGACCTGTACTGACAGGCCCGGCCCTAACTGGGACCTTATCAAACCCTGTACACTCATTACACTGGCCCTGTTGCCATCCTTAGATGTCTTCATGGATATGACCTGCTCTGACATTCCTTATGTTGATCTGACCTCACCAAACCATATACATGCAAGACTAGCTCC
This sequence comes from Benthosema pterotum, assembly GCA_039105355.1. Taxonomy (NCBI): domain Eukaryota; kingdom Metazoa; phylum Chordata; class Actinopteri; order Myctophiformes; family Myctophidae; genus Benthosema; species Benthosema pterotum. Next base: position 25,372,314 of record CM076968.1, on the reverse strand, counting down.
ATATACTGTATATGATCAGTACAGAACCATTCCATATGTTGAGCTGCCACCTCAATTCCACCTGTAGTCTGCTGGGAGCATATATATTTATTTAGGCATATATATTATACCTCTAATTCTTGTAGGTGATTAATTAAAGTTGGCGAGATACAAAGACAGATCTTCGAATATTGATTTTAAAAAAAGTACTAATCTATTTTTGGACAAATATTGTTGGCCTCCAAACATTAGTGTATCCCTATAACACCATAGGCCTACCGTAACACGTATCGCTCACAGGCCCTTATGCTTTATTAATTCATACAAGGAACAGGCTGGCCTTTGTTAAATAAAACAACAGATTAACTCTTAGACATGCACACACACACACACACACACACACACACACACACACACACACACACACACACACACACACACACACACACACACACACACACACACACACACACACACACACACACACAGAGAGAGAGAGACACGCACGCACTTGTGGTTGGCCCACACACAGAAACGTTTCTGTACAAGCACGCCGCACATAGACATGTTGTACATACCGGTATTTCATACATTGTGCACACAAACACACCGAGGTCTACAGTACCAGCATGCAATTGTCAAGTACACACACTCGCACACACACAAACACACACATGCACACTTAACGTCCTATCCTTAAGCCACCTCCTATAATCAGAGGGAGTTGATTTGCCCTCGGACAACAGCAGTGAAGGACATACAAGAGGGAGGGCAGGTGAGCAGACAGAGAGGAGAAATAACTGCAGGATAACTAGAGGGAAGAGACAGAGAGCGGGAGGTAAAAGGTTGTGGGGTATGTAGAGATCAAGAGAGAGAGGAGAATGTGTTTTTGCACTGTAGGCGACCGCTCTCGTTGGGAGAACCAAATCGCTTTACAAGGATGGAAAGATGAAGGAAAGCATGGAGGTTTGAATTAGGGACATTTTGCTGTTCCTCAAATGTTACTTTCCTATTGTGGTATCCTGTTTATTTGTATTAAAAAAATCCATGGATGTTGTAGTGATTCTGATTAAAGGGATAGATACTGTGTGTGCATGCGTGCGTGTGCGTGTGTGTGTGTGTCTGTGTGTGTGTGTGTGTGTGTGTGTGTGTGTGTGTGTGTGTGTGTGTGTGTGTGCGTGCGCGCGCGTGCACCTGGCCATGTGTTTACATGTGTTCACATGCATTCATGCAGTGAATAGCAGATGATTTCATGAACAAAACTCTAAATTGCCTTTTATGCAAATAGTCAGCAGTGTTGGGACATGTGCACTACGTAACTCAATATATTACATAATATATTACCAAAATGCAGTAACTTGTAATATAAATATATTACTTAACAAAAACAATCTAATATATTATACTTTTCTTTCTGCATTACTGCATTACTTTCAATATTACTTTCTGTCAATCTGTCTCGTTGAAAATGTTCTTGTGAAATTGTCTTGACAACTGCAGAAGTTAAATAATTACTTATTTTCTATCATTTGTCATCAAATTATTTATTCAGGAGGACGTTTTTTCAAGTTGATTTCATATGGATTTCCCAGATAGCCAAGTGCGCTTTCTTTATTGTAGCTATGCCACTGGCCTACACAATATTTGATTAATAGTGACACTAAATATTTAATTATATATTTTGTACAACATTTTTCTTTTAAGTAATATGTAATAGTAATACTAATATATTACACTTGCTCAGACAGCAATATTGTAATACAATATATTGCTTTAAAATGAAGGTAATAAGTAATAAGTAATACATTAACAAGGTATAGTAATATTCCCAACACTGATAGTCAGTGAAACATGCTTATCACCCACACACATACACACATACATGCACCACCCCAAACTCACATGCATATGTGCACACTAAATGCAATGAGAGTTCATAGGTGGAAAAAATGCACAAACACACACTTACTCATTGAAATGGAGTAATTTTGACAGCCTGTGTGTCCCAGATTGCTCCCTTTTTCTCTGCAATTTGGCACAAAGGCACAAGTGTAGACGGGGAGTAGACACACACACACACACACACACACACACACACACACACACACACACACACACACACACACACACACACACACACACACACACACACACACACACACACACACACACAATAAAGCTTTTGCACTATACACAGGCAAATGCACACAACAACTTCACACACCCCGAGGAGGATGTGATATTTGAATCGGTTTACCCGTCTCTTTTAGCACTCTCCTCATATTCTCTCCTCTCACATCTTCTCTCCATCCTCACATTCCCCACCTTGTAGCATTTTCTTTCTCTCCTAACCAGACTTTGATGACCTCCAGTATGTATTTGACCAATATCACAATAATAATATTGACTCAATATTTTCTGGTGCTGACTCACTCACTCACTCACTCAATCTCTCTCTCTCTCCCTCCCTCCTGCACGCACACGCACGTACGTACACACACATGCACACAGAACAATTCACAGTGGTCTATCTAACAGTCTATGCTGGTTTGGCTCTCAGGAACACAAATATATGTTTGATCGAGTGTGGACCATTGTTACAATTGTGGCGCCCCTATTGGGCACCCTCTCACAATTAGGCTTTGAAAAACAATCGTAGCCGGAATGGAGTCTGGAACGTAGTCATATGAGTGATGCGGTAAGCCTTGATAAATACCCATATAATATTGTCAATCAGCATCCCTGTAAGATCACTCTTAGCTTGCAGGCATCTTAGCTCACTCACACATGCACGTGTCGTGCACACACACGCGCACTGCCACCCACATATTTTCAGACACAGAGGTACAAAGACCAGGGCGAGGGAGAGGAGAGGAGATGCAAATATTAGCTAAACTCATCCGAAATTCAGCTCAACTTTGCAGTAATCTTAAATCCACTTCAAGTTGACATTGAAAGTTGGATTCAGTTCAAACTCCACCATGCTACATTAATATATTACCACAGCTGGCTGTTGACCGATATAGCCTCCTGCGGATGCAAACGTTACATGACAAGCACAGCAATCTGCGCCTTTTTGTCGACAAGCTTAACACACTTAATAAATAACTACAGGCTGTCGAGAGGCCGTCTGGGTATCAGAACTCCCTGGTCTATGTGTCAATATGCCCCTGAGCAAGGCACTTAACCCCAACTACTCCCCATGCCCAAACCTGCATCATGACAAATCATAACAACAAACACAATATTTTGGGCTGAGCAAATAATTGCGAAGAAAAACAACAAAAATGTGCATCTCCTTTCTAATTATTTGTTGACATGAATGTACTGTAGATTGTAGTGAATGGGTTGTTGAAGTAGTTCACTTTGTACATGTGGCCACGCTGCTGAGCAGTCTCATTAATTACATGAAATATTCATGCCTGTTAATAATGCAGAATTCAGTCTACAATTAGCAATTAATCACACAGTAGGCAGCATTAACATTAGAGGAACAGATGAGTAAAAATGACTTAAAATATCTTGCAATATCTGCAAATGTAGGCCTACTTCACCACTGAATATGGATGATGGTGTTGATTGGCTTACTGCAGTGTGAATCACAACCACTGCACCAGCAACGTGTCAACTTGAACGTTGTCTGCAGTTGAACATGTCTGTTTAGAAATAGTCAACAAATTGCAATAGTTTGCTTAGAACTAATACAATGATCAGTATACACTTGCTGTTGGTGTCAGCTTAGTCGCTTACTACATTTGGCAGTAGATGTGCTCAAGTGCAGTTGTATGGCAAAGTGAGTACTTCAAATAAAGTTATATTTTCTCAGTGGACAAATTGTTTTCTAATCAATGTGGCTCTGTTTCGAGTGTTACACTTTAATCTCCTGTAGGCCTAGTCATTCAGTTATTTTTACCACGTTAACAATGGTTTGATAACCCTAACCCCAGGTGTGCAAAAGGACCTTTTCAACAAAAGCACAGAAACGTTCTCTTCATAACCTCCACAGAAAGGTTCATTTGCGTCTCTGTCTCTCTTTCTCTTTCTCTTTCTCTTTCTCTCTCTCTCTCTCTCTCTCTCTCCCTCACTGCCTCTCTAGGTCTGTCGGCCTCAGCCTCCCTCGTCTCCCTGGCATGGATGATAGCATCCTACCAGAAGGTGCTGAGGGACTCTCGCGATGACAAGCTGCCCATGTCTTACAAAGCGGTTGTAGCTCAGATGCTTTGGCACTTTTTCACCATTGGAGCGCGTACCGTTGCCTTCGCCCTGTTTGCCTCTGTCTTCCAGCTCTACTTTGGCATCTTCATCGTCAGCCACTGGTATGTTACCCAGATGGTTTTTTACCATTTTTCGGCCATCGTACCATCATGCCAGCCCCTCTGGTCATAAATTGCATGAATAATAATTAATTTCTAAAAACATTATTATTAATATCATTATTATTAGTAGTAGTAATAGTAATAGTAGTAGTAGTATTTGACCTAATTTTCTTCCTTCAGAACCACACACACATGCGCAAGTGAGTCTTTCCCTGACTGCCCTGTGTAGATTCTCTCCTTCCTCTGCCTCCCTGTTTCATGGAAGGGGGTATCTACCCGCAGCAGTCAGGGAAAGACTTAATGTTCACCACACAGAGTGGTATTCAAAGATAATATTATACTTAACTTGTCTGCGCCCTACATGCTGGCTAACCATTAGCAAAACCCTCATTCAGCACCGCATCCAGTCTCTTTGAATCCTATTGCCTAACACCAATACTAATTGCCTGTGCTGAATGCCGCTCTCATCCTAGCCTGCCTAAGTACACTCGCTACACACTAACAGAAGCTGCACTTTCTATCATAGTCAGTGTAAATCTGCTGTGTGTCCAGGTGTGTGATGACCTTCTGGATCATCCAGGGAGAGACAGACTTCTGCATGTCTAAATGGGAAGAGATCATCTATAACATGGTGGTGGGAATAATCTACATCTTCTGCTGGTTCAACGTGAAGGAGGGCCCCAGCCGCCTCCGCATGACGGTCTACTACACCGTCACCATGGTTGAGAACGCTGCCCTCACAGCCGCCTGGTACACCTACCGCGGGCCACACACCTCTGACTCCTACGCCCTGGCTGTGGTCTGCATGGTGGCTTGCAGCTTCGCCCTGGGGACCTTCTTTATGTTGGTGTACTACTGCCTGCTCCACCCGGACGGGCCAGTGCTGGGCTCCAGGTGGGGTGGCTGCGTGGTGGAGGAAGGGGAGGGCGGCGAGGGCGGGGTGGCGGGAGTGATCGACTCCTGCCTCACCCCGTCCCAGGGCTCCCAGACCCCGGGAGGGGGATCGGACAGCGCGGTCACCAGTCCCCCGAGAACCCTCCCCAGGACTAGAGACACCGGAGAGCCTGTCCCCGGAGAGAGGGACAGGGACAGTTGTGTGCCTGTCTTCCAGGTGCGCCCCTCGCCTTCTTCCTCTCCGGCGCTTCTCCACAGAGCTGCCTCCTCTTCCTCCCGGGTTCAGGACGGCCCTGTGATCCGGATCGACCTCCCCAGGAAGAGGTACCCAGCCTGGGACGCACACTTTATCGACCGCCGGCTTCGCAAAACCATCCTGGTTCTGGAGACCACCTCACCTGTCAGTCCTCGGATACAGTACAGGAGTTCCATGATGGGGAGCAAAGAGGTGCTGGAATACGAAACCACAGTCTAAGGAACAAGGAACCAAGATCGAGTTCCATCCTTACAAAAAGTGTTATGGGATTGGGGCTGACGCACAGGTTTCTCATCGGACCTGGTAGATCTGTGACATGGAGAGGAGCTTGAGGAACAAATGCAGTATCTTTTGGATACTGGTTAAAAATGTATAATAGTAATGTTCTTAAACTCTGACGAAGCTGAAACCTGGAAACAAGCCTTCATATTGTCCAATAGGGCCGGGACACAGTCCAGGAGCTGTTTCTGGACAGGTGGTTCTCCAAAATGTCCGAGTTTGACCCATAGCACCAAGGACATACTGATGCAGCAGTATGGATGCTGGCGCTCAAGAAAGTACGGTTTATTGGGTAACTATTGAAGAAAACAACAGAGGGCCTTAAATAAATTCTCAAAATATTAAATATAAATTGTGCTCTCTTGGACCCAGTACAGGAGTAGCAGAAAACGGTGCTAAAGAGTATATGAGAGGTACACAATAGTGCTAAACGAGATAGCTTCTTAAAGACTGAATGGCTCTTAAACTCAATCTCACAGCGATGGACTGTAAATCATTTAAGAGAAAATGAGATAAGAGACGGGGTGGGTTCTTAGATATTAAGAATGGTGTCTCTGGGTAGAGTAATCTAACCCAGGGATCAAGGACAAGGAGAGATGACAAAAAAAAAAAATATATATATATATATATATATATTAAAGGGGTACTTCACCCAAAAAAAAACTTTTGGTCATTTTATGGTCTACTCAGCCTCATGTGAACACACCAGACAGTTTATAAGTTACTCCTTTCAGTATTTAGATATTTGATGTTCATTAGTCTGCCATTAGTCTGCCAGACCCAAACCATTATAACTTAAAACTCCATTTTAACCATGACAGATTATTCGAAAACAACCCATCTTTTTTCTGGTGACTGATATTGTCCTCCTAATACGTGAGAGGGCTGTGGAATTTCATTTACAGTTTTTATTTATTTTAAAAATATTGTTTTATTCATTTGGGTGGGCATTCCCAAATATGGAGGGGGCTACATTTTACAAAACAATATTTTAAAAATAAATGAAAACTGTAGATGCAATTCCACTGCCCTCTCACGTATTAGGAGGACAATATAAGTCACCAGAAAAAAGATGGGTTGTTTTCGAATAATCTGTCATGGTTAAAATGGAGTTTTAAGTTATAATGGGTTTGGGTCTGGCAGACTAATGGCAGACTAATGAACATCAAATATCTAAATACTGAAAGGAGTAACTTATAAACTGTCTGGTGTGTTCACATGAGGCTGAGTAGACCATAAAATGACCAAAAGTTTTTTTTTGGGTGAAGTACACCTTTAAGTGTGGGGTTTCTACAAGACAACAGGGGTGTGCACTTAATAAGACCATTTCAAAAATCTGTCGCACACCCTGGGACCAAGTGTCATGAAAATGAGCAGTTCAGCAGAGGGATACATCAGATACTAAAACATTTTTAAATGAAATAATCTGATATCCAGTATGGTACATTCAGTGAAGCTATGGAAAAGTTACATGCTATGCGTGTTGCACTGCTGTTGCACTTGTAGCTTTAGACCCCTAGACCCCCTCCCCTCTAAAAAAAAAAAAAGGAATTGTTGTGTCTGTGTTAAAGCAAGGGCGATTTCCACAGTGGTTCTCATAATGTGTCATGTGATGTGTTATGTGATGACTTACCAGAAAAAGGCCTGTAATTCAACTTTTGCTATGAGCAATAGTTGGTGTGAGATAATAATATAAGCTATTACAATGGGCTGCTAAAAATTGAAGAAGCAGTTTTTGTACGACCATGGTCTACAAACATTCAAGACAGAGTGCTGGTTCTATTCAAATGTCTATTCTAGCTCTATTTGCCAAGTAAAAACAGTGCAAGGAACTGAACCTTATTCCCAGTTACTGTGAGTAACTGTGGAAGGAAGAGGTTTGCCAGGATAACTTTGTAGTATTACCAACCTGTATATTATGAACACTCCATTCTTAGGTAACAATAATTTCTCAGTGGCTAATGGGTCGGTAAGCAACAAAGGGCATGTTGCCTCGTTCATTGAATCATTGCAATTATCCCATCATGAGCAGATCTCAGCAGTGAGTTACTGCTCTCACTGGTGATAAAGTTGAATACATGCAGGAGTGCATTGATGACTACAGAAATAGCCGCTCAGTCATTGTCTGATAAGGAAATAGGGTCTCTTCATCTGATAGGATCACAAAAAATAAGAATAAATCGGTAAAGGTGAGGTAGTGTAAGAAAGCTTAGACTTCTACAGACGCACACTGATGCACTCAGTGCGCCGTGCATGCAGACATCTACAGTCTGGGTATTGCTGACTACTAAAGTAAATACTACACTGCATTCTGTTTAAAAGGTCAAAGGTCAAAGAAAGGATTTAGATTTCACACCAACCAAAACCTGTTCCTTACAGTAAACGAATGCACTTACATGGTATGTCCACTGAAAGCAAAAAGGGCAAATATACTTTTGGATAGACAAGATACAAGTTATTCTGTTATTGTTAACTGCTCTCACTGGTGATGTGAAGTTGGACATGGAATTAACTGATGAAATGGCTGCTATAAATATAATAATGCTATCAGTGATAATGACTGTAATGATTCTAACATTGGTGCTGAAGATTAATTTAATTTCTGTATGTCAATCACTGTCATGTCAAACATGACATAAAAAAGCATAAAGACCACACCTGGGTCCAACCACCCAATCATGTCATGATGATGAGGAAAAAAAGGCTTGCTTGATTGGATTGCAAAAGAATAATAATAAAAAGTGTTGTATTTAAGGTAACAAAGCATTGACTTCAACAGAGCAACAGGGATAAAAAAAGGCCAAAAGTAAAACGAAAAGAATGCAGCCATCCTTTGTTTATTACAATGAGTATTTATGTTGCATTAGTTATTGATTTATTTATTTTTGTATTGGTTTATATCTATCTATTGTTAAGACTTGCCTGGTGAACATGTCTTTGCTATGATTCTTATATTAAGATGTACAAATGGAAATATAGATAGTTTTTTTTTTACTCATTCAATATATCTGTATATAACTAGAGTGGCGATATACTAGAACATGTGTGTGCCTGTATGCACGTGTCTGTGCATGTGTGCTTGTGCGTGTGTGCGTGCGCGCGCGCGTGTGTGTGTGTGCGTGCGTGTGTGTGTTGTGGTTTGTAAGGACGTATGTATGGATGAGTGTATGATGTATGGACGGATGTATGTCTGGATGGATGTTCTATAGATTTTTGATAAAGCTGCTTCATAACGGAAAACAAGTAGAGAAAAAACTCAACTCAACAAGCTGTGCTGAAATCTGTAGATGGATCTATAATGTAGTAAACATGGCCCTCTGGCCCTCAATAAAACTGACACCTGGTGTGCGTGTGTGTGATTTCTTTAGTTAAGCAATGAATGACTCAAGAGTGTGCTTCATACACAAACACTAAAATATTCAGTGGAAAACTAAGCATCTAGAAAATGTATTTTTTACACAAATGAATACATTAGCACTGAGGATGTGTTTATGATCGATAACCACATCCTCTGGTCATCTACAATATCTTTATACCCTAACCTTAAAGCATAACCGCAAGCACGGAGCAGTGCATGTTTGCCAAACGTCTGTATGTTCAGACTAATGGGACTTTGGTCCCTAACCAAATGTGACCAGAAACTATTTGTCACGATCTTGCCCCTAACCAACCGCGACCAGAAGCTATTGGTAACAGCCTGGTCGTTGGTCGCTACTGGATCTCACCCTTCCTGGTAATATACAAGGAAGTTCTTTTAAGAAGGAAGGGAAGACAAGTCTGCCGCGGCTGCGCCATGACACCTCGGGTGGCAAAACGCTAGGACAAATACATGGCAGTGGATGGCAGGATGCCGCATTTCTTGCAAACAAACATGATTTATGAACGACTGCGACCAATGTCATATAATCGGTTCAGGAATATAAAAGAAAACAGGTCACAGATTGTTGTCTGAGTGGGTGTTTTTCGAATTGCAAACTATTTCACTTTATTAAGCTATCTAAACAGCACAAAATGCGTCTGCCTGGGCTGCCTAGCCTCTCATCGCGAGAACTGCCCCTCTTTGCAATAGCACCCAGCTGCAGTCTCGCAGACAGTGACGTCACGTTCAGAACGATCAGACCCAAACTTTTTGTTCTTTGGATAGCTATATAACATTACACAGTGTACACATCGAAAAGCAACACAGCAGACCACAATGTCTTATGTGTATTCTGTTATTTTCCAGAAGTGCTTAACTTACAATGGTATCAGTCGTTCAGAAATATTTTTTGTTTGTCCCTGTCCACTCCACCACTCTCATTGACTTCAATGTATTCCCCGCAGTTTCAAGCTGCAGTTTGCCACCCAGCGTGATGAATCTGACGATTCCATTGGATAGGTAGAGAAAATGACGGTAGGTTCCCTTCCTCTTACTTTCCTTGGTAATATATTAAATCTTGCGGAAGTTTAGATATACTGTAGTGACATCATGACATGGTAGCATGACATAGTATGGGTTCACATGGCATGTAGTGGCCAATGGCGTGGCGATTCAGGTTAATGTGTTTTTGCTATGTAAGATGTTTAACCTGAGGTAAGCAGCAGCAGAGCCTCCATCCCTGACTGCACTGACTTTCAGTCTAAGACTATAGAGCCGAAAAAGGTGAGAGAGGTGGATGGAGAACAGTGAGAGGAGGAGGAGGAGGCAGGTACACAGAACCAAAAAGTAGAAAAAGGAGAATTAAGAAATATAAGGAGCCGCAGAAAGAAAAGAAAAGGAGAGAGAGAGATGAGATGAGATGAAGAAAGATGAGTATGTGCCGACAGATGGGAAGGAGAGAGGAGGCGAGTAAAGGAGACACAGGAGGAGAGACAAAGGGAAAGAAATGACAGGAAGGAAGAGGGGAGAGGAGAAAAGGAAGAAATAGAGAGACTGAAAAGAAAATGAGAGAGATGAGCGAGGGAGGAGGGAGAGGGAACGGGAACGCAAAAGCCACTCCAAAGATAAATGTCCCGTCTTTGTCTCCTGTTGCCTAGGTAACCGGCTGATCGTTAAGCCGCTAGCCCTATGGTCGCCATGGAGTGGTTACCCTGACGATGGCAGTAGGTGGGGTGGGAGTGAGGTGTGTGTGTGTGTGTGTGTGTGTGTGTGTGTGTGTGTGTGTGTGTGTGTGTGTGTGTGTGTGTGTGTGTGTGTGCGTGCGTGCGTGCGTGCATGCTTGTGTGTGCCTATTAGTTTGACTTGTGTGGTATTACAAAGTCATGACCGAGAGGTTCCTCAACTGTGTGTGTGTGTGTGCGTGCGCGCGCGTGTGTGTGTGTGTGTGTGTGTGTGTGTGTGTGTGTGTGTGTGTGTGTGTGTGTGTGTGTACGTGCATGTTTTGAAGTACTGTACCGGGAATCACATCACAAGATTGAATGTCACACTTAATGTCACATCATGAAGAAACACAAATGCTGCAGATTGTCAAGATCCTGATCGCAACATCACAGTTCAATGTATTATTATTATGTGCCCCATGGAAGAATGACAATAATTGGCATTAGGCCTACCATGCTGATGATGAATGTTCCTAATTGTATGCAGGTCTGCTTATATTCTTTTGCAAATGTATGAATTGTTCAGTTCAGTACTGGGTTAATAAGTCAGGTTAACAATTTATGAAATGCAGAGAGAAAGTCACTCCAATTAGGTTGCATTAAACCACAATGGTAAAGTACTTTAATGAAGTATAACAATAATGAGGATAAGGATAAACAGACATTTGTTTTCTGAATGTCTTGAGCAAGTTGCTTTTTGAAGTGACAGGATTCAAATGAAAACATTGATTTTCTCTGAGAACATATAAACCATGTTATGCTTTGCAAAATAGTCAGCAGTATTTCAATTATATATGATTCTTAGTAAATCATACACGCCCCATTTCTATATGAAATAGATATTTTGTTGTTGTGCAGTGCATATCCTGAACAAGACAATAATGGCTGACCTCCCTGTCTAACCCGTTCAACTTTCAATATTAAGTTACTAAGAGTGATTTGTTTCTAAAAGCAGGGTGAAACACACAATGTCTTTAGTGACAAAGTTGCATTACACAAAATGTGTGCAAATGCACGCAAATAGACAGTTATTTGTTCATGGTCCATGCAAACATTAAAGGAGAATTCCACACCAAAATACATCGGCCATCAATCTACCTTGATTCCTGTGACATGATTCATAATGTCCTTGATTTTTGTCACAGATGTCCCATTTTCTACATTTCACCCTGAGGTCAGTTGCAGTTGCAGCCTCTGTTGCAGTTGCAGCCTCTGTTGCTGTTGCGCCGGTGCAGTTTTCATGGCCACAGGTTGTCTTTATTCTAATGCGGGTATTTCTGTAACTCCAAACTTATTTTTTTCACACATCACATTTTAATAATGTATTGATACTCACGCTTGAATTTTATGTCCCTCTGGGGCAGCCTTTACATGTAATCCCACAGGTATTCTATTCCTCCTCTTCTCCCCTCACTTCTGCCACTCTCCTCTCCAATCACTCTGGTTAAAACTCACACAGGTGTCAACTGAGTTTTTTTTTAAGTCATGTAGTGCTCCAATTATCTTGTAGTGTGTGGTTTGATGTATTGAAAAGATAAGGTAAGGAGTTACAGAAATACCCGCATTAGAATAAAGAGAAGCTGCGGACATGCAAAATGCACCGGCGCAGCAGCAACGGAGGCAGCAACTGCAACTGACCTCAGGGTGAAATGTAGAAAATGGGACATCTGTGACAAAAATCAAGGACATTATGAATCTTGTTCTTGTCACATGTCACAGGAATCAAGGTAGATTGATGGCCAATGTGTTTTAGTGTGGATTCTCCTTTAATAAATAGTTTATCAAATCAGATCCTGTTTATCAAATGAGACTCCCTCTCCTCTCCTCTCCTCTCCTCTCCTCTCCTCTCCTCTCCTCTCCTCTCCTCTCCTCTCCTCTCCTCTCCTCTCCTCTCCTCTCCTCTCCTCTCCTCTCCTCTCCTCCAGTCTTTGCCACAACACTGCCCCCATGTGGCCAAGTGAAAACGATAATTCTGAATCCAACAAAATTATTAAAATGATTTTAATAATACTTTTGTATTTTATCTTTATTATTTGTATACCCAACAAAGAGTTACCATTATGGCATTATTATATACAAATGTTGGTACTGGTACCATAGCTGGTAGCCCCACCTGCTGACCAATGAATTACATTTTAAACCAAGTTCTGCCAACCAGTGTTATGTGCCATAACAGGCTACACAGTACAGTGTCTGCAGTGTGGACTCATTCCCCTCCCGTGTGGAATTCCCTTCGTGATGACTGTTCTGCTTCATTCATATTAGGAGTGCTGGAGGCTGGAACAAGATGCAATAGCAAATTTTACAAACCATTTGAACATTTGACAAATTCCCCATTATCCACGATTTTCCACACCAAGGCAATGGGGCTGCTTGTGTGTGTGTGTGTGTGTGTGTGTGTGTGTGTGTGTGTGTGTGTGTGTGTGTGTGTGTGTGTGTGTGTGTGTGTGTGTGTGTGTGTGTGTGTGTGTGTGTGTGTGTGTGTGTGTGTGTGTGTGTGTGCGTGCGTTCTTAGTGCTTACTGCTTACCTTCCGTCCGGGCAGTGTTGCCATGTCTAATTATTATAAGTAACATTTGACTCGTTTTATTCCGTAAGTAAGTAACTTGCAAATACTTGCTGGTTGATGTTTTTTTAGGCTTGTTTCTAAAGTGTACTTGAATAACTTATTTGTGCTTGCTGTTTAAACCATTGTACCCCACATTTTTCACACCAAGGAACCCCAGATTGACAGGTATTTGTCCACACTCTGAAAATGTTTTGTATTATAGTATTCCAAATATTTCAATTTATACAATGTGGTTTTAAATGACAGATGCACAACCTCACAATGTGTTGCTTTGAGCTTGTAGATCAACTATTTTCCTTTGTGCATGATTTCATACACCTGGTCACCTGTTTCTCGCAAATCTGGCAACACATCACAAGGTAGGAACTTCTGCACAGACAAACGCAAAGACTTAGCCTATGGGTTGTAGGAAAGTTGTGGATAGCAGTGTTCCCACATGAGTGTTCCCAGGGCCCAAGAATACACAACCTTTAAAAGGTAGAAGCTAGACTATAAGGATCATCACGTCAGCGCACAACACTGAATATCTGCAAGACTGAGTTCCAGACAAACTTGTGATTTTATTATTACTACAGTAAGTAAGTAAGTAAGTAAGTAAGTAAGTAAGTAAGTAAGTAAGTAAGTAAGTAAGTAAGTAAGTAAGTAAGTAAGCCTACAGATGCTGGTGTAGGCCTACAGTAGCTGTCTTGTTAATGACTCTACTAACAACCAAAACTAATAGTGAACTGTAACTGAGTCTCTGACAGTGACAGTTTACCCTTAGTTTAGTAATCAAGTTGAAAGGATGTGCCCAGCCCAGTGCCTAGCTGTGTTTTGGGCATCAGCGTGGGCACTGGGCAGCAGCAATGGTGGATATGTGCACATTGGTGCACTGGGCACACACATGCTACTGTAATTAATGAATTGGCTGAATCACATATATAGGGCCCTTTGATTTCGTAAAACGCCACGGCCCTGGAAGGGTTAGTCGGGCACTGACGCGCGTGTGTGTGTGTGTGTGTGTGTGTGTGTGTGTGTGTGTGTGTGTGTGTGTGTGTGTGTGTGTGTGTGTGTGTGTGTGTGTGTGTGTGTGTGTGTGTGTGTGTGTGTTATCAGGTCAGAAGAGAGAATGGACCTTATCCATAGACCTTATCAGCCTGTGGTGGAGTTTCCTCTCAAACAGGAAGTGGGCTTCCTGTACTTCCTGTTCTCTCCTTTGTGTGTGTGTGTGTGTGTGTGTGTGTGTGTGTGTGTGTGTGTGTGTGTGTGTGTGTGTGTGTGTGTGTGTGTGTGAGTGTGTGAGTGAGTGGATGTCCATGCATGGCCACAGGAGAGAAACAGAATAATCACAGTCTGGACAGGGAGAGAGCGAAAGAGAGGACAAGAATGAGAAACCCGAAACGCAAAAACTAAAAATAATATCTGGAGACAAAAAACAGATAGACGGAGAGAGAGAGAGAGAGAGAGAGAGAGAGAGAGAGAGAGAGAGAGAGGCAGAGGATGGAAAAAACTGTCACCTTAGTACTTACTATAAGCCGAGACTGAAACGCGTCCAGGGAGAGTGTCAGCCAGCGGTTGTGCGTGCGTGCGTGCGCGCGTGTGTGTGTGTGTGTGTGTGTGTGTGTGTGTGTGTGTGTGTGTGTGTGTGTGTGTGTGTGTGTGTGTGTGTGTGTGTGTGTGTGTGTTGTTCCTAACCAGCAGATCATCATCCTCAGCACATAGTCAGTAGGCCTGTCAGTCACTACAACAATGGAATATGAGCCCTGCAAGAAACCTAAAAAGGTGAGCTTAATTCATTGTGTTGTCTTGTGTGGTGTTGTATTGTGTTGTTCTGTGCTGTTCTATTGCAGTGATTTGAAACATGTTCACATCATGGAGCAACAACTGAATATTTTGTGCCAGTGTTGGTGTGTGTGTGTGTGTGTGTGTGTGTGTGTGTGTGTGTGTGTGTGTGTGTGTGTGTGTGTGTGTGTGTGTGTGTGTGTGTGTGTGTGTGTGTGTGTGTGTGTGTGTGTGTGTGTGTGTGTGATAGAGAGAGAGAGAGAGAGAGAGAGAGAGAGAGAGAGACCTACAGTATATGGTCTCAGCGGGGAGCTGCTGTCGCTGATCCCTACTCTTCTGCCAGTCAGAGCTGTCACACACACACACACACACACACACACACACACACACACACACACACACACACACACACACACACACACACACACACACACACACACACACACAGGCAGGTGGTCATTGCATACCACCACACATTAAGTACAAACAAGCTTTTCTCCTGCTACCCGTAAACCTCTCTCTATATCCCCTATTCTCTCTATCCTCTCTGCCTCCCAGGGTTTCACCTCTCCCATTAAACGGTTGGTGTTTTCCAAATCGGCTCGCAGACAGGCGGAGAGGGGTGGTCCGTTTCCCCGTAGACCACTGCACACTGTCCCCCTCTACGCTCCAGACTACCTCATCCACCCTGACAGACTGATCTTTGACTATGTTGAGAAGGAGGTGAAGGTGAGAACAGGACGGGACGGGACGGGACGGGACGGGACGGGGCGGGGCAGGGCAGGGCAGGGCAGGGCAGGGGTCACTTGAAATATACCGGTAGTATAGTGTTAAATAGTATACAATTCTACAGTGTGTATAGTCTGTTGACCTCGGATTGCTCTAGTGCAGGGGTTTTCAACCTTTTTTGATACCGGGCCCCACTATTTATTCAGTATTTGAGCCACGAAACACCATTTGAGGACATTTTTAGGTTCCTAACACTAAATGAAATGGGTTCTGATCTGAGCCTAGTCTCCTGAAGAGACATGTCTAAAACCTGTCCTGGACAGGAGTATCCGGACTTAAAAATAAAACAACGTCCACCGGATATGATCATGGTGGAGCATCCCCATGCAGCGTCAAGTCACATGACTCACATCCTTTCATGGCATTACTTTCCTGGTCACAGTACAGACACGCAGAGCCTTTTTATATCTATGGTGTTGACCTTAACTTTCTCTCTGTCTTCCTAGTTCCTGGGTCACCTGACCTGGGTGTCGTGTTCTCTGAACCCGTCCAGCCGAGATGAACTACTGCAACTACTGGACACTGCCAGGGTGAGTAGATCATTACCTGTCTATAAACAACTACTGGACACTGCCAGGGTGAGTGGATCATTACCTGTCTATAAACAGCTACTGGACACTGCCAGGGTGAGTGTGTATCATTACCTATCTATAAACAACTACTGGATATTGCTAACTTAAATGAATAATTGAAGGAGGCATACATACCACGAATGGTCAACAGGGGGCGACATGGTATAGCATAACACAATGCAGAGCTCTGTGCCAATGGTAAGAACTAATACTACTACTAATGATAAGAATGATAGTACACATTAATAACAGGTAAGGACTTGTAGAATTATAATAACAACATCAATATACGGCATATATGGGTGTTATAGCCTGTCACAAATGACCAATCAATAATAAATAACGATTGAGCATTTTTATAGTGCTTTTCCAAATGCTCAAAGCGTTTACAATGGTCCATTCATTGATATGCTGGAGGTGAAGCAACAGTCAACAACAGCGTCGAACCGCCGACCCATGGCTCATTGGACCTGTCAGTAAATGAACCATTTTCCTCCTGTGCCTTAGCCGCCCATTGATCAATTCAATTCAATTCAATTCAATTCCATTCCATTCCATTCCATTCCATTCCATTCCATTCCATTCAATTAATTGGCGTGAGAAAACAAACATTTACAAGTTTTTTTTTTTTTTTTTTTTTTTTACGTTTTTTTTTTTTTTTTTTTTTTTTTTACTTAGAGTTATTCTGAGTTACATCGCATTGTTTTATACATGTTTGCTACTTCAGGATAAATTATGCAGGATAAGAAAGAGAACAAAGAGATTTACCATCTGTTTAAATGTCGCAGCTCTGTTTACATGGTAAAGTCTGGGTAGTACAGACCTTAGGGTGGTTGTACTCCATAGGCCAATCTTCTGAATCAATCGTCTGTCTGTCTGTCTGTCTGTCTGTCTGTCTGTCTGTCTGTCTGTCTGTCTGTAATGTCTCTGCAGCAGTTGAAGGTTCTTCCACTGAAGCTGAGCGTAGAACAGGACTGTATTCTGAGCATGTCAGCTCGCTGTGTGCTTCTCACCTGGAGAGACAACGAGAAACTCCTGCTGAGAATCCCAACGCATGAGATTGCTGCTGCCTCCTACCTGCGGGACGATGCACTGCACCTGCTGGTGCTAAAGACAGGTAATAATCACACATACTGTATATATCTGTACACATAGCTCTACATATGGTCATCCATGTGTTTACACTGGTGTGGATTGACTGCTATAGGTGGATAGGAGTGGTATACTGTGACTTAGCTAGTTAGTAGTTAATTTAATTGTCTTTGGTCTCATAGCAGCAACAGCAAAACAACAAAACAGCAGCAACACTACAACACACTAAATATTTTCATGTGCTATCTCTTGCTCACACACACACACACACGCACGCACGCACGCACGCACGCACACACACTCCCTGTCCCCCTGCCAAGGTCTGAACGTGGACACAGTGGTGGCCGGAGGTGACAGTCTAGAGAGAAACGCCGGAGACGCTCGCCGCCGTCAGACAGTCAGCTGCAACGCCGACCCCAGGCCAGCAGGGGGGACGATGGAGAGGAGGCACACCATCTGTGGTCTCGACTGGAGGCCATCCCTGAGCAGGAACAACAACGCCCAGGACAAAACCCAGAACCTGGACAGAGGAGGAGAGAGAGGAGAGAGGGGAGGTGACAGAGGAGGAGGGGATAGAGGAGGAGGAGGAGAGAGGGGAGCAGGAGGGAGTTTGGAGAGGAAGAGGGTCACAGGCAGCTGGGAGAGGAGACCCCAGCAGGCGACCGGTCGCAAACCAGGCAGCTGGGAGAACCGAGGCCGGAGGCCCATGAGCGGTAGCTGGGGGGTGGGCGGAGGGGCCGGGGGAGGCGCGGGCAGCTGGGAGAAACGCTACCGGGCAGCGAGGGGAGGTGCTGGGAGCTGGGACAAGAAGAAGGGAGGGGCGGGAGGAGCGGGAAAGGCGGGAGGCTCGGGGGGAGGCAGTTGGGAGCGGAGGGGAGGAGGAGGAGGAGGCGCGGGAGGAGGAGGAGGAGGTGGTGGCGGCTCCGGCGGCGGGAGCTGGGAGAGGAGACATGCCTGCACAGGGAGCTGGGAGAGAGGGAAGAGCTACGGGAGCTGGGAGAGGAGGAACCACAACCCTCTGGAACCTCAGCCCAGTCCAGACGCCTACTGTAACCTGGTCCTACTGGCTGTGGAGAGCAGGGTGAGCTGCCTGCCTGTCTGTCTGTCTGTATTGATGATGTAATATCATGCTGTAATTTATATATACTGTACCTTTAGACTATCAAGTTAGTTGAATAGCGGGTCTCTTGACTTAAAGTGGATTCAACAACTCCAAATTTAAAATCCAATTTATTAGATATACTGTATATGTGTAATAATAATGGATTGCATTTTTATAGCGCTTTTCTATGCACAGCGTGTATACTCAAAGCGCTTACAATGGTCCATTCATTCATACATTGGGAAGTAGAGCGGCGAACAGTCAACGCCAGCGTCCCCACTTCCCACATTCACACACCAGCGGTGGTAACCACTGGAGGCAAGGTGGGGTTCAGTCAGTGTCTTGCCCAAGGACACTTCGACATGTAGACATGTGTTGCCCTATAATACCTCTATACCCACTGAAGCCTAAACAACTACTCAGATCATCGACTTTCTCTCAGAATGCTATTCCAAGCCATTCGTCCCCATGCACCACCTCAGTCTCAGTGGTGGGAGGGGGCATTGAACCACGGTGGGAGGAGGTTGGGGAACTGATTCATGCACACCAATGACTTAAAAGGGTGAATGGAAGAAAGTTAAAGGAGGAGGGCTGTTCACACTTTAGGAAAGAATCTGAGAGAGACCATTCAGAAATGACAATTTGCGAAAAATCACAGATTTCTCAATGAAAGTACTTTTTTTTTTTTTTTTTACAACAAAGCAACTTTTTGGGGTGTAAAATCCACTGGGGCTGAAAACACCTAAACATCTAGAAAATTCATGGCGGAGCCCCTTTAAGACAAGAAAAAACAACATCGGGTCACAGCTGGTGTGTGTTCATGAGAAACAGTGTAAAAGAGTAATAGTATGTTGAATTGACCTATATGATGTAATGCCTTGTGTTATGTAACTGTTGATGCCTGTGTGTGTGCATGCATTTGTGTGTGTGCATGCATTTGTGTGTGTGTGTGTGTGTGTGTGTGTGTGTGTGTGTGTGTGTGTGTGTGTGTGTGTGTGTGTGTGTGTGTGTGTGTGTGTGTGTGTGTGTGTGTGTGTGTGTGTGTGTGTGTGTGTGTGTGTGTGTGTGTGCGTGCGTGCGTGCGTGCGTGCGTGCGTGCGTGCGTGCGTGCGTGCGTGCGTGCGTGCGTGCGTGCGTGCGTGCGTGCGTGCGTGCGTGCGTGCGTGCGTGCGTGCGTGCGTGCGTGCGTGCGTGCGTGCGTGCGTGCGTGCGTGCGTGCGTGCGTGCGTGCGTGCGTGCGTGCGTGCGTGCGTGCGTGCGTGTGTGTGTGTGTATAGGACGCGGCAGAGGAGTACTGCTCTTTGATCTGTCAGATGTTTCAGATAATTTACGGACATCAGACTATAGAGTGTGTGGACAGAGCAGGTTTCCACCACTCCGTGCCTGATCGCTATTGGCTGCAGAGGAGTGAGTGACATCTGAGTTCAACTTCTTAACCAATCCGGTGTCTTAATATTCTGAGTTCAACTTTTTAACCATCTTAATATCCTCAGTAGATTTTCTTGACATTCACAACTTTACATTGTATTGCGATTATTTGTTGAAACCGCAGGAGTCATGCTTACTGCTACTGTATTTCACGTTGTTTATCCACTACTGCCTGTACACACACAGGCAGTAATGTACTTGTAGTAATTAATAGTGACGTTGTCATAGTTCAATTAACTCTTGTTCACACTCATTCAATGCTTCTGTCTGCCTCCAGGTGACAGCTGTTTGACTGACATGTCCTACAGTTATGACAATGACTTCAGCTGCTGCAGTTCTTAGTAAGGAGGGATTACACACCACACACGCACGCACACACACAAACACGTGACATGCATGTCTATATGTCCTTGGAGACATCAAAGGCAACTTGCTATTAAAATGGGAGTCTGGGGGTTTGAACGGACTGTGGTGCATCTAACTTGGCTTGGCCAAACATCTTCTAATCTAAACAAACACAGCTGGCCGTGTTTGAGTGAGAGAAGCCAGGCAGGGTGTGCGTCGGCGATCTTTGGATTATTCCACCCTAACACGCCCCCTTTCACAACAGCAAGGGCACCAGGAAATAATTCCCTATTAATTTTACCCAGAAACATTTCAAAAAGTATTTATTTAAAGACCTTAAGCCTCAAACAAAGCCAACAGCTGAAATGAAGAATCCTGACAATAAAATTATATTTTTGGGCCAAACAAATAATCATGTGAAAGAGGAAAAACAACACACAATCACAAATGCAGTATGCCTACTTTCTTCTCAAGAGTTACTTAGGAGAGTAATATCTTTAGTTTATTTATGACACATTAGAGAAAGTAATAATATTACATTACTTATTACTTGAATCAAAGAATAATATTTTATATATTACAATATTACTTTCCCAAGTACCCCCTCCCCACCCACAAAGGAATAGAGATGTACAACACAGTCTGTTTAGTGACAAATTGTGACAACTGCAATAACTTGTCATGTGTGCAGAATGCTGTACTGATTTAGGATCTACAAACTACTACGCACCTTTGTTGATAGCTTTTAAATCTGTTTTTTCACTTCATGCAACAACAAGTAAGTAATGAGGACTGTTTTGGCAGAGTAACCTATACTTTTGCTGGAAAAGTTAATAATAATGCAGTTATATGTAATATTTATTTAGTAACTGCCCAACACTAATTAGTAGTGCTGTTCTTCCTACCCTTGCGATGCCAGTGTGCAGCCACATACAAAGCCTAAACCCTATGTTCTGTATGCTCTTTCCCTCTCTCTGTCTGTAGTGATGGCTCGCAGGATGCGTTTGAGTTGTACTACAGTGAGACGTACAGTGAGAGTTCATCTGTCTCCCTGCAGGACTCTCACCGTAGTCTAAACAGTGACCCTGGAGACAGTAACCCTGCCCTGCTGCTGATGCAGGAGTACATGATCACGGTGTGTGTGTGTGTGTGTGTGTGTGTGTGTGTGTGTGTGTGTGTGTGTGTGTGTGTGTGTGTGTGTGTGTGTGTGTGTGTGTGTGTGTGTGTGTGTGTGTGCGCGCGCGCGTGCGTGTGTGTGCGTGTGTGTGTGTGTGGTTCTGGTTGTTTCTTACTGTGTGTTTACATTTGTTTAATTTCCTCCTGTCTTGACATTATCCTTTCGTCTGTGTTTCTTTCTAACCACATGCATAAGTGTGTGTGTGTGTGTGTGTGTGTGTGTGTGTGTGTGTGTGTGTGTGTGTGTGTGTGTGTGTGTGTGTGTGTGTGTGTGTGTGTGTGTGTGTGTGTGTGTGTGTGTGTGTGTGTGTGTGTGTGTCTGTGTGTGTGTGTGTGTGTAGCTGCGTAGTAAACTGAGCCCTGCAGAGCTGCAGCAGTTTGCAGTCTTACTGAGGGAGTACAGACTGGGATCATCTCATATCAGCCACTTCTGTTCCGACCTGCTACAGTTGTATGGAGACAACCGCAAGTTTCTACTGCTGGGTGAGACACACGCACAAGTACACACACGCACATGCACACAGAGAGCATTGGAAACACACATGCAGGTGCACACATGCACATAGGCCTGCACAACGCTCACACAAAAACCTATTAAAAGCCACAAACTAATTACTGGTAGGTGAAATCATGCAGCACTTACTGTGTGTGTGTGTGTGTGTGTGTGTGTGTGTGTGTGTGTGTGTGTGTGTGTGTGTGTGTGTGTGTGTGTGTGTGTGTGTGTGTGTGTGTGTGTGTGTGTATGTGCATGTGGGTGTGCATGTGTGTGAAAAATGTGAGCCCCAACATTTATTAGGGCCAAAGCTGATGCCACTCACTCAGTGAACAGTATCTTGTGAAGATCCTCCACCTTATATGTCATATTCTGTTCATCGAAAATAGCAGATGTACAAGCTCACTCATTGTATTGTGACATGTTGTGAGTTTGTAGGTCAGACCTGAGCCAGGCTTGTAACAGTGGATCATTTGGTCTATTCCAGGCATGCGTCCGTTCATTCCTGACAAGGATGTGGGAGCGTTCGAGACGTTTCTGGAAGGCATTGGGATCAGAGAGGGAGGGATTCTAACAGATAGCTTTGGACGCATCAAACGTAGCATGAGCAGCACGTCAGCCACCGCCATGCGAGGGTGCGTTGTTTCATTTCACACTGTCATATGGTTATATAGATATCACTGATACTATAGGCTACAATACAAATTGGTTGATTAAAATAATACTGAAAGTAGGGACCATGGAGATTGGCTCTTTATTAAATTAAACTTAGTCGATTCAGTAATTTGATATAACAGTACTGTAGATGTTTATTTTAGCTGCCCCGTCCCTTCCTATACAAACCCATTATAACTTAACGACGATAGATTCATCAAAAACATCCACTTTTTTTCTGGTGACTGCGATATTGTCCTCCTAATACGGGAGGGGGCGTGCTTTCTCATTCACTGTTTTCATTTATTTTTTAAAATATTGCTTTATTTGTTTGACCGCAACCATAGTGGCCAGCCCAAATATGGAGGCTGCTACAAACAATAATTTAAAAATAAATAAAAATTGTGAAATTTCATGGCCTGCTTATGTATTAGGAGGACAATGGGTGCAATTCTGAAAGCTGTGGTGTAGCCAGGTATGGTGTAAGTCTTCTCATTGGCTGCAGGGCAGCAAATCAGCTCTGGGGCCTCTGTAGTAGGCCAAAAGCCTATACCACCAGGCCTGGGCCTGGGCTTACCAAATAATTACCCAGAATAATTAAAATCTGCAATTCAAAAGGTCCAGAAATCACCTGAACCCCCCAATTAAAAATGTTACTGTACTGCCCTGCTTTGTTCATCATGAGTTGAAGCTCTTGATGTCTGGTTTTAATTATTATGGATACTTATTTGGTAGGCCCAGGCCCAGGCCTGGTGGTATAGGCTTTTGGCCTAGCCCAAGGCCGCAGACCTGATTTGCTGCCATGCAGCCAATGAGCACGGACCCACACCTGATTTGCTGCCATGCAGCCAATGAGAGGACTTACACCATACTTGGCTACACCAAGGCGATTCAGAATTGCACCCAATATCAGTCATGTTTTCAATTAATCTATTATGGATTAAATTGGAGTTTTAATTTATAATGGGTTTGTATAGGAGGGGTGGGGCAGCTAAAATGAACATCAAATATCTAAATACTGAATGAAAAATGACCAGTGAATTAAGTGAATTATCCGTTTAAGAAATAATAAATATCTATAGAAGAAATATGCTTCAACACGATTTGATAAAAAGTAATTGATAAAATAATCGCTAAGAAAACCCAATATATATAGTTTGCATTGACATAATATTGAATCTAATTTGACATTGATTGTTGTTGAACAGATATGACAGCTGGTCATTGCCCTCAGGCTCACAGGAATTTAATCAACGCATGAGTGACATCACACATGACATCGAGGCTCTGGGATTCCAGGACACGCATGATGACATCGAGGAGGAAGATTACTATCTATGATAGAGAGATGGGTGGACAGAAGAGGGTCAGGGGGGTAGAGAGAAAGAGAAATAAAGGAGAGGGCATACATTTGACTAAATCTATACTACATCTGAGCCAAAGTGGACTCAGGCAGAGAAATCAAATCCAGAACAGTACTGTATGTTGACAACAACCAATGTAAAAATAAATATTTCACAGAGAATCTGAAAACGTCTGTGTAGAAATGAAATGAAATCTACTTTGACTCTAAATTAAATTATGACCACAAGTATGCCAGTGTCTTCAATTATTTTTTCCATTTGTGGCTCCGGGCCAATAGCTTGTCAGATGCTGAGAGAGACCAGAAAAGACCAGAAATAAAACTTAATTGATAGTTTGTTGCACAACATGTAACGTATGCTGAAATTTGCATCCACAGCACACTGTGAGCTTGTAGATCTGTTATTGGTCTGCTAGTGATGAAGTATGAATTACGGTTTAAGGCTTTGTTTCCGCCTAAGCATTTTCTATCTCTATATATAATTATGCAATATCCACTGCTCACTTTTCTATTCATTATTTCATACGTACTTCATAGATTGGTCCCACTTCCTAGCAGAGTTATGCAAAGCAAAATGTATAGCTATAATTCAAGACCTGGTGTGTAAAACCAAATACCAATAGAGATGCGCAGTGACGTCACCGCCCCTGTTCCAGAAGTCTTTTCCCCATTCATTTTTCTCATAGACTTTTCGAAAATAATTAATAAAGAGGATTATGCCGCGGACAAAGCCAACTCGAGTCGTGACGAATCATGATGACACACACAAACTTTTGGGACAATAAAATAATTTCTAAGATGAAAAACGAAACAAAAAGTCTTGTATCATGCCGTTTTCTACTTCTTCCTAATTATATATTATATGACGATATGGTGTTTGTTGTCATGATTTGTCACGACCCCAGTTGGCTTTGGCCGCGGCGCAATCATGTTTTTATTAACCATTTTCTAAAAGTCTATGAGGAAAATGAATGAGGAATCCACTAGTGGAACAGGGCTGGTGACGTCACTGCGCATCTCTACACAGGCTTGTTCCTGTGATAAAATGTGACAAACGACTGTCATACCTTGTAATCAACACAAGAGGGCGACTCAATTCATTCTAATGTCTTACATAAAGACTAAAACTTTATTCTGAGAGAGGAGAGGTCATATGTTTGCAGGGGACAGAATACTCAGATCCCCCCTCTTTGCTATCATGACCTTTCCCATGATGCATTGCTTTTCTGCACTGTGATAAAGTGGGGCATATGAGAAAAGTAGGGAGTGGGCTAGAGCAAAGAGTTCAAACGTAAGCAGGGATCGCCCAGGATTGTATCACCCTGCTTATTCAATAAATAAAATGTGGCGTATTTTCTGCATTGACTGTATATATGTGAAAGTGCATGTATGTGTGACAGGAAGGAAATACCAGTGGAAATGATGTTGTGGGTGGGCGTGCGCTCAGGGCAGTCACTGTCACATGTGCACAAGCTGCACAAATATGAGAGGAACTGATCCCTGACTTGGGTGCTGACATTAATTGGTTAATTGCTTATATAAACACATGTGCAATATTGTGCTATATAATATGATCAGTGATATCAATACTTGATCTTATGTTGCAGGAATGGTCTGGATGATGGCAGGGATTACTGTGCACTAATCTGATGATCTGACACATGTGACACACACACACACACACACACACACACACACACACACACACACACACACACACACACACACACACACACACACACACACACCGCACACACACCCACACACACACACACACACACACACACACACACACACACACACACACACACACACACACACACACACTCTCTCTCTCTCTCTCTCTCTCTCTCTCTCTCTCTCTCTCTCTCTCTCTCTCTCTCTCTCTCTCTCTCTCTCTCTCTCTCTCTCTCTCTCTCTCTCTCTCTCTCTCTCTCTCTCTCTCCCGGGAGTGGCATATACTGGAACCTCACCAAGGTTTCATAACAAAGAGTCAACAGCCAGTCCAGGCCAGCTCTGTAAACTAAAGGCTTATGAACAGAATACTATACAACCAGAGTCCAAAATAATATAAACATTACATTTTCAACATATGGTGGAATTTGTCTATTTTAAGTGGACAAATTAAAATGAAGGGTCCAATCTAGGTCGGAAATCGCATTACTTTAGGGACAATGTCATTTGGCCTAGTGTTTTTATTATTGAAGAATGAATGCCCAAATCCCCATTCAGGAAATCAAATAAAACAAAAATATGTAAGTTATGCATTTCATATATAACAAACCTTGCCAAGTAATGAGGCTATAGGGCAGGAACCTCTCAGGAATCTCCACTGTAGCATGAGACAGCTTGATGTACAGGTACATCTTTTGTGTCCCACTTTTAAAGTCTTGGTATGACCCGTCCAGTGGGATTGGAGGATCGAACCCAGATTTCCTATAGTCTCTCAGGGGTTTCAGGCGCCATGCTGTTATTCTTGGGCATTCTGCCCAACAATAACTCGGGCAGAATGCGGCAAGTTGAGTGTGCTCTCCCGTTTTCTCCAGTTTTCAAGTTCCAAGTATGTTTATTTAGATCGTTTTGTACATATTGTACAAATTACAGAGACAGTGAGACTTTAGTTGTTACTGTAGACTAAGCCTACAATGCTTATGGGTCCCCCATCATATTAAACTGGCCAAAGTAACTGCATGCCCTGCACAAGAAAGGGAGCAAATTATACCCCGGCAACTACCGACCTATTTTTATTGTAAGCTGCATCCTCTAAAGTGAAAAGTATAAAAAATAAATAGTGAAAAAAATGTCTATGAACAGTTTGAAAAGTATATAAAAAGTATATTGGCACAAAAAAAAAAAAAAAACTAATTCCACATACTAATTCCACTCTGGCTTCTGAACATCCCCAACTCATCCCCTACTTACATCCCCTACATATTTCACCAAAACCAGAACAGAACTTCCACCACAGGACTCTGACAATCAATTAATACAGTTGGCACCACTATATTATTTCATACAACTTAAGGTCACCCTAGATGCAATCTGCAATTCAAAAGGTCCAGAAATCACCTGAACCCCCCAATTAAAAATGTTACTGTACTGCCCTGCTTTGTTCATCATGAGTTGAAGCTCTTGATGTCTGGTTTTAATTATTATGGATACTTATTTGGTAGGCCCAGGCCCAGGCCTGGTGGTATAGGCTTTTGGCCTAGCCCAAGGCCGCAGACCTGATTTGCTGCCATGCAGCCAATGAGCACGGACCCACACCTGATTTGCTGCCATGCAGCCAATGAGAGGACTTACACCATACTTGGCTACACCAAGGCGATTCAGAATTGCACCCAATATCAGTCATGTTTTCAATTAATCTATTATGGATTAAATTGGAGTTTTAATTTATAATGGGTTTGTATAGGAGGGGTGGGGCAGCTAAAATGAACATCAAATATCTAAATACTGAATGAAAAATGACCAGTGAATTAAGTGAATTATCCGTTTAAGAAATAATAAATATCTATAGAAGAAATATGCTTCAACACGATTTGATAAAAAGTAATTGATAAAATAATCGCTAAGAAAACCCAATATATATAGTTTGCATTGACATAATATTGAATCTAATTTGACATTGATTGTTGTTGAACAGATATGACAGCTGGTCATTGCCCTCAGGCTCACAGGAATTTAATCAACGCATGAGTGACATCACACATGACATCGAGGCTCTGGGATTCCAGGACACGCATGATGACATCGAGGAGGAAGATTACTATCTATGATAGAGAGATGGGTGGACAGAAGAGGGTCAGGGGGGTAGAGAGAAAGAGAAATAAAGGAGAGGGCATACATTTGACTAAATCTATACTACATCTGAGCCAAAGTGGACTCAGGCAGAGAAATCAAATCCAGAACAGTACTGTATGTTGACAACAACCAATGTAAAAATAAATATTTCACAGAGAATCTGAAAACGTCTGTGTAGAAATGAAATGAAATCTACTTTGACTCTAAATTAAATTATGACCACAAGTATGCCAGTGTCTTCAATTATTTTTTCCATTTGTGGCTCCGGGCCAATAGCTTGTCAGATGCTGAGAGAGACCAGAAAAGACCAGAAATAAAACTTAATTGATAGTTTGTTGCACAACATGTAACGTATGCTGAAATTTGCATCCACAGCACACTGTGAGCTTGTAGATCTGTTATTGGTCTGCTAGTGATGAAGTATGAATTACGGTTTAAGGCTTTGTTTCCGCCTAAGCATTTTCTATCTCTATATATAATTATGCAATATCCACTGCTCACTTTTCTATTCATTATTTCATACGTACTTCATAGATTGGTCCCACTTCCTAGCAGAGTTATGCAAAGCAAAATGTATAGCTATAATTCAAGACCTGGTGTGTAAAACCAAATACCAATAGAGATGCGCAGTGACGTCACCGCCCCTGTTCCAGAAGTCTTTTCCCCATTCATTTTTCTCATAGACTTTTCGAAAATAATTAATAAAGAGGATTATGCCGCGGACAAAGCCAACTCGAGTCGTGACGAATCATGATGACACACACAAACTTTTGGGACAATAAAATAATTTCTAAGATGAAAAACGAAACAAAAAGTCTTGTATCATGCCGTTTTCTACTTCTTCCTAATTATATATTATATGACGATATGGTGTTTGTTGTCATGATTTGTCACGACCCCAGTTGGCTTTGGCCGCGGCGCAATCATGTTTTTATTAACCATTTTCTAAAAGTCTATGAGGAAAATGAATGAGGAATCCACTAGTGGAACAGGGCTGGTGACGTCACTGCGCATCTCTACACAGGCTTGTTCCTGTGATAAAATGTGACAAACGACTGTCATACCTTGTAATCAACACAAGAGGGCGACTCAATTCATTCTAATGTCTTACATAAAGACTAAAACTTTATTCTGAGAGAGGAGAGGTCATATGTTTGCAGGGGACAGAATACTCAGATCCCCCCTCTTTGCTATCATGACCTTTCCCATGATGCATTGCTTTTCTGCACTGTGATAAAGTGGGGCATATGAGAAAAGTAGGGAGTGGGCTAGAGCAAAGAGTTCAAACGTAAGCAGGGATCGCCCAGGATTGTATCACCCTGCTTATTCAATAAATAAAATGTGGCGTATTTTCTGCATTGACTGTATATATGTGAAAGTGCATGTATGTGTGACAGGAAGGAAATACCAGTGGAAATGATGTTGTGGGTGGGCGTGCGCTCAGGGCAGTCACTGTCACATGTGCACAAGCTGCACAAATATGAGAGGAACTGATCCCTGACTTGGGTGCTGACATTAATTGGTTAATTGCTTATATAAACACATGTGCAATATTGTGCTATATAATATGATCAGTGATATCAATACTTGATCTTATGTTGCAGGAATGGTCTGGATGATGGCAGGGATTACTGTGCACTAATCTGATGATCTGACACATGTGACACACACACACACACACACACACACACACACACACACACACACACACACACACACACACACACACACACACACACACACACACACACACACACACCGCACACACACCCACACACACACACACACACACACACACACACACACACACACACACACACACACACACACACACACACACACACACTCTCTCTCTCTCTCTCTCTCTCTCTCTCTCTCTCTCTCTCTCTCTCTCTCTCTCTCTCTCTCTCTCTCTCTCTCTCTCTCTCTCTCTCTCTCTCTCTCTCTCTCTCTCTCTCTCTCTCTCTCGGGAGTGTGCAACCCACTTGGCATATACTGGAACCTCACCAAGGTTTCATAACAAAGAGTCAACAGCCAGTCCAGGCCAGCTCTGTAAACTAAAGGCTTATGAACAGAATACTATACAACCAGAGTCCAAAATAATATAAACATTACATTTTCAACATATGGTGGAATTTGTCTATTTTAAGTGGACAAATTAAAATGAAGGGTCCAATCTAGGTCGGAAATCGCATTACTTTAGGGACAATGTCATTTGGCCTAGTGTTTTTATTATTGAAGAATGAATGCCCAAATCCCCATTCAGGAAATCAAATAAAACAAAAATATGTAAGTTATGCATTTCATATATAACAAACCTTGCCAAGTAATGAGGCTATAGGGCAGGAACCTCTCAGGAATCTCCACTGTAGCATGAGACAGCTTGATGTACAGGTACATCTTTTGTGTCCCACTTTTAAAGTCTTGGTATGACCCGTCCAGTGGGATTGGAGGATCGAACCCAGATTTCCTATAGTCTCTCAGGGGTTTCAGGCGCCATGCTGTTATTCTTGGGCATTCTGCCCAACAATAACTCGGGCAGAATGCGGCAAGTTGAGTGTGCTCTCCCGTTTTCTCCAGTTTTCAAGTTCCAAGTATGTTTATTTAGATCGTTTTGTACATATTGTACAAATTACAGAGACAGTGAGACTTTAGTTGTTACTGTAGACTAAGCCTACAATGCTTATGGGTCCCCCATCATATTAAACTGGCCAAAGTAACTGCATGCCCTGCACAAGAAAGGGAGCAAATTATACCCCGGCAACTACCGACCTATTTTTATTGTAAGCTGCATCTCTAAAGTGAAAAGTATAAAAAATAAATAGTGAAAAAAATGTCTATGAACAGTTTGAAAAGTATATAAAAAGTATATTGGCACAAAAAAAAAAAAAAAACTAATTCCACATACTAATTCCACTCTGGCTTCTGAACATCCCCAACTTATATTCATCCCCTACTTACATCCCCTACATATTTCACCAAAACCAGAACAGAACTTCCACCACAGGACTCTGACAATCAATTAATACAGTTGGCACCACTATATTATTTCATACAACTTAAGGTCACCCTAGATAAAAATAGGCCTACCACTATTTTTTCTCCACCAGGCCGAAGGTATGCTGGGAAGTATGTTTTGCTGGGGAGTATGCTTTGTGTGTGTGTGTGTGTGTGTGTGTGTGTGTGTGTGTGTGTGTGTGTGTGTGTGTGTGTGTGTGTGTGTGTGTGTGTGTGTGTGTGTGTGTGTGTGTGTGTGTGTGTGTGTATGTGCGTGCGTGCGCGCGCAGGACAAAGATGAACTTTTGACCTGTATTTTATTTTCACTTCAGCGTTTTGTAGTGCCACTAGGAGGCCGATTTTATGAAAAATACATTCTGTCCCCAAATATTTCATATTCATATTCCACCCTAATTGCCTAATAATTTGCTTTCATAGTTTGCAAGATCGCAGAACGCAGCAGGCAATTTACATTAAAATTTTAACACAATTTCCTACTAGGCTGAGGCTCTGCATGACACATTGTATGGATCCTCCCTAGAGGACAAGAGCAAACCTGTATTTTACATTCCTGTTTTTTATACTGCCACCAGATTTTTGTAAAACACATTTTTTCATATTATTATCTAGATTCCATCCCAAAATTTTGCAATTCGTTACACACTATCTCTACAGTCATGTGCTCATGACAGGTGTGTCCCAAATTTCATATTCCACCCTATTGGCTACAGTAATTCGCTTTCAAAGTCTGCAAGATTGGCCTGTTTAGAACAAAAAAATCATCACAGCAGGCAATTTACTTAAATCTTTAACACACTTTCCTTAGTCCTACTAGGCTGACAAAATATCACACTTTTTTCACAATGGCTTGAAAAGAAAGAAAGAAAAAAAAACATTTATTTTGTACAAAAGACAATTACAAATGCCAAAGTCATGAATAGAAATTGCACCCTTTTAACATTTGCCTATTATAGTGTCACTAGGAGGCCACAACCTGACCTGGCCTGGTGGAGACCTGTGCCCAGAACGGCCACTTTTCTGTCTCTATTTCAATGATGAAATGAACAGGGCGACTACCTTTGTAAACAAGTGTATTCTTAACTGGTGTGTACATTTTATCAGTCCTGTGGGCTTACTGGGCTATTATTGAGTTGTGCTTGAATTGTACTGTAAATTGACAAGCTGTTGATAAAAAAAGTCCAATCAATCAATCAATCAACCAATCAATCAATCAATCAATCAATCAATCAATCAATCAACCAATCAATCAATCGATCGATCGATCGATCGATCGATCGATCAAACAAACAAACAATCATTCACGCAATCAGTCAATACTTCAGAACAGTTGACATGCGGCAAACATACATAAAATAGTGATTATTTGCGCCGCCCTTTTTTGAAAACAATGTAGGCTAATTCCAACTTGTCCCTCTTTCAGGCTGCAAGCTGCATGAACAGTTTCTGCCCCCTCAATATCGAACACTCGTGGCTCTGGCTCTGCCTACCACTCTGTCTCTGGAGCCAATGATGGCACAGGAGAGGCGTGAACCATCCTCGCGCCGGGTATGTTTTGTTTGACAGTAGATATTATGGTAGTGAGGGTCTCTCTCGAGTTGTACTACTTCCTCCTCAGTGTGTGACACAGGGTGGGAGATGATGGCGGCCGCTGCTGCCTGCGGTCTGCAGCACGGCTCGATACCCGCCTCTGTCAACGGCAAGAAAACAAACACCAACAGAGAAAACGTCCGCAGGAACCGTGAGAATTCGCGGCGGAGACAAGCAGCGCTCCTCTTCCTCAGTAACATTTCGCTGGACGGGCGGCCCGTGCTGCGAAGTAACGTGCCACTGCTGCTAGAGAATGGAGCACCAAGCGGCGGCCACCACCACCGCCGCCGCCACAGAGAGGTCGACTTCGAGCCGGGAGATGACTTTGGCGCCTCCGCCTCTGGCTCCTCGGCGGTCGCCGGCGGTGGGCTCTCCCCGGAGACGGCGGCTCTCGGCGGCTACGAGACGTTTCCCGGTGGCATCCTGTCGACCTCCGTCAGCTGCGGGAACGTGAACACCGGCCATGTGTCCTCCTCCGTGTCGCCGCGGCTGGGTGGGCTACTCAACGTCGTGCCCCCCATCCTCGTCCTCCCCTCGGACTCCGGCTTCAACGACATCGGCTCCGCGGAGGTCCTGCTGCAGCCGGAGGAGACGTGTGGTGGTCGGGGCTCCTTCTCCTCTTCACAGGGCAACCTGCTGCTCTCCGCCTCGCCGTCCCACAGCAGCCTCCTGTCGCCCGCCGCGGGACAGGTCCCCCCGCGGAAGTCCTCCACGCTGCTGTCGGTCCAGAGCTGCACCTCCGTCTCCTCGGAGCCCCGGCAGAGGTGAGATTTACAGTCTAAAACCAAAACAGTGGTATTCAACCATTTTTTTGACAGCAGGGCCCACTATATTTATTCAGCACCATTTGATGATCATTATAGTCTCTCAGACCCAAAAGATTTTTCTCCCCAAAAAGCAAAACCTTTTGTACACAAGTTCTTGCTGTAGGCTATTTGGGAGAGATAATAACATTTTTACAATTTCTACATATTCTAATTGTGTAGATTCCTGAAAATGAAATTATGCAGATGTTTAACAACTTTTTGGAGCGTAGATGTAATTGTCAAACTTGTCTTGTACTCCCCCAGGCAGACGTTACAAATGCATACATTCATTCGTGATTATTTTACTGTGTAATAATTACTGATTAAGTACTGAGTAATTAAGTAAATAAGTAGATTCTAAAATGATTTCAGTAGGCCTAGTGATTGCCTTCTACCTCTGACACGCAGGGATATGAGAGTCATTTTGGAGGAATTCAAACAAAGCAGCATAACATTGATATGAACTGCTACTAACTACTAAGGTAGCAGTAGTTCAAAGTACTGGCAGAAGATGTAATAACAGTTGACAAATTCAGTCTTAATTCCCAGCTCATTGAAAAGGTTATGCAAAAAAGTAAACAACCTATTCAAAAATAATGCAGGACTAGTATAATAAGTTGGAAATTCTGGATGGAGTGAAACAATTACATCTCCCATCCGGACCATGACTGGCTAAAACTCAATCCTCCTAATCCATGTTAGTCCCTCACATCCACTTTGGGATCAACCAAGCCCCAGTATATTTTGACATAACAGACAGTGTTTAAGGTTAAATTGCTTTTTGTGGTTCAGTGGAGAGAGAAACAGACTAGTTTATTTTGTGCAGTGACCATGTCTGACCTAGAACAGAACAAAACAAAACATTATTTCAAGCTTTTCAACTGTGCTCTGTGTCTAGCTGATGTTTATTGTTTACCAGACTGAGAAATAAGCAGAGACTCATGATGTGTTGTTGAGGGAATTACTGCATATTCATGTATTTGTTTTGTGGGTGGAGACGGAGGGACTTATGCTGCTGTAGGCTATGTGAATGTACTTCTGTTGACAGGGAAGTGAGGACAGTGTGTGTGTGTGTGTGTGTGTGTGTGTGTGTGTGGGGGGGGGGTGCGTGTGTGTGTGTGTGTGTGTGTGTGTGTGTGCGCGCGCACACACGTGCACGCACTTTGCACGTGAGACAGAATTGGCAGACTTCACTAATATTGCATGGGGTGTGTGTGAATGTGATATAAAAGAGCTGGCAAGATTTCAGGTCAATGCTTTCTGTAGTGTGGTGTGTGTTTGTGTGTGCACAGTATGTGTTATACAGTAATTGGCAAGGTTTCAGACTTTCAACCCGTGTGTGTGTGCGTGTGTGTGTGTGTGTGTGTGTGTGCGCGCGCACGCGCGCGCATGCGCGTGGTGCGTGCATGGTTAACGTGCTGTTGACAGACTGGCATGCCATTGTCTTGACGGCACTACTAACCCAGAGAAAGAATGTGTCCTGAGATGTGTGTGTGTGTGTGTATGTATGTATATATATATATATATATATATATATATATATATATATATATATATATATATATATATATATATATATATATATATATATATATATATATGTACGTATGTGTGTGTGTGTATGTCATTATGTGGACATTGTGCAAGCCTTCTCAAAGGCTGTGATGTCATAACTGAGTTGAAACTTTCCTTTGCCTTTTTCTTTGTGCTGTATATAGTCTACTTCCTTATTTGACCCAAATGGACCCATATTTGGTTACATTTTCTTCACTCTCAGACTTTACTTGTAGCCGATTTGTTGTGTCTGTGAGAAAGTCTATCTGTCTGCACACTCTTCAAACTCTTTTCCAGAGAGTTGACCATTAAAATGAGTGAGCAGCAGCACACACATATTTATGTGTGTTGTCATGGACAATATAACCAAGATTTATAGTTCTGTAGTGATACAAAATAAAACTAATAAAAACCTGTCTGTGTCATCCCTGGTACTGCACTGTAGCTGCAGAGGGATAGAGGTTGCGTTGATGGAAGCATTCTCTCAGTTCCATCTCTCGCACAACAGATTCCATTTCTGACGCAAATATAAGTTCAAGTCCTCTTTTTTTAATGTTCAGTCAGTTACCAAACAGTTAGCACTATGATAGCTCATTGCCATCATAGTGAAAAAAGCATCACTGGTTTTGTTTTTAAAAGGGGATGCCACTCTGATCTGTTGAAAGCTTGATAGCTGAAATGTAATTTTGCAAAAGCAGCCTTCACTTATGTGAAAATGTTTTGGTGCACAGGCCGCTACAGTCTCTTCTTGACACATTTAGTATTTATTCAGTGATTCATACCTAATCCAGTCTGGGGACTGGGGAGCAGTACTCCCCCAGGACGTTGGTTTTCAAAGGTCATGTTTTGCTTAATGTCAGTAAAGATAATGCCGCCTTAAACACCACTGAACCGTATATTGTGTCCACCAGTGACAGTGAGTCAGCAACTCTGACATTTTCCTGCTTCTTGGCTGTGTAGTGGGAGGGTATACCAACCTGTTGATGTTGTGTTTGTTTGCTTCAGTTTGATTTGGTATAGTTTTGTTACTGAAGGTATGTATACTACCAACCCCCCCCGATGCGCACGGACTAATAGTTGGATTAAAGAATGAAATCTACATCTCGTCGTGATACGAGCCGTCGTCGTGACCGGCGGGGGTATTCTAACGGGATGTCCACGAGCAGCGCGTGGACGGCAGAAAAACTATTAATAAATGTGACAATTAAGGGTGGGACTTGAAATGATGTAAAAAAAAAAATCAAATTAATTTGTTTTGTATCTCAATTAACCATTCAAAATTAAGCTTATCAACATTTGACCTGAGAAGCATTTTTTGGTTAAAACAAATTGGTATATAGTGTATCAATGAATGTTTTTTTTTTTTTTTTGGGGGGGGGGGGGGGGGGCACTGCCTGTAGATCTGAAGTCCCATAACGACCATGCGCTGGAAATCCACCTTCATGATGGTTGGCCGTCTTGTTTTAAGCCCTGTGTCCTAGTGATAGACCGATTATCGGCCGCGGCCGATCATCGAATTCGATATTCATGATTTTATTAATAATCGGTATCGGTGCTCAAAATAAATAATCAAAAAAAGAGCAGCTGATTATTTGTATTTATTATAAATGTTCAAAAATTGTACATCGACCACTTTCATTGAAGATCCGGTAGATTGTGGTGGTAAGGAGTTGTATAGCTGTGTGTCTCTGACTCTATCACCTCATGTATTTATAGATTTATCCAAATTATCCAAAATGTATTTTCTCTTTTTCTTTTATGTCTGAAGCTCTGTGCCTGTACTTGAATTAAAAAAGATGCATGTGATGGA
Organism: Benthosema pterotum; assembly: GCA_039105355.1. Classification (NCBI taxonomy): domain Eukaryota; kingdom Metazoa; phylum Chordata; class Actinopteri; order Myctophiformes; family Myctophidae; genus Benthosema; species Benthosema pterotum. Next base: position 25,335,589 of record CM076968.1, on the reverse strand, counting down.
GGGGAAACTGAAACAATTTTGCTGCTTCCGCACTTTTATTCTATTAAAGTAAATAATAATCGTATCGGCTGATATCGGCTATCGGCCTTTTTGATGTTCCACTAATCGGTGATCGGAAACATCGGCCAAAAGTCTGATCGGTCGATCTCTACTGTGACATGTTAGGGTGAGGTTTCAGACCAATGGGAGGATGAAACATTGGAAAGTCGGATGAAAGGCAGGAAAAAGGTTCTGTGGTGCAAAATCTGTGTGATTAAGTAAATCTTTTTTATCGTGTTATTGTTTCTGTAATTAATCTCAAGTCCCAGTCGTAGTACCAATATATGGGCACATTTATTAATTACCTAAAAATCTCCTTACACCTCTTTGGAAATAAAAGCGTCATCATCATGGCACATGAACAGACTAACACAGAGATCTCATATATGATTATAAAATGGACAAGCACAGGCGTGCTGGTACAACTGGTACTCTGACAATGGATACAACGGGTATTGCATAACTGGCTGCATTCTGATCGATATTATCCAGAGTAGTCATTACAAAATGGATCACCCGTTTCAGATTGACCTACTTCATCATTTTGAATCGATTAAAGAGATGTTCACGATCTGCACACATTCAATGTAGGTGTTATTACCAGTTGGGATGCATAAATAAAGTCAAGTTTTAGCTTGCATGTTCAGTCTGCAAACATGGAAAGATTGTGATTACCGCAGCTCAGTATAATTTAAGCCTTCATTTCAACATCTTTATATACTGTATATTCGGCTAAGTTGTGCATTCAGTGATACTGAAACGACTTGACAAAATGCAGGTCTCATTAAAAATGAATTACCAGGAAAGTCTCCTCAACTTATTCTCTGTAAAGTATATACTGTACATGTACACTGTACAGCAATATTTCACAAACATTTAAAACCCCCAGGTGATATGCATACTAGGCCACAGACCCCTATTTGATATCCGATTTTATTTTCTTTGTACAAAGAAAATATGATGATGGAGTAATTTAGCTGTTGAACCCCTAAAGGACACCTGGGGCTTCCTAGAAACGGTAAAGCTTGAGGCTGATGCCGATGTTTCTACTTTATACTCTATTTGAGAACATGATGTCACAAAAAGAGCTTAACAGAGCTCGAGGGGACGCACAGACTAACCCTGTAGTCTCTTTTGACAGCTGTAGCTGTACTGTAAATCAAATCCATCATGCTCTCTCTCTCTCTCTCTCTCTCTCTCTCTCTCTCTCTCTCTCTCTCTCTCTCTCTCTCTCTCTCTCTCTCGCACACACACACTTTTCAACTAAAACACTGTGGTGGGAAGTACAATATTTAAGGTATTTGTACTTTATGTCACTAATATCAATTTCCAATATTCTTTGAAAAAGAAGATCAAATGCCGTTGACCTTTTTACTAAGGGGAAAGCAGTGTTTGGATCTGTTTAACCTTCATCTTTTGGAACAAACTATAAAAACAATATCCTGATAAAGGTCTTATAGACCCAAACATTACTTTTACTACTTAGATTAACTTTTCAATAGCCTTCAAAAGCCAGACCTTTGGTATATTTTGAGGCCAGTGCTTTTCTACTTTTAAGTATACTTTACTTTTACCAAATTATTTCTGTATTGCAGTATTGATTTGATAGTTTTACTTAAGCAGAAAATGTACTTTTACCACCACTGGTACAGCAACACACATTGCAGGAGGAAACCAACTATTGTTAGGACCTGTAGGAGTGCCTTGACAACCTTAAGAGTTTTGCATAAGAGTTTTACACACAAATGTGTAAATAATGGTATGCTTTGTTGTAGTGTCGCCGCCTGAGGCACATCTGGATAACACTCAATTACACACACACACCCTCCCGCTGTTGGCTGTGTATTGCAATCTTAGTTTCTCAATAACACCCACATCACACGTCATGACTAACATGTTGTTGCTGGTCATCCTTGATTGGAACTCACTTTGCGTAAACTTCTGTTGTTTTTAAGAGTGCTCTCTAAATACAGATGACACACATATGTGCATGCACACACACACTAATAACAAGGTTAAGGTTGTTAATTTAACTCTCGTAGTTGTGTGGATTCATCGGTGTGTACCAAACAGACAAACCGGGCAGCTAATTTTTGAATGTGAACCTCAGTGTAACTGTTAATCTGAATTGTAACTGTTAATCTGTTAATCTCTAGTGATGTAACATCTAGCAAATGGATTAGCCCAGATTATGACAATGCTCATTGGACTGTCTGTCTGACCCCGCTGTGTGTGTGATCCTTTATTATGTACCTAACTGCCCAATGCTCATATGTTTTAATTACACTATGCCACTCACTTTGCGTGTTAGCCGTGTGTGTGAGATAGAGACACACAAATACACACACACTCATGCACGTTTCGGGCAGTTCATTCAGTCCAGTGTCCGTCAATGTTAAAGGCCTGGACAGCTTGTCCCTCCACAACATAACCATCACAGTACTCTGTTAGTACTCTGTTAGCCTGTGCCTATTTGTGCCTCCATGTGTACTCTGTGTTTTAAGGATTTTGTCAGTGACATTTAATCTATAACCAGTTTACTGAGTGTGTGTGTGTGTGTGTGTACATATACATGTGTTTTTTGCGTGCATGTCTGTTAAGAATTTAATGCATAGGGTATTTAAGAGGAGGGGTGTGTGCGCGCGTGTGTGTGTGTGTGTGTGCCTGACGTCAGTTTCTCTTAGTGGAGTGACGGCTGACCCTATAAAGCCTCTTAGATCAGACAGAGAGAGAGCGAAAGAGAGAGAATGGAGCAGAGGTAGAGAGGCAGAAATAGGGTTGTGTTGATAACGATAAGGATAGATAAAAGAGACAAATAAATGAAGTGAGGGAGAGAGCTTTAGCAACGAGAAAGAGGGAGGGAGGGAGATTAAGGAAGGGGTTTTGAAGGACGGTTTAGAGAGACGGTTGAAGTAAGACAGGGAGACAGATGATGTATGTTTGTACTTTCTATTCTCAGCTAAAACACACTCCTCTATTTATAGTTGCACTACTGTGGGAACAGGAAACGATAAACAACTAGACTGATGAACTGACAGACAGGCAGGGTCCCACATAAATAATATGACCGAGAGACTCTACTTTTAAGACATTTTGGGACATACTGTATATAGACTAACAGACACCTGTCCAAGTTAAGCCTGTTTCAGCAGACAGGGAATGCAGAAAGATAGAAGATGAGAAAGGAGGAACATGTGGATAGACAACTAGATAAATAAATAAAATAAACAAAGGGCAAAAAATAGAACTGTCAGGTAACAAAGTGTAATCTTCAAATAAGGAGAGAGTGAGAATGCAGAAACGTAGCTTAATATGACACAAGGATTCGTGCATGAGGGTGCAGTGCAGTCACGATTAAAGTTGCCTTCTAGACAGTAATTATTGTGGAACTGGAGCACTGTTCGTATTGTTATTATTCTAATCTATTATTAGCCTCCTTTATCCCTAACTCATTTGACGTTTCTACCAGCCCCTCTGCCCAGCTGAATGCATTTAGCCTTGCCCCTTGCTGGAAATATCTGCCTGCTCTCTCTCTCGTCTCATATCACAGATCCAAGGATAAAGGGAAGCTGTCCCTGTGTTGGTAGAGCTAGTCTGATGGTTAGACAGCTGGGCTGATGGTTGGACAGTTAAAAAACAGTCTGTTGTAGCTAGTAGTAGTAGTCATAGTAGAGAGTCTCAATGTTTGGACAATACTATTGTAATAATGTTGGACCATTGACTAAATTGAACTTGGATACATTGGCATTGGCATCCTAAATGCAGAAATGCCAGTCTTTAGTATTGCTTTCGGTATTGCTGGATAAGTGGCTGTTAAATGGGAAATGGTGCATTTATATAGCACCTTTATCCAAGGTGATTTACATAGAATGTGCATCACATTCACCCATTAACACACACATTCTGGCTGGCACAACCAGCACATCAGGAGCAATTAGAGGTCAAGGGCTCGATTTTCGCTCCACACGATGTCCCTAACGTTACCCGAAACCCGCAGCAAATTCCCTTATTGGTATTTTCGTCACCTTTTCTCTTCCCTTAGCCACTATTCTTTATGCCGACACCGTTATTTGTGACTGGAGGTGTGGTCATGGGCGTGTTTGTCGCGCAGTCCCTTAAGTTGCTAATTTCGTCAAATAGATTTGGGAACTAGATAATGCCATCTCAAAGCACCCGCTAACCCATATGAGAAGGCAGAGCCACGTGCGCACGGTGCGGCGTCTGTGCGCCTTGGAGATGTCCACGACTCCACGTGGAAAGGCGCCAGTTCAATTCATCTCCTTATTTATGGATTGTCCTATAAACAGCTGTAAATTGCCTGCTGTCGGTCACTTCCTTGTGTTTAGGTAATGTACAGTATATAATATAATTAAATACATATAATTAACTTGTGACGCAATGCTGTAAATTGCAAAAAAGTCGGGGATTCGCAGCAAAAAAGACGTCATTTTGATCATTCATTTCTTGGTCAATTCTGGACCATTTTTTACATTTCAAAATGCAGTGTGACGGGAAAACGGCACTCTCTCAGATGCTGTATAGTGTGGGTAGGTCTTCTCTACGATGCTACGATCTCTACGATCAAAATGTAACTGTCGGGGATTCGGTGGACCGTTTCCACCGAATCCCTGACAGTTACGGGTTTGAACCCGCAACCTTACGGTTACATTCCTGTGACTCTACCCCTGAGCCACCGCTGCACGTTAGGAGTGTGTGGTTGCCTCTAAGCAATAAGCAGCATCTTGTGAGTTCTGGAACTATGAAAAGTATCTCCACATCTCATGTACACTTTCTGCATTATGTTATATATCAAGTGTGGCTGGCTAGTGAGTAACTCTATACTAAGCAATCTAAACTATCTCTCTTCTTCCTCCAACAGTTACTGTTGGAGGGAGAGTTACACTGAGTTACACTGATTTTGGTGTGTGCGCGAATAGGTTCTTATTAGGTTTTAAAACTCTATAAATAATGACATCATCATCTACAACATATAATCTGATCAGCCAATCAGCCTGTTCCATCAGCACTGAAATGTTCCCCGTTCCAACTTTCCCACAACACTTTCGGAATGCTGTGTTCCCATGGAAATGGAACGCCTTGACGTTCCATCTCTATCCAGTGCCAGATGGCAGGCAGCATTGCACTGCCCCACGGTCTATATGGCTATTAATAGACTAATATCAGCTGTATTTGTAGGAGGAGACGATGGTCATGTGTTTCCAATTAACAGATCAAGCGCAACAGTACCACTTTTGTTTTTTGGGACTAACAACAGAGCTGTGTAAACATCAACACCATTAGTCAGATAAAACCAGAGGAAACACGCCATTCCATAGAATGTCACCATGGAATGTTTCCTCTCCCCCGAATGAAAACATTCCACAGAACATGGAGTGCTGTGGAATGAGGCTGGGAGTGAAGTATGAACCCATGGAAGAGAAACGGTATCCTGTCTGCAGATTTTATACTCATTAAACACTGTACTAGCGTATCATCACTACCATCGTCATGACCATCTGTCAATGTCATAATCACCTAATTGTAATTTGAGATCAATTATTTTTGCACAATTGTCAATGTTGAAAAATATCCATACTTTCAAAAATAGCAGTTCAACCATTTCCACTACTTCCAGATTACAATACATTATAATAAATGATTAATGATGTATCAGAAATTTACGGAGCCCTGGAGGTGCCATGCAGAAAAATATATTTTAAAAGCGTTCGAACGCTATATTTAGCGTCCAAACGCATTGTTAATTCGTCCAAACGCATTGTTAATTCGTCCAAACGCATTGTTAATTCGTCCAAACGCATTGTTAATTCGTCCAAACGCATTGTTAATTCGTCCAAACGCGTTATTAAAAAACGTCCAAACGCGTTAGGAAAACGTCCAGACGCTTTATTCAACAAGCAATCAAGTGTCTTTTTTGGACTTCCAGACAGCTCGCGGCGAGCAGGGAGCCGAGCTGCGGACCTGCCCGACCGAGGAGCTCTCTCGGTCGGGTAGAGTCGGCCGCTCTTCCCCTTGCTCGGCGTGAGAATGGGGACAACCGGAAGTCACGGAATGCATTAGAGTCTACCAGAATGCTTTCTGCCCATTGAGTTATAAAATACAGAGACCACATCTGGAGGAAACAGTTAATGCAAGTGGATGGAAGGGAAAATCAGAATACGTCTCTATCCAACTCTATGTTTCTGCCCCCTCAATGTCGCAACCCTTCTACTATATGGCCCTGATACAGTGTATAGACGGTGGAGATTCTGAAGGAGGATTCGGCTACGTCACATCCCTACACGTCTACGACGTGGTAACTGCCTCCCACTAGCCAATGCTGGCTAGCTAACTAGCTTTTTGACTCATCCTTGGGTGTAAAGGGTTCCCGGGGGCAGGGGGCCGCTCGGGGACCCCTCGAAGATGGAGCTGGACTTATAAATATTTTCATTTTTTTCGGACCTCCGTAGCTCGCGCCGAGTAAGGGGGCGAGCGGCCGACTCTACCCGACCGAGAGAGCTCTTCAGTCGGGCAGGTCCGAAGCTCGGCTCCCTGCTCGCCGTGAGCTCTGTCTGGACTCTGGAAGTCCAAAAAAGACGCTCCGGGGACCCCCGGAGCTGCCGCGAGTCACTCCCAGTGCGGCAGCAGCACACGCGCACACACACCCGGATTTTTTAATAATGCGTTTGGACGAATTAACAATGCGTTTGGACGAATTAACAATGCGTTTGGACGAATTAACAATGCGTTTGGACGAATTAACAATGCGTTTGGACGCTAAATATAGCGTTCGAACGCTTTTAAAATATATTTTTCTGCATGGCACCTCCAGGGCTCCGTAGAAATTTCTTTCACAAACAAACTAACAAATAAATTGTGAATGCGGTTATTTGTGACAACGAATCATCAACTTAAATTTGTAATCGTGACAGCCCTACTACCAACATCACCCTCCAGTATTTTGTTCTTAATTCATTACTGACAACATGCATCTATTCTCTTCACTCCCCATTTCTTCCTTCTGGTTCCTCTCTCTCTGCCCACACACCCCATATTGTCTCTTATGTCCATTTCTCTGTCTTTTTCTCTCTCTATAGGAGTCGTAACCTCTCTGGTTCTCCTCGACCTCGTGTGGCCAAGAAGGTTCACTTCATCAAGAACATGAGACAGTATGACACACGTGGCAGCAGGTACACACAAGCACGCACACAAGCAGTTTTAGTCTATTCAAATTCTATTAATTTATTTATTTTTAATTTCTATCCCACAATTTTGTAACACATTTTTTTCACTGAGTGCCAATTCATAATGTGTGCTCTACACATCCTCTGCCAACCTGTGGAGGCAGCGGATTGGCCTCATGCTTCCTTCAATGCATGAGGAGTCCAAGCTGCCTTCTTTTCATCTGGCAGGGGGGAGTTTCCTTGGTTGGACGTGGCACGTGGAAGGAACACGTTATTTCAACCAGTTCCTGTCCCCTGCATCAGGCGCCCTGGCTGGCCAGGGGGAGGTAGTTTAGAGCCCAGGATTACTGCATGTTTTTGAGAGGTATCTACCTTCGGGGGACGCAGAGAAAACATGCAAACTCCACACAAAAAGGCCCCTTTGGGCACTGATGACGCAAAGGAGCGGACATGCCGACGACAGCACCCACAGCGGCGTCCCTAGCGGGAATCAAACCCAGGACCTTCTAGCTGTGTAATTCTAATTTGAATCGGTCTGGGTGAGGCTGGGTGTACTCTTCAGTTCAGCAAAACCTTTGTATTGTTGAAATAGGCTCTGCTTTAGTTAAAAGAGGGAGACTGTTATTTTTGGATTATGGTGTTGGAGTCAAAATAGAGTGTAGACGACCGCAATAAAATAATGTTCTGAAATCTGAAAACACAAACATAATATTATCTAATTGGTAAAGCAAACCTGTATAATAATTGAGATAATTAATCCCTAATGAATAATCAAAATTAAATGCACTCGCCAGTGGGACATTATTATTATTGTTATTATCATTATTAATACTAACACTACTATTACTACTACTACTACTACTACTACTACTATTACTAATAATAATATTCACTAACACCCAGCATTTGTCATTTGTACCAGCCTGAGCCATAATCCATAGACAATGATGAATGCCTGTGTGCTTCATTAAGCCTTATAGAGTGTTGTTTAGACTGTGTATATAAAGTCATACAATATATTGACATTATGGTAAGTGCCTGATGGCATTTTCCACTGGAAGTTCCCAGGCTGAGTAGGCAGTAGGGGTGGGGGGTGGGGGGCATGAGGGCATGAGACGGATGTGTTTGTGTGTGGGACAGAGGGGGAGGAAGGGGAAGAGGGAGGGAAAGAAAGAGAGAGAGATTATCCTCTGGAGTCTCTAGCTGCTCCACTGGGAGAGAAAGAGAGGAAAAAGTAAGGAGAGAGAAGGAGTTGATAACCAGGAGACAGTGATGGACACACACACACACACACACACACACACACACACACACACACACACACACACACACACACACACACACACACACACACACACACACACACACACACACACACCTAATTATGTGTGTGGCATGTTTCCAAAGCAGACTTTGTTGTCATACAGGTCTGTCCCTGAGGTTAGCAGGACCCAGTCGATTAAACAGTTCATCTCTCACTATTAAAGTGATTATATCTCATTATAAAACCCATTATATCCAGTATGAAAGGTTAGGTCAATGTTTAACTGATACAGAAGTGAAGTAATTGGAACACCTTTCTGGTATTAAGATGTTTTGACATTTTAATGGTTTGATGTTATTTATTGTATAGGAAGCCTCAGTACTAGTAGGCAATTGCCTCACGTATCAGAGTATTTGGATTCCATCACCTTGGTAGTTAAAGATGTTAATGTTTGAATGTGTGTGGTCCTTTGAGTTAAGCTTGGTTGTGTGGAGTTGCAAATTACAATGACAATAGTTGATCTACAAGCTCACACCACATTTCACTGCAACTCCTGGTAACATTTTAGATTGGCTGTCCTCAGGCCCCTCACTGCCAGAAGTTTCTAGGTTCAATTTCCGGCTAGGGACGCTGTGGGTGCTGGTATGTTTCCCAGGGTAGGTACCCTCACAAAAACATGCAGTAATCTGGGGCTCTAGTATGGGGAGAGAAATGGGACAATATTATCTTCACACGAATGCGTTCATACGAACGCGTTTTGAAGTTGTACAAATCCTTTACGATATTTGACAAAAGTCTTTTCACATTTTGCAAAAGTCTTTTCACGATTTGCAAAAGATTTTTGTATTTTTACAAAAAAATATTAGATTTGTGTGTGTGTTAATCCTTGAAAAACATTTGTAAATCCTCAATTCTGCTTGTGAATTCTAAAAAAACACGTGTCATTCCCTTTTCTTTTTGAATCATTTTGACCCAAACATCATGCTTGTTTATGATAATTTTCACAAATGTATTGTAATTATTCTGCGATTTACTAGTTTGTCTTCAAGATTTACTAATGTTTCTCTGTGATTCACAAACTAAATTCCATGAATGACAAATATCTCTTCGCGATTCACAGATGTTTTTTGTATCTTTACAAAAAAAATATAAGATTTGTGTGTGTGTTAATCCTTGAAAAACATTTGTGAATCCTCAATTCTGCTTGTGAATTCCAAAAAAACACGTGTCATTCCTTTTCTTGTTCAATAATTTTGACACAGATGTCATGCTTTTTATGGTGATTTTCACAAATTTAATGTTGTATCCACAAAAGAAATTATGATGGAATTACAGGCACTTTCATCATCAAATATGTGTAAAGCATCAACTCTGTGTGTTGCCACCAGGTGGCCACCATGCATTCGTGAGAAAATCCCAGTCTTTTGTGAACTTATTTAAGACACAAACACACCAAGCACGCTGGGATTATTGTGTCAAAAAGATTGATTGGCTGCCTCGTTTCTAGGCTACCTCTAGGCCAATGGGAGACTTGACTTGCCATAAAACCCATAGTCTGAAAGACGCTAGGGCCATTATTGAGAATGGGGACAGAAGTAGGGACAAATGGACTGAGTCAGGCAACAGTGCAGTTGTAATGATCTTAAATCCTTTTGTTAGAGCTGGTTTTGTTGTAAACAGCATAAACACAACACTTTAGAAGCCGAAAATAGCTCTTATTTGCGCCGCCCTTGTTGAAATCAACGCATTTCCAACTCCAGTTTGCCTCTATTCTAGCCGAACAAGGCACAATGTGCCTCGGTTGTCAGCCAGACAGTGTTGCCAACCTGGCACATTTGTCACTATATTTCGTTTTCTTTCCAGACCCCTCTATCGCCAAAATTAGTGAAAAGCTCCTGGCTGCTGAGTTGGGGTGAAATTGATTGACAGGCGCCATAAATAAAACCCTCATTTTCACCATTTTCCTCCTATGACAGTGGTTTTCATCCAGTGGACCCAGGCTAAGATGGACAGTTGCTTAACCACATGTAAATCTTTGAGAGCGTGAAACCAAATGGACCCTTGCAGGTCCATTTGGTTCCATTTGCAGTGTTGCCAACTTGGCGCATTTGTCGCTATATTTAGCGCTTTTCCAGACCCCCCTAGCGCCAAAATTAGTGAAAAACTCCTGGCGGAAAATCTAGTGCTTTTTGGCTGGAGAGTTGGGGTGAAATTGATTGACAGGCGCCAGAGATAAAACCCTCATTTTTCACCATTTTTCCTCCTATGACAGTGGTTTTCAACCAGTGGTCCCCAGGCTAAATGATGGATAGTTGGTTAACCAGATGTAACTCTTTGAGAGCGTAAAAATGAAACCAAATGGAAAATATTCATCATGTGAATTAGCCCAAGTCTAACATGATAATCTTCTACATTCTCTAGTTGTGTAGACTTGGGCTAATTCACATGATGAATATTTTAACTCTTGAGAGTGTAAAAATGAAACCAAATGGACCCGCAAGGGTCCATTTGGTTTCATTTTTACGCTCTCAAAGAGTTACATCTGGTTAACCAACTATCCATCATTTAGCCTGGGGACCACTGGTTGAAAACCACTGTCATAGGAGGAAAAATGGTGAAAAATGAGGGTTTTATCTCTGGCGCCTGTCAATCAATTTCACCCCAACTCTCCAGCCAAAAAGCACTAGATTTTCCGCCAGGAGTTTTTCACTAATTTTGGCGCTAGGGGGGTCTGGAAAAGCGCTAAATATAGCGACAAATGCGCCAAGTTGGCAACACTGCAAATGGAACCAAATGGACCTGCAAGGGTCCATTTGGTTTCACGCTCTCAAAGATTTACATGTGGTTAAGCAACTGTCTTAGCCTGGGTCCACTGGATGAAAACCACTGTCATAGGAGGAAAATGGTGAAAATGAGGGTTTTATTTATGGCGCCTGTCAATCAATTTCACCCCAGCTCAGCAGCCAAAAAAGCACTAGATTTTCCGCCAGGAGCTTTTCACTAATTTTGGCGATAGAGGGGTCTGGAAAGAAAACGAAATATAGTGACAAATGTGCCAGGTTGGCAACACTGTCTGGCTGACAACCGAGGCACATTGTGCCTTGTTCGGCTAGAATAGAGGCAAACTGGAGTTGGAAATGCGTTGATTTCAACAAGGGCGGCGCAAATAAGAGCTATTTTCGGCTTCTAAAGTGTTGTGTTTATGCTGTTTACAACAAAACCAGCTCTAATAAAAGGATTTAAGATCATTACAACTGCACTGTTGCCTGACTCAGTCCATTTGTCCCTACTTCTGTCCCCATTCTCAATAATGGCCCTAGCGTCTTTCAGACTATGGGTTTTATGGCAAGTCAAGTCTCCCATTGGCCTAGAGGTAGCCTAGAAACGAGGCAGCCAATCAATCTTTTTGACACAATAATCCCAGCGTGCTTGGTGTGTTTGTGTCTTAAATAAGTTCACAAAAGACTGGGATTTTCTCACGAATGCATGGTGGCCACCTGGTGGCAACACACAGAGTTGATGCTTTACACATATTTGATGATGAAAGTGCCTGTAATTCCATCATAATTTCTTTTGTGGATACAACATTAAATTTGTGAAAATCACCATAAAAAGCATGACATCTGTGTCAAAATGATTGAACAAGAAAAGGGAATGACACGTGTTTTTTTGGAATTCACAAGCAGAATTGAGGATTCACAAATGTTTTTCAAGGATTAACACACATGCAAATCTTATATTTTTTTTGTAAAGATACAAAAAACATCTGTGAATCGCGAAGAGATATTTGTCATTCATGGAATTTAGTTTGTGAATCACAGAGAAACATTAGTAAATCTTGAAGACAAACTAGTAAATCGCAGAATAATTACAATACATTTGTGAAAATTATCATAAACGAGCATGATGTTTGGGTCAAAATGATTCAAAAAGAAAAGGGAATGACACGTGTTTTTTTAGAATTCACAAGCAGAATTGAGGATTTACAAATGTTTTTCAAGGATTAACACACACACAAATCTAATATTTTTTTGTAAAAATACAAAAATCTTTTGCAAATCGTGAAAAGACTTTTGCAAAATGTGAAAAGACTTTTGTCAAATATCGTAAAGGATTTGTACAACTTCAAAACGCGTTCGTATGAACGCATTCGTGTGAAGATAATATTGTCCCATTTCTCTCCCCATACTCTAGACTCCCCCTGGCCTGCCTGGGTGCCTGATGAAGGGGAAAAGGACTGGTTGGAATAAAGCGTTCCTTCTACACACTAAGTCCAACCAGGGAACACCCCCTGCCAGGTGAAAAGAAGGCGCCTGGGACTCCTCATGCATTGGATGAAGCATGAGGTCAGTCCAGCGCAGGTTGGTGGAGTGTGTGTAGAGCCCAGGAGCACATCATATAATTGGTACTAGGTGAAAAATCGGTTACAAAATTGTGGGATAAAAAAATCCAGGAAATAAATAAATAGATTGGCTGTTCTCGCTATGTGAAACAGAAATGTCCATCATCCTACAAGGCCGCAACATATGGAACTTTAAGGGATAGATACCCACACTCACTCAAAGACAGAATGTAAAGAGTATCGTGTAGTGTCACTTTAATGTTAGGTTGTCTGTGTTTGTTCTCCAGAATCGTGCTCATCTGTGCCAAGCGGTCTCTGTGTGCTGCCTTCTCTGTGCTACCCTATGGAGAGAGCTTTCATATCAGGTACACACACACACACACACACACACACACACACACACACACACACACACACACACACAAGGGAAAAGGGATGTCATGCCTCCTCGGAGGAGGAAGGCGACAGAGAGGGGAGGGTGAGTAATTCTCGCAGGAGGAGAGGGAGATAGAGAGAGGATGGTTTCTCACACAGAGGAGAGGAAAGAGAGGGAGATTCATGGAGAGAGGGATGACTGTTCTCACAGAAGGAGAGAGAGGAGGGAGAGTGAGAGAGAGGGGGGGTAGCAGTCATTTTCCCACATGCCTCAGAGATCTGCCTTTACCCCAGGCTTTTTTCCTACTGCCTAGCACTGCATGCACACTGCATATAAACATACAGTTTAAAAAATAACAATGGCTATGAGTGTGCAGCCCTTTTCTTTATCTTCTATATTTATTTACCATGGCCAGCTGCACCTCACCAATACTGGTGTGCGCCCTTCTCCTGTTTGTTTACATAAACATACTATAACACACACTTACTATAACACGCACACACTATCTGCGTATTTCATGAGTTAACTTCTTAACTTATGAAATACGCAGATAGGCCCTCATTTATCAACGTGGTGTACACCCAAAAATGAACGTAGAGCATGCGTAGAGCAGAATTCCCCCATTGTTTGACATTTATCATTCCCACCATGAACTTGAAGTTGATCCCACGTCCGCACAAAACCCACGTCAGGTCGGGAGCTGTCGTAGGATTTGCCCTTGCCTGTTTTTCTGTCCTAAACAAGCGGAGCAGCATTGTCTGAACTGCTGAAAGGCATCTAAAGTTATCTATTCACTCCTAATAGCTATAAAACCTAATAAATGATACAGATGAAAAAATATATAGGTTTGGAAAGGCATATATAGGCTATGCGAGATGACATGCCTAATCCCGATGAAAAAAAAGAATTAAAGGTAGGGGAAGTGATTTCACTTTTGTCAGATATCACCCAAAATATATTTTTTTCTGTTAAAATGCTCTATTATAAGGTGTGGAAACCATATATGGAGTTTCCCCCTCCCCCACGTTAGCAGAGGAGCTAATAAAAGTTCCCCAGGTGGTGGCAAATTCTCCTCCAATCAGGATCGAGCAGCAGGCTCACATAGTGTAGCTACTGTTTGGCGCCCCTAGTGCACCAGGCTGGAACTGTCAGGTTGATTTCTGCCGTCACATTTATCATTGTAGGAAGGAAATTAGGAAGGAATCAGCTGTTTGCGATCACTTGTCTTGATATATGCCGTGTGGACTTGTGTGCACTCCAAAACTCACTGTGTGTGTGTGTGTGTGTGTGTGTGTGTGTGTGTGTGTGTGTGTGTGTGTGTGTGTGTGTGTGTGTGTGTGTGTGTGTGTGTAATTTGACCTTTAAAAAAGTTATATTTGTGTGTCTGTGTGTTTGTCAGCGATCCGATGTTGAATCATCCTAGAAGAAGACATTCTTCAGGAAACATCTCCACCACTCTGGAGATGTTACCTGGACTGGAGGGTTTTGAGCTGGATGCTTATGGCAAGGTAACACACACACACACACACTTATGTGTGTGTGTGGATCGATTAAAGCACTGACAGTTTGTCTAATTTCCTTTTCTGTGCAAGGGATAAGATATGATGCAGCGTTAATGAATTAACACAAAAGTAACAGCAAAACAAAGTACTTCCTTTCTTATAGTAATTAATGTGTTGTCCTGGCTGTCCCTCTAGCACAGCATGGTCGCCTTGGATAACAAGAAATTGCTGATGCATCGTCCATTTCTTGTTACAAATGTTAAAAAAAATAGAATGGGGACACTGCTGCACCTTGGAGTGATTCCACTAATCAACATTCTTCATAGCAACGTTTAATTGTAAATGACATTGTGTGTGTTTACATGGTTGTCATGTTGGATACGACCTCAAATTCACACAATGCAGTGAACTTTGATTAATTTAGACATCAGGTCTTATTTAGAAATAACACACCACACAGCAATTGAGTACAGCAATTGACCAATCAGAATCAAGCATTCAACCAAGCAATGATAAATCTGTGCATCTCTATTCTTCCTTTCTTCTTTCTCTGTCTCTCTCTCTCTCCTTTCTCTCTGTGTTAAGACGGTGTCGTACGCCCGGTTTCTATACCCTACCAATGCACTGGTGAGACAGAAGCAGTCCTCAGCAGGAGACCTCACACTGGCTGTGTCCAGAAGTACACACAGCATGCCTGGCCCTGGACGCTCCCACACACACACTATGGGACTGGACCTAGGTAGTGCACCTTAGAGCTTTCACTTCTGGTAATTTTACCAGTTGACTAGTTGCCTAGTTTACTAATCGTTTACGTACCAAGTATCAACTATCATCATGGGCGGCGTGGCCATCGGGACCACCGGGACTTTTCCCGGTGGCCTGCGCCACCTAGTGGCCTGGACAGGGTACAAAAAAAAAAAAAAAAAAAAAAATTTTTTTTTTTTTTTTTTTTTTGAAACCTCCAGGGCAGGCCAGCGCGACAGGCCCAGGCCAGCCCAGGCCAGGCAAACTAGTGTTTCTCCTTCCAAAAATAAAAGGTGTTCTAGTACTACAGAGTTTAGTTAAAGTGTGAGTGACTGCATGAGTGTAACCTGATACCCTGCACCAGTACACCTGCATGCGCCGGACTGGAGAGAGCGAGTTAGCGAGAGGCTCCCAGCTGGCCTGGGATCCAGGGGCGTAGCTACGGGTGGGCTGGGGTGGGCCACTGCCCACCTAAATAGAGAGCTGGCCCACCCATTGAAAACATGACTAAGAACTTGAGAAAACAAAGGACAAAGACCAGAGAGCCTCTAGAGAGAGCTTGAGAGGTCTAGACTCACTGTAGTTACAGTATAATGGGTGATTTGCGGGCACTAATCACCCAGTATAATGCAAATGGAGCTTTTCATTCACCCTTTGTTTGTAAACCTGCCAGATCGTTATCATTTGGCAGGTATCAAAACAATAGCGCTTGTTTCTGTGGGGGGACTTTCACAAGGATTTTTCAAAAGTTAACTCTGGTCTGTTCTCCTGAAAGAAAATCTGTCATGATCAGCAGACACATTGGTAACTAATTTATAAATGGCTGTGATTCAATAGTGAACAGCTGAAATCTATTTGATAATGATTGTGCTAATGAAACAAAACACTGTGTTGGTGACAGGATTATTATTTCATGTTTCATGACATTAATTCAACCATTGTACAGTAAAGGTTATATAAACTGAAATATAACCGTATATGGCAATAATAGCAATAAATAGATTTCTTGCACGTGCAAATTTGCGGCCATCACGCACGCAGCATGCCCACTCTGAATAGCTCATGCCCACCCTGAATTGAGTTTCTGGCTACGCCACTGCTGGGATCAGTGGGGGACACACCCCCTGCCAGCCCCCTTCTTGTGTGTGTGGTGGCCAGTGTTGCCAACTGCCAAAATCCAAAATGCACTAGTGGCATTTCCAAAATGCACTAGAATGCGCCAGATGCTTGCCTGGAAGGTGTGTAGACTTGGGATAATTCACATGAGGAATATTTTTAACTCTTGAGACTTGAGTGTGAAAATGAAACCAAATGGACCCGCAAGGGACCAGTTGGCAACACTGGTGGTGACCAGTGTTAGGACATGTGCACTACCTAACTTAATATATTACCAACCAAAATTCAGTAACTTGTAATATAAATACATTACTTAACAAAAAATGAATACATTATACTTTTCTTTCTGCCATTACTGCACTACTTTCTATATTACTTTCTGTCAATATGTCTCACTGCAAGTGTTCATGTGAAATTATCTCGACATCTGCAGAAGTTAAATAATTACTTATTTTCTATAATTTCTCAAATTATTTACTGGCTTCCATGAATTCAAGGAATACATTTAACTCCTTTTTCAAGTTGATCTCAAATGGATTTGGCTAGATGGTGTTTGCTTTATTGTAGGTATGCCACTGGCCTACACAATATTTTATTAATAGTGATACTAAATATTTTGTAAAACATTTTTAAAGTAATATGTAATAGTAATATTAGTTCGTTTGAAAATAAACCTTTGAAGGCACAGTAGCTTTGTCATGCTTCGACTTTTGCGAGGTGAGGTGGGGGGGGTGGGGGGGGTGGGGGTGGCCTGGCCAATGGCAAAGTCCAGATGGCCTGGCCAGCCCCACTCCGCCCCTGACTATCATTATATTAAAAAAGAAAAAAAAAATGTGGGGGCGGGCGGGGGCAAGAGTTGCGACATTGACAGGTCAGAAACAACTTGTTACATGACACACAGTCCGTTTTAAACACCAGCATCTTCAGCCCGCATCTTCTGTGACATATTGTCATGATATGTAAGGATAACACCCGAAGAGTTGTTAGGAAACCGTTTGAAGGGTGTTATCCCATTTATTACATGGCTTAATTCATTGATAAATAACTACCAAATAGTACATAACAAGGCTGCTTTTATTTATCTGCAGTTTTGTAGGTTACATTTGTCCGGTAGGAGGTTGCTGAGTGGAGCGGCCCGTTGTTGTGACATATGGTCGCTCACATGGCCAGAATGCTGGCTTCTAATGTTATTGTAATATTTGTTTTTGTAAAAAGAAAACTACATCAGTGACTATACCCTAGCTAAGATTCATCTTGTAGGACTAAAGCAATATATAAAAATACCGGGTAATACCCCCGATTTCTGTGTGTGTGTGTTTAGGGGGGGGCATTTAGATTAAACATTCCAGTGATGTCACTGATCCTTTGTTTATGTCACTGATGCAGCGTGTACAATGCAATGCAATTCACTAACCACTTATTACGTACATGCACAGATGGCCATGGACTAAAAATACACTAGACCGCACACACACGCCAGCTGCAATGGGGGCGAGGGGCATTTGAATTGTTTGGAACGTGTGGGCATGACCCATGACACGTAATGTCAATTGTACACTGCACATGTTCACACACAATACATGTCCACATACAATATTGTGTCTGTGTGTGTCTGTGTGTGTCCGTGTGTGTGCGCGCGAGCAGGTGTAGACGATGTGTCCGACTACGACCCCAACATCCTCAGTGACCCTCAGTGGCCGTGCGGAAAACACAAGAGAGTTCTCATCTTTGCCTCTTACATGGTGCGTGTGTGCATGTCTCACTGCTTGTGTTTTGTCAGAACAGAGTTAGAACCGAGAGTTGTACCATTCAGCCTTTCTAATGCTATAACTCACAATTCACATAAACATGTCAGGAGAGTGAGAGACTGATGGAACGACACAGAACAGAGGAGTAAAATAAAGCAGAGAGACCGAGGCAAGGGGCGGATTAGAGGTCTATAGGGAGAGGAAATGAACAGGGTAGACACACACACACACACACACACACGCACACGCGCACACACACACACACACACACACACACACACACACACACACACACACACACACACACACACACACACACACACACACACGCTTTTTCAGAGGAATTATACTGAATGTGCTGAAGATTTAAGCTTATCCCTGAATTAACACGCACAAGCGCACACCCTTTAAAACCAATGTAGCATAATTTCATATTGACTAGTTTGTGAATCTCTACTTGGTGAAAGGCATCAGTTGAAGTGGCAGTTCTCAGCTGGTACTGGAGACACACTATACTGCAGTTTGATATACTACAATTAGTTAACTGGTTCTATGCTCCGTGAGACACAGAACTGGAAGAACAGAAAGCTATAGTAATAGTAACTAATAGTAATCTGAGTAGAGAACCACTGGGCTAAATGGTTTTATCTGTACATGTACATACAGTACACTGGCATTGCAACACTTCTCGATAGAGTAGAGCAGTGGATGATATGTTAATTGTATATCATTAAATATAACATTTACATCCTCTCTATCTTTCTCTCTCTCTCTCTCTAGACCACAGTAATAGAGTATGTAAAGCCATCTGACTTAAAGAGGGACATGAATGAGTCATTCAAGGAAAAATATCCTCACATCAAATTGACGCTCAGCAAGATACGCAGGTAACCACACACCTTTTTTTAGACTGAAATGTTAGTATAATGCATATGGCATCTGGAAGCGCATGCAGTTATCTTATTGTGTTCAGTCATTAAAACGTACAGTGTATTATACAGCCTTTATTAGCCTTGGGTGTGATAAAAGGACAGACTCCACAGAGCGAGGGAGACGACAGATAAACCCTCAGGCAATACAAGCAAGAAAAAGTGCCACTGTGTGCTGAATTCTCCCCGCAAGCAAAAGCGGTTACATCATCCCCAGTCCCCACTGCACTCGAATCATCCTCTTGCTGCAGATGGTTTGGTGGAATTCATGGCTGTGACTGTGGAGTACAGTTAATTTAGATGACCATAAATGTATTTTGGCAAGCCTTGGTGGCATTGTAATAGCAGATTTTACACTCGGTTGCATGCTAAATATAGCAGGTCTACACATTATGACGTAGTTAGTATGCAACAAAGAATACAGCGAGTTGTCTTTAATTCTACTGGGTCTTTTCTCCCAATAGTCCCTAACATTTCTTGTCATAGTTTTAGTCGACAAAATCAACACTACTGTGGAGACAGTGGAGCTTATCCAGGTGCAAAAAAAGAAAGAAACAAAGGCTATGGTTGTAGCATATCTGAAGGTTTGTCTATATACATACAATCATGAATCCACTTAGATACAGTATACTGTAAAGAAATTCTATTGTGTAATATAAAATTAAATATAAGGTTGTGCAGCATTGCCGGGATTATGGCAACATGAAGTGTTCAGGTTTCCGCTTGGTTATTGGGTGAAATACATTCCCTCCCTGTCGAGTCTCTGTCTCTTTTCTCTGTCCTTGATCCCTAGCCCTGGTTACATTTTCCCCTCCACCACTGTCTCTCGAATCGATTTAGCTCTGATCTAATGTCCACCACACCAAAAAGGAACCACACACCAAAAAATTGGACTCGAGTCCTACGACTCGGCTCAAGTCGAGTCCAAGTCGCATTTTTGCGGTGACTTGACTCGCTTTGGACTTGAAGGTAAAATACTTGAGACTCGGACTTGACTTGAGACAACCTGACTCGGCGACTTGTCCGAGTCATCGTCCGAGTCACCATTGCCGGGAGGCAACGGTGTGCAAATGAAACCAAATGTACCAGTCAGGGAGCTAACACGATCACCTATTTGCGGGGGTCCGGACTCACTCCGGATTCATTCCTTCCCTTTCCACCGGTACGTTCTTCTCGCTAAATAGTTTTATTTAGTCCAGTTATTATTTCGCCAGCTCTGCTCTCCGAAGGACTCCATCCCACCAAAACAAATGCACGTGTAGTCATAGACTCAGTGTTGCCAACTTTACGCATTTGACACTATATTTAGTTTTCCAGACCCCCCCTAGCGCCAAAATGATTGAAAAACTCAAGGTGATATTCACTAGATATTCATCTAGTGCTTTTATAGTGAGCTGGGTTGAAAAACACTAGTCTAGCTCCTTGTAGTGCGTTTTGGGAAGTGCCACTAGTGCATTTTGGATTTTGGCAGTTGGCAACACTGCGTGTAGTACACGAGTAGGTAGCTAACTTAGTGCCTGATGAAAAATGAACACTATGTTAAATTAATGATCCGTGTGGGTGCAGGTATGCCTGCTCTACAAAATGCTACACAAGCACAATTGTACTGTAACTCTCATCTCTATTAATACATTTTTTCTTTCATTCATATAATTCAAGCTACACACTGCAACAAAACTGATAATTGATAAAACTGATATTTTTTTTTACATTTGACCGTAGGAAGTTGTAACCTGTGACTTGACTTGAAAACCAGTGACTCGACTTGAAAACATTGTGACTCGACGCGGCTCGAAACAACCATGCGACTTGACTCGACTTGACTCGCCCAACTGTGTGGACTCGACTCGACTTGACTCGCCCACAACCTAAAAAAAACTTGACTTGCTTGAGACTTGGGACCAAATGACTTGCGCTTGCTTGAGACTCGGCTCGGAGGGACTTGTGCAATTGTCTGCCACACACACAAAAAAGGTTGTCTAGTATTGCCTAACAACAACAAATCTTTTCCCCAAAAATGCCAATCTGCACTAATGTTGCTATTCTTGGAATCCGGGCACACAGAATAAAACACCACCACAGACAACGGAAACTTTATGATATATATCTATATACTGTATCTATACTGGCATATCTCTATCTATACAGTATATATTGTGTATTTATAGATAGATATGTGTGTAGTTTATTATAACTCCTATCCTCTCAGTTCTCATGGTTGTCTTGAGAGAAAGGTGAAGAAAGAGTTTCTCTCATTGTATGTCTTTCTCCTGTTCTGTCTACATCATTGTCCAGTCTGAAGAGAGAGATGTGTGAGGTCAGGGAGGACTGTGGCCTCCAGCCTGTTACCATAGCGATGGCGTTTGTGTACTTCGAGAAGCTTGTGCTGCAGGGAAGGCTCAACAAACACAACAGGTAAATTATTTCTATAAATTGCAGAAACCTTGATGAACCGTTTGGCACTTGTGGTCTGTTATTATTATTATTTATTATTATTATTATTTATTGGAAACGATTATTGAATAATTAAAGGTAGGGTAAGTGATTTGAAATTCATGGTGTAGTACCAGCCTGGTGCACTAGGGGCACCCAACAGTAGCTACACTATGTGAACCTGCTGCTCGATCCTGATTGGAGGAGAATTCGCCACCACCTGGGGAACTTTTATTAGCTCCTCTGCTAATGTGGGGGAGGGGGAAACTCCATATATGGTTTCCACACCTTATAATAGAGCATTTTAACAGAAAAAAAATATTTTTGGGGTGATACCTGACAAAAGTGAAATCACTTCCCCTATCTTTAAAGGTAATATAGGCAACTTTAGTGTGTACAAAATATGGGTTTGTATTGTAAACAGAGTTGAATCTAACTCCACCTCACCTCCACTCTATTGGCTGCTTATGAAAATGCGGGAAACTGCTGCGCTATGATTGGCTAAAATGCCGCCTCATGTCCCACAACCCCTTCCCCCCACACACTAGCACTGCCTTGTCATGGGCCCCATGAAAATGATCTGTTGACAACAACACAAGTTGTGGACCATCTGCAGGGAAGTAGTTGTACAACGTAGTATCAAAGTAGAAGCAACATAGAGGGGGGAAAAGGCAAAAAAAATATATAGCTATACTTGTATATATTTTTTGATTATCTCAACAATTGCAATTATGTAATAATTGTGCCAGGCCTGTCCATGATGTGTGTGTCTGCTGATCCACCTACTGTAAATGTCATCAGTAGTGTTGTGATTATTGTCCTTGGCAGGAAACTGGTGTCAGCTGCATGTGTCCTATTGGCTGCCAAGATCAGCAGTGACCTCAGGAAACAGGAGGTCAAACACCTCATTGATGTAAGACACACGCACACAAATGCATACATCTCAAATAATATTCTGCATGTTGCTCTAGTTAAAACCTCAAGCCACCCCTCAAACTGTGATCTGGCACAATTCCCAGATCACAATGAGCCCATAAAATAAAGGTATCAGGGACGACACTAAAGAGATGTATTACATACTGTACAGACTGCATAGACTGTGGTTCGATTCCGCCACGGTTCCTCTGGCTTGGCTATGCTGTGTTGGCATGAAACTAGACCAATAGGATAACCAACAGCACAGTAAAATACACAGGCACACAAAGAGCTGACACAAAGCAGACACCCCACCAGCAGGAAGCGTTTAACACACAGATCCACCAGGCTCGATAGTGCAGTACAGATCAAATTATACACGCTGAGTATGATGGAAGAAACTAAATTAAGAATGAATGATTCACAAGTGGAGAAGTGCCAAGCTGCGCCTGTGTATTCTTACCTCTCACTCCCTGAACTGAAGTGGAGGCCATGAACAATGATCTTGTTGCTCATGGCTTTAGATTTGAGAAACAATGTTTTAAATATTTGAGTGCCGCTGATTTCTATTACTTTATCTATGCCAGTCCATACCCATGCAGGGTTGTGACATACCCACAGTATTACATGCTCCTGCACATAATTTCCTTCATATGATTGTACAATATCGGGTGAGGCCACAATGTGTGTGTATAAGTATATATTAATAATCCATGCCCGTGTGCAAATTCAGGTCAATTGCTCTGACCACTGAGCAGAAGCAGCCAATCTAATATTGAGGACAGTATTTGCAATGTCTGATGACACAGTCTGACACATTTTGACCCAATCTCTAGAATTAGTAGTTATAGATGAAGATTGTCAACAACATGAAACACTTCTCCACATACCCGTTTTTCCTATTTTCGTTCGTAATTATATGGCTTTTGTACAGTTTTTAACTCTTGATGGTTTTTTCTTGCTCTATCCATCTGTCCTCTCTATCTATCCTTTTCTGTCTCTGTCTGACTCTTTCGTCTGTCTGTCTGTCTGTATCCATGTAGAAACTAGAGGAGCGTTTTAGAATCAGTAGAAGAGACTTGATACCGTTTGAGTTCACCATCTTGGTTGCCCTGGAGATGGCGCTCTACCTCCCCGAGAGCAAAGTCTTGCCACACTACCGACGCCTGGTACAACAGAAGCCATTATAGCAGCGTCTGTCCGGCTTGCTGGCACAAACCGCACACTGATCTTTTACGCTTACTCGGTGTGCACCTCTAGCACCTTACGACTCAGTGGTCACCAGTTCATTTCAGCATAAATATGCAGCTCAGAGATACAGTGGCATGCGTCACAGGAATATCTTCTATAGCATCATCGGTCCAGGTGGCGCCTGGTTAGCTCTGTAGCACAATGGCATTGCAGGATTCCTTCATCCTCCAGACGACAAAGTTCAGCAACACTGTGATCAATTGACTTGCACAAACCTTTATTAGCACCTTGGCTCAATGGCACAGTGGCGATGTGGGACTAATCCCCCTCTTCGTAGCGGCACCTGCTGTTGCTTTCCCGTTGTTTTCCTTTGGACTGACAACTCCTCGTCATTTCGCAAAGATCTCCGTTCCCCTGCCAACCTCCTTCACCAGTAGTGTGTTTTTTTTTTATCTTATCCTGATGCCATCCTTCATTCCTCCTGAATATAATTCTAGCATACTGATATTTTAAGGTTTGCCTCCCTCTAGTGGTCTCTTTTTGGCACTGTTCCCCTAGATAATGATCTGTGGGAAAGCCAAACCTCCCAAAACTCTCATTTCATAACTGACTTTTTGGCGTTTGTTTTTGCATTGTCGATCGTTTAAATCACACGTTTACTAGAGACAGGGAAGAGAACTGTGAAATCACACTGACATCAGCTCTATGTCATGATGAACATGACAGCACTTGCCTGTAACAAACTGACGAATAGCTTCCTGAGTGTTTAATGGTGGGGATACACTGTGTTGAGCTCCTTTTTTATTTAACCTTGTACCACTGTGAAATAGACCAACCACAAATACTTTTCTACTACATAGACATCCATATATCCATATAGTATATATTGTCCTTTTCATTTCAAATGTTATTTATTCTCTTTTACTTATTGCAGATTATTTTTGCACTTTTGCTTTTATGCTTCACAATCCTATCTTATTCTAGCAATCCTTTTGAGGAGAATATTATATTTTTTACAGTGTTTATACTGTACATGATGGTGTGTGATAAGTGACTAAAGTAAGCTAACTCTTCAGAGGAAGAATCATTTCAAGTTTGTAAACCTTCTTTTGTTTTGCCATCTTCATTATTGAGTTGAGCCACAAGGAAAATACTCTTAGTTTGTCATGTTACATGTATGTGTATTTCATCCTGTCTGCAAATCCGTCCACCCGAGGGCGATGACCATCTGCACTCCCTTAGGTTTAATTATAGTTTAGACATTGTAAGATACGTATATCAGTGATGTGTTCTCATACTGACATATATAGTACAGCACATATTTTTCTGTCTCCAAAGATTTGTGTCTATATGTTGGTTGTTGTTTTTGTTCATTTTGAAGCTGACATCCAGTATCTGGCTCTTGCTCTGAAAGGGATTACATCAACGTTCTTCCACTTGCTTTATTCATTGACTAAATCTCATTAATTAAATGGATATCTTGTTAGCTTATTAGCTGGATTAATCTTAGAGCAGGAGGGATGGCCCACTGTTAGTTGTGCCTCTGAAAGTATCCTATTTGATTCCAATGACACACAGGCCTGTTTGTGTGTACCGATACAGTTGATAGACTGGAACAACACTGGCTTACAGTATGTTCTCTCTCTCTAAGTCATAGAGATACGCTTAAACTAAAACAGGGTTTTACAAGTACTAATCTGGTGACTGGATATATGTTCCAAATCTTGTGACAATTTTGCTTTTTTATTTGTTTTTTTAATAAATGAAATTATATCTGTCCATGATGCATAGAATAACTTTCAAAGCCCGAGGACTGGCTACATTAACACAAAGTCGAGAATTCCAGTCAGTTTACAGTAATTCAATTCATTAAAATGTAATGCACTTAAAACGTAATGCACAGATCGCTTACTATTCATTTTTTTATATTCATTTTTTTATTTGTTACACCAATGTCGAGACACATGGGATGAAGGGATGAAATATCCACAGTGCAATAAAGACAATAAAGACAAACAGTAAAGCTACAAGTAACGGTAGTGCAACGGATAAAAGTAATGGTCCTGAAACCGCTTCATTACGGAGCTTTGTGTGTCCGACTATCCGTCTGTCCATCCGAGCATGAAGTCCGTCTGAGCACGAAATAGCTTTGGTTGGTTTAACTTTACACAATCAAGTGTCACTGTTGCGCAGCCTAACATACACATACATAATTATGCATAATATATGTGACTGAGAACCCACACTAGATCGGAGTTACCTGAGAGCATATCCTACCGTATATTTTAAAGGATCGTCACAGGAAATACTTATGTCTGATCCTCATTGTTTTTGTACCCAATCCCAGTCACCTGTGTCATAGTTCAAGGATGTTCTCCTAGTGAGTTGAATTGCATTGCTAGCTTAAAGATCTCTAGTTTTGGCAAGCACACCTTGTGTGCCGGCGTAATACTGTAATTTATAAATGTAAACATGTAATAACTGAAGGTATGGTACCTCTGGGATGGCAGTAGCTTAGTGGTAGCTGTTGTTTTCTTTAACCTTATCCGACTCCCTCAGTGACAGAACTTTAACTGTGAGGGTCAAAACAATGCACCTTCTCCTGTAATGTTCTCTATATTAGAGATTGGTGAAATGGGTCCTATGCAGCTTTATTCTGCGTCAGAGATTACCTTCCTTCCTCTCTGTCCGCTGTTCTTTGTGTGTACTGGTGCATGTTTAACGTTGTACCACAGTGTCTTCACCTTAACCATCATTTGAGACATTTTACAATTAGTCGTCTTTTGTATAGAAGTATGTTGTCATTATTCATATCGGCATAATCTTGAGCAAGTCATTTATAATATTTCTTTTCACGTGTAACGTAAGTTTTATTAATTTTCTTTTGTGTGTTATTGTTCTCAAATGACAACATAGGCAAGTTCCAGAGCAATGTAACTACCAATGCACAATACAGATGAAGTTGACAGTTAAAAATGTCATTTTGGCAAGGTACTTAACTTTGGAAGACAGGTATTAGTACCAGTTATTTCTTTATTATTATTATTGTGCTATGATGATAATAATAACAATAATAAAATGCAATACTTATTTCACACTGGAATCATCACTTTGTGCAGCTGTTTAATACAGAAGAGAAATAATTAACACAACAAAACTCAAGTAACCTTTAATTTATTTTAGCCAAACACAAAGTAATGTTCTATTCCAGTAATACAATTCAATAGCGTGTCAGTACTGTATTTGTTGTTTACTCTGCTATTAATAGAAGAGTTAATTCTAGCTCAAGGATAATTATAATCAACAAATTATTCCATTTGCTGTTTTGTTTTATTGTGTAGAACACACTAATACAGGTTTTCTAACTAACCAATCAGTAACCAGGACACAACCAGGAAACTACAAACTACAAAAGTTGGGGAAACAATAAAAAGTCACATGTCCAACTTGGATCTAGTGCATCCTATTTTCTTATTAGGTTTATCTCTATTTTTTATCTTGCTGTCTTGGATGTATTATACTTAGTTATACTTAGAGCAGAGGTGCTCAAAATACAACATAGATCTGATCTACCACTAGCTATAACTATCAACTTAAACCCCAAATACTTAATTTTAAGTTATTATTCATAACAGCAAGTCATGCCATCACCACTATTTTAAAGCTCCCACTTTCTAGGAGCCTTGAAATGGATTTTCAGTAATGGGATAATCACATTTTAGACATGTAGATCTTGTTGAGCCAATCATTTTGAAAGTAGCTCTCAAATAAAAAGTGACCCCTAACTTGGAGCTTATTAGTTAGCCTTCAGACTGAACCTGTAAACCTGGCTCTATGCATATTGTAAGAACATGACTTGTTGTGGTGTGAGGTTGTAATGAAAACCTGTAGATACACTGAACCTCAGTGGTATAACAACTAGATGTACTGTATGTCTCTCACACAGCATCAACACTGTGCCTATTAAAATCTAATGCATTGTGTTGTGTGGCAACACACAGTGCCCCCATTCGGAATTGCAACACCAAATGGAAATCAGTCATCTTGTTCTTGTTTCCTTATGATAACTAACTTTGAACAGTACTTCTTGCCTAAGTGGGTCTTTGCTGTGTTTCTTTAATTCGTATCACTGTAAAGTTGACACTTCTACTGAAAAAAAAAATCCACAATTTTGTTTTGATTGAAATGTTTTATATGTATGTATATGTACATATGTACATAATTCTACCCTGTAAAGACACATCACACAAACTAATGTAGTCCTATGTATTTCTTCTTTTAAAACTGAGGGTTGCCTTTACTTTGAAGCAGGGATAACAGTCTGGTTTTTGTGAAGGCTCAACAAAATTCAAGTTGAGCGGAAATACAGTTGAAGATTAGATCGGCACTGTCTTAATTTTTGCAAACTGTTGGAAGTCTACGGTGGGATTGTAGAGTAGATGTTTTGCTCCATGGTGACTGTATCAAGAGTCTGGTAGGACCCAGAGACTGGACGGCAGCTCACATTAGTGGCCAACTGAGGAGAAAGTCAACAGATGGATGCATGAATAGATTGATTATGCAATTGAATGGACAATAGATAAACATCAACGATAAACTGATTGGTTGTAGTAACAGTGGAGTGAAAAAGTATTAAAGAGGTAGTGTTTGACCTCCCTAGAGTTGTTAAAAGTATTCCTCATGAAATATCCTTCACTATGGGTAATTCCATTCTGGAATTCGATGCAGAACTGACTTTAATTTATGAGCTCCCTTGTTTGGTAGCGAATGGATTAAAATTTTCTCAGAACTTTCGAGAATCCCATTCGGAACCAAACAAGGGCAAGGTCACGAGACGTCGTAAGACACGCCCCCAATGTTATAAAAGGGTCTCGTGTAGACGCCCCATTATCCTTTTCTCTTCTGCACTTCGAGAGAACGGACTGACTTCCAGTTTGCACGCGCGGAGTTTATCTCGTAAACCGGCCAAGGGTTTTCTCCCGAGGTTCCGTGAGTTCTCCGGCGTGTTTTCGAAGCTAACGAAGCGAAAATTCTTCTTCAAACCACCGAAAAGAGCGATTTTGACTGCTTTTTCACCGAAGTAAGTTCAGTGACGCAGTTTTATTCCGTTTGAGCTAGGAAGCTAGTTTGGGCGGGCTCCGCTCTTTTCGCCTACTAACGATAGTTAGTTTTCTTTGTTCAACCCAACACGGGACGGTAGTCTGTGTTTTTTATAAATACTTTTCGACGGTTTTTACGTTTTCGGAGGAAAACATGATGTCGAAACCTCAAGACCCCTTAGGCTTTCGCCGCCCTCGGGACTCGGAACAAGCACCTGGAGGTATACCTCCGAAGTTGTGCCCTAACCAGGGTTGCGCTCGAGTTATGTCCGGGAATGACTGTCACAGAGTCTGCATGTACTGCCTCGGCGAAGACCACACTCGCCAGGCCATCGATGGAACGGGCGAATATTGCTCCAGTTGTGAGAAGATAGACACCCGCACCCTCTACAAGAGACTCAACCGTGTGACTAAATACTTCGAGGATATAGCCAGACAGAAAGAGAGAGCGCTCGCGATGGCTTGCGCTCCCGCTCCTGCCCGCCCTCCTCCTCCTCCCCGACGACCGCGCGACCCCTGGCCGTCTCATGTCTTTTCCGGAGAGGCTCAACGACCATGTCCCAGACCGAGGATGGATTACATGCCGAGGGCTACCTCCACCTCTACCCCCAGAGCACCACCGTGCGACCCCGCTGATGAGTGGCCGCCTTTACAGCGCGACGTACGGCTGCTCACACAGCCCGACCTTGCATTTGAGAGACGAGGAGCGAGGCCGAAGATTAGGGCGGACCCCCCGCCCCCCACCCCCGCCACCCTCAATCCACGACAGCAGGTAGTCGAGGCCTTTATTGAGTGCCCCCCAGGCCGGTGGCTAATCGCAGGCAGCCCGCCGTCGCGCCCAGCCACATTGCCGACCGACTTGAGGCTTCTCCGGACAGTTCTATTTCTTCCCAAAACGAGGAACTGTTTGAGACAAGAGAGGAGGGAGAAGTGCGTGATGACGACCCCCCCTCCGACGAGGAGCCTTTTGACGGGGAGCCTTTTTACGACGACAATTTTTACGTTGTCGACGAAGCTTTTTGCGACGAGGAAAATGACGATGGTGATTTTCCCGCCGACATCATTCGTTCTACTCAGTCCATTCCCCGCCTTCCTTTCGAGGCAGGCTACGAGGACACTGAAATGGGCGATGTTGAGGAGCGGCAGGAGGTGGATGCACCACCTGCCCCTTCCTCGCGTCCATCGAGCGTCGAGGCGGAGCTCTACGCGAACCTGGAAAAAGCTGCCCAGCGCTGCAAAAAACCATGGTCTAAAGTAAAAGTCGATGTCATGAAATGGTCGGGCAGAGATGACGCTTTCGAAGCCCCCCCTCAACCCAGCAAGAAGCCCAGGATTCCAGTCGCAGACGGTTTTGATGATGCCGTCAAGCTAGCCTGGAAAAATCCCTACGCCATGATCGACTTTCCCAAAAACAAGGCAAAGGGCGTTCTAGAAGTCGATGGACAAGAAGACCTAGCCCTGGATGTTATGCCGCATATGGACGGGACAGTGGCGGCCTGCCTCGTTAAGAACGCGGACTCTAACGTGACTGCATCTGAGAAGGAGCCACAATTCCACTCCGCGTCGGACAAAGAAGCGTCCAAAATAAACAAATGGCAGTACGCGCACTTGTCTTATGTTGCTAAAGCGCTTAATGCCGTGTCCCTCCTGCAAGGCTCCATGCTGTCGGTGATGAAAGAAATGTCGGAGAAGCCTACCCCAGCCCAAGTGGTGGAGCTACGCCAAATAAGCAACCAGGTGGCCACTCTGCACATGAATTCATCCATTCACATCGCAAAGGGCATGGCATGCAGCATCCTAAGTGAGAGGTGGCGCTGGATGGAGCAAAACACACTCATTCCATTCGCCACCAAAAAGGATCTGGTCGGTAAGGATATTTCTCCGGGGAGCCTCCTCAAAAAGGAGGTCTTGGAAAATATTCTCGAGGCTTTAAATCAGGTCGAAACCTCCAGGAAGGCGATGTCAGCACTCGAGCAGCCATCCACTCAGTCTCAGGCCCAGGCGGGCAGAGCCAAAAGACCGTGGAAGCCGAAAAAGCCGATTAATAAGCCTCCCAGATCATCATCACAGGACGGTAGCGGGGAAAAGCAGCGTCAACCCGCGGGCCGAGCCCGGGGTGATCGCATCGATCCCCCCCCTGCTTTCAAGCCAGGGGGCCGCGGTAGGGGCCGCGGCGGACCACCAAAGCGTAAGTGATTGATTGGCCAGTCTCACTCCCCCCATGTTCAGAGTTGCGCTCCCGAGGTAGTGATCTCGGATCTCACCTCGGAGCCGCCGCTAAAGCGGCTAAAGTTGGACACACGAGGTGCACACAGCACTCATGTGAATCCATTCAATGTTGTTACAGTGGACACACAAGGTGCCCACAGCACTTGTGTGAATCCGAAAAATGTTGTTATGTGCAATTCACAAATAAATGTTTTTTCACATGTTTCAATAAAGAAAATAAAAAAACAAAAAAACAACAAAAAAATAACAACAAACCCAACTCTGAAACGATTATCCCCACAAGTGGGAGAGAGACGCCACGGCCAATTTTTTCCTTGTCCACTAGAGGGCGACAGAGTACCGAAGGTAAGTCTCCCTGCTCAAGGGAATCCCCTCTCACGTCACCTGTCACAATGGCGGATGATCGGGGCATCCCCCTGGATATTACGCACAATACAGACAGGATACAGGCTCCAATTCGCCCGGAAACCGCCCACATTCGAGGGGATCATTTCCTCTCGTGCGAGCGGCGAAAAAGCCACCATTCTGAAGGAGGAGATTCAATCTCTCCTACAGAAGGGAGCTATAGCGGAGGTATCACCGGACCAGTCAATGAACGGATTTTACTCTCGTTATTTTCTGGTTCCCAAGAAAGGAGGCGGACTCCGACCTATATTAGATCTCAGAGCCCTGAATCGGTATTTGAGGAAATTATCCTTCAAAATGTTGACACCGCCAATGCTACTGCGGCTAGTCCGGCAGGGAGATTGGTTTACGTCAATAGACCTGCAGGATGCTTTCTTCCACATTCCGATCTATCCTCCCCATCGCAAATTCCTCCGTTTCGCTTATATGGGGAAAGTGTACGAGTACACCGTTCTCCCGTTCGGAATGTCACTGAGTCCCAGGGTGTTTGTAAAATGCACCGCGGCAGCGCTAGCGCCGCTCCGACAACAGGGGATCCGACTAGCATGTTATCTGGACGATCTGGCTCTATTTGCAGATTCTCCAGAACAAGCGATGTCGCACACACAGAGTGCACTCAATCATCTCGAATCCCTCGGGTTTATAATAAACCGAGAGAAGAGCATGTTAATCCCGACACAATCAACAGATTTCATAGGGATAACACTAGACTCAGTCTCCTTCATGGCTCGTCTGAGCAAAGAAAGAATAGACGCGATCCTACATTGTGTGGCATTATTCAAAAGGGGACGTTCGATTCCTTTTCACACATGCCTCAGGATGGCGGGGCTTATGGCCTCAGCAATCCATTTAATCCGCTTGGCAAGGCTACATATGAGACCGTTCCAGCGTTGGATGCATTCTCTACATGTGCCGATGCATTGCCGAAACCGCAAAGTGACAGTGACGTCACAATGCGTACTAGCCCTGAAATGGTGGTCAAACAGACCTGTTCTCACAGAGGGCGTCCCTCTAGGGAGACCTCTGTCCAGAAAAGTGGTCACCACAGATGCCAGTCTGACTGGATGGGGAGCCACACTGGAGGGTTCCACAGCCAGGGGGATGTGGAAGGGGCCCTTACGTGCCCTTCACATCAACTACCTGGAGCTGATGGCGATTTTTCTCGCTCTGAAGCATTTCGAGACGCGCATTCAGGGTTGCCATGTCCTGATCAGGACAGACAACACCACAGCCATGTGCTATATAAACAGACAGGGCGGACTCAGGTCGCCTCGCCTCCATCAACTAGCTCACAAACTAATATTATGGTGCAGCACACGGCTCCTCTCTATCAGAGCGTGTCATGTCCCAGGCCTCCTGAACACGGGAGCAGACCTGTTGTCCAGGGGACCTCTTCGCTACTCAGATTGGTCGCTGCATCCACAAGTAGCGTCTCAAATCTGGGGCAGATTCGGGATGCCCAGCGTAGATCTATTTGCTACAGAAGAGAACACGAAGTGTCCTCTCTTCTTTTCGATATCGGGACCGTCAACGATGGGACTCGACGCCCTGTCCCACCGATGGCCCAAATCCCTACTCTACGCTTTTCCGCCACTGTCTCTCATCAGTCCCACTCTAGACAGAGTGAGGATGCAGAGCCTGACGGTGCTACTAGTGGCTCCATCCTGGGGCTCATGGAGGTCGGAAATAACTCCCCTCCTTTACGACCAGCCATGGAGAATTCCCCTCCGGGGGGACCTCCTCACACAAGCAAAATGGGAGATCCACCACCCTCATCCGGAGCAACTAGACCTTTGGGTCTGGCCCGTGAGAGGGACATGTTGACTGCTAAGGGCCTGCCTCCTAACGTTATAGCAACGATTCAGAAGGCTAGAGCCCAGTCAACAAGGAACCGCTATGACACAGCCTGGCGCGCCTTCGAGCAATGGTGCTCTCATAGGCCTGACCAGGTTGTCCCTTACCAGGCCTCTGTAGTAGACATTCTAACGTTTCTACAGGACTTCCTAGACAATGGACTAGGTCTCTCCTCAGTGAAAATCCACTTAGCAGCAATCTCTGCCTGCCACGTGGGTTTCGATAACCAGACAGTGTGGAAACACCCCCTGGTTAAGCAATTCATGAAAGGCGTGCGAAGGGAACGCAGGATAATTAGATCTCTTGTTCCCTCGTGGGATCTAACCTTGGTTCTAAAAGCGCTGACTGCGCCACCTTTTGAACCATTACACTCGGTGAGTCTCAAGCATCTGACCTTGAAGGTAGCTCTCTTGACTGCTCTCACCACAGCCAAAAGGGTCAGTGACCTCCATGCACTCTCTACTTCCCCAGAGTGCATGAGGTTTGATGAAAGATCAACCAAGGTCACCCTAAAGGCAAATCCCGCCTTCATTCCTAAAAATGCTCTTTTAGTGTGTGTGCCAGTGGATTTACAGGCTTTCCACCCTCCTCCTTTTGTTTCTGACGAAGACAGGAGACTTCATTGTCTCTGTCCAGTCAGAGCCTTACGCATATATATAGACAGATCGGCCCCCTATAGACAGGGGAATCAACTGTTTGTGTCCTGGGATGCCAGAACTAAAGGGAAGCCTGTCACAAAAGTCACTATTTCTAACTGGATAGTGCAAGCTATCCGCCTGGCTTACAGTAGCCAACAAGTGGACCCCCCCAAGCTCTGAGGGCCCACTCAACGAGAGGTATGGCAGCATCCTGGGCTCTCCACAAGGGCGTCTCCGTCCAGGAAATCTGCACTGCAGCAAGCTGGTCCACACCCTCGACCTTTGCCACCTACTATAACCTAGATGTAGCAGCATCCTCGGTAGCGCATGCGGTCTTACAAGCCGCAGCACTCTAAGGTGACACAAAGCACTCACACACTATCCCTGGAGCACATAAGACAGGTCTGCCAGACTGTCAGCTCCTTCACTGAGCATAAGCATTCAGGACCTTGCTGGTCGGTCCTGTATGCCCCCCCCTCCATTAAAACATCAGGGCAGTATTAAACTGCCTGCTGTTTTACTAAGGGACCGAGCTTCAAATCCGACTGGGCCCAAAACTGGGTCAGCAGACGGGAGTTCATGAGAGTCCCATAGTGAAGGATATTTCATGAGGAATACTTTTAACAACGTTAAGGTTACTTTAGTAACCACTGTTGTTTAAGTATAAACGAGTGAAATATCCTTCACGAGAACACCCGCCTGTAGCTTTCGAAGTGCAGAAGAGTGTTCAAAAGATAATGGGGCGTCTACACGAGACCCTTTTATAACATTGGGGGCGTGTCTTACGACGTCTCGTGACCTTGCCCTTGTTTGGTTCCGAATGGGATTCTCGAAAGTTCTGAGAAAATTTTAATCCATTCGCTACCAAACAAGGGAGCTCATAAATTAAAGTCAGTTCTGCATCGAATTCCAGAATGGAATTACCCATAGTGAAGGATATTTCACTCGTTTATACTTAAACAACAGTGGTTACTAAAGTAACCTTAACGTTCCTGGTGCGTGGTTCTCTGGTGCGGGAATCTGTGCAACACAGACACATGGAAACAAACTTTGTTGATTGTGACAAATACCACATGAGCTGAATAGAAGAAGACTAATCATAAGACTACCCCCATTTTTCAAGTCTTATTTATAGAGAAAGAGCACTGAATCTCACAGTCTAGACCAGGGGTCGGCAAACCAAGATGTTGAAAGAGCCATTTTCGACCCAAAATACAGTCTGGAGACGCATTTTATTTTTTTCCTGAGAGTGTGCAAATGTGAACCAAATGGACCCTGGCGGGTCCATTTGGTTCCATTTGCACAATCTCAGAAAAAAAGTCCTCAAAGAAAAATCATTAACATGGTGAAACATAACCTTTCTTCAGAAATGGAGTTTCTAAAAAAAAATAAAGGAGTTTTAGAGAACATTACATTTCTAGTCCACACAACATCTCTAAGGTATATTAATGACATATTAAACTGAGTAAACCTTTGAAAATGGGTGGTTCAGATTAAAAGCTCCACCTCTGATAACTGCTGGGCTTTTTTGACATGGCCAAGTGCTACTTTAACTGGCAACTGTCAGACAGCGCAACGCGTTTTGGGTGACTGAAATGTTTATATTATTTTGGTGTGCATCACCCCAGTGTGTGTATGTAATAATGCTACAGCCACTGAGCCACTAGGGCTGTGTTCTGGAGCCGCATGCGGCTCCTGACCCCTGGTCTAGACCCTGATTATAATACAACCCCTTTTTACTTGTGTGAGCGGAGCAGGCGCAAGTAAGGCGATCGGTGCGTGTTGTTCGGTGTTGAGTTTTGCGCCAGTCGCTACTCCGATTGGCTGGTTTAGGTGATGACGTAATGATGATGATGTGAGTAAGAGACCAATAACTTATAGACCTTATAACTACAGTAATGTCATGAGTATTAGCCCACTACACTCACTCGCGAGTACGCCATGGCCTACTTGTGTGCAACGCACAAGTATGCACTCTACCGAGTACAAACTCTTCCAAGTGCTGATCTAGTTTTAAGGATATTTCCATAAAGGATATTTTTTCCCTGCATTTATTACGTTCTTGGTGAACATTCTTCTTCCATTAAGTATGTCATTCTAAGGTTGTAATCTAGCTTGTGTGTGAACGTGCATGTGTGGACTGTTTGTGCACACGTATGTTACCTGGTAATTTTGTGGTTCGTTTCTTGAAGAAGATCACAATAGCCAATATTATCAGGGACAAGATGGCAACCAGTCCCACAATGACATAGAGGATGGTTCTTTGGGCTAGGATTACAGCATCACATTAATTAAAGTGGCAGTTATCAAGCACTATCTACTGATAGAGGCACACAGAGCTTTAGACAGCTAGCCAGGTCACAGACATAATAATATATAGATCAACAGATAAAAATCACCGATAAAAATCACCGACAACAAGGGTCAGATTAACAGCCACTACTCTGGGTAGCCAGACAGGTCGACTAACAGATAAAACAAATAAAACAAACTATGTGACAGGCAGGTAGAAAAACCTAGTCAGTTAGAAAGACAGCCTAGCTAATATCTAGACAACTCACTATGTATTGTAAAAAGATGAACAATAGCCTAGCAGACATACATGTTTTACCCATTTCCGTAGAGGGTTTAGAGGTAGCTCCATCTGTAGACAGATCTGTGGTTGGAGCTGTAAATAACAATGAATTTTAGCACTAATCTGAACGAAACAGACTTTCAGACAGCCAAAGGCAGAACAAATAGGGCTGACATTTTAGCAGATACACAGCTCACTAGTGCTGGATCTCCAATCTGTTGTTCTGTTGTGTCCATAAAACAATTAAGGACCAGGTCTAATTCTATTTAAATCAAACATTACGGACATCCATTGATAATTGTTTATTCAAAAGAGGCAGGAGTGGAATCAGTGGAGAGACAGTGCATGGTAGCATGTGTTTATGAACATAGCACCATGTTGACGACAGAGAAAGCACACTGAGTGTTTAATACTAGCACTTGTCCCTGTCTGCTAATAACTCTGTTGTACAGTACAGTATATACTGTACCAATGATGCCCAAACCTCTTGTGATACATCTGAAACGTTTGTTTTCCAGGGAACTTCTTATAAAATGTTGATTTCTTTTGACAGCTTCAAATGTTTGTGTTTTTTTGAAATAGTAATTCAACACAAAAGAATATACTAGGGATGCACCGGAAGGGGAATTCTTGGCCAGAATTTAGGAAACAGTAGACCTAAAACCGAATAGCAGAATATGATTAATATTATACAGTATATCCTTTTTCCTCATGGCAGCACCTTAAAGCTACCTGATCATGACAAAAGACATGATTACGGCACTTTTGAAAACATTAATTGCACACATTCTTTGGTAATATATTTGCTGAATAAGCTAATAAATAAATAAACTGAATAAGCTGAAAATAAAAGGAAATGTTTAAGAGAATTTAAATACATGGCTACTTGGCAATATTTAGAAAACATACAATAAGTATAAGTAAATCATTTTAAGTTATTCTGATATAAAATGTATGTTATTTATTTTTTTAGATGAGCTCACAATCTGTTCTGTCTCGTGCAAAATATGATAATTGTCCTCCTGGCATGCTTTTTTCTGAGAATTTGATTAAATTCTACTGTATGTTTCTACTCACCATCTAGGACTCTGATCTGAATGTCCTCATATGAGCCCACTCTGTCCACACCACACCGGTATGTTCCTGTGTCAGACTTTACCAGCTGTCTGACGGTTACATGGAACACACCCTCATCAAACAATCTACCTTGTTCACTTCTAATACTGTATCTACCTTTCTCAGCATAGGAGGCAGCTGTTCTAATGAGATATGTGGTGCATGTTCCTCTACAGAAGTACTTGGGCAGAGCAACAGCTAATGAGAACCTGCATGTAATTGTAATGTCTTCTCCTTCAGTTTCTGTAAAGACACGTTGGTGTAGAGTGACTCCACACAGAGCTGTGGAACAAAGATGAACAGTCAATGACCATGATCAAGTGGTAGGAAGTACGTCCTATTCAACTAGACAAGAATCAGTATAAACACAGTAAGACGGAGAGATAATAATATATAATGTTGGCGCAATAATATAATAATATATAATGTTGGCGCAAGACAAATGAGACAGGCAGAGGGATAAATGGTACTCACCAAGGATTAGGCAGCAGGACAAGTAATGTCTCATATTCATTTTAAAATCACTGTTTATAAACTGATGTTATGTATGTCTGTCTGTCTGTGTCTCTGTCTATCTGTGTGTGTCTCTCTCTCTCTTCACTTGTCATGCACCTTTTTTATAACCGTGATATTATGTAATCAAGGCAAGCTGTAGGAAGTAGAAGGCTTGTGGTGTTTTTTTTTACTTCTCTGGAACCATTTCGCCAGTTATTTCATTTCAGTTTCTCACCAACTGATACTGTTATTTCATAATTTGGCTGGGCACGCACGTGTGGCGCAATGATATAGTTGCTGACAATTTAAAAAGTTCAAGTTTATTAATATGGGTATGGGTGTCCAGGTTTTCTATGTTCTTTTGCTATGGAAATGCTATTCTGTTATTTTGGGTTCAATATCACTAAAATGTAAAAACAGTACCAGTTTGCGCCAGGAGATGGCAGAGTATCACCTGGGGAACGGTGTGTGAGGTGTGTCAACTCTCCAGTTAGGCTGTAATATCACGTGGTGCCACGAGAGTTTCATACTGTTCTAACCCATGCTGCTGCAGACATTGTGCAGTGTGTGTTTCTGATGCATAAAACGTTCTATTTTGCAGGTGAGCTGGTTATACTGGGAACATACATACTGTGAGATGATATTATGGGATCGTGTATATCTGGGGTGTGTTTAAACTGTGTGTACTGGGGTTTAGGGACAAATATAACATGAAAAAGACTGAGTTGGCTGAACAACCATTATGAGGCCTAGCTAATGGTACTACCTGCAGCACTAGCATAGCAGTAGTCTTAGCCACAACGGGGCATGGAGAGACGGTTGTGCTAACTGAATTGGGTTGATGGAGTAATATGAAGGATCTGATCTGTGATATACTGTTGAGCATGTGACATTCTATTGTTATACTTACTACTCTTATATTAATGTTGGGTTATATAAACAGGGAACTGGGTTGTTATTTGAAAGAGACTACTAATGTGAATTGTGAATATTACTATGACCTGATTATTGAGTTAATTGACTGACTGAATTTATTGATTATTGTTTTGGTAATTGAATAATTGATTGTGATTGACAGCTAAAAAAGGAGAGTTGCATACTGTTCTAACCCATGCTGCTTCAGCCATTGTGCAGTGTGTGTTTCTGATGATAAAACGTTCTATTTTGCAGAAATTGCAACATCAATAAAAAAAACAAATGTGTAACACCAGTTGGAGCCTGCAGTCCATCCATCTGGACCCCGTTACATATTCTGGGGGCTCGTCCGGGATGGTGTGATCCAGCCAGCTATTCACCCGAGAGAGAAGAACCTGGGTCATCACCCTCAGAGAAGAATGGAGCAACTAAGGGATGAAGTAAGCAGACTGCTGTGGACGCTGGAAAAGCCAGAGCTCATCTCCACCTGTCAAGATCTAAAGTGTACAGAGCCATCGGAGGGGTTTGAGAAGCAAGCTCGCCGTGCCCTCATCAGATTGGCTGAGAAGACACTGGATGAAGTGGAGGATAGAGAGGAGAGCCTGTCCTTTCAGTTGTATTTACAGCACGTCCTGACAAGAATGAAGTCCCTGACAAAGACAGCCGTACCAAGTGAGTCAGAGACTGTACCTGATAAACAGAGTGAACTAGAGATCCTGAAAGAGAAATACCTCAAGCTTCAAGAGGAACAGAGGGAAGCCCGCCGACTGCTAGAAGAAGAGATGGAGCAGATCAGCGTCCAGGAAGGAAGACAACAGACCAAGGAGCCAGAGGTGAACACAAAGACTGTTATTATGTCACCACCGGCACTACCAGAAGTGACTCTGAGAAGGGAGTTTCGCATCTCCGGCCAGATCGGAGAACCAGGCCAAAAAGACAAAATCTCCTACACCAGCCTAATCAACCAAATAGAGTCTGGGCAACGTAAGGGTCACGAGGAAGCAGAGATAATTGAAGCTGTCACACGTGCAGTGAGCCCAGGCCTACATCTGAGGGAT
This sequence comes from Benthosema pterotum, assembly GCA_039105355.1. Taxonomy (NCBI): domain Eukaryota; kingdom Metazoa; phylum Chordata; class Actinopteri; order Myctophiformes; family Myctophidae; genus Benthosema; species Benthosema pterotum. The sequence goes on along the minus strand of CM076968.1, from coordinate 25,295,425 downwards.
ATCCTGGAGATTAAAAGAGGATTGACGCTGCCCAAATTAAAAACTATACTCAGAGGTCATTACAAGATCGACTCATCTTCAGATCTGCTACACCGGCTGATGAACATTACGCAAGACCCCAAGGAGTCAGCTCAAATGTTCCTGTTCAGAGCCATTGAACTGAAGGAGAAGCTGATGTATGAAAATGAAGGTGAGCAGTTTAGTCCCGAACTAATACAGAGAAAATTCCTCCGCTCTCTTGAAACAGGACTTTATAGTGATGCGGTGAAATTCCAAATTAAGCCGTACCTTAGCAGCCCTGATGTGACAGACGAAGAGTTGATAGAGCGGATAAATGAGGCTGCAAATCTGGAGCACGAACGGCAGCAAAAACAAAAGAAAACAGTCACGAGCAAGCCTAGAGTCAGCGAAATCCACACAGAGGTGTCCACTAATGCTGCCCAACCACGTTACAGCGGCGAGACAGAGACACCAGATGATCGCCAAGACAACACGAACACAGCAAAGACCAAAAGTAAGAAAAAACAGGGCCACAGCTCAGAACAGACCGACTCCAACACCAGTCACCTCATCGAAGGACTTAGAGCAGAGCTGCTGGAAATGAAGAAGCTGGTTCTGGAGAGTGCGGAGGCTACAAAAAGGGCTCAGACAGAGAGATCTCCAGCACCCGCCCGGAACAGACCTAGAGGATGTAGAGCCTGCCAGGAAGCTTCGATTGGAGACTCATGCAGACACTGTTTCAAGTGCGGCCACGAAGGGCACGTTTCCAGGGGCTGCCGACAGGGCAGAGGGCAGCAGGGAAACGAGTGAGGGCTGCTGGGTCGGGACCCTCAGTAGCCTGTGAAGAGGAAATATCAATGAGTCCCACTGAACAGACTGCTGTCACGCAAGTAACCTCCCCGTTTCAGAGCCCTGCCAACTATCTCTCACCACGAAGCCAAGCCAAACTCCTAGATCTTGTTGGTAAGCGATGCACTGTCCACTGTCAGTTTGATGGTGTCCCTGTAGTAGCATTATGGGACACGGGGGCTCAGTCTAGCCTGATTAATGATGAATGGAGGAAAGAACATTTGCCCCATCGTGTGGTGAGACCTATTAATGAACTGGTGGAGGCAGACAGATTAATAGGACTTGCAGCAAATCAAACAGAGATCCCTTTCCTGGGTTGGGTGGAGGTAGAGTTCAAGCTAGGCAAAGACACAGACCAGGCACAGCCACTGTTAGTTCCCACCTTAGTGTCAAGTGACCCAAACGTCGCAGAGCAGCCCATAATTGGCTTTAATGTAATTGAGGCAGTGTTAAATGGGGAGGTGATGTCAGAGGGAAGTTCAGCATCCATTCTCCAAGTGAGCAAGGCATTCTCTGTGACCTTTAAAGCAGCAAAGTCAATGCTCAGGCTTGTACAGTCTCCAGAAATCAATGAAGAAGTGGGAATTGTGCACACAGGGAGGAAGACTATTCACTTGGCAGCGGGACAGGTCAGCGTTGTTTATGTTAAAGCCAACAGCGGAGCACAGTTTCAAGGTCAAAACCTTCTACTTGTCCCTAGTGAAGAGTCCACACTACCTGAGGGCATCGTAATTGAAGAAGGGCTAGTCAGCATCCCTACAGACAAGTCAATGTATGTGCCAATCCCCATCGCAAATGTCAGCAAGCACAAAATGACACTAAACAAACGCACAGTTCTGGGTCACCTCCAAACAGTCAAGACTTCCTATCCAGTCAAGGTTGAACAGATAAAGAGTGATGTCAACAAGGACAGTGAGGAAAGGGAGGACAGTAAACAGAGTGACAGCAAACAGACAGAAAAGCAGACAAAACCACCGAAACCAAGCCAGTGGGATCCGCCTGTCAATCTTTCCCACTTAAGTGATGTCCAGGGAGACATAGTGAAACAGCTACTGAGAGAGGAGTGTCATGCATTTGCCTACAACGATGATGACATCGGGAATATCCCCTCCCTGAAACTACACATTAGTCTTCAGGACCCCACTCCAGTAAAGAAAACATATATGTCTGTCCCCAAACCACTGCATAACGAGGTCAAAGAATATCTCCAAGACTTGCTGAATCGCGGATGGATCGTCCAGTCAAGATCCCCATACGCATCACCTGTGGTGTGTGTGAGGAAGAAAGATGGGACTTTGAGACTTTGCTGTGATTACAGGGAGCTGAACAGAAAATCAATTCCTGATTGTCACCCCATCCCTCGCATCCAAGATATGCTAGACTCTCTCACAGGCAGCTCTTGGTTCTCAGTATTGGACCAGGGGAAGGCCTACCACCAGGGGTTCCTGAGTGAGGAGAGCCAACACCTCACAGCCTTCATAACACCCTGGGGTCTTTATCAGTGGACCAGAATCCCCTTCGGTTTGAGTTCAGCCCCTGCCGAGTTTCAGCGCAACATGGAAGACTGTCTAGTGGGTCTGAGAGATGTTATTTGCCAACCTTTTCTCGATGATAATTTGGTCCACAGTTCCAGCTTTGACGACCATGTTAGGCACATAAGAACTGTCCTGCAGAGATACCAGAAACATGGAGTGAAACTCAGCCCCCGCAAATGTGAGGTGTTCAAGCGAAAAGTACGGTTCCTGGGAAGGATGGTGTCGGGTGAGGGCTACACGATGGACCCAGCTGAAGTGGCCCCTGTGCAGGCATTAAAGGAGAGGGTGCCTGCCACAGTCTCCGACCTGAGAAGAATAATGGGCTTTTTGTCATACTACAGGCCTTATATTCCGAACTTTTCCAGACTCGCAAAGCCACTGTACCAGCTGCTCTCATCACCTCCTGACAAGACATCACCTGCAGAGACAAACAAGAAAAGTGTCAACAAGAGAAATAAAGGTAACCTCCTGCCTAACACTCCCATACACTGGACACAAAGTCATCAAGAGACACTGAACTTTCTGATTGACAAGCTGATTGAGCCTCCCATCCTTGGCTACCCCGATTTCACCCAGCCATTCACGTTGCATTGTGATGCGTCCCAGGATGGACTGGGTGCAGTGCTTTATCAGAGACAAAATGGCAAAATGGTTGTTATTGGATACGGCTCTAGAACACTATCTACACCTGAAAAGAACTACCACATGCATTCAGGGAAGTTAGAGTTCTTAGCACTGAAATGGGCCATATGTGAGCGTTTCAGAGACTATTTGTATTATGCGCCCCATTTCACAGTATATACAGATAACAATCCCCTGACCTACGTCCTCTCAACAGCCAAGCTTAATGCTACAGGCCACCGCTGGGTCGGTGAATTAGCAGATTTCAACTTTACTATAAAATACCGCCCAGGCAAACACAATGCTGACGCAGATGGCCTATCCCGCATGCCAGTAGACATCAACAAGCTCATGGAGCAGTGTACAGAGGAGGTTCACCAGGAAGTTATAAGTGCTGCTGTGCAGGGAGTGACAGTGCAGAAAGATACCCCTCTCATCTGGACCATGCCAGTGTCTGTGGAGGCAGTGACAGTAGTGAAAGACTCGCCCCTCCTGAGTAAACCTCTAACACCAGGGCAAATCAGAGACAGTCAACTAAGAGATCCTGTCATCGGCCGAGTCCTACATTACAAGAGTAATAACAACCAGCCGCCTCCCAACAAAGTACTCAAAGCTGAATCTGCTGATGTAAGAGTTCTAATGAGACAATGGTCTAAACTGTATATCGGTGACGATGGTGTTCTATACAGAAAAGCCGGTGACAAATGTCAGCTTGTCCTCCCCAGAGAGCATCACCCCACTGTGTTTCAGGAGCTCCACCGTGAGATGGGACATCCTGGAGTCGAGAGAACACACAACCTGATCAGAGACCGGTTTTACTGGGCCCGTATGCAGAGTGACATAGACCACTTCGTCACCCAAGTCTGTGAGTGTCTGAAAACAAAACGGCCCCACAAAGCGACTAGAGCTCCTCTCGTGCCCATTGTGTCCACACGCCCATTTGAATTAGTGTCTGTCGACTTCCTACACTTGGAGACGTGCAAACAAGGGTACCAGTATATTCTAGTAGTGATTGACCATTACACCCGTTTCGCACAAGCCTATGCCACCAAGAACAAATGTGCAAAGACAGTCGTTGACAAGTTGTTTAATGACTTTGCTCTTCATTATGGTTTTGCCGAGAAAATTCACCATGATTTGGGGGCGGAGTTCCAGAATCGACTAATGGACCAGCTGCAGAGATGCTGTGGTGTAAAAGGCTCCCACACGACCTGTTATCATGCGATGGGAAATGGACAAGCAGAGCGCTTTAACAGAACACTTTTGTCAATGCTTAGAACGCTCACAGACACAGAAAAAGCAGACTGGAAGAGTTCCCTGTCCAAGATGGTACACGCATACAACTGTACTCGCAGCGAGGCCACTGGATTTTCCCCCTATTACCTCCTGTATGGCCGTTCTCCCCGCCTGCCAATAGACTTGCTCTTCAACATACAACTTGCAGAAGGACAAGAAAACTATGTAGAATATGTTGAAAACTGGCAAAAGAGAATGAGAGAAGCATACGAGATCGCCTCCAAGACAGCTGCCAAGGAAGCTGCCCGGGCAAAACCGGCTATGACAAAAGAGTCCTTGGAGCTGACCTTCGACCCGGTGGACGAGTGCTTGTCCGCAATCTGTCAGAAAGAGGAGGTCCGGGCAAGTTACGTTCCTATTGGGAAAATAAAGTTCATGTGGTGGTGAAGAGAAGAAGCAGTGACAGTCCTGTCTATGAGGTGGTACCAGAAGGAGGTGGTAAATGTAGAGTGCTGCACAGAAATCTCCTACTTCCATGCGACAGCTTGCCCCTAAGCCACCCTGAAAAAGAGACAGAGCATCAAAAAGTCAGCCCCACACAGAAAAGGAAAAAGAGACAAAAGACTGATAGACAAATTGAATTGTCCGACAGTGAAAACAGTGATGATGGTGAGCTGGTATTGCATTTCCCTAGCCACCAGCAACAGAGCCAACCAACTGTAAATCTCAACCCAGAGGCAGAACCCTTCGTGCCAGAAAGCGAATCTTGTGAGCCAGCATCCCAGGATGTAGAAGAGGACATCGTTGACCACACGCCAGCAGAGGATGGAGAGGACAACGCTTCAGAGCCTGGAGATACAGCCGGCGACGTAGATGACAGCGCTTCGGAGCCTGGAGACGACGGCGTGGCGGTGGAATCATCAGAGCAGCCGTCATCGGAGGAAGATGAGCCTGCATCATCAGCTGTGAGGGCCCACCCCCAGAGGGAGCGACGTCGCACGAGAATGCTGACTTACGGGACCCTGGGTGAGCCATCGGTGGTCGATGTCGGGGTTGATGACCTACACGTGAGTATGCCTGCAGCCAGCGAGAGACTGTGGCGACCCTGGGCATGCCACGCATAGAGGTAACAAACTCACAGACAACATAGACACTTTAAGTGACAGTTGATGAAGAGATTCGAAGAGACACTTGAAGGAAAAAAAAGAGAAAACACATTTAGAGACTGTGATAGAGACACTGACAATTATTGCACTATTGAGAACACTAAACGGTAAAGAATTTGCCTGAGAAACATGATGGGCTGATCCTGTAAACTAAACAAAATAACGGTAACAGACTAAAAGAATTGAGAGGCCGAAATTGGAGTTCTGTTACACTGGGACATTTGTCTGAAAAGATAAAAGTTTACTGAAATTGAAACCGTATGATGTATAAATATGGTCTGATTAAGGTACCGAGTGATTCATGAACATTACTGTCTGCAGAATATGTTAATTTTCATGTCATTGTACCAGGTCAAGATCAACAACATATGGGATTTCAGAGGGAAAAGTCCAATCTGTGTAAATGAGAAGAGATTCCTTAATCTTTAAAATGTCTGGAGACATTTAATTTTGAGGGGGAGACTGTGGCGCAATGATATAGTTGCTGACAATTTAAAAAGTTCAAGTTTATTAATATGGGTATGGGTGTCCAGGTTTTCTATGTTCTTTTGCTATGGAAATGCTATTCTGTTATTTTGGGTTCAATATCACTAAAATGTAAAAACAGTACCAGTTTGCGCCAGGAGATGGCAGAGTATCACCTGGGGAACGGTGTGTGAGGTGTGTCAACTCTCCAGTTAGGCTGTAATATCACGTGGTGCCACGAGAGTTGCATACTGTTCTAACCCATGCTGCTGCAGACATTGTGCAGTGTGTGTTTCTGATACAAAAACGTTCTATTTTGCAGGTGAGCTGGTTATACTGGGAACATACATACATACATACTGTGAGATGATATTATGGGATCGTTTATGGGATCGTGTATATCTGGGGTGTGTTTAAACTGTGTGTACTGGGGTTTAGGGACAAATATAACATGAAAAAGACTGAGTTGGCTGAACAACCATTATGAGGCCTAGCTAATGGTACTACCTGCAGCAGTAGCATAGCAGTAGTCTTAGCCACAACGGGGCATGGAGAGACGGTTGTGCTAACTGAATTGGGTTGATGGAGTAATATGAAGGATCTGATCTGTGATATACTGTTGAGCATGTGACATTCTATTGTTATACTTACTACTCTTATATTAATGTTGGGTTATATAAAAAGGGAACTGGGTTGTTATTTGAAAGAGACTATTAATGTGAATTGTGAATATTACTATGACCCTATTATTGAGTTAATTGACTGACTGAATTTATTGATTGTTGTTTTGGTAATTGAATAATTGATTGTGATTGACAGCTAAAAAAAGAGAGTTGCATACTGTTCTAACCCATGCTGCTTCAGCCATTGTGCAGTGTGTGTTTCTGATGATAAAACGTTCTATTTTGCAGATATACTTGCAACAAAAATAAAAAACAAATGTGTAACACCAGTTGGAGCCTACAGTCCATCCATCTGGACCCCGTTACACACGCACACACACTCACAAACACACTTTTTTTTATATAACTTTTCCTTAAAGGTGAAAGGTGTGTTTGTATGTTATTTCATTAAGATTAGGATATACAAACTACTGCACATCTCTGTTATCTGCTGATACGGTAGCTTGTAAATCGGTTCTATTTTCACATGCAACAAGCAAAGCAACAAGCTCAATAGTAAAGGCAGGTTTTGGAGTAACATATTACTTATTACATATTTTTGCAGAGTAACCTTTACTCTGCCCAACACTTGGGGTAAGTGACTAAAGTAAGTTAACTCTTCAGAGGAAGAATCATTTTAAGTTGGTAAACTTTTTTCTTTTTTTTTTTGCCAAATTCATTGTTTTTTTGAGCCACAAGGCAATACTTTTAGTTTGTGACATGTGGCATTTGTGTATTACATCCTGTAAAAATCTGTCCACCAGGGGGTGATGAACACCTGCACTCCCTTCAGTTTAATCATAGTTTAGACATTATACGCTATTTCCTCATTATCATTGTGCTATGATGATGATAACATCAATAATAATACAATGCAATAATAATGAAATGCAAATGAATTTCACACTGAGATCATCCCTCTGTGCAGCAGTTTAATACCATGCAAAGGAGGTTAATACAAATACAAATACAGCAAAACTCAAGACTCAAGTACCTTTAAACATTTATTTCAGCCCAACAAGTGTTGGGCTAGTACTGTACTGTGTCAATGCTAGTACTGTATTCCAATACAGTGTACTTTTATGTTTTTTGTTGTTTACTCTTCTATGCAGATGCTAGAAGAATCTATGAATTGAAGAGTTCGTTTCTGCTCTGACATAATTATAACCAAGAAGTTATTCCATTTAATGTCTGTGTTTTTTTTGTTGTGTTGACAGCTGCAGTGCACAGGGATGGTGAACCATTTTATATCAATCAGTAACTAGGGTACAGCCAGAAAACTACAAGAAGATAGTGATCCTGTTTTTTCTATCGGGTTTATCTCTTATGGTCTTTTATAAGGCTGTCTTGCCTGTATTGGTTCTACTGAGAGGTTATTAGTTAGCCTTCCGACTGAACCCGTAAACCTGGCTTTGTACTTATTATAACATTCCTTGTTGTGCTGTGTGGTTGTAATGAAAACCTGTGTACACTGGACATTAGCGGTACAACAATGTATGTCTCTCACACAGCACCATGGCACACCAGGAGATACCATGAGATGTAATTTAGTTGGAATTCGTTGTCAGACTGAATCATGCTACATTTTGACTGGAGTTAGGATTGGTTGGTTGCACCTGTTTAATCTGCATGTATTGCATTGTTTTTTTTTTTTTTGTGGCAAGTCACAGTGGCCCTACTTGGAATTACAACAAACCATTCATTTATTGTTCTTTGCAATTAACTTAAAATATAAACCAATCTATTATAACAACTGCAAACAGTATCCTACTTATCTGGTCTAAGGCGGTCTTTGCTGTGTTTCTTCAGTTATCACTGCAAAGTTATAAAACCCAGTTTTGTCTATAGTTTCCTAAAACCTGCACTACACATTTCCACTGTTCTTTTATTGTAACTTTTTTTTTTTAAGAATAAGTATTTGTAAGTTATAGATACATTTAAAGTAGCTGAAGCAGGGATAATGGTGTGGCGTTTGTGAAAGCAAAAACAAAATTGAGTTGAGTGGAAATACAGTTGTAGATTAGAACAGTGGTGTGTTAATTCTTGGAGACTGGTGGAGCTCTACAGTGTGTTGGTGGGATTGTGGAGTAGATGTTGTGCTCAATGGTGGCTGCATCGAGCTTCTGGTAGGACTCAGAGACCGGGCGGCAGTTAACATTGGTGGCCAACTGAGGAGAAAATCAACAGATCAACATAAACGGTAAACTGATTGGTTAATGTAGCAGAGGTGGAGTAAAAAAGAAAGTTAGTGTCTGACCTCCTGAGAGTTGCTAGTGTGCGGTTCTCCTCTCGTGCGGGAATCTGTGCAACACAGAGACATTGAATGAATCAAACTGTGTTGATTGTGACTACCCACATTTTTCAAGTCTAGTTTGTGGAAAATCAAACGGTCACTGAATCTCATATAGTCTAGTCCCAAATTATAATACAATCCACTTTTCTGATAGAAAAGTGCATCTATTACAATCTGGGTTAATGTTCTTCTTTCATTAAGTATGTCATGTGTGAGTGTGCATGTTTGCACTGTGTGTGTGCACAGGCATGTTACCTAGTACTTGTGTAGTTCGCTTCTTGAAGAAGATCACAATTGCCAATGTTATCAGGCTGATGATGGCAACCAGTCCCACAATGGCATAGAGGATGGTTCTTTGGGCTAGGATTACAGCATCACATTAATCACGAAAGTGGCAGTTATAACAACACTTTATCTACTGAGAGGCACAAACAGAGCTTTAGACAACAAGTCCGGTTACAGACATAATGCTATAGATGAACAGAAAAACTCAACTGATCACAGGTCAGATAAACAACCAACTACTCTAGGTAGCCAAACAGGTCGATTAATAGATAAAACAAAAAAGTAGAAGAACAGGCAGGTACCGTAGAAAAAAACTAGGCAGGTAGTTAATAACAGCTCATGTACTGAAGGGAAGGTAGAGTAGCAGCCAATCAGAAACGCCTAGCAGCCAGATATTTTACCTGTTTCTGTTGAGGGTTTAGAGGTAGCTCCATCTGGAGATGGAACAACAGTTGGAGCTGTCAATCACAACAAATGTCTTTTAGACAGCTTAATGTTAGCACCAATCTGAATGAAACAGTGTTCTAGACAGCTTAATGTTAGCACCAATCTGAATGAAACAGTGTTCTAGACAGCTTAATGTTAGCACCAATCTGAATGAAACAGTGTTTTAGACAGCTTAATGTTAACACCAATCTGAATGAAACAGTGTTTTAGACAGCTTAATGTTAACACCAATCTGAATGAAACAGTGTTTTAGACAGCTTAATGTTAGCACCAATCTGAATGAAACAGTGTTTTAGACAGCTTAATGTTAACACCAATCTGAATGAAACAGTGTTTTAGACAGCTTAATGTTAGCACCAATCTGAATGAAACAGTGTTTTAGACAGCTTAATGTTAGCACCAATCTGAATGAAACAGTGTTTTAGACAGCTTAATGTTAGCACCAATCTGGATGAAACAGACTTTTAGACGGCTTAAGAACAAGGTGCAACAATTAAGAACCAGAGAGAGAGACAGAGACAGACAGACAGACACAGAGAGAGAGTGCATGGTAGCATGTGGTTATGGACATACTGTAGCACCATGAGAGAGCACACTGAGCGTTCAACACTAGCACTTTGTCCCTGTCTGCTAATAGCTCTGTTTTGGTATGTGATGCCCAAACCTCTTTAGCCTCTTTAAACATTTGTTTTTCAATTTAGGTACAGTAATTTCTTCAGTTCATTTTGACATCTTCAGATTTACTGTATTTATCTTTTTTTTTTTTTTTTTTTTTCAGATTTCTTTTCATATTATTTTATGCTACAACAAAAGATACTATAACAGGGGTGTAGAGAAAGGGAAATTCTTGGCTGAAACTGATTATGGCAGAAGATATGATTATGGCAAAACTTTATGGGTTCATAAACATTTATTCAGCACTTTTGAATGCATTAATTACTTACATTTTAGCTGATATATTTTCTGCTAATTTGGGCTGAAACCGAATAGGTCGAAAGTGCAGCTGAATATTTGGTGCATCACTATAATATTAATATCGGAAACAAAAAATATAAGTAAATAGATGTATGTTTACTTCTATTTTACTTATTTATTGATTCCTTGAGTGGCTGATCGTCAAGCTCACAACTCATCATTCCATGTGCTGATAGGCTTGTTGATTGTTTCACTTAATTGGTGCCTGCGTGTACCATTTTTCGTATTCTGTGCATATCCAATTGCTCTTCTCCCTCAGCACTTTAACTGTGTACTTAAGGTACTGTGTCCTCTATCTATGGCTATGAACTACAGTTTGTACAGTTTGTATTATTGTTAGCTGATGTTTTTGTCTACATGTGCTGCAAACCATTTGCCTTTCGGGGACTTCAAATAAACTTGAACTTGAACTTAATGTATGGACTTAAATTTAAATGGTAGGGGTAATTCAATATTGGGGCAACAAAACATACAATAAGCTTAAGTAAATCATGTTAAGTTATTCTGATATTTAAATGTTGTTTTGAAGAACGAGCTCCCAATCTCTCCTTTCTCATGTCATGATGGTGTCCACCTGGCATCCTTTCTCTGAGAATGTCATTATATTCTGTGAGTACTCACCATCCAGGACTCTGATCAGAATCTCCACATATGCATCAATGCCTGTTCTGTCCACAGCACACCGGTATGTCTCTGTGTCAGATTTTCTCAGCTGTCTGATGGTTACATGGAACTCTCCCAAGAATCCACCTTGTTCAATACTGTATCTACCATACTCAGCATAGGAGTCATCTGTTCTAATGAGATATGTGCTGCATGGATTTCTGCAGAAGTACTTGGGCAGACCAACGGCTGTTGGGAACCTGCATGTAATTGTAATGTTTTCCCCTTCAGTTTTAGTCAAGACAATTTGTTGGTGTAGAGCAGGGGTGTCAAACTCACTTTGGGGTGAGGGCCGCATTGGACTTAATGTGACTTCATGGGGGCCGGAGCACCGCGGTGCCAGTCGCGCCGCGGTGCCAGTCACAGACCAGTCACAGACTGCAAGCATGCACACGCATGTTTACGTACACAGCCGTAATTTCTCCGCTACAGTATATCACACAATCAAGTTTATTATTAAGAGTAGCTAATAATAGTTATTAATGACTTTCATTATTGGTTTTATACTTGTAGCCTAGATTAAGACATTTGCTATGAGAGATGCTATTTTTATTTACAGTGCGCCAATTAACCATTCAAAAATACAAAAAATAAATTTCAAATAGTGTCTTAGCTGAAATTTGGAAATGGCTACACAACCCATGGAAATATGCAGACCTGCTTTTTATTGAAGTGATGGATCATTGAACATTAAAAAATAATGATGAATAACAATAACTAATGCTTCTAAAATACAGTATATTTTTTAAACTCTGAATTGGATTATTATTATTACCCGTATTTATATTTAAATAGCCAAGCTGTGATCTGAATGATCCCTCAGTTATAGACCCTTATACTGGTGAAGTAACCTGACTCTGCCAGATGGGGCAGCAGAGAGAGGAGGAGGGAATACTCCTCTCTCTGCTGCCCCATCTGGCGGAGTCAGGTTACTGCTGAAGTATAGTTCTCACTTTGCAGTGCCAGTACACCCCCCCCCCACCTCCTTCCCTCCCCCCTCCACTCTCTGCGAGTCAACATTCCAATCAATTAAGTACTCTCAGCTGTGAAGCTACCGGACTAGTGCTCAGAGAAGAGAACTCAGAAGCATTTCTTTAAACGACCATAACTTTTGATAGGAACGTGCTAGAGACTTACTTCTTTTTTTGATAGACTCAGACATTTTTGCTCTACAAGCCTGGGGCCGGATTAAATCATTGCGCGGGCCGCATCCGGCCCGCGGGCCGTATGTTTGAGACAAGTTGTTGGTGTAGAGTAACTCCACACAGAGCTGTAGAACAAACATGAACAGTTGATCATGATCAAGTGCTATTCAACTGGACAAGAAACAGTATAAAGACGGAGAGATGGACATAATACTGTGGCAAGACAAATGAGACAGGCAGAGGGATAGATGGTACTCACCAAGGATCAGGCAGGCGGACAAGTAATGTCTCATATTAATTTAAAAACACTGTTTATAAACTCTTAGACTGTCACTGATGTTATCTGTCTGTCTGTCTATCTATCTATAACGTATCTTGATTCACTTGTCATCCACCTGTATTATAACTGTGATTTTATGTATTCAAGACAAGCTGCAGGACGTATAGATGGCTTGTGGCTTACTCATCCTTTACATGATCTTTTTAGAATGCAGAAGCTGTGGTAATAGAACTGTTACTACAAGTAGTGGCTGGTCTGTCATCACAGCTACAGGGTCCAGCAGACACTGAGGTAGCATGGGAATTTTGGTATATAGATTTTTGACTGTCCTAAAATATTGCCAATATACTGTATGCATGAATCCACCTGCTGTCAGCATTGAGCATTTTATAGGGGCTAAGACTATAGCTGACCACGTACCTCTGTATTACAAAAGATATTTTCTTAGGCCAAGAAATGTAGTTTCTATAACTTATTATTGAAATGCAATATGCTGTATATGCTTAGTGTATGTAATATGAGCTAGTTGCAAAATAAATACTAATTATACGTTGAGAATTTTCAATAATTAGGTAAAGAATGGCCTTCTAAGCGTTCAACAGTGTGGGTGGGGTATGCAATTGCTGTGGGGTATTATGTTTTAGGTGGCTAAATATGCTAATATGTAAACAATTCTAGCCCAACCTGGTGGACATCAACCTTTTGACAGATCCTCCTTGACATTTGCGAAATATTGTGCAAGCAAGACTGGCTTATGCACAACAACATGCCTTGGTTTTACAATTATCCTTTTGTATTATTAAAAGGATAATTGTATAATTATGTAGATTATAACAATTCAAATTGTGATATAGACACAAATCTTGCATTTGTAATTTAATTGGTTCAGAAGTTTCAGCCAAAACCATTACCAAACCAAAAATTATGGTGGTGGCCATATTGGATTTGGCAGCTCATCATTAGAGGATGCCCTGCATGGGTACATCTGATAACATTCATCAATAAATTATATTTTTGACAAAGTTTGCTGTTTCCTCACACTTGATTTCAAATCATAATATTTAATTGGATTCCCCATAATTATATGAAAACCTAGAAAACAAAAACAAACAAACAAACAACAAACAATCAGCAACCTTAAACACAAAGAAACACAAAAAACATCCACATCATACATTTACAACACATTTATAAAACGCTTGCCTGTAATTTAGCTGGATCTCCTTATCAGAAATAATTGCTCAAATTAAATAAAGACTCAATAATTTATAATAATTAATGAGCAAGACACTTAGTCAGTACCTTCCATGGTTTCCGCCGCCAATGGTGTGTGAATGGGATTCAGAATCCATGTAAAATGCCTTGGATAAAGACGCTATATAAATACAGCATTTAAGCTTACATTTATCTGACTCCACAGATAGATGTAATGCATTGGTTTTGTAGCAATTTGGCATCACACAGTGGCCCCACTTGGAATTACAATGGGAATTATTCATCTTATTGTGCATTGCAATTTTCAACAAAAACTGTAAAGTTACTGTAATTTTTTCTTGAAATTATTAGCAAAATAAATCCATGATTATTTGTGCTTGAGATGAAAATAGTTTAAATCATGCAGATAAGTCTGCCCTGTAAGTTTTATTATTTTATGTTTTGTTAGTGTTTTGTTGCCCTACATACTTTTATGTACAATTTCCTCAGCACTATTCTTAGACTTATCAATTTGATGTATGTCTAAGTTGTAACACTATCTGTTTTAACAAATTCTCACAGCAGTACACAACTGTAGCAAGCATAGCTGTGTGTGTGTGTGTGTGTGTGTGTGTGTGTGTGTGTGTGTGTGTGTGTGTGTGTGTGTGTGTGTGTGTGTGTGTGTGTGTGTGTGTGTGTGTGTGTGTGTGTGTGTGTGTGTGTGTGTTCGTGCATGTGAAAGATGCAAACAAAATCGAAGTAATGTGTAATACAGTACTGTTAGAGACAGGTGGGGATCTACAGTGTTGGTGTGAGTGTGCAGTATGTGTTGTGCTCCATGGTGGCTTCATTCAGAGTCTCGTAGGTGGAGTGTGAATTGGAGACAGCCCTCGTATTCTCATAGTCATGATTGGACATCTGAGGAAAAAAAAACAAGAGATGGATGGGTAAATAGTTTGATATGTGTTATCGAATGGACAATAGCGATTCAGAATTGATATGTCGTAAAAATTTCTAATGTTCTATAGTCATTCATTCAATCACACATTCACCAGCTAAGGAAATTTGTCTAATGCCTCAGCTGTAAGGCAAAGTTCAAACTTCAACACGGAAACTATGGTAAAAGTTAAATCCTGCACCTGTATGAACTGTGCACTGTTCTATACAACACCCATACACACACACACACACACACACACACACACACACACACACACACACACACACACACACACACAAACACACACACACAGACACACGTACGCACAGACATTTCTGCCCGGCTTACATAGTAATCTCGCTCACTGCATTCGCAGTTAATTCTGCAGTACAATAGTATTGCCATTCTAACTGTGCTATAAATGTGAACATGTAACATGTCTGTGATGCTGTGACTATTTTCATCTAGAGGGTCCTTGACTGTATTGGTCTCTGACTTCTCTGACTAACTTTCTGCACGGAGCTAATCTCGCAAACCTCTGAAATGTTTAGCATTAAACTGCATGCTGCCTCTAGGCCATTATATTTTTTATATTATATATTTAATTTAATTTAGGTTTTCCTTTTTTAACAATCATAGTAAGTAAACTTGATTTTTGGCTATTTTTAGAGGGAGAGCGAAGCAGGAATAAAGATGCTGTGTTTGACCTCCTTTGTGGCGTTTGGTTCTCCTCTGATGCAGGAATCTGTAAAACACAGACACATTGAATGAAACTTAGTAGAAGGAAATCGTGCAAGTTCCGACTGTATTGTCCCAAAGTTTGTCTGTCTGGCCATGTGTCTCCCTCCCAAACAAATGCACTAACTTTATAATTACTAACACAAACTTTAGAATTTTAATGAGAAATCATGTTATGTACCTGTTAATTAGTATTTAATGTGAGATCAATGTAACATCAACACAGTATTTTTTTTTTCATTGTTGTGTGTGTGTGTGCGTGTGTGCGTGTGTGCGTGTGTGTGTGTGTGTGTGTGTGTGTGTGTGTGTGTGCGTGTGTGCGTGTGTGTGTGTGTGCGTGTGTGTGCACGCGCATGGGTGCTTGTGGGTATGAACATGCATGTTACCTTGTAATTTCATGGTTCGCTTCTTGAAGATCACAATAGTCAATGTTATCAGCGTGATGATGACAAGTAGTCCCACAATCACATGGGCGATGATTCCTTTGGATGAGGATTACACAATCACATTAGTCATGAAAGTTAACAGGAACACTTCATCTACTGAGAGAGGCACAAGCAGAGCATTAGGCCGCTAGCCTGGTTATGGACATATTATTATAGATGAAAAGAATCTCTTACAGGTTATATAAGCAACACACTACTGTAGGTGGACAGACAGCAACAATCTAGGATATCGGCAGGTTGACAGCCAGATAGATAGGGCAGGCAGAAAATAGCAGGCAATCAGACCTACCATAGGAACACATTAAATCAAACAAAACACCTAGCACAGACATATTTTTCTGTTTATCTGTTCTACCGTTGCCTATGTTGTGACACCCATATGAAAAGAACGTATTCTACACTCCTAATTGCCATCAACAGCCTGGTTTCCCATGGCCATGCATGAATGGAACCTTGCTATTGGACAGAGACTGTCACAGTACTGGTGATCCACATTTGGGACCGGGTGACAGTGGTCTGTTTTTTTAAATTCATTTGCTGTGATTTGTTGAGGTGCTGCTGACTATTTGGTCAGCCTTTCCACTGATTGTTACCTGTGACGGTAGAGTCTGTTCCATCTGGAGACACTGGGACCAATGGAGGAAGAGGAGAGATGGTCGGGGCTATTGAATTACAACAGATTTTTACCACTAATCACAAATGACAGACTTTTAGAAAGCTAAAGGCAGAACAAACAGTCAAAACAAATATATTTTATCTGATACACTAGTGCTGGGTTTACACACACACACACACGCACGCACGCACGCACGCACGCACACACCACCACCATCATCACCTATACTGTATAGGAGATATAGTCCTGCAGATGCTGAGTTGCATGGCATTTGGGCATTTCTCATATTGTTTTTATAGGCCTAAATATAGTCTGTATACAGTACATATACTGTATATAATAGGTTATAGGTTACAATCCTGTCCTATAGGTAGCTGCGGTGGCACATCCTAGGTTACAGCAAAACAGCAGTGTTGTCACTCACTATTACCTGTGACTGTAGAGCCTGATCCATCTGGAACAGACTGGGACCCTCGTCCAGAACCCTCATCCTCCCTGGTGGTGGTTGGAGCTGTGAATGAACACAGATTTGAATCACTAAATCATAATGAGACAGACCCTAGAAAGCTGAAGGCAGAACCAACAGGCAAAACAAACCGATACACAGTGTGCTATAGTGCTCGGTTTTCACTTACACGCACAACTGGGTGCACAGCGCCACGCCGCGCAACATCACACCACACACATTTCTGTGCACAATACATACAATAGTGACTAGGGCCAAAGTGGTGGGGCTGATAATGCCTTCTTTAACAACTCCTCAAATGCCCTGATGTTGATTCATTACATTATAATGGTTCTAAAGAGGCTTAAACTTATTCTATGTTTATACTCACCATCTAGAACTCTGATCTGAATCTTCTCATATGATGAGATGAAGTGGGGTTTGTGCACACCACACTGGTATGTTTCTGTGTCAGACTTTCTGAGCTGTCCGATGGTTACAGAAAACACTCCACCTTGTCTATTTTTAATACTGTATCTACCATTCACAGCATAGTCAACTCTTAATGGCAAAGAAATGAGATCGGTGCCACAGAATGTTCCTCTGCAGAAGTACAGATCACCAGCTAATGGGAACGACTCACGACAATCAATTGTAATGTCCTCTCCTTCAGTTCCTGTAATAACTCGTTGTTGTAGAGTGACTCCACACAGAGCTGTGGAACAAACATGAACAGTTGATCATGATCAAGTGGTAGGAAGTACTGTATGTCCTATTCAACCAGATAGAGAAATAGATGGTACTCACCAAGGATCAGGCAGCAGGACAAATAATTTCTCATATTCACCACAGTGTTCCTAAACTCCTAAGTTGTCAGTGATGTAAATGCATCTCTATCATCTCTAACTTCCTTAATTCATCATGCGCCTTTATTATAAGCATGCTATTAGGTCATCAAAGAAAGACGAGCAGCAGGAAGTTCTCTGGAACCACCAATCATTTCATGTTCATGTTCATATTCATTTTAATATATATCAACCTTTATTGTGAGAAGGATAGCCCCTTGAGATGTCACATCTCGTCTTCGAGGGTATCCAGCAACATACATGACAAGACAATACAACAATCTACATTCGTTCACAGACGTTGAGACATAACAGAAAACAAAACAAAAAGGCCCTCCCCCCCCCCCCCCCCCCCCCACCCACCCCACCAAAACATACAATGAGTAATATTAGTACATTATAATACTCAAGAATTGTAGATTAACCAACTACAGGCCATTATGGGTCGGACACACTGTGTATACAGATATTAGTAAGCATTTCTGTCAGATGCAACTGACATTACTGATAGGGAGGAAGGAAAAAAAAGGAAAGGAAGGAAAAAAAAAAAAAAAAAAAAATATATATATATATATATATATATATATATATATATATATATATATATATATATATATATATATATATATATATATATATATATATATATATATATATATATATATATATATAAATGTATATATTGTGGTGTCTCGCTCACGGACCGCCAGGCAGGTAAAAACACGCACACCAGTGAGAGACAGACAGAGGGGGGTAGACTGACACATAAGCCGCTCGGGACCGTTATAGAGG
Source organism: Benthosema pterotum (assembly GCA_039105355.1). Classification (NCBI taxonomy): domain Eukaryota; kingdom Metazoa; phylum Chordata; class Actinopteri; order Myctophiformes; family Myctophidae; genus Benthosema; species Benthosema pterotum. Next base: position 25,276,787 of record CM076968.1, on the reverse strand, counting down.
GGCGTTACTGGCCGGCGGCCACTCTATCAAGCCGAATGCTTTCCACCTGTGACTTCTCTCCACAGCATACAAAAGGCTCGCCCTCCCTCTCAGTTGAGCTCTGCTCTCTCTGGTGTGCACACGCAAACCGGCGCCTGGCGGTAAGACATCCATCTATTCCTTCACTAAGAAATAGCCACGTCCCACAAAGCACATAGTAATGGTGTCTCTCTCACCCACAGGCAACCCCCGACTCAGACGAGTCAAGTGACTCTCAGGTCCGCTGACGGGATCACGGACCCCCACCTAATCCATGGATTAATTATACTTACCGGCTTCTTCTTTAGGTTGAATTATATGAACTGTCTCAGGACCCCCCAGGAGAGGGGAAGAAAAGACTTTCAGTTCCCTTGTTGCTCGCTCTGAAGCCCTATCTAAGTTGCCTCCTTTAGTGTCTCTTATTTTCTAAATAAATATCATACCTGAGAACTGCATTCCCCTGTCTGGTGTACTGATTTATGGTCAAAGTGCGACACATGGTGGAGAATGCGGGCACTGCAGTCAAACTGACCATAAATCAGCTCACCGACAACTGAACTAGATCATGGAACAGCTCTCACAGGCGCTTAACGCTCTCCTTAGAAGCCACACGGACCTCCAAACCGTAGTGCAAGACCTAGCTCAGTCTGTAGTAAGAGAGAGAAATGCCACTCGGGACCCAGCCGCAGTGATCACCAAACTTACAGACACAGACAATGTAGAATCCTATCTCGAGCTCTTCGAGCGCACTGCCGCTCGAGAGCGTTGGCCGGTGGCTGACTGGGGATCCATAATAGCACCGTTTCTAACAGGAGAAGCCCAACAAGTGTGCAGTGATCTTTCCCTAGCAGATGCAAGAGACTATAGGAAGCTAAAGGAGGCAATATTAGCGATTAGAGGGCACAGTCTGCCCGCCAGAGCGCAGCGTTTTCATAGTTGGAATTTCGCACCCAACCTCCCTCCCCGGCCACAGATAGCCGGTCTGCTGCGGCTCATCAACGGCTGGCTGGTCGGGGGCGGGGACCCCCCATTCACCGAAAGAATTGCTATTGATAAATGTATCCGGGCCCTGCCGCCAGACGCCCGACAATACGCGTCACAAGTAAGCCCCACGTCGGTCGAAGCATTGATCGCCCTGCTCGAGAACTGGCAGGTTATGAATGAAATGATGAAGCCCCCCCGAAGCGACCAACCCAAGCCCCGAGCCGACGAGCGCACTGGCCGCGACCGCGGGAGGACATCACAGAACCGCCGCTCGCCCCAGCGAGGCCGCAGCTCGGCCCCCGACAGAGGGGGGCGTAATGCCGGCGAGAGGCGGTGCTACCTATGTGGGAAGGCCGACCATATCTCCTGGACGTGCCCCGAGAAGGATAAAGACGTCGCCATGGCAACCGCCGTCACCTCCGACGGGGCGCGCGCCTGCCTCTACACCAGCTGTCGGAGCCGCACGTCACGAATCCCCGTCAGGGTCGGAAAGGTGGACACGGAAGCGCTCATCGACTCCGGCAGCGCCGTGACCCTGGTGAGAGAGGACTTGGCCGCCACTCTCACGCCGGGCACCATTCCGGTAACATGTGTGCACGGCGACATCAAGACGTATCCGATCAGTAAGATCCGAGTCCAGACCCCCAAGGGGAGCGCGGTGGTCCCCGCCGGCGTCATACCCAACTTACCGGTGCCGCTGCTGATCGGGTCAGACTGCATCCTGTTTGATCGCTACTGGGGGGCGGCCGAACATAGGCCCCCCTCCCCGCGCCGAAGAAAGCGCAAGACGAGAAGCGACAACGAGCCGCGGACCGCTTTCCCCGCCTTCCGCCCCTCCAGCGACGACCCCGCCGACGGGCAGGAGAGGGACGACGAGGCGACCCCCAACAGCGGAGACTCCGCCCCCTCCTCCGAGCAAGGAACCGGCGCGGACCCCTTCGTAGACTTCCCCCGGCCGGGAGAGGACCCCGAACCACGCCGCGGGGAATTTGCGACGCTCCAGTGGAGCGACCCCAACCTGACCGCGGCGAGGGAACAAGTAGCTGCCGTCGATGGACAGCTGTGTGACGGGGTGAGTGCACTTACAGCTCCATACTTTGTGGTGAACAAGGGCTTAGTGTACAGGGGGGTCCAGTCCAGAAATGGGGACGTTATCGAGCAACTATTGGTGCCTAAATCATATGTCAGCCGTGTATTATACTTAGCCCATACTCACCAACTGGGAGCCCACTTGGGGGAAAAGAAAACGTACGACAGAATTGTGGCCAGGTTCTATTGGCCGGGTATAAAGCGAGCGGTGGCGGATTTCTGTCGCTCCTGCCCAGAATGCCAGATAAATGCCCCCCGCCCGGTACAGCGCAACCCGTTAATTCCACTTCCCATCATTGAGGTACCCTTCAGTCGTATAGCCATGGATATCGTGGGCCCATTACCAAAATCTGCACACGGCCACCGCTACATCCTCGTAATAATGGACTATGCAACCAAGTACCCCGAGGCCATCCCACTTCGGGTGGCCTCGGCTAAAGCCGTGGCACACGAACTGTTTATGATGTTCACGAGGGTCGCTATTGCGCAAGAGATTCTCACTGACCAGGCTACAAACTTTATGTCCACGCTCCTCGCCCACCTCTATAACTGGCTCAAAATTAAGAGGATTCGAACCTCATCCTACAGGCCCCAGAAAGACGGACTGACGGAACGTTTTAACAAAACTTTAAAACAAATGTTAAGGAAAGTGGCAGACTTAGAGGGGAAGGACTGGGACCGCTTAATCCCATATGTGCTGTTTGCCATCAGAGAAGTGCCCCAGGCATCGACAGGATTCTCACCCTTTGAGCTGGTATATGGGCGACAACCCCGAGGCCTCCTAGACATTGCGCGTGAAACCTGGGAAAGCCAGCCATCCCCCCACCGCAGTGTGGTGGACCATATAGAACAGCTGCAGGCGCGCGCGCGCCGAGTCTGGCCCGTGGTGAGGGAACATATGGAGGAGGCGCAGCGCGCACAGGCGCGACTCTACAATCGGGGGGCTAAGCTACGCTAGAGCTTAAAAATTGTCTAAAATATTGAACCCGGCTCGGCCCGGCCCGTTAAGAAATTAAGCCCGGTGTGGTCCGAAGCCCGATACATGATTGACAGCATGAGCCCGCGGCCCGACACTTTTTCTAAACGAGCTAATTGCTGCAGGCAGACGTTTTTTCTCATAAATCGTTAATTTGTTATAAGAAAAGCAGTCATTCTGCCCATGTCCAACTGTCTATATTAATTACCGCAGCAGCGCAGCTATTTAAGAACTTCACTGTGCTAAACCATTAACAAATAAAGACTTATTAGTGTGCACATCAGTTCCTAAATAAACAAAATCACGCGACGATTACGAGAGAGAGAGAGAGAGAGAGAGAGAGAGAGAGAGAGAGAGAGACAGAGAGAGAGAGACAGAGAGAGAGAGAGAGAGAGAGACAGAGAGAGAGAGACAGAGAGAGAGAGAGAGAGAGAGAGAGAGAGAGAGAGAGAGAGAGCCAAATGATGATAAAATCACACAGAGACCGGCCCTACATTTTAACGTGAGTAGCCTATGTAATAAAACGCTATGGACTGGGTGTAGCCCTATCCTACTCACCAAATCACAAGTTATTGTGCAGGAATAGGATGAAATGACGGCATTAGAGCGCTTGCACTGTACAAAATCCACAGCGTCATTGTTCTCGTCATGCAGCCTTGTAAAATTCGGCTACTTCCATACCTCAAACTTTTGTCTTTTGCTTTCGTGCAGAACCAAGCCATATAATCTCCAGATGCGAGCTTCACACACACACACACACACACACACACACACACACACACACACACACACACACACACACACACACACACACACACACACACACACACACACACACACTCTCTCTCTCTCTCTCTCACACGAGGTGCAGCGCAGCTCGCCGCTGCGCGCACCGCGCGGCGTCGCAAAATGTATCATTTTATGAGAAATATCTTATATAATTTGACGGGCCCGGCCCGGCCCTAAGCCCGACAAATGCATAACCATTTGGACTCAGCCCGACCGAGCCCGGCCCGGCCCGTCGGGTCGGCGGGTTCTCGGGCCAAGATTTTAAGCTCTAAGCTACGCGAGTTCCAGCCAGGCGAGAAAGTATTACTACTGGTACCAACTTCCGAGTGTAAGTTCCTCGCTCGCTGGCAGGGACCGTATGAAATCCTGGAGAAGACCAGCCCGGTCAACTATAAGATCGGCCAGCCGGGTAAAAGAAAATCACAAAAAATATACCACGTTAACCTGTTGAAAAAATGGTATGCTGCTGAACCTCTACCCACCCCCGCATTATTTTCCAGCCGTCCTCTTGACAGTGCCCCACCGGTGCCCATCGGAGAAGACACATCACCCGCCCAGCGAGGCGAGCTGAAGGAGCTCCTCTGGCGCAACAGGGACCGCTTCTCGGAGCTACCAGGGCGCACACATCTTGTCCAGCACGACATCTCTACAACCCCGGGGTAATAGTGCGACAACGACCCTACAGAATCCCAGAGGCTAAACGTCAGGCCATCAAACAGGAGGTAATGAATATGCTCAAATTGGGAGTGATCGAAGAGTCACACAGCGCGTGGTCCAGTCCAATTGTGTTGGTACCGAAGCCTGACGGATCTATTAGATTTTGTAATGACTTCCGTAAATTAAACGAAATATCCGCATTCGATGCATATCCAATGAAAAGACCCGACGAGCTGTTAGAACGGCTCGGTCCGGCCCGCTACATATCCACCCTCGATTTAACAAAGGGATATTGGCAAATTGGCCTAACCGAAAGCGCAAAAGAAAAGACTGCGTTTTCCACCCCGGAGGGGTTGTTCCAGTACACCGTGTTGCCATTCGGAGTACACGGCGCGCCGGCGACGTTCCAGCGACTAATGGACAGGGTACTGAGGCCACACCACGCCTACTCCGCTGCGTACATCGATGACGTAATCATTCACAGCGTCACGTGGGAACAACACATGAAGCACCTCGAGGCCGTCCTGGCTGCGCTGCGAAACGCAGGCCTGACGGCTAACGCTAAAAAATGCCGGTTGGCCTGCAGCGAAACAGACTATCTCGGCTACACTGTGGGAAGGGGGTGTTTGAAGCCCCAGACAAAAAAGGTGGAGAGAATTAAGGCCTGGCCCCGGCCACAAACCAAGAAACAAATTAAGTCATTCCTGGGGTTGGTGTCATACTACCAAAAGTTTATTAACAATTATTCTACCATTGCAGCGCCATTGTACGAGCTCACCCGGCAGAGGGCGCCATGCCGCCTCGAATGGACCCCCCCAGCCGAAACGGCGTTCCAGATGTTGAAAGAAGCTCTATGCGAGCACCCCGTGCTCGTCACACCAGATTTTGAGAAACCGTTCCTGCTACACACGGACGCTTCTGCCACGGGCATCGGTGCCATCCTGGCCCAAGTTATCAATGGGGAAGAACACCCGATCACATACATTAGCAGGAAACTGCAGAAACATGAGAGGAACTATGCTACCGTTGAAAAGGAATGCCTGGCGATCAAGTGGGCGATCCACCACCTTAAGTATTATTTATGGGGGCGGAAATTCACGTTGGTGACGGACCACGCACCACTGAAGTGGATGGCAACTAATAAGGATCGGAACGCGAGGGTCACACGGTGGTTCCTGGACCTGCAGAGCTACCACTTCGTGGTGGAACACCGGCCCGGGAGGGAAATCCCACACGCTGATGCCCTGTCCCGCCTCTACGAGCCGGGTGTGAGTGAAGTTCCCCGCCGTGGCACGGAACTTAGTGGGGGGATGTGTGGTGTCTCGCTCACGGACCGCCAGGCAGGTAAAAACATGCACACCAGTGAGAGACAGACAGAGGGGGGTAGACTGACACATAAGCCGCTCGGGACCGTTATAGAGGGGCGTTACTGGCCGGCGGCCACGCTCTATCAAGCCGAATGCTTTCCACCTGTGACTTCTCTCCACAGCATACAAAAGGCTCGCCCTCCCTCTCAGTTGAGCTCTGCTCTCTCTGGTGTGCACACGCAAACCGGCGCCTGGCGGTAAGACATACATCTATTCCTTCACTAAGAAATAGCCACGTCCCACAAAGCACATAGTAATGGTGTCTCTCTCACCCACAGGCAACCCCCGACTCAGACGAGTCAAGTGACTCTCAGGTCCGCTGACGGGATCACGGACCCCCACCTAATCCACGGATTAATTATACTTACCGGCTTCTTCTTTAAGTTGAATTATATGAACTGTCTCAGGACCCCCCAGGAGAGGGGAAGAAAAGACTTTCAGTTCCCTTGTTGCTCGCTCTGAAGCCCTATCTAAGTTGCCTCCTTTAGTGTCTCTTATTTTCTAAATAAATAACATACCTGAGAACTGCATTCCCCTGTCTGGTGTACTGATTTATGGTCAAAGTGCGACAATATATACATACATATAAACATACACACATACATACATACATACATACATACATACATACATACATACATACATACATACATACATACATACATACATGTATATGTACAGTATATATGCATACATACACACACACACATACATTAGAAACAGGAACAGGGTATTTGCAGGAAAGTAAAAATAGAGGCTTTGAAGATAATAATGGAGTTAGACAGTCTGGTGGTACCGGGTATAATACCCTAATCCTAAAACTCTGCATCTGTAATTTTGTCCTATGAGCAGCAATTTACCCAAACCACACAAATTTCAAAATACACTTCCACAAGTCTCATTCTGATCACTCCGATGACATGAACATTTAATATTAAGATATAATTTACTTTATGTTCTTGAAAGAAGCACCTAAATGTTCCTTTTTTAGAAAGCAGAAGTTGTGATAGAACTGGAAGTGGCTTGGCTGTCATCACAGCTACAGCAGAATTTGGAGACATAGTTCAGCAGATGCTGAGTTGGGGAGGGGGGTTTAGCTTAATTTTCTGATTGGCCTAGACTATATAACATTGTCTAACATGCATGAATCCACCTACTGGCTGGCTTTCAGCATTGAACAGGGAGTTAGGTGACAGATGTATTTATTTATTTATTTATTTTTGAAAATATAGAATAGTAGCAAAATGTGTTCATTTTATGTTTAGGGATTTGCAACTTGGCCTTCTAGACATTCAACATTATGTTTTGTTTTGTTTTTAGTGCTGGTTTTAACTAATTGAGTAAAACGCTGAGTAAATACATACTGTATTGTATGTTATTGAATGGACAATAGCGAGTTGAGATGTTGATGTACTTCATCCTGCATCTATTGCTGCCTCTGCCATATTAACTCTGTTATAAATAATTGTGGTTAGAGGGAGAGCAAAAACAGGAATGAAGAGGCATGTGTTTTTACCTCTTGAGAGTTTGTGGCGTGTGGTTCTCCTCTGGTGAAGGAATCTGTACAATACAGACACATTAAATCAAACTTAGTTGAACAAAGTCATGCAAGTTAAATCTGTATTTTTTTCAGCTGTCCTAAGGCTTATTTGTCTTGCCATGTGTCTCCCTCCACAACAAAAGCATCAAGGACATCAGCGATCGCCACTACAGCTGATTTATTGAGGCATGTTTTGATTATTCGAGTCTGACATGACTGTTAGACATCGAGTGTATGATGCACTATCTGTGTAAAGAGCCTCGGAAATAAAGGATGTATATAAATGCAACCTTTACAATTAACAGGTGTCCTACTGGTTTAACTGTCTGTGTATAGTATTGGGTGGGTTGTCTGACCTGTCTGTCTACCAGTACCCATTAAGGTGCTTATCTGTCTGTAACCTGGCTAGGTTCTAATGCTGCTGGGCCTGGTGTCTTTCCATTCAAAGGAACCAACCGCTATTGTGAATGTGTCAACACATTGTGATCCTCAAGTGAATCACGTAAAATACTGCATAACAAACGTGTGCGCAGACAATCAGTCCACACACATACGCACACAGGCTAGATTTCAACACTATGACAAAACATGCCGTGTTGAGTAAGTCTTTGAAATCCTCCAATGGTTCCTCATTCTGTTCATAAATCAGTCAGGAAGCTACTAGATATGCCCCAAATCTCCCATATGTGGTCAAAAACGTTCATCCATATTTGGGCGGCCACTCCATATTTGGCTATAATATCCTTTTGGACACACATAGGTTATTCTTATATTATATGGAGCCCATGCCACAGATGCTGCCATAATTCAGCCCCCTCTGTGGCAAGTATAACGACACCAAGAACCAGCCATGACTCTTTATACGCCAACATCTGAAAACACGCTTAATAATCTTATGACAGTCAAAGCCTTCGCCACTTCCATACAAAAGCTGTCATGCCAACTCACACAAGTAACTAGTCAGAGGAACGAAACAAATGCACATAGAAAGATGCAACCGAATAGACGAGAAACGGTAATGTCATCGCTGTCAGCCGAGGAATACGCTACATCGGTCCAGGAGGAGGATCCAGACATGTCATTGTCCTCTTCGTCCTCCGGGTCGTCCCAGGGCAGACTGAAGCTGCAGGGTCTGCTAAACAAGAGCATGAGGATCAGGATGAGCGACGGTCGGACGTTGGAGGGAGTGTTCCTCTGCACAGACCGCGACTGTAATGTCATCCTGGGCTCTGCCCGCTTCGTCTCCTCTTCACAGGCAGAGTCCAGGGTCCTGGGCCTGGCCATGGTTCCTGGACCCCATGTGGTGTCTGTCCATGTAGAGCCACAGCTGGGCGTGGCTCATTGGACCCCTGATGTGTTCAGATGAGACCTGGAAGTTAACATGTCTGAGCTGTGGCAGAGGGAAGGCAGCTCCAACGTCCATCTGCCTTTCGGAATTATGTCATATGGCAACCAAGCCTATGGATTTGCTAACGTTTGTTTAGAGCACTTTAATTTAAACAAGCACAGAGCTGAAGCCTATTAAAAAATGAAAAACACACCTGTTTGAAGTGAGGCCCGCCTTATTATGTTCTTTTATTATGTTACAACATTGATTTCGAAATGTTATTTGTTTAAACAATGGTTGCTAATGTGTTTTGCCCCAAAACAAACATTACATTTGTCCTTCTTGTCCATGGCATTTTTGTACATCAGCATTGTCAAAGATCAAACATTAAAGCCATATAGGAGGGACGAGTGCCCCTCAAAAACAACAACATACTATCCTTCTAGAAGCCAAATCGGGGTGTCTCAAAAATCTAATCTTTGCTTTAGAACACTGGGTAGAGACACACACAAACACACACACTCTTATCTGTTTAATTGTCAATTCATTTCACATTATCAAAACATAATACACAGAATACCATTATACCATGAGCAAAAGTTGGTGGTAAAGGCAGTTTTAGGTCTTATATATAGCAATATATAGATCATCTTAATCTAACTTGACATCAGAGTACACAGCATAGTCACTGGAGTCGGCAGGTGGAACGTTTGGATGGGAGTTTCTCTTTTTGTGGAACTGAACTTCAGAGTAAGTTATGTCGGCCGGGCCATCTTTTGGCTAGGAGCAGAAAACAGACATCTGTTTCAGTCTTTACTAGTCATACAATATTTTGTAAATTAATTTCCAGCACATGCGCGTGCACGCACACGCACACGCACGCGCACACACACACACACACACACACACACACACACACACACACACACACACACACACACACGCACACATACACACACACACACACACACACTGTATACAGGTTAGTTTATAGTAGAGATGCTTTTACACCCAGGATTTTGATTTGCTCAGACACCTCAAACTCACCTTTCTGACGGTGGCATAAACTGGCTCTAGAGAGTTGGGAGGTTCTGCAAGACACAGATTTAGCTTTATTACCTTAATGTGCATCATGTGCATGTGTGCTTTACTTTCATTATAGTAGAGACCTGATATGGCGGAAATCTGTACACTAGACACTTGGAGGCAAAGGCAGTCTTCTTGAGATGATTTGTAGGTTTATTGAGCGTCAGGCAGGAAAGTAACAGGCAAGCATCAGGGTAGCATATTCTCATTGTAGCATAGCATTCGTGGTCAGGCCCTGTGGCCTAGCTCAGTAACGGCCCTCCGATGGTATGTTGCGTTCTGTGCCCGGTTCTGTGTTCGGTTCTGTGTCGTTCTGTGTTCGATCTCGTGTGATTCTCTAGTGGGGCTTATATTGGCCCAAAGTCACACCCAGGGGTGGGACATAGAGGGTCAACATGGCAGCACATGTTATACACAAGACTCAAGATGAAAGGACTATAGTGGGGTGTTAAACTTAATCAGGAAGCAAAGTGTGGGGGAGGGGTAGGAACAGGAGCATGAGGCCAGGAAGTGGCATCAGACAGCATGGGTTGAGGGCTTAAACAATAATATTTAAATGTTCTTAAATTCTACCTCATCAAACCTTAATTAGATATCTACCCATTTTGCTTACTTGATCATCCCTGACAGAATAAAGATTCTTTTTCAGGAATCTCCTATCTTACCAATAGGGTGATTTCAAGCAAAGGGGACATTGGATATGAAATTAGATATGGCAACCCTAGTTATAGGTTGCCATACCCGTTCATTGACTGTACATTACAACATTATGACATCATGTGTCATTTATATTTTTTTGCTGAAATGTATCCTCTGTGTCTCTTGGCCTTGTGCCTGAATGAGTCTGTCTGTCTGCACACACTTGCACAAGCATGTCTGTGTTTATGCATTACCAGTTGGTTTGGTGGTCCGTGTCCTTAAGTAGATCACAATAGCCAGTATCGGGTGGTGATAATTGCACCAAAGTACCCAAAAGTACCCAAAAGTACCCAAAGGTACCCAAAAGTACCCAAAAGTATACCCAAAAGTACCCAAAAGTAAACCCAAAGGTACCCAAAAGTACCCAAAAGTAAACCCAAAGGTACCCAAAAGTACCCAAAAGTACCCAAAAGTAAACCCAAAGGTACCCAAAAGTACCCAAAGGTACCCAAAAGTACCCAAAAGTACCCAAAAGTAAACCCAAAGGTACCCAAAAGTACCCAAAAGTACCCAAAAGTAAACCCAAAGGTACCCAAAAGTACCCAAAAGTACCCAAAAGTAAACCCAAAGGTACCCAAAGGTACCCAAAAGTACCCAAAAGTAAACCCAAAGGTACCCAAAGGTACCCAAAAGTACCCAAAAGTACCCAAAAGTAAACCCAAAGGTACCCAAAGGTACCCAAAAGTACCCAAAAGTACCCAAAAGTAAACCCAAAGGTACCCAAAAGTACCCAAAAGTACCCAAAAGTAAACCCAAAGGTACCCAAAAGTAAACCCAAAAGTAAACCCAAAGGTACCCAAAAGTACCCAAAAGTAAACCCAAAGGTACCCAAAAGTACCCAAAAGTACCCAAAAGTAAACCCAAAGGTACCCAAAGGTACCCAAAAGTACCCAAAAGTAAACCCAAAGGTACCCAAAAGTACCCAAAAGTACCCAAAAGTACCCAAAAGTAAACCCAAAGGTACCCAAAGGTACCCAAAAGTACCCAAAAGTACCCAAAAGTAAACCCAAAGGTACCCAAAAGTACCCAAAAGTACCCAAAAGTAAACCCAAAGGTACCCAAAAGTACCCAAAAGTACCCAAAAGTAAACCCAAAGGTACCCAAAAGTACCCAAAAGTACCCAAAAGTAAACCCAAAGGTACCCAAAGGTACCCAAAAGTACCCAAAAGTAAACCCAAAGGTACCCAAAAGTACAAGATCAGCAAGGGCTCAGCGGGTGACAACAAAAAGGAAAAAAATATAGCTGCAACAGAAACTGAGAATGGAGAATTTCATTGTGGACAGGGCACATTTTGAAAGGTTAATTTAAAGTAATCTAATGGTTAATGCAAGCCTTTTTTCTGAACATTTGTGGTGTAAAGGCTGTAAATAGAGAATGTGTGTAAAACACTTCAGGCCTGGGCTACCATGAGCTCGATCACAGCACACTGCAACGCGTTGAGTTTGCAGATTTTTGGTTCATGCTGTAGATCAAGTGGTTTATAATCAGTCAGATTATCCTTATCTTTATAATCTAATGGTTCATTCAGTTAAAGCCTTCTTTTGTCCCGTTTCATCTTTTTCTTTGACCAATACATTTACAATGCATACAGTGAAGTACTTTTTTTCTTCCGCATTGTTCAATTAAAAAAGCGTTGTACTGCAATCAGTTATGGTACACTGTCAGATCATAAATAATAATATAAATTTGTTAAGGATTTACACAAGTGCCCAATCCAGTTTGTCACTTTTCAGTTAAGTTCTTTTTTTCTTTCGCATTGTTCAATGAAAAAGCGTTGTACTGCAATCAGTTATGGTACACTGTCAGATCATAATAATATAAATTTGTTAAGGATTTACACAAGTGCCCAATCCAGTTTGTCACTTTTCTTTTTTTTTCCCTTCGCCTTTGCCAAAGCCTGTTCTGTTCTGGCTTACAATAAACCACTAATTAATTGTCTTTGTGTTGTATTTTTGAGTGGTGCAACCACTCCATTAAGGAGCTTTGTGTGTATGTATGTATGTATGTATGTCTGTCCGTGTGAAGTGAGCATGAAAACAAAACATTGTTACTCTCTCATTCTTCGACCGTTTTGGAAGCAGGATGGCTCGCCGGAACCGGGCCACACCTCTGGACGCGTTCCTGGGGGTCTGGCTGTTGTGTGCCCCCCTCCCCCCCAACTGGGGACCCCCACACTGTAACTAAAGAAAACATTGTTACTCTGTCATTCTTTGACCGTTTTGGAAGCGGGATGGCTCGCCGGAACCGGGCCGCCCCTCTGAACGCGTTACTGGGGTCTGGCTGTTGTGTCGCAAAAATGGCCAACAGGGGGTGCCGTTGCACCACTCACTTCAGACAGGTCTGATTTTCTACAGTATATCTGATTCAGGAGAAGGTAGATTAGTGAAAAATGTTCATCGACTACCTTTTTTGCACTGCCGAAAACTACCGTAAATGGAAACTAAATGAAAACTAAGCTATGGTGACTAAATATAGTGACACTTTTGCCAACAAATACAAATTAGACTAAAATGTTAGGAGATGACTAGTGAACAAGAGATCCAGTATGAGTCATTTTACAGCTGCATGCTGAAAATAGCCGATCTACAAGCTCACAACATGCACAGCACAACGCGTTTTGAGATTGTAGATCGGCTATTTTCAGCAAGTGTCATTATGGCAGCATCAAGGTCATCCTATTTTTGGATAGATTCCATCCTCAAATTAAATGAAAACTATTTGTGACTAAAACTAAAACCTTTGGGTACCTTTGGGTTTACTTTTGGGTACTTTTGGGTACTTTTGGGTACCTTTGGGTTTACTTTTGGGTACTTTTGGGTACTTTTGGGTACCTTTGGGTACCTTTGGGTACCTTTGGGTTTACTTTTGGGTACTTTTGGGTACTTTTGGGTACCTTTGGGTTTACTTTTGGGTACTTTTGGGTACTTTTGGGTACCTTTGGGTTTACTTTTGGGTACTTTTGGGTACTTTTGGGTACCTTTGGGTTTACTTTTGGGTACTTTTGGGTACTTTTGGGTACCTTTGGGTTTACTTTTGGGTACTTTTGGGTACTTTTGGGTACTTTTGGGTACCTTTGGGTTTACTTTTGGGTACTTTTGGGTACTTTTGGGTACCTTTGGGTACTTTTGGGTACCTTTGGGTTTACTTTTGGGTACTTTTGGGTACTTTTGGGTACCTTTGGGTTTACTTTTGGGTACTTTTGGGTACTTTTGGGTACCTTTGGGTACTTTTGGGTACTTTTGGGTACCTTTGGGTTTACTTTTGGGTACTTTTGGGTACTTTTGGGTACCTTTGGGTTTACTTTTGGGTACTTTTGGGTACTTTTGGGTATACTTTTGGGTACTTTTGGGTACATTTGGGTACTTTTGGGTACTTTGGTGCAATTAGTAGGACCCCCAGTATCAGCATGGTGACAATGACAACCAGTCCCACAGTAACATAGATGATGGTTCCTTTTGCTGGGATTACATAATCACATTACAACAGTTAGGAAGGTTTTGAGAAAATTGTTTTGAGAAAGTTATGTACAGTATTGAATTAGACAAGACAGACTACTAGACAGGTACATTAACAGAAACAACCCGAACCCACTACTCTAGACTCTAGGGCCTAGATTTTCTTCACCGCTAAACCCCTTATCCCTTAACTTCTTTTTAAACTATTAAAATAAAAAAACATTTTCAATGGCCAGCCAGTTAAAATGGCCAGTCTATCCCAGTGTTTGGGATAAGAGGTTTAGCGTGTAACGAAAATGGAGCCCTAGGTGTATTGTATACATTATATACCTGTAGCTATACAGATGTAACTAATGGGTATAGGTAGACACTAGTTAGACAAACTATCAGCCAACTCGGCGGGTAGAAAAGACAGAAACAGACAGTCAGACTCTAGAGCAGACACAAGGACAAGCAACTAAAAAGCCCAACAGATTGACTCGTTCTCACCTGTGTCTGTAGAGGAGTTTTTCTCCTGTTCAGAAGATAAAGAGGGTTCAGAGGGAGCTGGTGACACTGTTACAGTTACTGAACCCTCTGGTTCAGTTGTGACTGTAGTAGAGACTGTTCCATCTGGAGACACTGTGAGTGTAGTAGAGACCGCTTCATCTGGAGACTGAGCTGATGGAGGACGAGGTTTGGTAGTTGGAGCTGTGAATATAATCATAATATTATGTATTTTTGTAAATGCAATTATAATAACAATAATGATGATGATGAATGGAAGGTACAATTCTATTTTATTTTAATACTTTGATTAATACTTATCTTAAAATTGCCCATTTTATAGTTTACTCTTGAAGTTGTCATCAAATGAGGGTGATTGGAATGTTAGTTTATACGCTCATTTATGATTGTTCCCTTTGTTTTTGTATGTTTCTGATGGAATGACTTGACTTCACAATCTCACTATCTGATATCTGTACTCCAACATGGCGAGTACAACTGGTACTTTTCTCTATGCTATAAGTCATTCTGTGTTTAAACTCACCATCCAGGATTTTGATCCGAATCTCCTCATCTGCACGCAACACACTTAGAGCACTTCTGACCACACCACACCGGTATGTCCCTGCGTCCAACTTTCTCAGCTTTCTGATGGTTACATGGAACACTCCCTCGCTATAGGGACCACCTTCTTCATTTCTAATACTGTATCTACCTTTCTTAGCATATGAGTCAGCTGTTCTAATGAGATCTGTGGTGCATGTTCCTCTACAGAAGTACTTGGGCAGATCACCAGCCCAAGAGAACCTGCATGTAATTGTAATGTTTTCTCCTTCAGTTTTTGTAAAGCCATGTTGTTGTAGAGTGACCCCACACAGAGCTGTAGAACAAACATGAACAGTTGATGATCAAGGGGTATAGTTAATATTAAAAGTCAAACTGCTGTTTATAGTTTTGACAGACTAATATTTATAAAATAATTATAAAACATAAAGTATGAAAGTCACACACACACACACACACACACACACACACACACACACACACACACACACACACACACACACACACACACACACACACACACACTAATAAATTGACTAATAAGTCGAGTCAATTACAGCCATATACAACATAGGTTACATTACAGGAAGGATTATAATACACTTACCAAGGACGAGGCAGCAGGTTAGAACATGTCTGATAGACATATCAAAACACTGGTCCTAACAATAGCTTGTGATAATAATTTGTTAAAGGTACTTCCTTAAACTGCCGTGTCTTCCTCTTTCTCTATCTCTCTCACCGTAATATAAAACTTTCACTTTCACTAAAGTCCGTCTCTGGATGCATTTATCTTGCTTTTATCTTAGGTTCCCTTTACAGCAAGTGTTCTCTCTCTGTGGTCAGGCCTGTGCAAAACGTAAATGTAACCACTTTCATCATACTGTATTACACGAGATGGCTTTAGTTCATGCTGCATTTGTTTATTGCCAGAAGTGGGTCTGTTGTATGTGGGCTGTACTTGGTCTACAGACTAGATACATAAAGTACAGTACTGGCAATACAGTACAAACCCTGTTCTAGATGGCTTAGCCTTAAAAGACCACTGTGCTGGAAAATATCAGGGTTTAAGTGAACTCTGAGAAAACACATAGAACAATGACTTGGTAATATTTTATTATCTTTCAGGTGTGTATAGCATTTCTCAGTATTACCCACACACACACACCAAACCATTCTTTATACAATACGATTTTCACTCTTATGAAATAATGTCTTAAGTTCAATAATTCTCGGTAATTCTTGTTTATTTCATGCATTATCTCAACTCGAACATTCTTGCTTCACAATAACTTTGGACACGTGTCCTCCACAGTTGCAACATTACTGTAGTCAATGCATATTGGTAATATAAAATATTGACTATACACTATTCCACTCACCGTATAAGAGACACTTTTGGAACCAGATGTGTCGATATTGTATTCCCATACATTTTTCAACACTCTGTCTTTCCAGATGTTTTAGATTAAAACCAAGACAACAAATTCAAGTGTTTTCTGTAAGCCTATAGAAGCAATATTCACAACACTGTTCCTCTCCTGCTGTTAAAATTTTCTGTTCATCCATGTGTTGTTAGAGTAGGTCAAAAGAAAAGATGAAAACAAACAAGCGCCAAGGGGGAATTCAGTGTTACATTATGTCACTGAGATCTTCAACCCTTTGCTAGTCTTTTAAAAAGTCTTCAGAACAACCTTCACGCAGTTGTCAGAAAGCAGTTACTTCACATACTGTACCAATAATTCTGTATAAACGCTTTTTGTAAGTAAAGCTGGGGCAGTTCAGTTCTTTGCAGAAGGACATTTCTGACAGGTAAGGAGAGCATGTTGGCTCAACACTTTGAAGTTTTATAATCACAACATCCTGCCATCAACTATGAGTTAAAAGAAAGTCTGAGGCCATCTCCACTTTCAGAGTACATACCTGTACTGTACTTCCAGACTTTTTCAATGTTCACCTGCAGGAACACCTGCAGCATTGCTCCTTCATTAGAGTCAAATGTTCTTGAGATTGGCTCCTTTTCCTCCTTTCTCCACTCCTCACTGGTAACTAGCATTATACTGTAATCTAGTAGTTGACTGGTTCAAGAGTCCAGTGCATTCCCTTACACCATGTCAATGGTTCACGTACAATCACCTTGTCGCTGTAAGAACGCTCTCCTCTCACACTGTGGTGACAGAGAGGAGTGGGTTGTAAATCTTGGTTCCATCTGGAGATCTGGATCCATGAGCCAGCAGTTCCTGAATGGTGATCCAGTTGTCAAGTATACGACGGTTTCTCCGCTTTGTGACCTTCCGTTGGCTCAGCAGCAGGATGTTGTTGGTCGCTACTTCCTGCTGTGTGCATGACCCGGGCTCTTCAGCACCATCTGCTGCTGAGGAGGACTGCTCCATCACCCTGGGAAGGGGCAGATTAGATCAGAATAGGGTGAGGGTAGAGGTATGGCGGTATGGGTGAGTGTGTGTGTGTGTTAAGTTTAAAGTCAGCAGAATTAAAACAACTTCCCACCTGTCTCCTTTAAGGTAATCCAGTCTGCTCTGCATCATGAACTCTCTTCTTCGTCTGTATTCTCTAGCTCTGAGCAGCTGTTGTTTTCTCTCTTCTTTGCTCCAGTAGCGACCCTAGTGGAAACACAGCAGTAAGTGTCCAATTCACATGTACTAAATACAGTGAGCGATAAATAAATAACTAAATAAAGTGACTGATAACAATGGCAAGTGGCTGTTAAGTTACAGGTCAGGACTTAGTTGTCAAACAATAATGCCTTTACCAACACATTAATACTGCGGCTGTGCTGGACAGTTCTGTGCTTCCATATACAGTGATCCCCACTATGTGGACAAACTGACCAACATTGCCATCCTTAGAGAGTCCACCAGCGGTTGGCTAATGAGGCTCAAAAAGGAAGTTTTAAGGAAAGTGTTTATCCTGCTGTACCTGTTTCATCTCGCTGGCAGCATCATCATCTGTGGTCATCCCACTGCGTTCCTCTCTGATCTTCATGGCTCTGGCTTTGAGGAGCCGGTCTCTCACTGGACGCTTGGCCACATAGCGTGTCCCGTCACTACGAACCTTCACCTGCACACCAGAGAAGACTACACATTTGTGTGCATTTTCTACACTCCAAACTCCATGCAATGGGTGTCGGTGTGTGATTCTGTATTCAGTGATACAGTATACGTGTATTTATTTATCAGTGGCATTTCTATCCTGCTTATGGTACTGTGGTTGTGGTAAAACATGTTAAGTCTCTGTGCAAGATGGTGTGAGGATTCAGTGCCTCATATGATATACTGAATCGTTGTCATATTATACAGTGACTAATCTTGGCCTTTATAAAGTGGTCCATTTGTTCAGTGTTTGTGTGTCTTTCGACACAAAATGTAGTATGTGTGTGTGTACTGCACTACACTGCACATGTCTGTTTTTTTCTGGCATGATGACATTTAGAACCACCTTTTACCATACTCTCTGTATATGACCTTTAGAGGATGAACTGGATGCCATGCTCCATGCTCCAATTTCCATTCATTTGCATGAACAAATGTGTAAAAATATGTACGCTCTCTGCTTTGTACAGTACAGTGTTGGGTATCGTTACTTTATAAACTAACAACGTTAGGTTATTGGACTACTGCCTCCTAAAACTAATCTCGTTAAGTTACAAGTTACTTTCTATAAAAAGTAACGTAATAGATTATTTTCCGTTATTTTCCGTTCCTGAACACAATTAAAATACTCCTTTTCTCTTTGTTTTTAATGTATGCACAATTTAGCTGCATTGTATTACCAGTGCGCACATGAAAAACCACCGCCACCACCACCACCACCACCAACAACAACAGTGATACCATGTCACCCACTACACCCACTATGAACTAGGTTGCTACAAAGTATGTCAGATGCACAGTACAGACAATATTATGCTGTGTGCGGTGCAACCAGTCAGAGAGCATGATGGCCTCTCCATGCTGCCGGCGGCAACAACAAAACAACCAGGACTGCCGGCTTCTCAACAGACCATCGTCAGCCACCTGAACTATAGACAGTAGTCTATATAAGACAAGGCACGGCGGCCAAACAATGAATTAAACATTACTCACCTAATAACGCAGCCAGAGTTTATAGCCGATTCCCAATCGAGAGTGCGTGTGTTAATCCAAAAATTAATCCAAAGTGTACAGCGTCATTGTTTACAACTTTCAGCAAGTCGCGCATGCAGTAGCTGTGTCACTTGACTCACTACCCATCCTAGCAGCGGACTTCCTCTTCCTCTTCCTTTTCAAAATAAAAGATTCATACTAGAGTATAACTAGACACTAGCTAGACAGTAGGTTTACTTTTATTTCTTAGGCAGACTTACAGGATGTGCAGCCAGAAAATGTAAACTACGCACATCACTTACAGAAGGATGAAGCCACAACGTGCAGTCGGCTTATTCTACCCTAACAGAAGGAGGAATATACAACACCGGGCAATCTCAAGAAAATGAATTGCGACGAACTATAGTAACGAGTTACTTTTTTGGAAATGTAACTAAGTAACTAACTACTAAATTGCAAAAATAACTCGTTAGGTTACTCCGTTACTAATAAAACTAATCTGATTACGTAACGGCGTTATCAATAACGCCGTTATCCCCATCACTGGTACAGTACAGTGCATCACTGGGTGCATGCAGTCATGCAAAGCATTTTTAAAATGCATGCTTTGTGCTCAGCAACCACGGACGCACTCCTGGTCTCACATCATCTGAATACTATACAATTAATTTGATTTGTGAAGATGCAAATTACTATTTGTAATCATGGCTATAGAGCTCGGCGATGTGCTGAAAATACAGTATGATTTTAGCTACAGAGCTCATATTTCACAGACAAAACATACCATGTGTTGTGAGCACACACTTGGTGTGCACTTCAGTTGGGCAAGTGACAGACAGTGATGCATACAAGGCATGCGGAAGCACTGCCTACTGCCATGCTCTGTAGCCGCGATACTTCACCAAACCTACCTCTGTGTTTTCAACCAAGCTCTATGTTTTGCCTTTCCGCTATCTGTCTTCCATCAACATATATAGTTTGTGTGTGCCACACGGATGCACAATATTCACAAAGAAACAACAACACAGGCCGCATGGCGATAGACGTGGTTGTGCTGCAGGCAAGATTATAGTACATGTAACTTGCATTGAGATCTGTACCTGTGCATTTGTGTGTGTGCATGTACCTTCCACTCCATGCGCTGAGGTGACCCAGATGGTGCAGAGTGTGACAACCCAAGAGGCAAGGCCAGGCCCAGCCGCGAGGCACTAGTATGGTGGTGGTGGTGGTGGTGATCCTCCAGTCCACAGGGGGCACTGTTCACACTCCGAGGGCTGGCCGGACCACTGCTTCCTGTCCCCATCTCTCTGTCCTCGCCCTCAGCCCTCTCTCTGTCTGTGCCTCTGTCCAGAGGATGCACCAGGCCTTCAGAGGGCAGCGCCATGCAGCTCTGGTAGCGCTCCAGAGGTTTGCTGTGAGCAGAGCAATGGTGGAAAAGCATGATTTACCATACTTTAGTAGCATGTTGTGGTACTTTTACTTTTGAATTTCTACATGGTGGTATTTATACTTTTACTTAAGTAAAAAAGATGAGTACTTTTCCCACCACTGGCTGTGAGCGTGTTGATGACGCCGTGTGAGATATGGACTGGATTCTGCACTTCCACCTCCAATTCTGCTGGTGGCACCACCTGTGAGCATAAACATGGCATATTTGTTTTATTAACGTTATTGGTTAAAAATGTTTTTGAAATAAGGGCTTTTCACATGGGGAGCAATAAGCGCACATATTAACTCTTGGATCAGTGTCAGGTCTGCTTAAGAGGGGTGCAATGTGCAAGCATTAAAAAAGCAGAATCCAGCTCTGGTGAATTGTGGGCGTGTGCACAGAACAAGCGTGTGTGCAACAGCCATAATAACACAGGTCCCGTTGAAAATGAAATAGAAGTGCGTTTTTATCAATCCTCGTGTGAAAATGAAGAACACTAAACACTGAAAAACCACAGCATCAGATACCTACCAGTTCTGGAGCTCTGCCCTCCATCAGCTCCACCCCTTGTTGAATTACATCCTGTCTCTCTGCTCAGAGACCTAATGATGAGCCATAGCAGATAACAATGTTACATGTACAATTATTACACATTACATCTTAATGCTTTATAAATATACACTATTTAGAAACAATAATCTCAAGAACAGCAGAAGATCAGCAATATTTTCCAGTGGCTGCTCCATGCACTCGTCTACCCCTCTAGACCAGAAAGCATGCTGCAACTACTTTAGTTGCATTATTGGCAGATTAGCATTAATTCAACTATCTCTCTCTGTGGACATAAATAATTGAAATAAAACAAATCATAACTTATGTGCAGACTTTATTATATTATCATTGGAAATGATTGAAATGAATTGCTACCTGAATTTGGACGGCGTGGAGGGGGTGGAGCTTGAGCCAGTGGTTGTCCGGTACCTGCGGTACGTGTTGGGAGAGTAGGAGCAGTTGGCGCTGGAGTGACACCTCTCTCTCTCCTCCCCATCCCTCCCCCTCCGACGCAGGGCCAGGGGGGAGTTGAGTGGCGGGAGGCGGCCCAGGGAGGGCAGGAGAGGAGGAGACAAGAGCGCTCCTCCTCCTCCTCCTCCTCCCTCTTCTTCCTCCTGGAGCGGTGGGATCTGTTCGGTGCTGACCAGTGGCGTGCTCCTGCAGCTCTCTCCTCCGGTGTTGTAGGCGCTGGTGCTGTCCTTGTCCTCTGGCCTCTCTCTCTCTGGCAGCTCGTTAATGGCAGACAACTCATGGTGAAGAGGCTCGTCTTCGTTGATGTCTGAACCTGAACATGTAGTTTCCCAGAGTTAATTCGGGTCTAGAGACAGGTGACTGCCACAGTGGAAAGAAATGGGTCCTATAGGGAAGTAACAGACCTAAAGCCCTAGCCTGGCATAACTTAAAATGATTTTGGCCTAGGTTGGGGCGGGGTGCCGTCCGAATTTGGACGTCAAATGAGCTGATCTGATTTGGTCTCACCAACGTGTCATCATTTGGAGCGACGCCCACCCCGAAAGGTTGACTCCCACTTCTAGGCCACCGCGTGGCCACCGTAACAAATTAGTCCAGGCTTTCCGTTTTCGCACAATGTGGACAAAAATGAAAGCCTGCGTGTCGAGGCTACTAAAGCCCTAACCACACCAGAAGGTCACCATGCAACTACCTGCAACCATTATTCTCATTGACACTTGCAAAGAGTTGCAGTGTTTTGTTGCAAGGAGTTGCAGGCTTGTAGCTAAAGTGGTTTTGTACTAATAATTGTTGCCCATGTGATTGTCAAACAGCTGCAATTATACTGTGGTATTAGTTTAGTAGTTTAAAATAAATAGGGTACGCACACTGGACTACTGCATGATGTATGGAAGCTCTTCAGGCGTCTGATGAAGAGCCGTGATGCTCAAAACATTGTGTCCGTGTGAAATAAACTTAAATAAACTTTTAGTCGGGAGCAGTAGTACAGTGTGCGTACCCTATTTATATTTTTGTAGTTTCCTTTTCGGCCCAGCACCTGGCATTTTCTTTTGGACACACACACACACACACACACACACACACACACACACACACACACACACACACACACACACACACACACACACACACACACACACACACACACACACACATTACTCTGTCATCCTTCCTATACCTGATTATCATATTTAGTATAGACCTATATTTACAAATCAATTTTACATAAGCCTCAGACAGTTAGGAGTACAACATTTCTGGTGTATACCTGCATCAGCCCCTCCTCCTCCTCCTGCTCCAGTATCGTCATCCATCATCCAGGCTTTCAGACACCTCTCTCTCAACTGCTGCATCTTCTGGGCACGCAGGATGTTGCGGCACTTGAACTCCAGGTGGCGCAGTTCCTCCTCGATCAGGGCCATCTCATGCTGGCTCAGCGTCTCATTGCAGTTCTCATCCACCTCCACCACCGCTGGAGGAGGAGGAGGAGGTGAGCATGGCTGCTCCTCTCTCTGCCGCTGCCTCTCCTCCACCTCCTCCTGTCCCCCTAACATGTCGGTCTCCTCCTCCTCCATGTTGTTGCACTCCATGTCCACTCCTGCCTCCTGCTCCCTCTCCACCGCCATGACCTCCTCTGCTTGTTTGCTTTGTCCTCGGTCTCTCCGCTGTCCTCTGAGCGTCTCATACTGACATTTGATCTCCAAGAGCTCCCGGTAGCGCTCACACTCCTCCTCCGTCAGTCCTGGCATCATCATCAGCACGGCCAGGTGCTGCTGCTGTGGAAAGGAATGAAAATGGCAACCATCTTCTTTTTGTGTGTAGAAACAGGAACTCCTTTATTAATCTATTTCCGCCCAGCTGCTTCTCTGTTTATTCATGCTACTAGTATACTTTATATAACTCCTGATAGATTCATTTGGTTCTAGTAGTGCTAGAACAGTTCTGCTATTCATCACAGATCCTCTTGCTTTGTAATGTCTTGATCAGAACATTTTGTGTCATCAGTAGCAGTAGGCCTATAGCTACAGCTATGTTCAATTACCAGGTGTCTCTGTCTCTTCGACTATCAGTCCGAACGCACTAAGGTTGGTGAACATGCGTTGCTTCTGTGCTTGCGGTTATGTTTAGGGTTAGGTAGTAATGGCTAGAGGGTTAGATATAGGGTTAGTATTTTCGGATTAATGGGAGGTTGAACCATTGACATGTTACCTTTTCGGTTGCATTGCACTCAGTGTTTAATGTACCGTTACTATTATCAGTAATCATAATCATTACCTGGTGGTGGTGGGGGCTGTAGCCTGCCCCACCAGGTCCCCAGTCAAGGCTGAGGATGGAGTCAGAGCTGAGCTGCAGGTCTCGCAGGTGGAGGTGGAGCAGTGGCGGGGTGGTGTCCCCGCGGTTATGCCCAGGACTGGGGCTCGGTCTGGGGCTCGGGCCTAGTCCCGGGCTGGGTCTTGGACTAGGTCTGGGGACAGAGGAACATGAAATCAATTTGGGCAGATGATGACTAATATCTATCGGCCGTGATATCTACCTGCCCCGATCTTTGTAGAAAAAGATTGGGTCCTTTTTAGAATAAAGATCCGCCAGCCTTTTTCTATACCTGCCATGGCAAATATCTTATCGGCACATGTCCCATTGCGGCAAATAGCCTATCGGCCATGTAGTTTTGCCACTCTATCAATCCGAGGGCAGGGACACGCCCCATGTGCATACTCTCCATTGTAAGCATGGAGTCAAACTAAACCATGATTAGTTGTACTGGAGATGTGAACTAGTTGCCATTTCCTCAAGACTCGTCTAAACATTTATGTTTAGATAATTAAAATAGTGTTCCATTGCACCTGGGACTGTGTCCAGGCCTGAACTTCCTCATACTGCCAGGCGTGTTGGTGGTGTTGGTGTTGCAGCAGCTGGTTTGATCCCCCAGCAGGTCGTGTTCAGATGACTCCTCGTAGCGCGTGCTGTCGTCCGTGCGTCCGAGACCGCTGTCCAGCTCCTGGCTGTTGGGGCTGAGGAGGAAAGGAGCTAGACTGAGGAGAGGAGGGAGAGGGACAGGTGGGGATGTCCCTCCATCTTCCTCTTCTTCGTCTTCCTTCTCCTCTCCTCTTCTCACTCTGTCCTTTCCTGTCTCATTTTCAGGTTGGTCACCTCCCACGGGTCTTCCTAAATCCCCTGCGCAACCTCCAGAACCTATAAGATGAAAAAGGTAATATCAGATGTGGTGAGATAAAGTATGAATAGAATGGGAGATATAGAATGCATGTACTTGGTCATCTTTAAAGTTGAAATAACATGAAATCGAACGTTTTCATTTCTTTTTGTGTTTTTGGTGCTCCCATGTGTGCTTTAGCCACAAATAACCAATTTTGAACAATCAGATATTCATATCATATAGGCGCTTTAATAGAAATTGCTCTTCGGAACAGCTCAATTAATCTGCATATCAGCGCCCCCACTAGCTCAGGACATTGTGGTACTGCAGCTAAACTGCTGTCAAGGTCCAGAAAGAAATGACAAGACCAGTTAGATAAGAGTGGTGCTTGAGGCTCAAACAATTACAAATAAGCTTGAGGGACATATACACTATGATATTAATATTAAAAACTATTTTCGGGAATGTATGTTACAGGTATTTGCGCTTTAAAGAATAATGCTCCTGGTACAAAATGGTACTGCCCCAAGACTCCTAACACATTCTGAAGCAGGTACCAAATCCCCCTCCTATCAGCCTTGCAGGAATGAGGTCAGATCAATATGAAGGTGTGTAATTGCTCGCCTTCCATCCTTCCAATTTTTGTCATAATAATGTCAATGAATTCCCCATTTCCCATTGTATTTGAAATCCCTTGTTGCTGGTTGGGAAGTTGTTGGGGAAGCACGTGGTCTGCTTATTTTAACAATGGATGCTTGAGGTGCATGCTATTGTTCTCAGTGCAGCTCCCCACTGAACAGTGACCTGTACCGCAATTGTGTTGGCCCAGGAGGCCCGTCCAGGCCGGGCCGGACGCCCCGCGGAGGAATTCAATTTGGTGGTGGGAACATTTATCAAGCACCTATATTTGGCACGTGACGCTGTCACACCGTGGAGTGTAAATGAAGCGTTATTTAAGTCTCCGTTGTACCTCTCCCTCGTCCTCCCTCTCCTATTCCCCTGCACAGCTGGAAGTAAGAGGGGAGGTGTGGGGATGAGGAGGGGTGGAAACCTCCTTCTGCCTCTCCTTCTAGAGCTGCTTTCTGTGAATCCTCTGCTTCCCCAGGGTTCTGGAGAGAGAGGGAGAGAGAGAGTTAACTCTTTGACAGATTAGCAGAAAAGCTAGTCTCGCTCTCAGGTTCAATAGTAACTAAATAATTTATTTTGTGAATTTGTGCAAATGAATGATATTCAAAGACACCTTAAGGTGTCTACTTTTGTGGTAAAAATAAGATGAGTTGATGATGTGTTTCTTTTTTTTTTAAATACATTTGACAAAACAGTCTGTATTTTCACATTTCACTGTTCCCAGAGCTCATTCAGAGATAAATGCACTTATATAATTTATCAATTATAGTTGTAAAGTACTATATGTGAGGTGTTTTCTGGGTTTTGTAGTCACATCTACACCTAAAATACCTTATGAGATGGTGGCCAGCAAGTTAATCTATGCTTATAGCTAAAAAAAAAAAAAAAAAAAGTACAACACATGTTTTCGCGTGATAAGCAGACAACAGGATAATCAGTCATGCCAAAATGCATGGTAAATCTGTTATGGACTTAATTAAGTTTAATTGAGCTTAAGGGATGAACAGAATTGAGAGGAGTAAAAATAGGAAAAATAGTGAGAGCACAAGACACTTGATCCTTTTCGATTCATGACAGACAAGACAGCAATACATACTGTACTTGTGTGTGTGCGTGCGTGCGTGAGTGCATGCATGTGTGAGTGTGACCTTGAGAAAAGAAACTAGGACACGGAGGAGGATAGTATATATCTATTCCTCTGCTCCTTCATCCCTCCTTCATCCCCTCATCATTTCACCATCTCATCCATCTCTCTAACACGTCTTTCCTCTTCTTTCCACCCCCACCTCTCTCTTTCATTCTCTCACCTCTGACTCACCCCTCCTCCACTCCTTTCTACCTCTCTCTACCTCCTCCTGTGTTCTGTGAAAAACATTGTTCTTGAGTTCCATTTGGTTGACCTCTTTTATCTATCGATCTATACCAATCTATCGATCCCTCTACTTATACCTATACCTACCTACCTACTGCACCTATACCCACCCACCCGTTAGTGCTTTCAGGTTTTGCTGAAGTCATTAAACTGTCTGTCATTTCCTGTTCTTCCATTACAGTGAAGCTGATTGGCTGAAATGTCAAAGCTGTCTAAATAGCTGCCATGATGACTGATAGCTCATTCTGCTGGCTGACGTGTCCTTATGCACACTGGACACTGGTGTGTGTGTGTGTGTGTGTGTGTGTGTGCGCGCACGCACCCTAAATCTACTCTCTGGTCGTAAACAAGTCATGGGTGTGGATTGTGCACATGTGCATCTATAGTATATGCACGATTGTCTGTGCAGCTTTGCATGTGTGTTTTGCTGGCTTGCTGCCTGTGTGTGCATCCTAATGCAGGCATGTTTTAATTCTGTACACTTTGTACAGTGTGTGTGTTCGTGTGTGTGTGTGTGTGTGTGCGTGTGCGTGTGTGTTGGCGTGTGCGTGTGTGTGTGTGTGTGCGTGTGTGTGTGTGTGTGCGTGTGTGTGTGTGCATGTGTGCATGCACGTGAAAGAGAGGTGGCATGTGTATAAATATTCAGCTTGGGCATTTCCTACTTACTCAGCAGGTATGAACACAGTGGGACCCACTGTCATAATGGTGAACATTCATCAACACGCAGGACATGCACATGCATGTGTGTGCCGCTACGCATGCACGTTTGTCATAGTAGAATGCATATAGTGTGTTGGGACTACTAGAGGACAGCCAGTGAGTCTTATACTGCATGTAATGGAGGTTTGTGTCAAGTTCATATCATTAATCACAGTGTGACACATGTATATATTTCTTTAATTTGAACAGGCCAGGAAATTAACATTAATGTTCTCACTCATGACCCATAGTGCACAGTAAAGGTCTCTGTGTTAATTTAATTTTGAGACTACATTTATTCAGTTTTAAAAGAATAAATGAACACTTTTTTACAATATACACAGTCATTTTCATATTTTCACCATTGAATATCTTTTTCTCCTCACTAACTATTGAGCGGTGCAGGATTCTTCTTGTAAGTGACTTAGTGTGATTATATACTGTCTGTATGTGCGTGCAACCATATATGCATTTACAATTAATTGATCTAATGATGTTTTCACATTGAGAGTCCAGCAAGGGTCCAGTTAAATCTAGGTGGTGAAATCAACACTGAGGATTTCGCTGCGCTATTGTGGATATGAACTATACACCTTGACACAACCTGTTACCTTTTAAAACACACAAAGTAATTACTTGTGTGTTTACGTGTATGTGTGTGTGTGTGTGTGTGTGTGTGTGTGTGTGTGTGTGTGTGTGTGTGTGTGTGTGTGTGTGTGTGTGTGTGTGTGTGTGTGTGTGTGTGTGTGTGTGTGTGTGCGTGCGTGTGCGTGTGCGTGCGTGTGTATTCTTGTGTGGCACTTCTTTCTACATAAGGCAGCAGTGAATGAGAGCAAAGTGGGTTAGTAAAGTAGGTTGCTGCCCTGTGGTGCAGCTATGTGGGTTTTACAGAGAGAGAGAGTTGTGAAGGTCTGTGTGTAATGAATGTATTGTGTATATCTAGTGCAGAGAAAATTGAGTAGTATTATGGGAAATACAAACGTTTATTTATTATTGTGAAGACAGTAAGCCTCTCGCTACCTTGTTTTGTGTTCTTTGATTGTGCATTGCACTGACATTGTTGGTTGTGTTATGTCCTATTTGCTATAGCTATGCTATGTTAATTGCAAGGTTATTATGTCAGCTAGTATGTTCTTACTGTGTGCCATGTCTGTGTGGGCTAGTCTTACAATAAAGGAAAGAAAATGTTGGTACAAAATCCTACTGCTTCTTAAGTCTCATTGCAAAAGCAAACAACATACAAACAGCCAACAAACTATACTGTAATTACATCCCATCCCCAGTTCAAAATATGATTATGTTTTCGTGGTCCCCAGTTCAGATAGTAATTTGGGTATAGCTGTAAGTGTACGTAGCTGCTGTACAGTATGTCATTAGAGTGTCAGGTATTAGGTT
Organism: Benthosema pterotum; assembly: GCA_039105355.1. Lineage (NCBI taxonomy): Eukaryota > Metazoa > Chordata > Actinopteri > Myctophiformes > Myctophidae > Benthosema > Benthosema pterotum. The sequence goes on along the minus strand of CM076968.1, from coordinate 25,247,947 downwards.
ACTATATGTGAGCTGGTTATATGATGTGTCACCTGTATGTCAGGTCTGGTCAGCAGCAGGGAGAAGTTGATGCTGTCCTCTCTGGACAAAATGGCCACTGCTTCTTCTCTGTTCTGAATGTCCACGCCATTTATCTGGGGGAAAGAGAGTGAGAGAGCGAGGGAAGACCACATCAATAAGGAGAACTTAAGAGCTAGGGGTGTAGTCACCCGCTTCGACCTCTATCCATCGATTGAATAGACACTTATCAACAGAAATGTTACGATCCAATCGTGCCGGTATAGCAGATATTCAGATACCCGCCGGGCAAGTAGATATTTTGTATTCATTGCATCGGTGGATCACGGATACTACTAGTAGGGCGGGGCGAAGCATAGTTTTACTGAAGTTATGGTTAGGGTTAGGTTAGGTTTAGGCATAAGTATACTGAGGTTAAGTTTAGGGTTGGGGTTAGGTGTAGGCATAGCCTAGTTTTACTGGGGTTATGTTTAGGGTTTAGGATTAGGCTAGGGTTAGGGTTAGACGGTGCTTTATGCGGTTACTAACCCTAAACATAACTTCAGTAAAACTATGCTTGGATCACGGATACTAGTAGTATCCGTGATCCACCGATGCAATGAATACAAAATATCTACTTGCCCGGCGGGTATCTGAATATCTGCTATACCGGCACGATTGGATCGTAACATCTCTGTTGATAAGTGTCTATTCAATCGATGGATAGAGGTCGAAGCGGCTGGGTGTAGTGAAGGGGTAACATTTTTGAGGGCAAAAATATGTTTTTGGACTTTGACATTTACTTACAATTAAACATTAATGTCAACCCTGTTTCTAAATAGTTTATTCATGTCCGTATGTCTTAATATTGGGTGTGCGTGCATTACACACGTGCACGCAAGAGTGTGTGCATGTGCATGCATATGTCTTATGGCGAGTCGATCTGGGTTTTTGAAGTACAGCTTCTAAGCTTGTTCAACACAGGGAATAGGGTACCTTTGATGAACAAATCTGAGTCTTGTATATGAGGCTTTTCCGATAAGATCTTCATTGGAGAGAAATCTTGATCTATAAAATTCACTTTTAGAAATGACCTTTTCATGACCCATATGTCAAAAACAAATTACCAAGTTCAAGTTACAATGAAAACCTTTTAACAGTCTGAAATCAATGTCAACATTGCTATGTCTATGAATACAAATGACGGCAAAATCGATGTGCGTCCAAAGCAGACAGCCACAACCAAATAGTCCCGAATGGCCGTGACCGATTGTTATCAAACATAGCAATAAACATAACCTCAGTAAAAACTATGCCTAAACCTAACCTTAACCTCCAATGGTTGGGATACCTGCTGCAATGGATACCAGCGATAGGTGGAAAAAAGTTGCGACGATTGGTCTCAACTCAATTATGTCTCATTCATGTTTTTTTTAGTTTTCTGCCCTGGAGACAAAGGACCCCCTCTGTCCTCATCCCAGCTGTCATGGGAACCAGCAGTGACATCACTCGGCTGCTTGGTAACCATGGAGACCAACGGCGTTGGTGATCTATTCTGGTGGTCTCCTTTGCATTTTCTCCAGGTTAGTAAAGCTTAAAGGAGAATTCCAGAATGGCTGTTTTCTTACTTTAGACTGGTGTTTAAAGTTATATGTTGCATTTAAGCATGGCTTGAATGGCTAGGACTTGATGTGTCCAGTCAGTTTAAGGTTTCAGTCCAATCACAGTCACAGAGAGACAAACACAAACACTCTTCTAAAAGATTCAGGAGTCAAGCTTCTAAAACTGATCAGTGAAAAGTACTGTGTTGTAGGGAAAATGTCCCTTGTAGTGTCACTACAGAGTACAGACAGTGTGTTTTCTAAACTTATGAGAGGGCAGTTTGAGACAATACAAATAGACTAAAGCAGCCTAGTCTCACAGTGGCAGACAATCAGAGATCTATACCCTTCAATATGCCTGGAGACATCAAATCAAGGCAGTTAGCAAGAACAGTGAACAGCAGGCTAACAAACCTACACCCACACATGCTTTGGGAAACAAAGCTCCCCTTTGTGCACAGAGCGTGACTTGACATGTTGCAGTCATAATGGTACTTAAAGAGCCAAATGTATATTGAGGTTGCACGCAGTGTTAGGGAACTGTTGCATTGTCTGATTGTTGTGATCAGACAATGCTTCCAATGGCAACGCAGGTCTGCTAAACTGTTGAGGGAGTAGCCCCTATTTCCACGGTTGATGCTGCGGCCTGATCAAACATAATCAGCTTGTTATACTACACCACCACTTGGAAGGCTTTCTCTTTCTTTCTCTCTGCATTCTCTCTCTATTCCTGCTCTCTTCTTCTAGCTCCCATTACCTTCCCTCCCTGCTCAGCCACCCAGACACTCCTCCACAACCACAGACTTTCTTTAATATATTATCTTCAGCAACACTTCCGTACTCTATTTCTCACACCGGACCCACCCTTATCTCTCTGTCTCTCTGCTTCACCCCTGTCTTTACCACCACCCTTCTCTCCTATTTCCTCCTCCTCCTCCTATTTCCTCCTCCACCACCTCTCTCTCTCTCTCTCTCTCTCTCTCTCTCTCTCTCTGTCTATTTATAGGTCAGCAGTAGCTGGGCTGTGCCTCCGTCTGATTGGACAGGGCTGTTATTGTTTTTTTTACAGGTGTAACCTGTCACTGTTTTCCAAATCACAGGCTGCTTATGTTGACAGGCCCGCACATACAGAGACTTGCAACAGAGAGTGCAACAGCAGCCTGTCTGTCTGTCACAGCTCACAGCGTATGTGTTATGTTGGTCTGCTGCCAGGAAAAGGAAATTAATGTTAATTTTTGCTAGTTTTGCTCTGTTAGTCCTGTGTGTCTGTACTAGAAGTGTTGATTGGTCTGTGTTGGTGTGGTCCAGGCTTTATATGCATTTCTTATGAGCTGTTTATGGGAAGTGTCACCTTGAGACTGATCACGCTCTCTGTGTTCAATCTTGGGATAAACAGGTTGTCAAAAAAACTAATTTGAACACCATTTTAGTCTACTTTTGGAATATGTTTTTATACAATTTGAAGAAGTACAGCTCCAGCCAGCAAAATATGTACTGTATGTCCCAGAGCTATAGTAAAGACGGAGGTCACAGATGGGTCTATGATGCAAGAGTATGACATAAGAGTTGATTTGATAACTCCTGTTTACTCCCCTGAGGCAACCAGGCTGTGTAGTCGAATACTGTACGACCTCCAGTGTGTGTAGTGCAAGTGTGTCGTATTGCTTTCAGTGCATCCTAGTCACCTGGTCTGGCCTTGTAAACATAAACTGTATTTGTGCGTGACTGCATGCCTGCCTACCTGTAATATCCTGTCTCCCTCTCTAATGCGTCCATTCTGAGCCGCTATGCTCTCGGGATTTACCTGTAGACAGATAAAGAAAAGAGTACAAAGTCAGACTGCAGTAAAGATAAAATGAGTGATGGACAAGTGTCTGAATCAACGAGTATATTGCTGAATGAATTGATTGACTAAAAATGTGAATAAATCAAAAGATGGGTGACAGTCACCATGATTTGTGTCAGTTTTGGATCCAAGTTTTGGAATTTGTGTTTGGGAATGCACATCATCGAAGTCAATATGGAACATTGATTGTATGACTTATGGTTCAACAGCTATAGGCCAAAAATACAGTCCTTGTGTGAACCCATATAACCAGTGTCCAGTACCAGGCTATGAAACATAACCTCTGCCTCCCGAGTGAGTGAGTGAGTGAGTGAGTGAGTGAGTGAGTGAGTGAGTGAGTGAGTGAGTGAGTGAGTGAGTGAGTGAGTGAGTGAGTGAGTGAGTGAGTGAGTGAGCGAGTGAGCGAGTGAGTGTACTCACCTCTCCTATGTAAATCCCCAGGTCATCCTCTTCATCAGTTCTGTAACACACTGTCAGACCCAACTTGTCCTGCTGACTGGACTTATACAACTCTACCTCCTAAAGAGAGGGAGTTTATATTAATTTTCCATACAGGGACATACTGTACTGTACACATTGCATCACTATTTTCATAATGCAAATGTGCCACATTAAATTGTCTGGATAGATTGACAAACCTAACCATAGAAGGTTGCCAATGAGTAAATTGGAAAGAGAAACATCTGGTACACAACACATAGATGTTACATAGTATAAAAGGCCAGTAACAAAGGGCCACACTGATCACATAAAGTATTAAAGCAAGCAGGTACTGTAATATACTGTAGCACATAAAGCGTTACTGACCTTGAGGTAGCATACAACTCCATATATCACATGCAGCTCTCAAAGACCCAGTAACCACAAACATAGAGTCCTTACCTCATAGAGCATGTCCTCATGTCTGTCCACCATGAAGTCCACCTGTCTGTCCACCTCATGGTGGGACACATCCAGGTAGTCGTTTGGGTCGTTGTACTCAAACACGCAGCTGGAGGAGAGAACAGAGGTATAGTTGTTGTATGGTCTCATCATGGTACTCAAACTGTCAAGCGCGGTTATGAGGAGAGAAGAATGGATGGCTGGAGAGGAGAGCAGGGGCGGATTGGCCATCTGGAGTACAGGGAGTTTTCCCGGTGGCCTGCGCCACCTAGTGGCCTGGACAAGATCCAAAATGCACTAGCGGCACTTCCAAAGTGCACTAGAATGTGCTAGATGCTCGCCTGGAACATACAGATCAAAATGACCATTAATCTTCTACATTCTCTAGTTGTGTAGACTAAGTTGGGCTAATTCACATGATGAATATTTTAACTCTTGAGGGTGTAAAAATGAAACCAAATGGACCCGCAAGGGTCCATTTGGTTTCATTTTTACGCTCTCAAAGAGTTACATCTGGTTAACCAGCTGCCCCCTCCAGGGTGGCCTGGCAAAGGCAAAATTGTCCCTGTGGGATTATGTGCCAATCCGCCCCTGGAGGAGTGAAGGATAAAACTAGAGGAGGGGATGAGAAAGGAGAAAGTAAGAAGAATGGCACATATAGTAAAAAACTTCAGTACTATTATTGACTGACTGACATGGAGGAAAGCTTTACCGAGATTCCTTGCAAAACATAGTGGAAGCATGAGTGGAAGTTTGCCATAAAATTGACTTAACCTATCTACAGTATATCTACTGTATCTATCGAACTTTGTAATTTGTACTTCTGAATACTATTTTTTAAAAGCAACCCTTTTACTTTAACTCTGTTACTTTTTAGTTTATACAGCATACTTTGACACAAGAGCACTATAGTCGAGTGCTTTGTCCACCATTGATTGGAGAGCCAGCGAAAGCAATCCTTGACCGTCGCAACGGTTTCATAACCGTCATTTTTCATAACAATACCGACTGTTTTGCCTAACAGTCGACCATTTTGCATATCAGTCGTGACTGCACTTATCAGTCCACTTACAACTGATCATACGTGGTCCCGTACGACACTCCCAGGTGGGGAGGGGGAGGCGGAGGAGGGGAGTCACCCCCTCCTCTGCCGTCCTGCTGGTGCTTCTGATGATGATGTGGAGGCGGAGGGTGAGGAGCGCCCCTCCCCCTCCTGCCCCTCCCCCCCAGTGTCAGGAGGCCGTGTAGGCTGATGTCCGTCTGCGTCCCGTTGTCCACGCAGTCCGGGACGGTCACCATGACGACGGGGGACCTGGCTGGGTTGGTGATGGTGCTGCTGGTGCTGCTGCTCCCGGTGGCACATGTCAACACACCGCCTGTAACCACGGAAACAATCAGTCATGTCCATAATCAGTGGGGGGAAGTGACCAAGTACATTTACTGTAGTACTTTTGTGTTTTTTGGGGTATTTTTCACTTTCAATGTACTTTCACTTCTACTCCCACTACTTCTCTAGTTTTGGTACTTTTAAGTGCATTTTTATGCCGATACCTTTGTACTTTTATTTAAATACATTCTTGCTCTGGACTTTTACTTGTAACAGAGAATATACATTGCAGTTTTGATACTTTTATTTAAGTAAAACATTCAAGTACGTTTTCCACCACTGATGATGATGGTCTTGATAATATACTGTAGTAATGCTGGTATAACTAGGCTGACCATACGTCCGTATTTCCCAGGACATGTCCGTATTTCACGTCCTGTCCTGGGTGTCCTGGTTTATTTTTAGAAAATGAGGAAATGTCCCGGTTTTTGTAAAATGACTTTCATTCAGTTCCTTTCCGACACGCCTTTGCTTACATCGGACCAGTAAATCGACAGGCACTAGGACACTGCGCACGATGACCTCAGCCCTGAGCAGAGTCACCATGCCCAAGCGCAAGTGCACGTTTACAGACAAGTTACAGAAAAAATTCCCTGTATTCAGACCGGGGCGAGACAAAAGTGAAGCACTGTGCACTGTTTGCAAAGCAGGCACGTATGTCTCGCTCTGCAATGGTGGTGCAAGGGACCTAAAATCCCACATTGGCACAGAAAAACACAAAAAAGCTGTTCGAGGCGATAGTAGCGCCTGTTCGATATCTGAATATTTCGTGAAGCCCCCCCGCCCCCCGCAAAGGTGTCCTGGTTTTCTCCTTTGAGAATATGGTCACCCTAGGTATAACACAATTGACAGCTACAGTTTCCAATGTGTACACTCAGCAGACAAACATAAGAGAACCAGCAGCAATCATGACGGACTTTAACATTGACTTTAACATTAAATGCAATTCTGGAAAATATTTGAAAAAGGTCAATCTACAAGATTCACATTTGCCATGTGATGTGGCTTGTGGGCTTCTAGATTAGCGTTTTGTTTCCCCATCTGACATGACACCATTGTAGTTAATGAAATAATTATTCACTGGGAGAATTGTAACAATATATTTAGAGGTTTCTGCTGGGTCCAGGCCAGTAGCAAGCCTACCTAAATGGCACACAACAAGCCTTCATAAACCCCCCCTCATGTATGTACCTCTCCGACGGTGACCTTTCTTAACCGAACCCGGGTGGTGCAAAGGATCCTGGGAGTTCTGTGGCCTGTCCAGTGGGAGCTGGGAGGGTCTCCTCCCTCGCACCTGAGAAGAGGGAGATTATATGACACTATCACTTGTCTGTCAAGTTTGTCGACTTGTGTTGTGTGTCATTATAGAAACACAGAAAGACCTACCGGTAGTATTGTTAGCTTTGTCTGTCTAACAATGTGCTTGTGGGGACCAGAATTGATTAATTCATTGATTGATTTTCTTTTTTGTTTTTTGATTGACATAAATTGAGCACGGAGGACTTTCTGACATACAATCAATCCTTCACAGAGGACGAAAATACAAAAGAAAGCCCTTCAGCCTATTTCAAGAGCATATACAGTAAGCCTCCACTGCATAAAATAAACAACAGTTCCTATAAAGTTGAGATAGTTGAGACAGTCAACGTTCATCTGGTAGAGGCATTAATCTGCTGCTCTCTATGATTTAGTGACACTAATATGAAGCCCTTGTCATTTATGCATTGTAAATAGCCTACTGCATAATTATAAATCATCTTTAAGTCTCCCATTAATATTCACACTTCTTTAGTATAGAGCACTGTATGTATGCCTATAATACATTACAGGCATTGGCTTCCTATAGAAGGTGGGCCACTGTTAGGGATAGATTTAGTGAAAGATTCAGATTAGACATTGAGTGAATATGAGTGGCTAAAGATTGTGATTAGTTATTAAGTTAGCCATGTGGGTTTTGAGGTTAAGTGTTTAATGTACACAGTATACTGTGCTGAAACACTGAAGCAACTTACCTTTGTGTTGGCATGTCTGTCTACAGGTCTCAGGGAGCTGCTCCAACTTCTCTGATAGATGGATATGGAGAGAGTTTAATCATTAGTTGTAGTTTATACTGTATATTACAGACACAGGAGGCCACAGGCATGCAGATAGATCATTACAGTCATATAGCTTTTCATCTGCACTGTTTTTCTTTGTTGTTGTTGTTGTTGTTTTTAAACACAGGAGACAGTAGAGTAAAGGGCAGCAAGACAGGAAAGGTCATTCCAACCCTTCATAGATTCAGTCGTGCCTAGACCAGCTTGTATGGAATGCGGTAGCATGCTGCTTGTTAATGAGGATATTGTGGCATTTTCAAAGCTCTGGCGATCCATTTAAATGTTGGGGCAAATTTCTCTCAGGGTCACATTGTGCTGCCCTCAACCCCCCTGTTCTTTGAGATGTGCTCAAAATGCATTTTCAGACGTGTTCAGTGGGCATTAAATGACAGTTGTTGGAAGAATAAATGCGAGGCATGCTAAAGCCAAGTCTAATGAAACATCAGAAGAGTATTTCCATTTTACTTATAAGCAATATGAAACAATAGTGGTAAACACACACACACACACACACACACACACACACACACACACACACACACACACACACACACACACACACGCAGAGAGACTAAGGGACATTAGCATGTAGCCAATATACCTGTAAGAATTATTTAGCATCAATATCAACATACTTCACTGATACCATTAGGAACCAACATGATACAATATTTTTATAAGAGATGAAAGGTGTGTGTGTGTGTGTGTGTGTGTGTGTGTGTGTGTGTGTGTGTGTGTGTGTGTGTGTGTGTGTGTGTGTGTGTGTGTGTGTGTGTGTGTGTGTGTGTGTGTGTGTGTGTGTGTGTGTGTGTGTGTTTAATGTAGATACAGTACTAGCAACACGCTTTATTATGATTCAAAATGAGCTTGTGGTGACAATCATCGACTTAATATATTACCAAAATCAATCTATCACACAGACGCACACATTCTCTCTCCCTCTCTCTCTCACACACACACACACACACACACACGCTCGCGCACACACACAGTCACACACACACACACACAGTCACACACACACACACACAGTCACACACACACACACACACACACACACACACACACACACACACACACACACACACACACACACACACACACACACACACACACACACACACACACACACACACACACACACAAACATTCTAGTCATTAGTATTGTGTAATGAGTTTCTCTGTGATCTGAGAGCTGTGGTGACCTTGAGTTTCACTAAATAACATTTTAAATGGCACTCACACACACACACGCGCGCGCGCGCACACACACACACACATTCACACGTCCCACCACCTCTCCTCTCTGTCCCAAAGCTGATTGTTATGCATTGCATGTCTTCTCCAGAGTGGCAGACAGACTGTGTGTGTGTGTGTGTGTGTGTGTGTGTGTGTGTGTGTGTGTGTGTGTGTGTGTGTGTGTGTGTGTGTGTGTGTGTGTGTGTGTGTGTGTGTGTGTGTGTGTGTGTGTGTGTTTACAAGGTCTGTATGTAGAGTGTTTGTGCAGATCTGTGTCTGCATGTTTGCTTATTGTATGTATATTCAGGTGTGTGTGTACGGTGTGCGTGTGTGTGTGCGTGTGCGTGTGCATGCGTGCGTGCGTGTGTGCGTGTGTGTGTGTGTGTACCTGTGTGCCCTACCCCCCACTGTGCTCCTACTCATTCAAGTGTAGCTACCATGAGGATAATAACACTAGGGACTGAGTTTTAATACTTTAATCCGGGAGTTGCCCATGCATGTGGCACACAGCAACTCCTAAATCAAACACACCCACAATAAATAAAAAAAATCCAAAAATAGCAGATCGACAAGCTCACAAGTCACAACTTGTCGTAGTGCAACACGTTGTTAGCTTGTATATTTACAACCTTAAGTACACAGATGTGTAGGCACATGCATGCATTCATGTGTGTGTGTGTGTGTGTGTGTGTGTGTGTGTGTGTGTGTGTGTGTGTGTGTGTGTGTGTGTGTGTGTGTGTGTGTGTGTGTGTGTGTGTGTGTGTGTGTGTGTGTGTGTGTGTGTGTGTGTGTGTGTGTGAGAGAGATAGAGAGATAGAGATAATGACTGACACCATATGTTAGTAAATATGATATCATCTCTTTCATCTCTTTAATGGAGTCACAGTCTCTCCATTACAGCATGCTATAATAGAAGCCATTAATGGCATTCAAATGGCAAAAATAGTATAAATTAATTTTACCATAACATCATCAGCCATCAGTATTAGTGAGGATCATATAATATATGAAGCTATTTTGAAAATGGTGGAAGTTGTGCTTGTTTATACTGGTGTCGAATATACACACACACAGATTGCACGCACACACTTCCATTCTTTGTCCAACACACACTTTGTCCAACATCAATCTTCGTCATTATTTCACATTTAATTTGAATACACACACACACACACACACACACACACACACACACACACACACACACACACACACACACACACACACACACACACACACACACACACACACACACACACAGCACATGCAACCCATGCTGTTCTCATCAAGAGTCTTCCCAGATTGCTGTGTTTTGTCATTGTCTTCTACCTATACCACACACTAACACAGATGTGCACACGCACACATACACAAAGCAGAGAAAGACAGATGAGCTTTCATCGTTCATTCTCAGCGTGGAACAGTGAAGAAAGAGATTCTAAGAATACAATTTGACTTCAGATAGACACTGTTTCAAAATGCCCATCTGGTGAGGAATTTTGCTTTCATTTTTGTTGCCATTGATTCAGAAGAACTCAAGAGATTTTTTTAGTAGTCGCAGTAGTGGTTTCTGAAAATCGGACTGTTTTTGATGGCATCTATCAAAGAGTCACTGTCATGCAAAAAAACAACAAATGTCTAGCCTACTTTTTACGTTTTTTTTTTTTTTTTTTTTTACGTTTACCTACTTCTTGTAACTGTACATTTATACAACGTAGTAGCAGGAAGAACAGATAGTAGAGGGCAGGGCAGGAAGCATTCTCATTATTCATTCCATTGTAAAAAGCCTGAATATGAATTCAATGCAGATTTTATTAACGGAATGAGCAACCTTTATTTAATGAAACAATGATACTGTGATACTGATATGATACTGATATGTTCTGTGCTACTGTATGCAGGGCAGTTTAACATCCAATGTGGTAGGGGTTAAAGTTATTGGTAAGCTGAAATATTGGTTGCATTTTAATTTGTTTTTAAAGATTGTATTTCTTATATTATTCTGTGTCTCCTGGTTTACCTCTGATTGACCTCTCTCTTCATCTATCTCCATCCCCCTCTCTCTCTTTCTCAGTATTTCTCTCCAATGTTTGACCCCTGACCTTTGTCAGTGCTCTGTTCTCCCAGTGTAGTGACAGTTGACCCAGAGATATGAGACATGCGCTCGCTCGCACGCACACCACACACACACCGCACACACACCGCACACACACGACACACACGCGTGAACCAATCCATATTCGATTCTTGTTGTGAAACTGCTCCTGGGAGGGAAATAATGCTCAGCAGCACACAACACGCATGCATGCATGTATGCACACACACACACACACACACACACACACACACACACACACACACACACACACACACACACACACACACACACACACACACACACACACACACACACACACACACACACACACACACAGTATTGATGGTGTAGATTTGCGTTATGTATTTATTTACATTCCTTTATGAGACTTCATTCCTCTGTATAATTGGATTGGCTCCGCTGTGTGTGTGTGTGTGTGTGTGTGTGTGTGTGTGTGTGTGTGTGTGTGTGTGTGTGTGTGTGTGTGTGTGTGTGTGTGTGTGTGTGCGTGTGTGTGTGTGCATGACATACATTTTTCTTTGCTCACTTAAATCTGTAGTTGACTTGACATCAGTGGGTATTATAATCCATCTATTACTGTGCGTTGTGGTGTTAATATTCACATGCTCATATAAACCCCTGTCTCCTCAGAGGAACATTCTGATGCTAATGTCTTGACTGAGCATGTCTATGAATACATGATGATCTCTCTCTCTCTCTCTCTCTCTCTCTCTCTCTCTCTCTCTCTCTCTCTCTCTCTCTCTCTCTCTCTCTCTCATAATGTTGGTGCACTTTTCTCTCTTATTTATATTCATTCATACATACACTGTAACTACATTCATATCTATTAGTCTATTATGCAAATGTTTGTGAAGAAAGAACATACTGTAGTAAAATTACTACACTAATGTTGATTTATGCCTACTGCAACTTTGTGAGTGTGTACAGACTACAGGAAGTAGTAACCAAAAGGCTTTCATTTTCATCCACGCTGTGCAAAAAGTGAAAGCCTAGACTACATCATTGGCCACGGTGGCCTAGAACAGGACGATCCGGCTTGACTGACAGATTGGTGAGATACAATCAGTGCAACTGCATTTCTGAGTGGGTCTCCACCTTGGTAACCTAACCCTAACCCTAAACATAACCAAATCCCACCTTATCCATAACCTTAACCAAACCCTTACCCTAACCATAACCACAAGCACAGCACAATATGGAACTGCCTTGGCAGGTGCTGGTCCTGCCGTGACTTGCCAGTCCCCGCCGCGGCAGCTGCTGGTGTATAGCCGGCAGCCGTCGGTCCCCAGTCGCCGGCAATGCGATGGTGTTGCCGTTGGTAACGCCAACGCCATTGATTGCTAGACTCCTTCTACAGACTATGCTGTATGTGACCAGTACAGCATATGACACACATGGTGAATTTGTCCTGCGGATAAGGCCATGCAGTATGCACTAGATCTGACCTCAAAGGGTGTGTGTGTGCGTGTGTGTGTGATATGATAATGATGTCACCATGACACCATAAAGGTGTTATAGTAAGTATGATAATCATCTGCTCATTAACAGTGTCACAGCCGCTCCTCACTGGCTCTATCTTGGTTTATTTTCTGGCTTTCATCCCTCTGTCTCTCACGTTTACATCTCATCCTTTCTGCTCTGTGTCTCTTTCTCTCTCATCTCTCCCTCCCTCCCTCCCTCCCCCTCTCTCGCTCTCTGTCTAATGATTCGGAGGGAGGATATTTTATGAATGCAGCTCCAGGGATTCCCTGTGTGTGTGCGTGCCCGTCATGTGTGCGTGCGTGCGTGCGCATGCACGTGAGTGTCAGGGTGAGACAGTATAAGTACGGCTTTCCTAATGGTCCGGGGTTACCATAGAAACGACGTCCTATAGCGACATGCTTGAGAGAGTGATACGGGGGGAGAGGAAGAATACAGAGCCTGGACAGAGAGAGGGGAAAAAAGGAGTGTTGAGCGATTGGAAGGAGAAGAAGAGTGACAATGAGAGAGAGACACCACTCATTTACATAGAATTCTCTCTCTCTCTGTCCTCTCTCTCTCACACACACGCACAAACACACACACACACACACGCGCGCACACGCACACACACGTACACACACGTACACACACACACACACACACACACACACACACACACACACACACACACACACACACACACACACACACACACACACATTATTATATGTTTCTGTATCCATGTGTAGTAGTATTAGGATTCCGAAAGCAGCTCCATGCTGCTCCACATGACTTTGAATTTACAACCTGATCTGTAACACACAGTACACAGCACACATGCGCGCGCGTGCGCGCGCGCACACACACACACACACACACTTGCTGCTTTTTTATTGTTAGATTATCATCATTTCAATCTTCACATGGGCACACACACAAACACTTGCATGAGTGCATGCAGTGCACGCACAGACACACTGGTTTGTCATCCAATACACAGCAGTCAAGTTTTATCACCCCACTGCGCGCGTGGATGTGCCACAAACATGCATGCATGCATGCACACACACACCCATAGCCAATACACCCTATTGGTTTGATGAGAATGATGGCAATGTACTTGTCAGTGATATAGTGGTAATTTATAATGATTATTTGCACAGATTAAAGTACTGTCTCCATCTGTCTTTTCTGTTACACATAAACTTTGCCATGCATGTTCTCTTTGTTTGTCGCTTCGCTTCTCTTTTCTCTCACACAAACACACAAACAAACATTATTCACACACCCATGTGGAGCCCTAGGCTATTCACAGATGGTCTGCCCTAGCAACAGTTTCTATCTAATCAGGGCATATTGTCTCTCACTGACACACACGCACACACAGATGCACATGCGCACACACATACACACGCATGCCCATCTACACACACATGTGCACATGCACATACACCACACACACACACACACACACACACACACACACACACACACACACACACACACACACACACGCCCATCTACACACACATGTGCACATGCACATACACCACACACACAGACACAGAAAACAAAAACACAACACGCAGAGTCTAACTAACACACACACACACACACACACACACACACACACACACACACACACACACACACACACACACACACACACGATGCCCCCTCTCACCTTGGCTCTGTATGATAGGATGTCACTGTCTTTGTGTGCGTGCGTGAGTGATTAATGAGGTCTTTAATGGATTCTGATGACCTCATGAGATTTCGGGAGGGAATTTCAGCACTCAGGCCCATGCATGTCTCTACACACACGCACACGCGCACGCACACACACACACACACACACGCACACACACACACACACACACACACACACACACACACACACACACACACACACACACACATACGCTCTATCTAAAAAGTCAAAAATATTATTATCGCTGAAACATTCAAAGTACATCACTACATTCATGACATTCATTTTCCATATTTTATACTGATGTGCTGTCAAATATCCCTGCTCAGTCAATAAAATGAATGTTTTTCATCTTTTGACTCCAAAAGGTGTTTATAAAATGTTTATATCGCCCAGCTGGTTGCATCCTTTCATGATGTGTCTTTGTGTTCAGGCAGCAGCTGTTCGATAACAGTGCTGAACTCTGTACAACTTGACATATCATTTTGTCTTTTCATGATTCACATTCCCTTGACTATTTTGACATGAGCTTACTCTGCGTGTGTGCGTGTGTGCGTGTGTGTGTGTGTGTGTGTGTGTGTGTGTGTGTGTGTGTGTGTGTGGGTGTGGGTGTGTGGGTGTGGGTGTGTGTGTGCGTGCGTGTGTGTGCGTGCGTGCGTGCGTGCGTATGTGTTTTGTTTGATCTACAGTAGTTCTTTGTAGAAGCCTGTCTTGTTTTGATGTTTCTGTCAGGGTGGAAGCAGAGGGAATATCTGACATCAGACTGGACTAATCGCATGCATGCATGCCTCTGTCTGATGTCACTGTGGAGAGTAATACTGTAGCTCAGCAGAGAGCGACAGCAACACAGAGAAGAGAGAGAGAGAAATAGCAAGGGTGTCAAGAGTCAAATAAAAAAGATGGGGAAATAAAGAGAGATAAGCAGTGGAAATTATTAAGATAATAAAAAGACCCACAGTTTAATGATGGAGTGAGTGAGAGACAGACAGGCAGACATGTGTAAAGTATACCGGTACAACATATAGGCCTAAGGGGGAAATTAGGGCTAAAATTTAGTGGCTAAATTTTAGCCACTTCAAAGTGAAGTGTAGACGTGTGTGCGTGTGCGTGTGGGTGTGTGTGGGTGTGTGTGGGCCTGTTATATGTAAGTTGTCTTCTTTTGGCGAATATACCACAACGGACAATCGGTGGCATCTGAATGTTGACAACAAAACAGTGTGACTTGTTGTTCGGCACATGATATACATTTTTGTTAGACAGTGAGGTTACAGCATGTGCTTTTTGTGACAGGCCACAGGCCCATACGGAATAATATGCTCATTGCTCACACAATGTTTTCAGCACCAGGGACAGCTCCTCCCTCAGCTCATTCACATGAACAGTATAGAACGAAGATAGCCTTTCCTATTTTCATTGTACATAGCGTGTCTGTAGTTAAGTGTGTGCATAGTATACCTACATCTATATTTTTACCTGCCTTCAACAGGTCATAGGATTTTAGTAGTGAGCCCAGTGAGCCCCATTTGGTTTCATTTTTTACACTCTCGAGAGTAAAGATATTTATCATAATTAGCCAAACTCTACACAACTATTTTTGATCAGTATTGTTTGCCTGTTTGTTTCCCAAATCCATGTTGCGGACAAAAGCCAAAGAAATCTTTAGTTTTTGGGATCTGTGGGGCTAAAATGTCCTCAGATGGTGGTCCGTGGCTCAATAAATTGTGGGCCCTGGTATCAAAAAGGTTGAAAACCCCTGCTTTAAAAGACAGACTGAGTGAACGGAGCAGACCTTACCTGGAACATGACTCTGTACTGCTCCTCCGGACGGTTCACCACACACATGTTACACCCCATGGCTCCTGATGTTTCTCTCCTTCTCTCCTCTCTGCGTCTTCCTCTCTTCTCTCGCTCCCTCTTATCTGTCCTTCTCCCTTCTCTTCTTGTCACCTATTCTCTTTGTGGGTCTTCCTAGACGCCGCAGGGCGCCCAGCTGCAGTTCAAGGTCGATACTCTTCCACCTCTGCTGTCCTCTCCTTTCTCTACCTCTTTCTCTGTTGACCTTTTCCTTTGATCTCTCTGTCTCGCTCCTTGTCCTCAGGGGGTGGAACGATTTGGTCCCGATTTTGTCTTTTGTTCCTTATTTTCTTTTGCCCTCGTGGGTGTTGGCCTTTGCCCTCCTGAAGGGGCTGTGTTTGCCTGTGCCCTTTGCACAGTGATCTCCTTGTCGCTTTCTCTTATTAGCTTGGATCTCTTTCTTTATCCTTCTCTCTTTGTTTACGACTGCACTCTCTCTTTTTTCCGATGGATTTATTTTTGATTGTCATTAAGTATTGACGGTCAAAGAGGTCAGGATGTTATCATCAGTAGTCGGTGGGTCCAAACAGGCACAAAGGAACAGTTCCAGGACTTCCAATGTAGAAAAAAAAACTTACAGTAGTCTCAAAAGTAACAGAGTTGTGTCCCTCCTCTTTGTGTGCTTTTTCCTTTTTCACTCAGTTCTCCACAAAGACTTCCAGTAAGCTGCAATCAGTGCAGGTCACAGGGTCCTTCAGCACACAAAAAAGTTCTTCAGATAGAATTAAAAGGTACAAAAAAGGTCAGGGGTAAAGTATGGATCGTGGAATAAAAAAGTCAAGTACAGTTCCTCTGTTATACTGTTAAGTTCAGTTCCGTTCCATTCTGTTGCTCCTTTATTCTGTCAGTCTCTGACTGCGCTGAAGGCAAATTGCAAACAGTCCCTCTGTGTTTAATTTCTTTGTGCTCACGAGAAAACAAAACAAAAAGCCTTATAAAACAAATGGAAAAACAGAAAATGACGCAACAAAAAGTGGGTTGGAGATATAGGCGATCGTTTGATGTTTTTTTGGTGTTGTGTTTAACGATTCACTGAGTAAACAGTGGCTGTTTTCTTTCTTTCTCTGCTTCTGGAGGGAGCAACACAGTGTCTATTTTAATTATCTCAGAAATTAATTTTTATTCATAAATCAGCAGATTGTTGAGTCCTCAGGGGACAGCTGGAAACGAGCGCTCTCATATCAAACACTTGTGCATATTGTATAAACAATTAAAGAGAGCAGTTAAATCGTGGACGTGCTTTCAAGAGGATTCCTGCTGACTTCTGGTGGAATGCTCAGGGAGATGGAGGAGGTGGGGGGGTGGGGGGGGTTGGGGAGGTGGGGGAGGTGGGTTTGGTTTGTCTCCAGGGAGAGTGTATATGAGGCACAATGAGAAGACACACTCAGGGAATATATGCACCTAGTGTTTGCAAGCACTGTGTGTGTGTGTGTGTGTGTGTGTGTGTGTGTGTGTGTGTGTGTGTGTGTGTGTGTGTGTGTGTGTGTGTGTGTGTGTGTGCGTGTGCGTGTGCGTGTGCGTGTGCGTGTGTCTTTGTTTACTCAATGCACTGTTTCACCCCAGGGGATTTTCATTAAGTTACTCCCACTCACGACAGTGTGTGCGTGTGTGTGTGTGTGTATGTATGTGTGTGTGTGTGTGTGTGTGTTCCCGTTCGTGTATGTTTACTGAGAAACACACAGTTCCTCAAAAGCAGTCAATCTTAGGAATGCTGCATTGTGTCTAACAATGCTAACAATCACCATAGAAAATGTTCTCTTCTGTCTATTCTATAGTGTATGTGTGGATGCATGTTGGATCAGTTTTTCCTGTCGGTGTAATTCACGTGTGTTTCAACCCAAGGACAACATGGCAAACCAAATCAAGTTCACCTCCTGATAGGTTCCAATATGTGGTGTTTGTATTTCAAATAGAGAAGTGTATTCTAATAAGCTGTTACCTATTGGTTCTGTTGCTGGTTAAAGATAAACTTTTGATTCAAAAGTAGCCATGAAAATGGTCATATCCGTAAAACTGTTTAAGGAATTTAATATATATATATTTGTTAAAATGTGTATTTTAGCAGTATCATGCCTATTGGAGAGTCATACTTTCCTATTGTGCTTGTGTGTTATTCAAAGGCATATACTGTAGCTGTACTGTACAATCAGCAAATGTTCAGTTTTTACACTTGCATAAATGTATTTTAGGTAAATAAATCACCTGCTATACCGGTAGTTGTGCTTAAAATCGATTGAGCAAGTGCAAATCACGGGATTTAAAATTCACTATTTTTTTAGCCCCTGAATATTATGGATTTGCATTTGTAAGCTTTTTCAGTAAAAATGTGTGAATGTTATATAAATCAATACTATAGTTCCTGTGTTGGATGTGCATAAAGGATTTTGTATAATTACTTTATATTCTCCCTCAATCGGATGTAATATATATCCTCTAAACTGTCTCAGTTTGATGACTCAGACAACGATCGTTTAGGAGTGTACAATGCATGGGTCAATATGTATCTCCCACAATATGTAAACAATCAATTACCGTATCCATCAGTTATTCCGCTATCAGTTATGGTCCCTGTACATCAGTTATGTATGCAAAAGTCCTAACGCATTGACTGGAGGGCTGGAAATGAGAAAATAAATTATGCATTCCACATTAATTACCAGCAATTAATCTTACCCAGGTAATCAGTTATGCATGTAATTTAATTAGCTGTCTGTGGATGTCACACATCTATACTCGAATGTTCCTCGTATGGTCATTCAGAACCCTGGAATTAAATTATTCATCTCAGCTCTCAGTTAATACACCCAGTTGAATCAATGCATTTCCCCCTTTCGCATCTCAACTGAAGGTATTTCCTACCAATCCAATTAAAACCAATGCAAATCCTTTGCAGTTAGTTAAAAACAATACATGAATGATCTGTTCTATATATATCCATGCATCCAACTTCCACATAGTTGCTGATATCTCATAGTAGCCATGCAGTACAGCCTGTATCTGTTCCTATTGACACACTGACCCAGTGAGACACTTGGAACTAAAGCTTCCTATTACACAACTACATTCAGAAACAGGATCACTATACATTACTCATCGGCCTCCAAGGATTGTCTTTTGTACAAATGTTGTATAAGAGTTACCTTAACTATTCCATATAAATGAATATCTAGTAATACCTGTGCTTATGTTCTTTGTGTTGTTCTTTCACATATAATTATAGTTTATTTATTAAAAGGATGCCACCATTGTATAAACTCACTGCCATGATTAGTTGATCTTGGGTAAGAACAATGTCACAATGTACTGGACACGGACACTATCTCCCTTATCTGTAATTTAGAACTAGTTCCAAATCTAGCAGCAGTGTCAAATATAACCATTCACGAACTGCTATTGAAAATAAGAAGTCTGTGCACTAGATACCAATATACTGGAGTTTCAGTAGTAACTTTACCTTCAATAGCTTTGCATGGCAGTGTAATATACACCAATAACATTATTTACCGGTATATTTAAATCATACTTACTAGTATTAAACCCATAGTATAGAATCAAAATATGAAAATGGGTGTTTGTACTACTCACACTGATCAGAACTGAACTTCAGAATCAGATCTGGCATTATGTGCAGTGATTAGCTTCACCTTGTAGCAATTCAACTTTATCCTTGTAATCGATATGAGCTCTGCTATTATCACTCTCCTGTCTGTCTGTCTGTCTGTCTGTCTGTCTGTCTGTCTGTCTGTCTGTCTGTCTGTCTGTCTGTCTGTCTGTCTGTCTGTCTGTCTGTCTGTCTGTCTGTCTGTCTGTCTGTCTGTCTGTCTGTCTGTCTGTCTGTCTGTCTCCACTTTCCTCAGCTCTCCTGTAACTCTGTCCAACTATCAATGGTCCTTGACATTAAATTACAACATTAAATACTCATACTCATACTCCCTCCATCCTCGCACCTACTCACATATATATAAAAGCCATATAACTGTCACTTTCAATATTTCTTCATACACGGATATGTGTGTGACCTGTGTTCTCTCGTGTGTGTGTGTGTACACTGTTGTAGATATAGGTACACCTTTATCAAACCCTGAGGCAACAGAAAGTGAATTTGTATAGCACCTAATCCATGTTGGCATGTGCTTATCATACATTGTCTGGTTAATGCGAAAAATGAATTAACTAACTGAAATCAGTTAATTAACTGACAGTACTCACAATATGTGTGAGTAAAATTATAATTTAAAATGTAAGGAATGCAGAACTGATGAACACATGGTTTTATAAACAGCTCTATCAATGTATTTAGTACCCACTGTGTGCTCTTGTCCCATTGATCACTGAGATGAGGGGATCTGACTTCCACTGGCTACATCTCTTGATGTCTAATTTCCGTATACTTGCAAAGTTTTCCTAAATTATTAATCCCTTTTCCAGGAGTGCTTCATGACAGCTGGTCCGCCTGGGAGGCATTTGGTTTCAAGCAGTTGTTTTTTAGGGATTAGAATCCTCAAATCATCTTAAAAATATAGTTGAATGCAGTTGTCCCAAGAAAATGATCCTCCTTTCTTCAGTCACCCCTTTCTTGCAGCTTCCCCTTTCTCGGTCTCTCGCTCTGTCATTCTATTCTGTTGACCAAAAAGGTTAAATCCGGCTTAGTTCCACTGCTGAACTCACTGATAGGCAGAGAGAAAGAAAGGGAGAGAGATCTCACCGTTCCACACGGTGATCAGGATAATACTCGCATGTGCACACACTCACAGACATACTGACTTGCCGACACACACACACACACACACAAGCACACAAGCACAGGCTGCTTGTTTAGCTGGCTGAGAGTGAGACGCACGCTCAGGAACTGTGACTGACAAAGACACGCATGCATGCACACAACCACCGGCCAAATCAGCATGTGTATGTGTGTGCACAGCTTTTATATCACCAAACACTGCACACCAAGCTGTGTGTGGCACATCACTGGTACATTCTCCCAGTAAAACGTCTTATCTGGGATCAATTCCCAACTCTTTCGTTCGTCTTCTTTTATCTGGTTTTTGATTTATATTGAATCCACTCTTGGCACAGAGCTGGCAGAGGGCAAAGGGTGATGGCAGTAGACAACGTATTGGCTCAAAGGGTCATCAGTTCAGCACAGTTCAGAAGGTGTGGTGTGAAAACTTATGGAACGACGAGTAAGCCCCATAAGCTGGTCCGGGATTGAATCTTCTCTTCTGTGTCTCCTCTGCACTTTCTCCCTCGCAGCCTGAATTCTGCCTCAGTTGGAAAGAACCTGTAAAGTACTGCTCGCTCCCTTATTCGTTTGAAGTATACAGATACTCATCACAGCAGAGGTGAATCCTCCACGGTAACAGTGCGCCAGCCCCCCCGCCCCCAGAGTCTCGCTGTACTGTAGCACCGGAGAGCCTGGTCTTCCTGGGGAGAAGCCCAGCCTCCTCTGCCTTCCCTCCCCTCGCTCTGTGGCTGTAACCCGCTGCTCCTCTCTTCTGTTCTGGGCTACTGCTCTCTCATGTCCTCTGTCTTCTCCACCTCCTCCTGTTGAACTGCCTGGTACCTTGAACGGCTACAGAACCACTTCAAGCTGTGAATAAACCAAAAAATACCTTAGTTCATATCCAGTTACATGTCTGATGCTGCATGGTGTGTGCTGTCTCTGTGCGTGTGTCCTGTGCCGCGTGTTTGTGCTGTCTATATGGTCTGTGTGTGTGTGTGTGTGTGTGTGTGTGTCAGAAGACAGCTGCCTGCAGTGCATCTGCACTAACAGCAGCAGTATAGTGCAGGCAGCCAGTACTCACCAGCCGGCAATTAATTTTCTCTCCATGATAGCATGCCCCTCCTCTCTCTCTCTCTCTCTCTCTCTCTCTCTCTCTCTCTCTCTCTCTCTCTCTCTCTCTCTCTCTCTCTCTCTGACCATCTCTCCCTCCTCCTCATCCTCCTACTCATTTTCCTCGCCCCTGTTCCTCCCTCCCATCCCTGCATGGCTGCTTGGTTCCGTCGCTCCATGCGTGACAGCAGCATGTCCTGCACCTGTTTTGTATCTGTTTATCCGTTGTGTTTTTTACACACGCACGCACGCACACCCACAGATAAATAGACATAAATGGGATGCACGATGGGTACATGCACACAACACCCACACAAAGGTGTATACACACAAGCAGGCATTACACGTGTGCATGCACATTATATCCACACACACAAACCCCCACATTCTGTCTCTCTCTGCTGTTACCTGGGCGACCCGTCCCA